>CAWUFW010000142.1:2042500-3242500 GCA_963921515.1 Calotriton arnoldi
CTGTTTAATCCTTTGTGCAAGGCAGAGCACAAGCGCGGACAGGTCTCCAAGCGTATAGCGCCGTTCGGTCTCTGCTCACTGCCGCCCTTCGTAGGTGCCTTTTGTCACCACCGCCCTCTGCAACAAGGCACTGCACACCGCTCACTGCAGTTACATGTGGCCGTCACTGTCAGCAGTGCCTACCAGCTTTCAAAGTGCGCAGCACTTATTTCACTCCAGCCAGCAGCCCAATTCACTTTATGTCACAGGCGGCCAGGAACAGTTGCAGACGTTGCCCCTATGCGGCCTGCGCCTTCGCCTCACTCCAGCAGGCGCCATCCATCACCTTTCCAGGTCGTCCCTCGCAGCCAAGAGTTAGGCAAGTGACTGGGCCTCAACTAATGGCTCAGTCACAGAGTTCAGTCCAGTCTAATCAGCATCCAGGGGGGGGGGGTGGAAGGCCCAGTAGAGTTAGTTCCTCACAATTTGCACACGCCTCTGCGGTCGCAGCCGTTACGTCGCAGGACGCACCGAGGCCGGAGCTTCCTCCAGTGCTGGTGATGACTCTGCACAACCCCCAACAGCCAAATGCAGGACACCCCCCGTCCCCCAGCTTCGGTCTCCTCACCGCGCTTGCAGTTCTTTGCGGCCCGGTGTACAGGCCCGCGTGTTGCCCTTCTGGCACTCTCTGCGGTGCAGCACCCACGACGGGCATGCTTCAGGCGGGGATGCCAGGGGGGCACGGCGCTCCCGTCGCGGGGCCCCCGCAGACACAACAGCGGCCAGGAGATGAGCGCTCCCACCACCAGGCCATGCCCACCCGGCCTCCGCGGTAGAGCACCCGCGCCCCCACTCAGCCTCCACCGCTCCAGGCCTCTTCACTTACTTGGGCCTCACGAACCGCCGCGGTGGTCCAGCGCGATCCCGCTCCACACGCTCTCCGCTACCGCCGAGCTTTTTCCTGCAGCCTCTGCTTCACCTTCCTCAGCGGGCCACTGCACAACGGCGTGAGCGCCAGCACGGCAGCACCTTATACTCGCCTCGCAGGTCAGCCCGTCACGCTCTTCTTCCACGGCCTCCGCCATGATGTGCAGATGGCGCCGCACCCCACGGAGAGAGTTGCTCCACTGCGGCACAATTATTCAGGAAATGCTGCAGTCGCCACGATCCTTAGGGTGCGGGTGCCTCACTGCTCGGTCAGAGGGGGGTCCGGAGAGCCACCAGTCCGCAGGATTATCGGCTTGGCCGGCAGAGCCCACTCAAGGTGCGGCCATCTTGCAGCCGGCTAAGTCACGCCCCATGTTCAGGGATATAATATTGATCTAATCTTTATAACAGACACATGACATCCTACTGAATACTCTCTTCTTCAGGCTTGGATAGACCACATTTCATAACTGTTTTTAGTTACCAGCTCCCCAGATGGTGGGTGTGCTGACCTGTTTCACTACCTCTATAGTCAGGCAAATACTGTAGGTCACTTAAATATGCCCTGATCATTGATATTAATACTTATGTGTCATTTGAAGGTGAGGTAGATATGTGAAGTTGAGCTGTAAGGCGAAAAATATATCATTCCGTTAAGGTAAATTACCATCGACAAAGAAAGAATGTGGTACTCAAAATAAATCTAAGAGTTTCTAAATTAAAAAGATATTTTTAATTTTGTACCCATTTAACAGTACTATCATCTGGAATGAAAATTACTTTTTTTATTCCCAAGAAAACACTGTACTGCCAACTTCCAAATGTAAGGAGTAATAAACCTTATTATGATCCTGGCCAATTGCCACATCCTTGCACATAGGGCTTCATAGTATAACCATGTTGTTAAGGCTTACCACGGTTGACCTTTTTTCAACCACTAACTGAAGACTGTCTGAGGTGGGACACCTGGTTCCACAGAGTTAAGATCTTTTTCTAATAATTGCTCTAAAGATCTGAACACCCAAACACCACTAAATAAGAAGACTCACACTCCCCCCTAACGTTTTGCCTTCAGACCTCCTGTTTTTGCTTGGCCATAGGACTCTGCACAGTTTACTAAGGCTAATCAGTGCTACAGTGCTTGTGCTCTCTCCTTAAAACATGTTAGACTGGCTCACACCCAACTGGCATATATAATTAACTGGTAAACCCCTAGCAAAATAGCACTACCTGCGCCCAGGGCCTGTAAATTAAATGCTACTAGTGGGCCTGCAGCACTGATTGTGCCACCCAACGTAAGTAGCACTTTAAACATGTCCCAAGCCTGCCATTGCAGCCTGTGTGTGCGCAGTTTTAAACTGCCATTTCACCTGGCAAAGTAAACCATTTGCCAGGCCCAAACCTTACTTTTTAATACATATAAGTCACCCCTATGGTATGCTGTGGGCAGCCCGGAGGACAAGGTGCATTGAAAGTAAAAAGTAGGACATGTACTTTTAAGTTTTACATGTCCTGATAGTGAAAAACTCGTAAATTCATTCTTCACTACTGCAAGGCCTACATCTCAGAATCAATCAATCAATCAGGGATTCAGGAGCGCACTACTCACCCGTGAGGGTCTCAAAGCGCTGGGGGGAGGGTTCAGGCAGCTCCGAGGTCATCCGAAAAGCCAGGTCTTGAGGTCCTTTCTGAATATTTGCAGTGTAGATCTTCGTCTGATGCTGAGGGGGAGTTTGTTCCAGGTCTTGGCCACGATGTAGAAGAATCTGCCCCCCGTTCTGGATCTGTGGATGCGGGGGACCTTAGCAAGGGCTAGGTCGGCGGAGCGGAGGTTTCTCTTGGGGGCGTAGAAAGAGATTCTTTCGTTGAGGTATTGGGGTCCTGTGTTATGGAGCGCTTGTAGGCGTGTGAGCAGTTTGAAGGTTATTCTCCTTTCGACTGGGAGCCAGTGGAGGTTGCAGAGGTGCTGGGTAATGTGGTCATGTCGTGGGATACCGAGGATGAGTCTGGCTGCAGCGTTCTGGACAGTCTGGAGTTTGCGAAGGAGTGTTTTGTTGATTCCAGCGTAGAGTGCGTTTCCGTAGTTCAGCCTGCTAGTGACGAGTATGTGGGTGATGGTCTTCCTGGAGTCGGGGGGGGAGGGGGATCCATTTGAAGGTCCTGCGGAGAATGCGGTGGGTGTTGAAGCATGTGGAGGACACAGCGTTGATCTGGGGGTTTATGGTGAGTGAGGAGTAGAGTATGAGGCCGAGGTTGCGGGCGTGGTCCGTGGGGGTGGGAGGGTTTCCGAGGGCGGGGGCCCACCAGGTGTTGTCCCATGCAGAGGGGGTGCGTCCGAGGATGAGGACTTCCGTTTTCTCCAAGTTGAGCTTCAGGCAGCTGCTGCTCATCCAGGCTGCGATGTCCTTCATTCCTTCCTGGTAACTGTGCCTGGTGATGTCGGGTTCCTTGTTGAGGGAAAGGATGAGCTGGGTGTCGTCGGCGTAAGATACTATGTTGAGTCCGTGTTTTCTGACAATGGTTGCAAGGGGTCCATGCAGATGTTGAAGAGCGTGGGACTGAGGGAGGATCCTTGGGGTACTCCGCATCTGATCTCAGTAGGTTCGGAGAGGAAAGGCAGGAGTCTTATTCTTTGTGTTCTGCCAGAGAACAAATCAAGTCCAAGGCAGTTCCCTGGATAACGACGTTGTGGAGTCTGGCGGCAAGTGTGCGGTGGGAGACGGTGTCCAAGGCTGCTGAGAGGTCTAGTAGTATAAGGGCTTCGTGGTGACCATGATCGAGGAGGGTGTGGATGTTATCAGTGTGGGATTTGAGGGCGGTCTTGATGCTGTGGTTGCTGCAGAATCCTGATTGAGATGGACATTGATGAACATTGGAGTTACCTAATTACATTTAATAAGTAATTTCCCTATTAATCACAGGTCTTTTGTGCCGCAGGACCATTCTACTTACAGACTGGAGAGAATCCAGTTTACCATTCGGTCCTGCCTACACTACCTGTACAGTGGGAAGGGTATTCTGACGCTTCTCCTGGCGAAGCGGGAGGCGACTATGGCCTGGTGGAAAGTCAATAGACATATAGGATGGATAGGGAAGTTGATGCAGGTGACTTCGATCTGGGAAGCGACATGGATGTGCGAACTGGGGAAGTTAACCTACAAAACAATATGCTGGACACACTGGTTTCTCTGACAGCGCAATGAGGGGAGGACCTGGGGGGAAAAGGAGGACGTGGACTGGGAGGCAGCCCTGATGCACCCAAGGAAGGTCACCATAAAGTACCCTTTGTGCCTGATCCAACTTAAAGTACTACATTGAGTTTACTATGACAGAGAATGCCTACATTGCATGGGGAGGGTGGCATACCCAGATTGTCTGTGTGTTGTGGGGCGACGCGGAGTACGTTTTTCCATACGATCAAGTGCGGCCCAGCCATTCAGGTATACTGGTCACAGGTGGTAGGGGAGCACAAAAGGTGTTGGGAGAACATATCCCTTTTGAGCCTAAATATGTCCTTTTGGTGCTTGGGGATCCCAGGAGATGTAGATGTCCCTAGGGCAAAGCTCCTCTTTTGCAACTTGGGGCTTGTAGTGGCTACGCTTGATATAGCGTGTCACTGGGGTGCTCATGAGGTCCCAACTGTGGGAGAATGGAGGTCCAGGATGGACCTCTACATGGCGACAGAGAAGGTTACATATATAAGCAGAGGTTGCCCACGCATGTTTTTCAAGGTTTGGGGATGTTGACTGAAACACTATGGCCTACAGTTCCCTGTCGCAGAGGCTGATGCTCCTACCTGATTTCAGTGTGCACGTACTGTCGTCTTATGAGTCACTGTTTTCTCTCCTAGTGAAACATTATATTGTAGCCGTATGTCAGCCCTGTGTGAAAGGCTGCCTGTATGTAACTGCCTCCTCCTTTGTTATAGGGCTTGTGATTGCGCCCTTATTGTTGTTTGTTCTATGGAAACAAAAAATAAATATAGATACTTCTAAAAGAAAATTATAAATTAGTGTAATTTTCAAATGGGAACAGGGAATCAGGAGAGGATGTGGCCTAATGGCTAGAGCGGTCAACCTCAATGCTAAGGAACTGGGTTCGAGTCTCAGCAGGGACGCTCAACATCCTGTAATCCTGGGCAAATCACTTAGGGCCTTATTACGATGATGGTTGGTAAGCCCCGACCGCTTGTCAGAGGCTTACCGACTGACATGGTAGATTTATAGCCCGACCGACGAATTTCAATGTCGGAGGTCGGAGTGTAAACCAGCCAGTCAATTCAACTCGGTTCTGACGGGAGCCCGTCGGCCAGTCAGAAACCATCCATAATCCCTTCTGAACGGCATATCCGCCGTCAGGATTATGATGCCGGTTTTCGGAAAGGCCGACATGGAAAGGCTGTCAGAAAACATCTTTGGGGGCACCTAGCAAAGCCCCCACCCCGCCACGGCCTATGGTTGTGGCAGTGGGGGGCACCTATGGTGCCCACTGAAAATCCCTGAACTGTGTGGCAGGCACCATGAGGTGCCTGCCACACCATGCAGGTATTTACACAAACTCCCTTTTCTAAATGGGAGTTTGTGCTGTGGGCGGTTTCCGCCCGCAGCACAAGCTTCCATCGGGAAATGGGAGTTTGCGAACGCACCATGGGCAGTTGCGTTTTAATATGGTGTGCGGAACCCCCGACCTATGGTCGGTGGGTTCTCACACAGAAACTGTGTCGGTCAAAGGCAACTCCGACCGACATCATATTAGGGGCCTTAATCTCCCCGTGCCCCACAAAAAATGGATGTGTTCCTCTGTAACGCAACTGGTGCTCATGCGAAGTGCTCCGATACCTTCGGGTCTATGTTTCGTGTCTTTGGAATTGTAATGAAAAATCTATGGAGAAGTCAGATTTTAAAATACAATTTTGATAATGTCACTTTTAGAAACTTAAAAGAACAAACGCAAAAAACATTGGATTTAACCCAGATCTGTGACGGGGGGTGAATGTTTGATTTTTTCAGCATTCCGTCCATCATCTGTTCTTTTTGCATATGTAGCCCTAAGTGGGAAGGGACACCAGACGCGAGTCTGTCCTCACTATGCCATCAGATTTAAGCTGGCCTGGCTGATGAGGTGTGATGCCCTGTAACCGGTCCCAGGATGCTTATTTCTGGTCCAGGGAGGACCTGGCCTGGCATTTCGGGCTGGACTGTTCCCATGGGGAGCAGGGTCAAGACTGATTTGCATATGGCTAGGTCCAAGCTGGAATAGCATGGCGAGAAAAAGAACTTTGGATTTAACCAAGATCTGTGACTGGGGGTGAATGTTTGATTTGTTCAGTATTCCATCCATCATCATGTTACTTATGCACTTCTATAAATTTGCCATTTTCCTTCCTTAGCCATTTAGTTCCTGCAGCCTGTCTATGGGTCACATGACTGGTTGCGGGTGACAGTTCGGCTTTGTGTATTCCTCCTAGAGAGTCACACACAATGGGGAGCTTTAGTGTGACTGAATGGGCCATCACTGGCAGGACTGGAGGGAGGAGCAGGGCCCAGCTTCACCAACGCTTGAATAGGATGTGTCCTGTCTCCAAAGAAAGGGCAGCATCTCCCCTGTAGTTAATCTGGAGCCAGGGCCAGGAAAGTAGGGAATCAGTGCACTTCAAAGGCATGCCTCTAGAAGCTTCTCCCCACTTCAAAGGTGTAACTGGCTGTAAATACTAGATCTTAGACACCAACTCTTCAGTACACATCAAGGACTGCTGTGCTGCTGAAAGGACTGCTGTGCTGACCTGCTGCCCTCTTGCCTGGGTGAGAAGGACTGGACCTCAATCTCTTGAACCAAGAACCCTGAGTGACTCCAACTCTTGTTGCATATATTTTTCTACAGCACCAACGAACCATTCACTTTCATTGTGTCGTTTTTGGAGCACCTGCAATGTGGTATGATATATTGAATTAAAATAACTGTTTGATTCTAACTGATTGTTTCTGAATCATAATATTTGGCCTAGGAGGTTTAAGCTGAAAACCTCTCCCGAAGGGAACAATTGTCTTGTTATTGTATTCACTAGCCCTGGTTCCCAAGGTTACAGGGCTGCCCCATAATAGTTTTTAAATGCCCATTAGGCAGGGTACATGGTATTTAAAAGTAGGACATATAAAAGTTTAATGTTAAACATGTTCTTGCAGTGAACAGCCATTAAAAACTATTTTCCTTGTAGCAGGGTTAGCTGTTCTATTGGAAAGCACTGCGAGGTAACATTAAAATTAAATAATGTTATCCACCCCAACTAACGAGCCATTTCCTAAAAAAGTTTTGCACTAAATGTTGTGCTCCTTTTTGGGCTTTTTAACATTTTCCATTTACAGGACTAGTGCCAGGATATCAATTAGTTTTATTATTGTACAAATGATGAATAGAATACAGAAATAGAAAAATGATTCTCTGTGTTTGACACAGTAAATTGCCTTTTATAGTGCTGGTAACCTGACATTGGGCAAGTGATATCTTTCAAACGCTGCTACTGACCATGTGAACTTGGGCAGTGCATATCTCGCACTAAGTTGACCGAGCTAGATTTCACGCACTGTGCTGCTGTACATCTGACGTGATGAGCGCTGGACATCTGACAACATATACCGATTCGACACACACTGTACTACTGTTCACGTTGGACTTTATAAATTTCATCTGGGACTACAAGCCTGCAGCTTGCCCAGAGGACCACATTCCAGTCAGTGCAATTATTGAGAATGCTGATTTATATATGAGATAAAGTTCCCCCTGCCCAGAAAGGTGAGGGTGTGACCATGTAATATAAGGAATAAAGTTCACCCTGCCTTACAATATAATGATATTGCAAGTGACCTCAGAGTTCCAGCGCCATATAGAGGAAGAAGTTTGAGTTTGTTTATAAGATTATTGAACTCAGAGGTCACTTGCAATATCTTTATCATGTACGGATGGTGTATTTAATTTTACACTAGAGATTCTAATTTTATTCGTCATGTTTACAAACATCCTATCTCTTTCATATGAAAGAGCACCACACCAAAGATCTGAGTGGTTTTTGGGAAGGTTGATGGTGTGACCATGTATTATAAGGAGTGCCTCCTCCGTTATCTCAAAGGATATTGCCAAGTCATCTCAGCGTTCAAAGACCTTTGGTCTTATTTCTTTATTTGGTCACAAACTCCTTGGAGATTTGGAATATCTTTATAATGTATGGCAGGGGGTACTTTATTCTAATTATCTAGCATGGAACACCTCACATATTTCACTGCTTTGTGCACTGCGCACTTCACCTTGTGCCGTTGTCACTCCACTGTACAGCTTGCACGTTCCACTACTGTGCATCTAACAATATGCATAAGCGGTATCTCACAGGCTGTGCTTTTGTACATCTGCCACTAGAGTTAATGGTATCTGACAGTGATGGATACATAATTTATCACAAAGTGGTCTGCCATATCTTACACATTATGTTACTGTGCATCCGTGGGACAGACTGCTGATGTATGGCTAACTGTCCGACACTAAACGTCTCCCACATTGCAATGTCTGTCTTAAAGTGATGGCCACTAAACATCTTATACATTGTTGTTCCTTGCACCTGATACTAATGTCCACAGTACATATAACACACTCTGCTGTGATTCAATCAATAGACATGGGTGAGCCTACAAATTAACAGTGAGAGCTAAGCCAGAGCCGAGCACAGTGTCAGCAGTGTCTCCAAGAGGCTGTGCTTGAGCTGAGCCTTAAAAATATTTGCCATGTAAATGTTAGAATATGAAAAGGTGTCTTCAAAATGCAAAAAAGGTATTTATTTAAACACGGGTAGCATTTCACCTTAGTACACCACTGCACTGAGAAGTATTTTTTAAAAGGGAGAGTTTTTAAACATGAACTGAGGAATATCCTGCCCCCCATTTTGATGACAATGCTCTTAATTAAGAGGCAAGTTAATTGTCATTCTACCCTATACGACACCCACATTTTTATTGTAGATGGAGCAACATTATAGGCTATAAATCAAACACAAGACAGAGAGGTTTTAGAGAACGTGTTCTCATCTGGGATAGAGAAAAGGAGGCTCAGAGAAGTAAAGTATTGGACTAAGATCACACAGTTTGGTCAAGCAGGGATGCCAGGATTTAGCCCCGAGTTTACTGTTTCACGCTGTGCAATTCAGTCACTAGATGAGTATCTCTTTCGCACAGGAAAGGTAATGTCTTCTGTTAGTTGACGTACGACATTAAGCGAACCTTTCCCAAGGAAATAAGCGCGTTTCAGAACAAACACACACTAGGCTACGTGTTTATTTTAAGGCACAGGATCCTAAGGCCGGGAATGCAGCATGGTTACAAAGTACAGAGTAGGTAGCTGTGACCACTACGCCCCGTTTGAAATATCGGCTAGTTTTGGCCTCGAGGTATCAAGAGTATCTCGAGCAGAGGCAGTGAAATGGCTCGAACTAGATACTTTCTCGCCCACCTCTAGATGTGAAACTGAGTGTATGATCTCAGTGTGCTTTGTGAGCGCCTTATATTCGAACATGGTTCTGAACATGTTCACCTCCTAAGCAAAATGCCCTGTATGACTGGCAACGAGCTGCAGCGTGGGACCCTGTGGGTATTTAAACTTTCACACTTCACAGACTGGTGATGTGTGTCTCTATTCACGATCTCGCACACTCCAAATATCTGAAAAAACACACGAGCTTTCTTATTGTGTGTGCACTAGTCATCGCACACAGTCTGCCGCGGACTCAGATGAAGCTATCTCACCACTTTGGGTAGGTCCATGAAGAAGTGCAGCCCTGGCTTCTCCGCCATGCTGAGCTAGATGTCTATTCCATATGCCTGTAGAGTAGTGCAACTAGCGAACTGGCTGGATTTGCATTCAAAGGCTGTCGGATTTGCAAGACGCCCTAAGGAAGACTTGTGGAGCTAGAAAGGGGGTACCCGCACGCATAGGCGCCATCTTGAAATGGGAAGATACGAGAACCGATTACCTATGAGCAGCTCAAAGAAAAAACATTAATTTTCGCGGGAAGCTGATTATCTTTAAAGGCAACCTGCAGTGTACATTTTATTTATTTGTTCTTTAATCCATTAATAAACGCCAGTAAATCCAAGCAATCGCTACTTTTTGATCAGTTGTGTTCATCGTAAATAATTCGAAATAGAGGTATTCAAATATCACTCCTGCACTGTTATGAAAGTGGAGACGAAAGGAATGGGCGCTTGCTCACAAAATATTCTTCTCTGCCTTTCTGTGTCCTGGAGGCGAGGAGCTCATACGTTGCGATTAATACCCACAAGCCTCTCTGCCTCCCAAGCAGTGTACTTCTGATGAGACACCCTGTTAGATTTCGCTACCTCTCAGCCCGAAGTCAGAGAATTCATTTAGTTGAAAAAGATATAGGCAAGACTGGGACCCGATGTTTGACCCCTGGCATGAGCTCAACATAATGTGATTCAGGGCAAATCACAACCTCCCCGTGTCTTGAATCTGACCTTGTATAATATAATCTGCTGAGTATGCAAAGCTCTCTAATGATTTTGGCCAAGTTCGATCTATGTAAAACTGCAACAAAAAAAATTCTCATATAATGCTTGTGCTGCCACGAATTTTATTCACTGTCAAAATACACTTACTAATAATGTACACAAGCTTACATTTAAATAAAACATGCTAAATGCAAATTTTGTAGTAGGTAACAGTTGTGGTGAGTCTCGAAATATGCTAGTTCGAGAATGGAATGTAGAGCACGGTGGTTAGAAGGGAGTAGGAGACAGTGGGTGGAGAGAGCAGACCGTTGGTGATGGTATGGAATGTCTAATAAAAGCTGAATCAACTTACCTGTGTTGTTGCATACCCCTAGAAGCACCTTGTGGCGATGAGGATCCTGCTCTGGGGACAGGCACACCAACATTGCCACCATTTCCATGGAACCACACAACTGAAGATCACTTTGTCTTAGCTAGTCTACCCCTCAATCCTTCAAATGGAGATATCCCAGTCACACTGTTGGGGTTAGTCCTGTGAGCCCACAGGGTCTCTCTTAGTGTCTCTACGAATGATACCCCATTCTGCAAAGCTCTCTGTACTCACCTCTTCTCCACTTTATTCATTACCTCAGCACGACCATTAGCTTTAGGGTGATACAGTGCTGTACGATAATGCTCTATTCCTAATGCACAAACAAAATCCCTCATTTCTTGTGGCAAGAATGCACTCCATTATCTGTCACCACATTTTTAGAAACCCTTCTTTAGAAAACTCTTCTTTCAGGAACTCAATGATGGTCTTGGAAGTGACATTATAGAAACAGTTAGCCGTCACCCACTTTGTGGCATAATCAACAACTAATACTACAAACCTGTCTGAAGGCCTCAACAAATCAAAAGACCCTACTATATCCATTCCCAATTTTTGCCAGGGCTCCTTGGGAGCCTGTACCGGTGAAAGGGGCACTTGTCTCACTTTCTTCCCCTTGTCAGCCTGGGCAAACATGTTGCAATCCCGGACCACATCCTCAACCATACGGTCCATCCCTGGCTACCATTAAAGCTCTCTCAGCCTTAATTTGGTCATATTCCTTCCTACATGACTAGTGTCCCAGGCACACCAATTTTTTCTTCACACCAACAGGCAGAACCTTCTTTCCACTTCTGTACAAATCACTTCTTTTTATGTACAATTCTTCTTTGACAACACTGTACCCCTTTTCCACTTCACCCAGAATGTCTGCGTTTGGCTAGCCCTTCACTACAAACTCACTTATCTTACAGTAAATTACATCTTAAGTCTTCTCCATGTCCCACTCTTTCTCTTTGACTGCTTCCTCAGCCCTGCCAAGTACCATGCATCAGGCGTTAGACTAACACATTTCAGTGTGGTTGTCCGCATCAAAGCACTGAAATGCATTGTCACACATTTTTAGCACCTCCTCAGCAAACCGGGACTGAGCGCTGCTAATTACACCACACTGGCAGAGCAAAGCTCTTAGCAGGCAGCAGCGCGTCCTCGCGCTGCTCGCGGCAGGCTTGAGGGCTGGCCAAGCTCGCTCAGCTGGCTACAATGTAAAACATTCACCCGACACCCCGGCGCAGCTCATCTGATTCACTCAGGAAGTCTTCACTAGAGTTATGACACAATCGCTACTGCCGAGTCAGCATGCCAGGACACACTGTCTGTGAAACCCACACCTATAGGCCGCGGGCAGGCGCGGCCATGGCATAGTTCAACTTTGGATGCCAGCGCACCCAGGAGCTCCCTGTCTGGCTGCAGCTCCCACCGCATTTTGCCGCCCAACCGGACGGGGCACAGATGTGTAAGGATCACTTGCGACCGACCCTCGGCAGACTTGTGGCCGCCACTGCAGTGGTGATCTGGTACCTTAGCACTGCAGCCTGGCTCCCAGGTACATGACATTCAACTTCAGAGTGGAGTACTCTGCCAGTCAAAATGTATTTGTGAGTAAAATATAAACATATGCAAGGTATTAAAGGCTCTGCCTCAGTGTTATTATGGAATAAAACATGCTAATGGGCCCTTTTTATCCAAAGCCTCCCCTTGCCTTCCCCCCCAGGCCTGTCAATTCTGCGGTGCCGGCCCTCCATGCAGGTCATGAATATTGGATCAATAGTGAGGGGTATTCTTCTTTTGTGCAGTGTGCATGCCAGGCACCTCTGGATCCTCCGCTTGAGCAGAGGAGCCTCGCCCCTCTTAAATTCCCCACAAAGCCCCAGATTTGAAAAATAAAATGGTAATTTATTACCATTTTATTTTTCACCCCGTCCCGAGCCAAGCATCAGGATGGGGGCGGGGCCGCTACTGATTGACAGCGGCAGGGAGGGCTGTCAATTCAGTATTTAAAGTGTGCTTGTCTTTTTGGCCCGGCTGTCTTGAGATGGCCAGCCACACATACGCACTTTAGACATCTCTAACCCAACTGTCTCAAGACAGTTGGGTCAGAGAAAGACAAAGCCTCCAGAGCGCTGTGGAGCGCCGAGTGAGGCCCTCCCACCAATCTTAGCACTGCTGTCATGCTGGTGAGAGCAGCGATAGGATTGGTGAAGGGAGTTGCAGCATCCTCTTCCTGTGATCGTCAGTGAAAGAAGAGCTCCGGAGCAGAGGACGTAGTGTTTAGTAATTCTTTTAATTTATTTCTTTAATTTTGGATGTGTGTGCCTCCCCATACACATAGATGCCTGCCGCCACTCACTTCTGGTGCTTTGATTTTGTTGTAGTTGCAGCCTCAGTAGGCCCCGGTTGTGACTGCACCAAAGTAGAAAGAAGGCAGCAGTGTTTGAAGTAAAGGACCATAAACAGACTCTCACCCCCCAGTCACAGATCTGGGTTGAATCCATCATTGTTCTTTAGCTCACTTCGCCACCCCTGTTCAGACCCAGCTATATGCAAATCAGTCTTGACCCTGTGCCTCATGGGAACAGTCCGGCCCGAACTGCCGAGCCAGTCCTTCCCTGGACCGGAAACAAGCATCCTGGGACCGGTTTTGGGGTAACACCCCTCATCAGCCAGGCTAGCTTGAATCCAGTGGCAAAGTGAGCAAGGGACCCACATCTGGGCATACCCTGCCAACTAAGAGTGAAGAAAGCAAACACAACGAGATGATGGACAGAGTGCTGAAACTTTTTAACCACTTACCCCCAGTCACAGATCTGGGTTGAATCCATCATCGTTCTTTAGCTCACTTCGCCACCCCTGTTCAGACCCAGCTATATGCAAATCAGTCTTGACCCTGTGCCTCAAGGGAACAGTCCAGCCCGAACTGCCAAGCCTGGTCTTTGCTGGACCAGAAACAAGCATCCTGGTACCAGTTTCGGGGTAACACCCCTCATCAGCCAGGCTAGCTTGAATCCAGTGGCAAAGTGAGCGGGGGACACACATCTGGGCATACCCTGCCAACTAAGGGCGAACAAAGCAAACACAAAGAGATGATGGACGGAGTGCTGAAACTTTTCAGACACTCACCCCAGTCACAGATCTGGGTTGAATCCATCATCGTTCTTTAGCTTACTTCGCCACCCCAGTTCAGACCCAGCTATATGCAAATCAGTCTTGACCCTGTGCCTCATGGGAACAGTCCAGCCCGAACTGCCAAGCCAGCTCTTCCCTGGACCGGAAACAAGCATCCCGGAACCGGTTTTGGGGTAACACCCCTCATCAGCCAGGCTAGGTTGAATCCAGTGGCAAAGTGAGAAAGAGACCCACATCTGGGCATACCCTGCCAACTAAGGGCGAACAAAGCAAACACAAAGAGATGATGGACGGAGTGCTGAAACTTTTCAGACACTCACCCCCAGTCACAGATCTTTGTTGAATCCATCATCGTTCTTTAGCTCACTTCGCCACCCCAGTTCCGACCCAGCTATATGCACATCAGTCTTGACCCTGGAACTCATGGGAACAGTCCAGCCCGAACTGCCAAGCCCGGTCTTCCCTGGACCGGAAACAAGCATCCTGGGACCGGTTTCATGGTAACACCCCTCATCAGCCAGGCTAGCTTGAATCCAGTGGCAAAGTGAGCAAGGGACCCACATCTGGGCATACCCTGCCAACTAAGGGCGAACAAAGCAAACACAAAGAGTTGATAGACAGCCACTTGTTCCATCCCAATACTCGTCTGCTGCGCCCCTCACAGATCTGTATCGCCCTAGCACACCGCTGCTATAGGAGGAGCCTGTACCTCACCAGGAATACGATCCCTTACGCCCCGCTACTACCACTTCTGGGGACGCCCAGCGGTAGGGTGGGCACTTCTAATGGGGCATTGGCGCACTGGCATACAGCGGACCTACACACTCTAGGCGATTTCTACGCTAAGGGCTCTTTGATACCGTTCGAGACCCTGTCGGAAGAATATGATTTACCGTCAGGTCAATTCCTGCTCCATAATTCCATTACGAGATCACTCTCGGCAGAATGGGGCGACATTACCTCCGAGCCGAAGATGCACCTCCTGCTACAATATCTTCACGTCATGGGAAACGGGTCCCATATTTTACATTGGTTGGCGGAAGCATTACTCACACATACGACACAGCCTCTAGTGGCCCTCCGGAACGAAGTGGGAGGCAGACAGGGGGAATCCATGGTCGGATCGTGAATGGGATATAATTTTAGCCACCCCTACGTATATACCACGGAATTCCAGATTTAGGCTCATACAGACATATATTACACACAGAGCATACCTTTCCCCGGACAAATTGAACAAATATTTTCACATGACCACCTCGGCATGTCCCCGCTGCTTACAGACAAATGTGGATCTCCTTCACATGCTATGGTCCTGTACCTCACTACATACATATTGGCAAGATGTCATTGCGGCACTTGCGACATGCACTGACAGAGCACTGCCGCATACATGAGAGGTATGCATCCCAGGCTTCTACCCTAGGCCGAAGAAACATAAGGTTACATCTAGATTCATCAACCTTGGTCTCATAGTAGCGAAAAGGCTGATCACTGAAAGATGGAAGCATGCCGACCCTCCCACTGTTGCCAGCTAGAAAAAATCACTCCTCGTATGGGCACGGGCGGAGAGCACGTCACTACACAGGGAGGAAATAGCCGGGCTGCGTAAATATCCTATTGCGCAATTCTGGGACACAATACTCGCGGACCTGTCGCACGCAGAGGGGGAAACCGGGAAAAGCTCCCCACAGGCGGATGGCGGGCGGGACCCAAACACCGACCCCCAGATACATGACACCCTAGGCATGGAATAAACCGAGTGACGACATGGGAGGAGGAGAGATTTCCAGGGCACATGCGCGTCGGGGAGGTTGAGGCTCAGCTGCTTATCCCCTTGGGCACTAGGGGATGGGGCAATGAGCTTAATACAACTTAGATAAGATGGCAGCACACTTCTTCTACATATCCTAGCCCGGGCATGACGATTTGACGATGGTTTGTTCTTGTTTTTTTTTTTTGTTGAATTATATGCACTCTATTAAGTTTGCTTCAACTTTATTTTCCAACCTGGACAATCAGATGCAGGCACACATGTAAAATGTCATCTGGGCGCATGGACACAGCAATGACGCCTGAACGGACATAAATGTGCAATACTTTGGTTGATTGCTTCAGATGCAATGTCTGACACTAACGCTCCGCTATTCTTTACCTGTTGCACGGGACTAATATTAGTCATGGTTGGTCACTGTTCCACCAAACTGCAATGTAACCCTCGTCGTACATGTATTGTTCACCTGTCCCTGCCTCATATATGTTTTTTCTTTCTATACCTTTTCTGTTACCTACACGTTTGACGAAATGCAAATAAAGATATTTCCCCCAAAAAAGAGATGATGGACAGAGTGCTGAAAATTTTCACACACTCACCCCCAGTCACAGTTCTGGGTTGAATCCATCATCCTTCTTTAGCTCACTTCGCCACCCCAGTTCAGACCCAGCTATATGCAAATCAGTCTTGACCCTGTCCCTCATGGGAACAGTGCAGCCCGAACTGCCAATCGAGGTCTTCCCTGGACCGGAAACAAGCATCCTGGAACCGGTTTCAGGGTTACACCCCTCATCAGCCAGGCTAGCTTGAATCCAGTGGCAAAGTGAGTAAGGGACCCACATCTGGGCATACCCTGCCAACTAAGGGCGAACAAAGCAAACACAAAGAGATGATGGACGGAGTGCTGAAACTTTTCAGACACTCACCCCCAGTCACAGATCTGGGTTGAATCCATCATCCTTATTAAGCTCACTTCGCCACCCCAGTGCAGACCCAGCTATATGCAAATCAGTCTTGACCTTGTGCCTCATGGGAACAGTCCAGCCTGAACTGCCAATCGAGGTCTTCCCTGAACCGGAAACAAGCATCCTGGAACCGGTTTCGGGGTAACACCTCTCATCATCCAGGCTAGCTTGAATCCAGTGGCAGAGTGAGCAAGGGACCCACATCTGGGCATACCCTGCCCACTAAGGGCGAACAAAGCAAACACAAAGAGTTGATAGACAGCCACTTGTTCCATCCCATTACTCGTCTGCTGCGCCCCTCACAGATCTCTATCGCCCTAGCACACCGCTGCTATAGGAGGAGCCTGTACCTCACCAGGAATACGATCCCTTACGCCCCGCTACTACCACTTCTGGGGACGCCCAGCGGTAGGGTGGGCACTTCTAATGGGGCATTGGCGCACTGGCATACAGCGGACCTACACACTCTAGGCGATTTCTACACTAAGGGCTCTTTGATACCGTTCGAGACCCTGTCGGAAGAATATGATTTACCGTCAGGTCAATTCCTGCTCCATAATTCCATTACGAGATCACTCTCGGCAGAATGGGGCGACATTACCTCCGAGCCGAAGATGCACCTCCTGCTACAATATCTTCACGTCATGGGAAACGGGTCCCATATTTTACATTGGTTGGCGGAAGCATTACTCACACATACGACACAGCCTCTAGTGGCCCTCCGCACGAAGTGGGAGGCAGACAGGGGGAATCCATGGTCGGATCGTGAATGGGATATAATTTTAGCCACCCCTACGTATATACCACGGAATTCCAGATTTAGGCTCATACAGACATATATTACACACAGAGCATACCTTTCCCCGGACAAATTGAACAAATATTTTCACATGACCACCTCGGCATGTCCCCGCTGCTTACAGACAAATGCGGATCTCCTTCACATGCTATGGTCCTGTACCTCCCTACATACATATTGGCAAGATGTCACTGCGGCACTCGCGACATGCACTGACAGAGCACTGCCGCATACATGAGAGGTATGCATCCCAGGCTTCTACCCTAGGCCGAAGAAACATAAGGTTACATCTAGATTCATCAACCTTGGTCTCATAGTAGCGAAAAGGCTGATCACTGAAAGATGGAAGCATGCCGACCCTCCCACTGTTGCCAGCTAGAAAAAATCACTCCTCGTATGGGCACGGGCGGAGAGCACGTCACTACACAGGGAGGAAATAGCCGGGCTGCGTAAATACCCTATTGCGCAATTCTGGGACACAATACTCTCGGACCTGTCGCACGCAGAGGGGGAAACCGGGAAAAGCTCCCCACAGGCGGATGGCGGGCGGGACTCAAACACCGACCCCCAGATACATGACACCCTAGGCATGGAATAAACCGAGTGACGACATGGGAGGAGGAGAGATTTCCAGGGCACATGCGCGTCGGGGAGGTTGAGGCTCAGCTGCTTATCCCCTTGGGCACTAGGGGGATGGGGCAATGAGCTTAATACAACTTAGATAAGATGGCAGCACACTTCTTCTACATATCCTAGCCCGGGCATGACGATTTGACGATGGTTTGTTCTTGTTTTTTTTTTTTTTGTTGAATTATATGCACTCTATTAAGTTTGCTTCAACTTTATTTTCCAACCTGGACAATCAGATGCAGGCACACATGTAAAATGTCATCTGGGCGCATGGACACAGCAATGACGCCTGAACGGACATAAATGTGCAATACTTTGGTTGATTGCTTCAGATGCAATGTCTGACACTAACGCTCCGCTATTCTTTACCTGTTGCACGGGACTAATATTAGTCATGGTTGGTCACTGTTCCACCAAACTGCAATGTAACCCTCGTCGTACATGTATTGTTCACCTGTCCCTGCCTCATATATGTTTTTTCTTTCTATACCTTTTCTGTTACCTACACGTTTGACGAAATGCAAATAAAGATATTTCCCCCCCAAAAAAAGAGATGATGGACAGAGTGCTGAAAATTTTCACACACTCACCCCCAGTCACAGTTCTGGGTTGAATCCATCATCCTTCTTTAGCTCACTTCGCCACCCCAGTTCAGACCCAGCTATATGCAAATCAGTCTTGACCCTGTCCCTCATGGGAACAGTGCAGCCCGAACTGCCAATCGAGGTCTTCCCTGGACCGGAAACAAGCATCCTGGAACCGGTTTCAGGGTTACACCCCTCATCAGCCAGGCTAGCTTGAATCCAGTGGCAAAGTGAGTAAGGGACCCACATCTGGGCATACCCTGCCAACTAAGGGCGAACAAAGCAAACACAAAGAGATGATGGACGGAGTGCTGAAACTTTTCAGACACTCAACCCCAGTCACAGATCTGGGTTGAATCCATCATCCTTATTAAGCTCACTTCGCCACCCCAGTGCCGACCCAGCTATATGCAAATCAGTCTTGACCTTGTGCCTCATGGGAACAGTCCAGCCTGAACTGCCAATCGAGGTCTTCCCTGAACCGGAAACAAGCATCCTGGAACCGGTTTCGGGGTAACACCTCTCATCAGCCAGGCTAGCTTGAATCCAGTGGCAGAGTGAGCAAGGGACCCACATCTGGGCATACCCTGCCCACTAAGGGCGAACAAAGCAAACACAAAAAGATGATGGACGGAGTGCTGAAACTTTTCAGACACTCACCCCCAGTCACAGATCTGGGTTGAATCCATCATTGTTCTTTAGCTCACTTCGCCAACCCAGTTCAGACCTAGCTATATGCAAATCAGTCTTGACCTTGTGCCTCATGGGAACAGTCCAACCTGAACTGCCAAGCCAGGTCTTCCCTGGACCGGCAACAAGTATCCTGGAACCGATTTCGGGGTAACACCCCTCATCAGCCAGGCTAGCTTGAATCCAGTGGCAAAGTGATCAAGGGACCCACATCTGGGCATAACCTGCCAACTAAGTGCGAACAAAGCAAACACAAAGAGATGATGGACGGAGTGCTGAAACTGTTCAGACACTCACCCCCAGTCACAGATCTGGGTTGAATCCATCATCGTTCTTTAGCTCAGCTCCTGCAGGTGGCGGGGGCCGGCAAGGACCACTAGGTCCTTGAGGCTACCCCCGCGATCCCCAACAATGGTGACTGGGTGCCCTGGGTGGGCTCCAGCGCACCCACAATAAAGAGGCCGGTGGATCGGGCTGAAACAGACCTAGTGAGGGGTGCCGCGTGGCCCCCCTCCTCTATTTGTTTATGGCCAGGCCCCGGGGAAAAGGGTCCCTGTGGCCAAATTTGGCCCGGGGAGGGGGACCAAATTTGGCCACAGGGACCCCATCCCCAGCCCCCTGCCACTTGAAAGAAAGTTTTTGGGCCCGGGGAGGTAGTGTTCTTCAGGGCCCGGGGGGGCCCATGCAGCCCCCACCCAATCATGTTATTGCTCGGAGAGGTGGTGGTCCCCGGGGCTTCTCAGAAGCCCAGGAGGGGGTTCCTTGCAGCCCCATCATTTAGTTAAAATAAAGCCCCGGGGAGGTGGCGGTCTCCGGGCTCCTGGAGCTCAATGGAGGGGGTTCCCTGCGGCCCTCCTTCTTAATATCAGTAATGCCCTGGGGAGGTGATGGTCTCCGGGGATTTTAAGTGGGGAAAGAGGGAAGAAAAAGGAGCAGCAAAGGCAAAACAGAGGGCAGAAAAACGAGCAGGAAAGGCAAAACAAAGGGTAGAAAAACAAGCAGGAAAGGCAAAACACAGAGGGGAGAAAAACGAGCAGGGAAGGTAAAACAGAGGACAGAAAAGGCAAAACAGAGCAGAAGAGGGAAAAACATAGAGCATTCAGACACTCACACACCCACTGTACAGACCCACTCAGAGACTCACGCACCCACTCACAGACCTAATGAGACACTCATACACCCACTCACAAACCCTCTCAGAGACCCACTCAGATACTCACGCACCCACTCACAGACCCACTTAGAGACTCGTGCACTCACTCAGACACTCATGCACCCACTCACAGACCTACTCAGACACTCATGCATCTACTCACACATGCAGTGAGACACTTATGCAGCCACTCCCAGGCCCACTCAGATACTCACATACCCTTTGAGATACTCATGTACTTACTCACACACCCACTGAGACACTCATGCACTCAGTCACACAGCCACTCGAGAAGGTTACAGCTTATAGTTAGGAAATAAAAATAAAAAAATGTTGAAATTCATTGAAAAAAACAAAGGTTACGGGAACTTTATGGTTAGGAAATAGAATTTTTAAAAATGTAGAAATTCACTGAAAAAAACCCAAAGGTTACAGGGACGTTAGAGTTAGGAAATAGAAAAAAAAACCTAAGAAATTCACTGAAAAAAACAATGTTAACAGAAATGATATAGTTAGGCTCAGATTTTCCTTGTACAAAACCATAGAAATTTAGCAGTTATAGTTACCTGAACTATAACGTACGCCCCCGCAATGCACTGCTTATGATCTCACATATTACATCACTCATGACATCACTGAAGACATCTCAAATGATATCCTCATGTTCTAGCGTTTTGTTGGTGTCTCGTCGTCTTCTTCCTCCTTTCTCTTTCTATCTTCCTCACTTTCCATTTCTTCCCGGTCCGTCACTTCTGTTGCGGTCCCTTTTGTAGCTTGTCTTGTCCTTCTTCTCTTTCTCTCTCCCCTTCATTGTCCTGCAAAAGTAAAAGTCTGTCTTTTGTTTCCATTATAGGTTCAGCATTCATCGGGGTCCAGCATCGGATGTCAGGTAATTCTTCCAGCTCCATATGACATATACATAATGTACAGAAAGAAAAAACAAAAGAAATGTCACACCTTGATTACATATTCTTTTAAGAACCCTGGTGGTAGAACAATCTTCTTGCCTCTCACTACCACCATCCTTTGCAGGTTGCAGATACTATTATCTTCAAGTTTCACAGCATTCCTGAAAAATGTAACTACTTTCAGGGGGTGTGGAATATTTTGATGACTTAGCAAGAATACGTGGTAACCATACTCTCACTAAGTCACCCACAGCAACCTTAGTGTGATGTACCAAATGTTTTTTTATCAAATAAGTTCTTCATTCAACAAATCTTTTCTTGCTACCTGTCACTCCAACCATCCAAAATGACACTTGTGTCATTTTAAAAAGGTTCAAAGAGGGACAAATCAGTCTAATTTGACATCACATTCTACTACCCTACCTGAAATAGAATGTGATATCAAACAATAAATCTCCACCCTGACTGAACTTCATCCCTCCAGTCCCTACTATGCATTTTAGCAATCTGAATGAACTCCTTCAAAACTCTAATAAACCTCTCAACCAACCCATTAGACTCTGGGTGATACATTTTTTGTGCTTGATTCCCCTTTGAGACAGAAAGTTTTCCATCTCTTGTGACATCAACTGCACACCATTGTCCGTGAGAACAGAATCTGGTATTCCCTCTCTGACAAACACATCCTTTAGAAAAGTTATGACATTACGTCTTTTAATTCCTCGAGACATATGTATCTCAAGCGAACCTAGAAAAACATGTCAATAAGTACCCATATATAATATTGCCCTGTTCTATTGGTAACCGGGCCCAAATTGTCCACTGCTATTTCCTCCCATGGTCTCTCTGGTAGATATCTCATTACCATGGGCTGTACTCTCGGCTTACATTCTTTGTTGCTGCACCTGCACTCCACACAAACTCTGACAGCCTTCTCCACCTGAGCATCTAACCCTGGCCACCAAAAATGCAAGCTTATCCTCTCCTTAGCTTTACATATTCCTAAATGACCCTGATGAGTTAAATTTATTAATGATCCCCTAACTTAAGTCAGAGGAATTAACTTTTTTTCTCTGCATAACAAACTGTTGTATCAACAGTTTATTTCTAACTTCACAAAATGTCAAATGTTCAGAACTAACACCTTGTTTAGTTTTCCAACCTCCTTCAACCAACTTGGCAAGGGCCTTCAAAATCCCTGTTGCAACTCACAAAGTTCCAACTACCATGCATAGTCCACAAAATCTTCTTCCTTCTGCGTCCTGGAACAGACCAACCTAGAGATGTGATCAGTGATGTCATCAGTGATGTCACGGACCATGTCATGAGTGATGTAATATGTGATGTCATCAGCAGTGCATTGCGGGGGTGCGATTTATAGTTAGCTATAACAGCTCAATTTCTCTGGTTTTGTACGAGTGAAATGTCAGCCTAACTATAACGTCCCTGTAACTTGTGTTTTTTTCTGTGAATTTCTAAGGTTTTTTAAACGCTAATTCCTAACTACACGGTCTCTGTAAATAGGCAAGAGAAGTGCAGAAAGAGGAAGAAAGGTGCAAAAAGAAGCAAGAGAAGTGCAGAAAGAGGCAAGAAAAGTGCAGAAAGAAGAAGAAATGTGCAGAAAGAGGCAAGAGAAGTACAGAAAGATGCAAGAGAAGTGCAGAAAGCAGCAAGAGAACTGCAGAAAGAGGAAGAAAGGTACAGAAAGAGGCAAGAGAGGTGCAGCAAGAGGAAGAAAGGCACAGAAAGAAACTAGAGGTGCAGAAAGAAGCAGGAGAGGTGCAGAAAGAGGCAAGAGAAGTGCAGAAAGAGGATGAAAGGTGCAGAAAGAGGAAGAAAGGTACAGAAAGAGGCAAGAGAAGTGCAGAAAGAGGCAAGAGAGGTATAGAAAAAGGCAAGAGAGCTGCAGAAAGAAGCAATAGAGGTGCAGAAAGAGACAAGAGAAGTGCAAAAAGAGGCAAGAGAGGTGTAGAAAGAGGTAAGAGAAGTGCAGAAAGAAGCAAAACAACTGCAGAAAGAGGAAGGAAAGTGCAGAAAGAGGAACAAAGGTGAATAAAGGGAAAGAGGTGCAGAAAAAAGCAAGAGAAGTGCAGAAAGAAGCATGAGAAGTGCAGAAAGAGGCAAGAGAAGTGTAGAAAGAAGCAATAGAGTTGCTGAAAGAGGAAGAAATGTTCACAAAGAGGTAAGAGAGGTACAGAAAGAGGCAAGAGAAGTAAAAAAAGAGGCATGAGGGGTGCAGAAAGAAGCAAGAGAGGTGCAGAAAGAGACAAGAAAAGTTCAGAAAGAGGCAAGAGAGGTGCAGAAAGAGGCAAGAGAAGTGCAGAAAGAAGCAAGAGAACTGCAAAAAGAGAAAGAGAGGTGTAGAAAGAGGAAGAAAGGTGCAGAAAGAGGAAGAAAGGTGCAGAAAGAGGCAAGAAAAGTTCAGAAAGAGGCAAGAGCAGTACAGAACGAGGCATGAGAAGTGCAGAAAGAGGCAAGAAAAGTGCAGAAAGAAGCAATAGAGGTGCTGAAAGAGGAAGAAATGTGCATAAAGAGGTAAGAGGGGTGCAGAAAGAAGCAAGAGAGGTGCAGAAAGAAGAAAGAGAGGTGCAGAAAGAGACAAGAGAAGTGCAGAAAGAGGCAAGAGAAATGCAGAAAGAGGAAGGAAGGCGCAGAAAGAAACAAGAGAGGTGCAGAAAGAAGCAAGAGAGGTGCAGAAAGAGGCAAGAGATGAGCAGAAAGAGGCTGAAAGGTGCAGAAAGAAGCAAGGGAAGTGCAGAAAGAGCCAAGAGAAGTACAGAAAGAGGAAGAAAGGTGAAGAAAGAAGCCAAAGAAATGCAGAAAGAGGCAAGAGAAGTGTAGAAAGAGGAAGAAAGGTGCAGAAAGAAGCAAGAGAAGTGCAGAAAGAAGCAAGAGAAATGCAGAAAGAGGCAAGAGAAATGCAGAAAGAGGAAGACGTGCAGAAAGAAGCAAGAGGGGTACAGAAAGAAACAAGAGAGGTGCAAAAAGAAGCAAGAGGTACAGAATGAGATGAGAGAAGTGCAGAAAGAGGCAAGAGAGGTGAAGAAAGGCAAGAGAAGTACAGAAAGAAGCAAGAGAGGTACAGAAAGAGGCAAGAGAAGTGCAGAAAAAAGTAAGAGAACTGCAGAGAGAGGAAGAAAGGTGCAGAAAGAGGAAGAAAGGTACAGAAAAAAGCAAGAGAAGTGCAGAAAGAGGCAAGAGAAGTGCTGAAAGAGAAAGACATGTGCAGAAAGAGGTAAGAGAGGTGCAGAAAGAGGGAAGAGAAATGCAGAAAGAAGCAAGAGAGGTGCAGAAAGAAGCAAGAGAGCAGAGAGGTGCAGAAAGAGAAAGAAAGGTGCAGAAAGAGGCAAGAGAGGTGCAGAAAGAAGCAAGAGAAATGCAGAAAGAGGCAAGAGAAGTGCAGAAAGAGGAAGACAGGTACAGAAAGAAGCAAGAGGGGTATAGAAAGAAACAAGAGAGGTGCAGAAAGAAGCAAGAGAGGTGCAGAATGAGACGAGAAAAGAGCAGAAAGATGCAAGACAGGGGCAGAAATGCAAGAGAAGTACAGAAAGAAGCAAGAGAGGTTCAGAAAGAGGCAAAAGAAGTGCAGAAAGAAGTAAGAGAACTGCAGAAAGAAGTAAGAGAACTGCAGAAAGGAAGAAAGGTGCAGTAAGAGGAAGAAAGGTACAGAAAGAGGAAGAAAGGTGCAGAAAAAAGCTAGAGAAGTACAGAAAGAAGTAAGAGAAGTGCAGAAAGAAGCAAGAGGGGTACAGAAAGAAGCAAGAGAGGTGCAGAGAGAGTCTAGAGAGGTGCAGAAAGAAGCAAGAGAGGTGCAGAAAGAAGCAAGTGAGGTGCAGAAAGAAGCAAGAGAAGTGCAGAAAGAGGCAAGAAAAGTGCAGAAAGAGGCAAGGGAGGTGCAGAAAGAGAGGTGCAGAAAGAAACAAGAGAGGTGCGGAAAGAGGCAAGAAACAAGAGAGGTGCAGAAAGAAGCAAGAGAAGTGCAGAAAGAGGAAGAA
This sequence comes from Calotriton arnoldi, assembly GCA_963921515.1. Classification (NCBI taxonomy): domain Eukaryota; kingdom Metazoa; phylum Chordata; class Amphibia; order Caudata; family Salamandridae; genus Calotriton; species Calotriton arnoldi. The sequence continues at coordinate 2,067,910 of CAWUFW010000142.1, forward strand.
AGGTACAGAAAGAAGCAAGAGACGTGCAGAAAGAAGCAAGAGGGGTGCAGAAAGAACAGAGTGATGTGCAGAAAGAGGCAAGAGAGGTACAGAAAGAGGCAAGAGAGGTGCAGAAAGAGGCAAGAGAGGTGCAGAAAGAGGCAAGAGAAGTGCAGAAAGAGGAAGAAAGGTGCAGAAAGAAGCAAGAGAAATGCAGAAAGAGGCAATAAAGGTGCTCAAAGAATCAAGAGAGGTGCAGAAAGAAGCAAGAGTGGTGCAGAAAGAGGCAAGAGAGGTGCAGAAAGAGGCAAGTGAGGTGTAGAAAGAGGCAAGAAAGTTGCAGAAAGAAGCAAGAGAGGTGCAGAAAGAAAGTGAGGTGCAGAAAGAAGAAAGTGAGGTGCAGAAAGAAGCAAAAGAGGTGCAGAAAGAGGCAAGAGAGGTGCAGAAAGAAAGCAAGTGAGGTGCAGAAAGAGGCAAGAGACGTGCAGAAAGAAGCAAGAGAGGAGCAGAAAGAGGCAAGTGAGGTGCAGAAAGAGGCAAGAGAGGCGCAAAGCAATAGCTCAACATTTAACTAATGCGAGACCTATTGCTTTGCAAATGGTTGTGCACCATTAGTACCAATTTAACACCCACATTTATCCATAAGTAACAGGTGACCATTCCAGCTTTGCAAAGGGCCTCCCACCACGCTGTAACACGTGTTGCTGTTTGATAACGTTTGAGCTAGAAACAAGGTTTTTTTGTTCAAATCTGCAGATTATGCGGCAGATGATGGATTATGTGGCAAATGCGGAAAATGTATAATTATGTGAAAATCTGCACGGCCGAACAGTCGCATAATTCCAGTGGCCCTGCTCATACCTCTAACTAGGTCCAGAAGTGCTCCTCTGTGGTTGCTTCTTTTTTGCGTCTCATTGAGTTTATAGTTTAGTCTCTATGGAAACGAAGAAGACTAAACCTGAGGTTACAACTCCACAACACAGACTACCATACCACATAAATACTCTCCATAACACATAATCCCACTCCACATAATTCCTATACACTAAATACCACATACTTTCTATCTACATAATTTCACTGCACAACATACCACATAATTCCACTACAACACAACGTACATCCATTCCACTCCAAAAACATTTTTTTTAAACTTATGTTTATTAAAAAACAAACCACTTCCATTTTGGCAAGTACATGAAACATGCACAGACAGTTGGCTCCAAAAAACATTAGTAAAAAGCTTTTACATTTACAATGCCAATAGCTCTAACTCTCTCAAATGCGAGACCTATTGCATTGCAGATGCTTGTTTAACTAGTAGTCGCATTTGCAGAGTGGTGGAGAAAGGGCGCTGGGCCTCCAACCAGCGCTCAGGAATTCTGCTGCTTAGGACTTACGGGAGGTACCAGCAGCGCTTCTTGGCCCCCAAGGTCCCTCAGGAGTAAAGTGGCCTTCATCCCCCAACCAGTAGGGCACCAGGAGGCATGTTTGCATAGTGGTGGAGTAAGGGGGTGTGGTCTCCAAAGACCTCTTAGCAATCCCACTGTGTGGGACTTACTGGAGGTGTAAGGAGAGGTAGTTGGCCCGAAGGACGTCCTTGGGGGCAAACTACCCCTCCTATTACCTCCAGTAAGTCCCACACAGCAGGATTGCTGAGTTCTGATAGCAGGCCAAGCCCCCTTTCTCCACCACTTTGCAAACGCGCCTCCTGGTGCGCTCTTGGTTGGGGGAGGAAGTCCCCATCGCTGCTGGAGGTCCTTAGGGTCCAACTAGCCTACCTGTTACCTCCAGCTAGCCCCACACAGTGGGATTGCTGAGAGGTGGACGTAGGCCACGCCCCCTTCTCCACCACTCTGAAAACGTGCCTCCTGGCACGCTCTTGATTGGGGGATGAAGTCTCTTTGCCTCTTGAGGGTCCCTGGGGGACAACTAGCCCTCCTGGTACCTCTCCTGGGTCACCCCCGACCCCCATCTTCCTTTCAATACAGTCACACGTAGGGAAGGAAACTGGTCAAAACTTCCCCTAGAGGATTGGCTGGTAGCTCTTGAAACCTCCAGACCACCCAATAACCCTGATCCCATTTTAGCCAATGAGGATTATAACAGATGGATCTCTAAATCACTAGACTCTGCACTTCCCATGAAACGCATTGAGCCTAAGCGCAGTACAAAGACTGCCCCCTGGTATTCCCCTGGATTACGGGAAATGAAACGCCAATGTAAAAAATTAGAAAGGAAATGGCGACTGGACTACTCCCCTCCCAGCAAAACTGCATATAGAGAAGCGATAAAGATTTATAAAAATGAAATTAAAACTGCACAATCGATCTTCTTCGAAGAAAAATTAATGCAGCCGCTTCTGGGCCTAAAGAAATATATCGCATTACGAAAACCCTCCTTAAGCTCCCTGAAAACCCCCAAATCCCATCAATGCACAAACTCGCTGCAATAACCTGGCAGAGTTCTTCTCTCAAAAAATACAAACCATTTACACTTCCTTTTCCCCTGTTCAGACTGACCTTCCACTCACTAAATCGCTTGAATCAGGGATCCAGCCGCTGGCCACACTAGAATTCTTTCCCCCACTTAATCCCATCATGTTAGAAACCATCATGCATCAGGTCAAACCGGCTCCCCAACGACCCGGCACTCCCGCGCACTTTGCTGTCAGTCATTGACAACGTCCTTCCTACTATACTTGACCTGCTTAATGCCTCCCTGTCCGCAGGCACCGTCCCGCTTTCCTGGAAACGGGCTATGGTTAAAGCCCTTCTTAAAAAACCTAATTTAGACCAAGATGACCCTAGCAACTATCGACCGATCTCCTTGTTGCCCTGGTTGAGCAAGATCTTGGAGAAACATGCCAACATGGTGTTGGCAGAGTTCCTCGAGACTAATCATCTGCTCGACCCTTCCCAGACGGGATTCCATCCCATGCATGGGATCGAAACCGCTCTGGTTGCAGTGACGGAGGAGGCCAGGAAGATTCTGGATCAGGGAGGATCTGCAGCAATTATCCTCCTTGACCTAAGCGCAGCCTTCGACACTGTAAACCACAACATCTTACTTCATCGACTCACCGGTTTAGGAGTCTCAGGAAAAGCAATTGCCTGGTTTGAATCTTTTCTTTCAGACCGCTCCTTCCAGGTCTTTGAGGGTGACATCACTTCCCCTAGCAAACATCTTGGCTGCGGTGTGTACCACAGGGCTCTTCCTTGAGCCCTACGCTATTTAATATATACATGAGCCCACTGGCTGAGATAGTCCGTCCGTTCGGAATAAAAATCATTACCTATGCTGACGACACTCAGCTAGTGATGGCTCTTAATCAGATACACACCGCGAATAATAGCCTGAGGGATTGCTTAGAGGAAGTGACCAAATGGATGACATTGTCATGTCTTAAACTGAATGGAGACAAAACTGAGCTGATGCTTTTAGGTAACCCCCCCAAACTTATGACCAACTCATTGTGGCCCTCCTGCCTTGGCCCTGCTCCCACACCAAAGGATACGATCAAGAGCCTGGGAATCTGGTTGGATAAGTCCCTTGACTTTAATTGTCAAGCAGCTAAATTATCAGCCACCTGTTTTGGTCTACTCAGGCTTCTGCGGAAGATTCTCCCCTTGCTGCTTTTTCAAGCGAGACAGATTATGGTCCAGGGACTCATTCTGTCTCGTCTGGATTTTGGGAACGCCCTCTATTTAGGGGCCCCCAAGCTACCTTACGCAAGCTCCAGATAATTCAAAATTGCGCTGCCCGAACTCTGCTTCAGATTCCTCGTCGACTTTCAGCCAAACCCGGACTGAAGAGCCTTCATTGGCTCCCAGTCAGGGAAAGAATCGAATTTAAGACCCTGTGCATTGTTCACCGTGCTTTCTGGAGAACAGGTGCTGTCATTAATCATTCACTGATCACCCCTTACCATCCAAATAGACAGCTTAGATCAGCATCCTCTCTCCTTACGACAGTTCCTAGGATCAAGAGAGTCAGATGTGGGGGTCGGTCTTTTTCCTATAACTCAGCTAAACTCTGGAACTCCCTCCCCTTTTATATGCGATCAGAACCCAATTTACTTCTGTTCCGTAAACACCTAAAAACTCTGCTCTTCAATAGAACTGAATAACTTCAATTGTCTTCTTGTATGCGTTGTCCATAGCGCTAGGACGCCTGAGGGTAGCTACCGCGCTTAATAAATGGTCTTTTCATTTCATTCATTTCATTTCTAGTAAGCCCCACACTGCTGGATTGCTGAGAGGTGATCAGAGGCCACCCCCTTTCTACACCACTCTGCAAACGAGCCACCTGGCGCACTTCTGCTTGGGGTACGAAGTCCACTTTAGTCCTGAAGCCCTCAGGACGCAAGGTGACCTCATCGCCCCACCAGCAGTAAAGTGCTCTTGCTTGTTCAAAGCGAGTACACTGTTTGCCATGGGATGGCGGGAGCAGTGCTCCCCCTATCCCATAGCAAATTGCAATGTCCCGGTGTGGGCACCCCAGGACATTGCTGGAGATGGCTCTGGGGGGTGGCGGTCCCCAGGGCCATGAAGGGCTTCACGAGGGGGGCCGCATGGCCCCCCCACCTGTTTTAAGCCCCAGGCAGGTGGTGGTCCCCAGGGCCAGGGGTCCGCAATGAACCCCCACACTTAATTAATGTATGCCCCGTGGTGGTCCCCGGTGCCATGTGGGGGGGCTCAAGCCCCCACACAATAATTTCTATTGCCCCTGGAACCTGGCCCACCCGTGGGCTTAATAGAAACGAAGCGCAGGAGACCGCGATTCGTTTTTAAAAACAATTTCATCTGATTCGCGCACCTAGCGTGAATCCTGCCTTAATTTTGTTTTACAAATGCTGGGGCCTGAGTAGGCCTAGGGGGTCTGGGTGTTTCTACCCTGCCCCCTTTTCACATTTTTTCACCTTTTTTCTTGTGACTCGGTTCAACCGAGTCACAAGATGGCTGCCAACACTTCCTGGTTGGAAACACTGAGAAACAACACCGGACGGCTGCAGAGTGGCGCCGCCATACTTAAGGATTTAAGACCCTATCAAATGAAGGGCATATAGGAACCCTGTGATATATCATTCAGGCCTAAGTAGGCAGCATTATACCAACATTGGAGGTTATCCCCTATTGGTACTGGAGATTCCACAATGAAAGAAGGACAGTGAGGCTAGCTGTTGTTCAAATCTGCATTTCGTATTGATCCTTATACAAGGTGTTTTTTAAAACATTCTCTGGTGTTGGGAGAAGCATTTTATATTCCCAGACAAGGAGTTTCAGGATAGAAGTGACTACTGCATTTTTATCAAGCTACTTTTTAAGATATCATCAGAGAGTAATATCTTTAGTCTAGATAAAGATGGTTTAAATCAAGATAATACCATTGAAACACGTCGACGCAATAGAACCATAATCCGCACAGTGGGCTGCCACACTAGATATTGATTGTCTTTTGTACATCAGGGTCCAGCCCCAACGTTACCTCATACGGATATGGTCTCTTTATGACAAAGTGTAGTGTCTTTTTAATACTCTTGTCTAATTGTCTTTGTTATTGAGTTTGTTTATTTATAGAGTGATGTTTTTTTGATTTTGAACACAAATATACTATGTATGATTAACTGTTTTTTAATTTGCTACAATTGTTTTATATGCTTTTAATAAATTGATACATAACATTTCCAATATTTTTCTTGTGTACTGGCACACTGCTTTTTCAATTGGTACTGTATCCCCCATGATTGATTGTGTGTGATTTAGGTGAGTGAATGAGTAAGAGTTCTCTCAGTATTTGCCAACCAAAGGATATATTGTTATTTTTCTAGATTGAACCCTAGTCCTTTGGTGCACAAAGGGTCCCTCTCATTTTTTCAAGAGATGGAACTGTTGGCAGCCAATAAGATCTCAGGCACGAGATCGGGAGGGTTCGTGGATCCATCGCGGTGAAATATGGATATCTGTAAATATTTAAATTTCTCAAAAAGTACTGAACGGATTTACACCATTTAACAAAAAGAGTGCACTCTGGACCAAGTGCTACCTTTCGTCCAAATTTGGTGTAATTCGGTTCAGCAGTTCGGGCTGTAGCTGCGTCAACAGATTCCTATGGAAATTAACATGGTTTAAAGTATTTGGGACCCCCCTTTTTTCTCAGCCCCCACTTGACGAATCACTCCAAAACTTTCAAGACTGAGCGCCCCATTAGTTTTGAAAATTTCGCGAAGATTTGTCAAACGGCGCCAAAGATATTTGCAAAAGAAAAAACGCTTTTCCTATGGAAACTAGGTCCTAACTATAACTACCTACTGGCAACCCCCAGTAGGTAATATATATTAAATCTACATATATATTAAATCTACATATATATTTATATATATATTTATATATTTTTTTTTTAATTCCACTGAAAAAATCAAAGGTTACAGGGACGTTATGGTTAGGTTCACATTTTACCCACACAAAAGCATAGAAATTCAGCAGTTATAGTTATACCTTATAGTTATACTTATGTTAAGAGACTAAAACTCGTGGCCAAAAGACGTGGGTCCCTTGCTCTCTGTGCCACTGGATTGAAGCTAGCCTGGCTGAGGAGTGATACCCTGAAACCAGTCCCAGGATGCTTGTTTCCGGTACAAGGAGGACCTGGCCTAGCAGTTCTAGCTGGACTGTACCCATGAGGAGCAGGGTCAAGACTAATTTGCATATGGATGGGTCCAAACTGGGGTGGCATAGTGAGCAAAAGAATGATGGATTAAACCCAGATCTCTAGACTGGGGGTGAGTGGTTGAAAAGTCTATCATCTTGTTGTGTATGCTAAAGTTACTTAATGGCACGAGTTACAGTTTCTTCAGATAACTTAACTTTAACTGCTGAATTTCTATGATTTTGTATGGGTAAAACGTGAACCTAACTAACCTTGTTTTTTTCAGTGAGTTTGTATGGATTTTTTAACGTAAAGTAATATATATTTACATCGCGGATGCACGGTGGATCCGCATCCCTAGACATACAAAGTTTTATTTGGTTCTATGATGGAACAATGCAGGGAAATACTCTGCATGCCTTTACCAAGCATTTTTTACCCCACACATTTTTACATCGCATATACTTTTACAATGTATGCCTTTACCAAGCATTCTTTATATATATATAAACAATGTATTTGTGGGAGGAGATCTCCCACACTCATTAACTTACCTTAAATGCGTAGTAAAGGCATATGTTGTAAAAGCATATGCATTCTAAAACAATGCGTAGTAAAAAATGAGTTGTAAAGGTACAACGTGGTAAAAACCTCGTTGTAAAGGCTGTTTCCCTTTTATTTCTCTTATAACTCCAAAACTACTGAACAGATTTACACCAAATTACAAAAAGGGCTCTGTTGGGACCAAGAGCTAGCTTTTGGTGTAAATCTGTTCAGCAGGGCAGCCTATAGCTGTGTCTAAAAATTTCAAATCCCCATGGGGAAAAATCATTTTGGGACCCCTCCTTTTTCTTGGACCCTGCTTGACCAATCACCCCGAAACTTTTCTTGCAGAACTAGGCAAAGTAGGGTACTTTTTTCAGAAGATGTCGTGATAATTGGTCAAACAGCGCCAAAGTAATCAGGAAAATGAAAAACGCTTTGTCTATCGGAAAAGTTGGTCCTAACTTTAACTTCCTACTGACTATCGGCAGTAGAATATATTTGCTGATATAACCAAAAGTTACGGGGTCGTTATAGTTAGAACATGGTAAAGACATTAGCCAGTTACAGTATTGTGTGCTTGACAGAATACCAATACGGGAAATAGGGGGGCATAAGTTAAAAGATTCTACTCTCTTGGCTATCCCCATCAATGAAACTATTAGGTTCATTAATTGTATCATTCCGGGGAAAGTTCCTCGCCCTGGCTAAATACAGAGAGATCTCTATCTGGCCCATTCCGAAGTCTGAGTCAGATGTAGCAACTGTATCTCAAATTCTTCTTCAGGGTGTCAAGATGCCCAATACATGGAACGTGGCAGAAATGATTCCCTTATACAAGAAGGCTTCCTGAGATTGTCCAAGTTCTGTAGGCAGACATTGAATCAACTTCAAGACTGGACAGGGAGTAACATGTACTGTCAATATTCCAGGAAGGGTTCAGATTCAGTATGAGCACCATTGATCAGATCTTTTGCTTTTGTACTATGTACCGGAAAATCTTTTTGATCAACAAGGACCACTTGTATGTGGTGTTTGTTGATCTACGCTCTACCTTTCGTCTGATACCTAGAGTGAAGCTGTGGTCTGTGTTGGAAGAAATGGGTCTTCTGGCCAAATTGGCTGTCCATAATAGTTTGCACAACGTCTCCAAAGTTAGATGGGGAAAAGACAGCCAACTAACTGAGCCTAAAGTCCAGAGGGGAGTTTGGCAGGGGTGCATCCTGGCCCCTAACCTTTTCTCTTTATGATGTTGGAGCTGTAGATCTATTGGATAGGGATGGCTGTGATGCACCCAAAATAGGAGGGCAGTGGACTCCGGCCCTACTGTTCACCGATGACACCCTCTTGCTAACTAAGACCACCTCAAGGATTACAGAAGCTGATTAATGACTTCTGCTCATTTTGTTTAGAAAGGGGAATGGCGCTCAACAGTGCAAAAACTAAATTCATGGTTTTTAATGCCACCAGAGCCCTTAAAACATAGTTGAATGTAGGGAATGCAGAGATCGAGCAAGTCCTGAACTTTGATTATCTGTGAATAAGACTATCTCAGAATCTGTTTTGGTTACCTCAAATTGAGAAAAACCAAATGAATCTTTAACATTATTCTGCCAGTATAGTGAAAATTTATAAAAGTATGACCACAAGAGCATCTCCTCCCCTTGAGATATATAACATTAAGGCCTTTTGGCAGCACTTTATGAAGCAGAGATATGGGGGCATGCTAATTGCGATTTACTATCAGTGATTGAGAATAGATTTTTTAGATCACTTTTAGCTTTGCCACAGAGCGCCCATATGATTCCTGTTTGTTTGGATCTGGCACACAGACAAATTAAAATGTAGATTTGTAGCTGTCCTTTGTTATACTGGCATAGTTTATGGTCTTCTAATAAATTGTCTGCCTTTATTAAGGGCATTAAGGACCTCTTAAAGTTACCTGGCAGTTCTAAGGTTCCTTGGCTATGCTTTATAGAGTCAACTTTGTTAATATTGGGTCTAGAAAGTTTTTGTTTCCATCCAAAGGAATTGGTGTTAATCTTAAGGTCATAATATAGGGAGACCTCTTGGAAATGTGCCTTCGAGGAAATTATACAGACTGCAAGAGTAGGAGCTTGGTTGGAAAAAATGTAAAATTGAAATCTGCCCCAGACATGAGGCATTTACGGATTTTGTTTCACCCCCTTGCAAAAAAAAAAACATATTTGCAATTCAGATATGGCACTCTGAATACTAGATCCTTTTGTAAGAAGTGTTCTTGAGTGGAGGCTGTCTCGGAAATCTGGCCCACCTGCAAGCAAGGGGCTGAAACATTGGTGCATCTACATTTCTTCTGTGGGGCATATTCTGCGCAGATGAAGAAATTGATAGCACCCCTACGCAGGTGTATCAGCTCAAGACGATATATTGAGGCCTTTAGGATCTTAAGTGTTGACTCAGCCACCTTGTTTTGTGTATTTTATTTCAAGGTATCTAATGTCTGTATGACTAATGAGGGGACATCTAGAGATATAAATTTATCAGTGGTGCCGAATTTGCAGCTTTGATGCATTTTATGTACCATTTTAATGATCATATGTGTCTGTCCAAAATTTGTTTTAGAGGAAAATAAGTTTTAAATGCATTGAAAATACTGAAATGTTTTTTTTTTTTTTTAAAGTTGGCCAAAATCTGCTTTGGAAGGAAATACATTTTAAATGCAGTGCAAATATTAACCGGTTTTTAATAAGATGAACGTTTTTAAGGATTTTATTCCGAAATAAACTATATTTGTGTGTGTGTGTGTGTGTGTGTGTGTGTGTGTGTGTGTGTGTGTGTTGACAATTTAAGCTCCAACTGACAACCACCCATTTCTGGTCCTATTAGTCATCTGTACTTAGTGGATTAAGAATGGATCCAGACCGATTCTGAGGAATTGACATTGTGACGCTATAGGCCAAAAGCAGTAAAAAGAGATGGTTCAGTATATAAATTGTGGTCACTACAGAGCATTTCACCACACTCTGGTTATACAACCTCAATAGGGTTGAAGATATAAATTGTAAGATAGCCCAGCAGCCCTGGCAGAATAGCAGAAGGAATTACAATGTTTATCACCTTTCATCTCAAATCAACCAAATCAAAGGTATCTGTTTGAGGCAAAATTACTGTTAGAAGAAATAAAAACTTAAAAAAGAAACAAAGCATATTATGGAAAGGTGCACAACAATCAGGTGCAGATTGAATTAGAACAAATGGCAATTAATCAAATCTTTGCAGCAAATTGAATCAAGCAGAATAAAAATTCTATCAGGGAAGTAATAAAAATAGGGTAATATAACAGAAAAAGGTATCACACAAAAAGTGGTGAGGCAAACAGGTTCATTACAGATTATACGAATAAGGAAAACACACAGAAGGCAAAACGATGCGACAACAAAGCTAACAATGGGGAATTTTTAAAGTACTATAAAGAATTCTTTAATAGTTTCTCTTTAGTCTTGACCTTGCCTATGTCTGACATATTCAATTGTGTGATTAAAACCCAAGAAATATCTGAATCGTTAGGGCAATACATATATTGCAGTGTTTCTAAACCCTGGAAATATAAAAGTAATATGTAACTCTTACAATATTTCATTATTAAATATAGACTTGTAGGTATTTACCTCTATTTTACTAAATATCTGCACAGGACCTTGTTTATCACGGTGGGATTGGACTACATGATTTCATTGTTAATAGAAAATGCTCATGATAATTTTGTTGACCTTATTACAGCCACAGACTTTGCGTGCCAAAACGGCAACAATTATGGCTAATAGTGAAGAGGCATTTGACAGAGTTGGATGACAACATATGTGTGTGTGATGTTAGAAACAATCTACTTCCCAATTTAAATTATATAATCTGTCCAGCCACTCTATTCAATCCAAAGGTCATGATAGCCATTGATAATGATACCACAGCAATGTCTGAGATAAAAAGGGACACACACATTACGGTTGCCCGGCACGTTTTGCGCTTTATATCAAACCATTTGATGAGCAAATACAAAGAATCTCCATATTCCAGTAGATACTAGTGAAATCTTGAAACAGACATTGGACATCTTTATGGATACAAAATAAATCCACCTAAAACAGAAATCATTATTGGTTGTCAAATGGATCAAGTAAACACTTTAAATCTAGGGTAAAATATCTAGAGTATGAATGTTAAAGAACATGTCTCAGGTTCATATATTAAAGATTTATTTAAATTGGGAGAGGCTACACACAAACTAAAGAGTGGGGAACACAATTAGTACTGATACATGCACTGAAATAAATAGTGTGAAACACTGGAATACCACATAAACAGCTTTCTAATGGGTAACAAAAAGATAAGATGTTCATATACTAAGTTAATGGCAGTGAAAGAGGCTGGAAAATGAGAAGGACCAGATTTCTGTTTATATTGTGCAAAAACTAGGAGACATATTCTTCTTTGGCAGACTTGAAGCTAGGCTAGATAACGCTTCTTCAGACACATTTAAAGGTTCAGCATAGCCAGAGAATGTATGTTCTACCTTGCATTGTTCATGTAATACTTGATCTAAAATTTCCTTTTATTTAGTGGGAATCTGGATAGGCAATCTGCCAATCCAAGGATTTTGAGTCTATAAAGAGTTTTTGCACATTCTGCAGAATACCATCCTCCTTACATTCCAGAAATCATCACAGAAGACAACCTGGATGCACTCTTCATCACAGCAATTTAGCTCACATCCACACACATTTGATCACCTCATCCTTGCAAACTACAACACCCAAAGCATAAAGTGCACACACGAGACAATGATAAAGTACAGTCATCTACAAGTCTACTTGGCCCTGCCTTCTAAGCAATCCAGCATTACTCAAATCATTGAGTTACAGCTATCACTATCCCAGACAGACTATAATCTGATCAACAGACCTTCCAGTGCCACCAACAACTTTACAAAGGAAATCTTAGATTGCATCACCTCTCCCTCTGTTCAACAAACCCCACACCTACATTCCTCTGAAAACTTCACCCTCCCCTGAAAATCAAACCAAGAAACTGCAAAATTCCCTCAACCCACTCCGCAACATCTAGAACATCAAACAACACAGTCCAAAGACAGCACCTTCAACCTCATAACTGCAATCTCAATATCAATTAAATGCAAGCTCCCAATACTCTTGGACTCAACTGAACATCATTGTTGTGTATTTCTTGTATGGCCCATTGACCTTTTCCCTATGTTAGCATAATTATGCACGTTATAGGCCGCTTTTGGTTTGCAGCTGTTACTAAATATCACACTTGCTTTTGTGCCACATTGTATTTTCACACAGAACAAGCACATGTTTTTCCATTTTATTCTTTTCCTGGGATTTAGTCTGATTCAGTCTAGGCAAGGTCAAACAACATTGATCCTTGTCATTCTTTCTGGTCAGACACTAGCACCTAGACATAATAAAGGAATGCAGATGCTATTTTGAATACACATAACTTTTCATATAACTGAGGACGGGGATCTGAAAACACACACACAGAGCAAAGGTCCTGAGAGAAGAGTGTTGCATCAGCTGAGATGTAGAATATCCACCTATGTATGCTAAGTTATGGGGTCCACCACTAAACTCAGAGATCTATAATTTATAACCACTTAGCTTCAATAGTATGGGAGGGTTCCGGCAGATCTGCCAGATAAAATGACAGGGCTCTTTATTGTACATGGTTTATTAACCATGCTGATGACATTATTGGCATGCATTTGTTTTCTAATTTTGGCATAATTATTGCATTTTAGAGAACGATAGTTTAAATAAACTACCTTTGTATCTGTTTTCTATTTTATTGTGGAAAAGTACGAGTGAGAGAGCGAAAAGGTGTGTCCTGTTACTGCGATCCCTGAGAGGTTCAGCAGTGTTGTGTTCTGGAGTGCCAAATCACTTGTCTCTCTGGGAAGGTTAGGAAGACAAGTGAGGCACTATAGCTAGTCGGACTTGGGCTCATGAATACTAATGTGGTACCGTGACTCAGTCCCCTGCATACTGATGTACTATGGTTTCAAGCATAGTTCTGTTCCTGAACAGAATCCCTGCAACACCATCCCTTCTCCCTCCAAGTGACAGAACAGACCAACTTAAATGAGAAGAGCACATTGTTCATTCAATGATTTTCGTAGGGATTCACTCACATAAGTTATCAAGATCACCATCAACTACCAGCCAACTAAAGGCAACAACACATACAATTCCACCCTGAATAACCATGTAGATACAAACGTGTCACTGAAAACACAATTCTTTAAGCCTACACCCTCAGCACCATATTTCTCTAGGACTCACCAACAACAAATACAACATTTGCATATGAAAAAAAGAAATGGAGAGAGGCAAAATCTCCGACAAATTCCACTGTGCACATAGGTACCTCAGCCAAAGCCACTTCCTACAAAGGAACAGTCAACAAATCCTCAAAAAGAATCTAAGCACTCTTCAAGTCAGTCAAACACTGTGTTATCCGACGGCTAGACCCACATTCCAAATTTACAAATATAGCATTATTAATCACTTATTCGCCGAGAACTGAATGACCACCAATCGGACAACCTTTAATCTCCTCATATATACCTCAACCCCTCAAGGCCGACACCTTATAAAAAAATTACATTCTACCCTCATCTATTGTGACCCCCTTCCATGAAAATGCACTCATACCTCAGCAAATCAGCAATGTCTTTCTCAGTCATAAAACATTCCCAGATGACCTCACCGTCTGGATCCTCTCCCTGCTAAAACAAGCCCAGCCTTAACCCAGACAATCTTTATTACCACCTCCTCATTCACCTTCCACTCATCAGAAAAATCTGAGAAACCAGTCTTCACACAAATTCAAAATTAGATCTGCTGGAAAAACCTCCTAAAGGATGCCTTATGTGGCTTCAAACCACATTGCAGTATTGAAATTATTACCCTGCACATAGTTGATGAAGGTCTACTGATCACGGGCAAGAATAACCCGAGCTTCTCTGACATAGTACTAAAATGATTCGCCTCCTACCTGGTCAACTGCACCATTACATCCGGGGTGAGGGTGAGGGTGGGGGAACCTCAAGATCTCAAAATTCCTCATCTCTTACGGAGTACCGCCAAGGCTCCATTTTGTTCCTCGTGATCTTCAGCCCTTCCACAGTACACCTTGGAACTCTACCCAGTCACAACAGCATTAAAATCCTTTAATATGCTGATGGCACACAACTCTGTTCGTAACACTCCATGACTAAAACCCTACATCAATCTTATTCATTAAATGGATATCCACAGCCTGCCTCAAACTGAGCCCAACTGTGACAAATGTCCACCTGTTGTCACAGTAAAAAAACACAACCATAAATGAACCTGGAAGCTTCACCCCCACCTGACCTCCAGCACAAATCACATGGACCTCTCCATTACATGAACACACCACGAAGGAAAACAAAATAGCCTGGTATCAGCTCTACTACCTAAAGAAAGTGAAACTTTTTTCCCTTAAATAAACAGCCTTAGTGCAGTTGCACCTGGACAGCAGCAACATCTTGTTCTATGGCAGGGGTCTTCAATCTGTGGGGCGCAACACCAAGGGGGCTGTGGAGTCATGGAAAGGGGGTCGCAGGTTCCTCAGCTGCACTTCTGCCTGGAACTGGAATCCAAAATGTTTGCTCTTTGTTTTGGATTCCAAATAGTGGCATCTCAGGAGGCTCTCTGATTGGAGGACATCGTTAAAGAATCTAACGTCATCAATGATTGTCCTCCAATCAGAGAGTCTTCAGGATGAATATTAGGAAATGGGTTACAAAGGGATGATGGACGGAACGTTTGAGCCAATCAAACACTCACTCCCCAGTCAACTGATCTGGGTTTAATCCATCATCATTCTTTAGCTCACTCCACCACTCTCAGTTCAGACATGGCCATATGCAAATCAGTCTGACCCTGTGCCTCATGGGAACAGTCCAGCCCGAACTGCCATGCCATGTCTTCCTGACCGGAAACAAGCATCCTAGGACCGGTTTCTGGCATTTCAGCCGCCATCAGCCAGGCTTGCTTGAATCCAGTGGCAAAGTGAGCAAGGGACCCACGTCTGGGCATACCCCTGCCAACTTAGGGCGACCAAAGCGATACAAAAGGGGATGATGGACGGAACGTTTGAGCCAATCAAACACTCACCCCCAGTCAACTGATCTGGGTTTAATCCATCATCATTCTTTAGCTCACTCCACCACCCCAGTTCAGACATGGCCATATGCAAATCAGTCTGACCCTGTGCCTCATGGGAACAGTCCAGCCCGAACTGCCAAGCCATGTCTTCCCTGGACCGGAAACAAGCATCCTAGGACCGGTTTCTGGCATTTGGGTATGCCCAGACGTAGGTCCCTTGCTCACTTTGCCACTGGATTCAAGATAGCCTGGCTGATGACGGCTGTAAGCCAGAAACCGGTCCCAGGATGCTTGTTTCCGGTCCAGGGAAGACATGGCTTGGCAGTTCGAGCTGGACTGTTCCCATGAGGCACAGGGTCAGACTGATTTGCATATGGCCATGTCTGAACTGGGGTGGCGGAGTGAGCTAAAGAATGATGATGGATTAAACCCAGATCAGTTGACTGGGGGTGAGTGCTTGCAATGTTCAACACTCCGTCCATCATCTCCTTTGGTTTTGCTATGTTCGCCCTAAGTTGGCAGGGTATGCCCAGACGTGGGTCCCTTGCTCACTTTGCCACTGGATTCAAGATAGCCTGGCTGATGACGGCTGTAAGCCAGAAACCGGTCCCAGGATGCTTGTTTCCGGTCCAGGGAAGACATGGCTTGGCAGTTCGAGCTGGACTGTTCCCATGAGGCACAGGGTCAGACTGATTTGCATATGGCCATGTCTGAACTGGGGTGGCGGAGTGAGCTAAAGAATGATGATGGATTAAACCCAGATCAGTTGACTGGGGGTGAGTGCTTGCAATGTTCAACACTCCGTCCATCATCTCCTTTGGTTTTGCTATGTTCGCCCTAAGTTGGCAGGGTATGCCCAGACGTGGGTCCCTTGCTCACTTTGCCACTGGATTCAAGATAGCCTGGCTGATGACGGCTGTAAGCCAGAAACCGGTCCCAGGATGCTTGTTTCCGGTCCAGGGAAGACATGGCTTGGCAGTTCGAGCTGGACTGTTCCCATGAGGCACAGGGTCAGACTGATTTGCATATGGCCATGTCTGAACTGGGGTGGCGGAGTGAGCTAAAGAATGATGATGGATTAAACCCAGATCAGTTGACTGGGGGTGAGTGCTTGCAATGTTCAACACTCCGTCCATCATCTCCTTTGGTTTTGCTATGTTCGCCCTAAGTTGGCAGGGTATGCCCAGACGTGGGTCCCTTGCTCACTTTGCCACTGGATTCAAGATAGCCTGGCTGATGACGGCTGTAAGCCAGAAACCGGTCCCAGGATTCTTGTTTCCGGTCCAGGAAGACATGGCTTGGCAGTTCGAGCTGGACTGTTCCCATGAGGCACAGGGTCAGACTGATTTGCATATGGCCATGTCTGAACTGGGGTGGCGGAGTGAGCTAAAGAATGATGATGGATTAAACCCAGATCAGTTGACTGGGGGTGAGTGCTTGCAATGTTCAACACTCCGTCCATCATCTCCTTTGGTTTTGCTATGTTCGCCCTAAGTTGGCAGGGTATGCCCAGACGTGGGTCCCTTGCTCACTTTGCCACTGGATTCAAGATAGCCTGGCTGATGACGGCTGTAAGCCAGAAACCGGTCCCAGGATGCTTGTTTCCGGTCCAGGGAAGATATGGCTTGGCAGTTCGAGCTGGACTGTTCCCATGAGGCACAGGGTCAGACTGATTTGCATATGGCCATGTCTGAACTGGGGTGGCGGAGTGAGCTAAAGAATGATGATGGATTAAACCCAGATCAGTTGACTGGGGGTGAGTGCTTGCAATGTTCAACACTCCGTCCATCATCTCCTTTGGTTTTGCTATGTTCGCCCTAAGTTGGCAGGGTATTCCCAGACGTGGGTCCCTTGCTCACTTTGCCACTGGATTCAAGATAGCCTGGCTGATGACGGCTGTAAGCCAGAAACCGGTCCCAGGATGCTTGTTTCCGGTCCAGGGAAGACATGGCTTGGCAGTTCGAGCTGGACTGTTCCCTTGAGGCACAGGGTCAGACTGATTTGCATATGGCCATGTCTGAACTGGGGTGGCGGAGTGAGCTAAAGAATGATGATGGATTAAACCCAGATCAGTTGACTGGGGGTGAGTGCTTGCAATGTTCAACACTCCGTCCATCATCTCCTTTGGTTTTGCTATGTTCGCCCTAAGTTGGCAGGGTATGCCCAGACGTGGGTCCCTTGCTCACTTTGCCACTGGATTCAAGATAGCCTGGCTGATGACGGCTGTAAGCCAGAAACTGGTCCCAGGATGCTTGTTTCCGGTCCAGGGAAGACATGGCTTGGCAGTTCGAGCTGGACTGTTCCCATGAGGCACAGGGTCAGACTGATTTGCATATGGCCATGTCTGAACTGGGATGGCGGAGTGAGCTAAAGAATGATGATGGATTAAACCCAGATCAGTTGACTGGGGGTGAGTGCTTGCAATGTTCAACACTCCGTCCATCATCTCCTTTGGTTTTGCTATGTTCGCCCTAAGTTGGCAGGGTATGCCCAGACGTGGGTCCCTTGCTCACTTTGCCACTGGATTCAAGATAGCCTGGCTGATGACGGCTGTAAGCCAGAAACCGGTCCCAGGATGCTTGTTTCCGGTCCAGGGAAGACATGGCTTGGCAGTTCGAGCTGGACTGTTCCCATGAGGCACAGGGTCAGACTGATTTGCATATGGCCATGTCTGAACTGGGGTGGCGGAGTGAGCTAAAGAATGATGATGGATTAAACCCAGATCAGTTGACTGGGGGTGAGTGCTTGCAATGTTCAACACTCCGTCCATCATCTCCTTTGGTTTTCCTTTGTTCGCCCTAAGTTGGCAGGGTATGCCCAGACGTGGGTCCCTTGCTCACTTTGCCACTGGATTCAAGATAGCCTGGCTGATGACGGCTGTAAGCCAGAAACCGGTCCCAGGATGCTTGTTTCCGGTCCAGGGAAGACATGGCTTGGCAGTTCGAGCTGGACTGTTCCCATGAGGCACAGGGTCAGACTGATTTGCATATGGCCATGTCTGAACTGGGGTGGCGGAGTGAGCTAAAGAATGATGATGGATTAAACCCAGATCAGTTGACTGGGGGTGAGTGCTTGCAATGTTCAACACTCCGTGCATCATCTCCTTTGGTTTTGCTATGTTCGCCCTAAGTTGGCAGGGTATGCCCAGACGTGGGTCCCTTGCTCACTTTGCCACTGGATTCAAGATAGCCTGGCTGATGACGGCTGTAAGCCAGAAACAGGTCCCAGGATGCTTGTTTCCGGTCCAGGGAAGACATGGCTTGGCAGTTCGAGCTGGACTGTTCCCATGAGGCACAGGGTCAGACTGATTTGCATATGGCCATGTCTGAACTGGGGTGGCGGAGTGAGCTAAAGAATGATGATGGATTAAACCCAGATCAGTTGACTGGGGGTGAGTGCTTGCAATGTTCAACACTCCGTCCATCATCTCCTTTGGTTTTGCTATTAGGAAATGGGGCCATAAATATGCACCTGCGGAATACTTCAGAGTGATTCAATATTCAGTTTTGTCGCCGCTGCCTTGCACTCCGTTGCCTTTCTTGGTCTTCGTCGTCACTGCTGCTGTGTTTTTTCACCCGGTGTCCTTTTTAGGTCGAGCGCAGCGCGTATGCGCTGCTCTAGGAGATGACCTTTTGGAATCGGTCTGCACTTTTCTGACACTCATGCGTGTGGCGGCATCCACCTTGCGGGAGCTAGCAGCGGCGCGAAGGGCGCTATGTAGTCTGTATCATGTTTCAATTAACGTGGTGGCTTTCAGTTTCGCGGGCGCGCGTTCATTTTTTTTTTTTTTTTTTGCAATGGCTTGGCACGTAGGCAGCATGCCACAAATTCAACACAGCTCCACAGTTCTCAAGCCGTCAGCCACATCCAACTAACACACGAAAAAAGCCCACCAGCACTGCAAAAATCAATCGGACTCCATTGCTAGATCACCCGCAATTTTCTGCTATTTTTACACGGCCCCACATTTGCCTGTCTTGCGGTCGCTTTCACTTTCGTGCCGTGCTTGTTCCTGTGTTTGCATTCTACCAATGCCATACACCCATCTAATTACAGGAAGAACGAGGTAAAGTTGATCCTTTGCACTAACCTAATGTGACAATTTTTTTTTTTTTTAGTCTTTAGTTCGCTTCAATGCTGTCTACGGTTTTTGATAAATCGTATTGCTCAGATAGCACATGTGGTGCACATTTAAAACTCTGTCGAGAAACAGTCAGTAAAATGATTTGCATTCGCCCGTTTATCTGGAGCCTCCCTAGGAGGGCCCCTTCTGACTGTGCCTTGCAGCTCCCCGCCTCCTGCTCCCTTTTCAGGCCGAGCTTGCGTGTCGGCCCCAGAGTTAATCATTCAGCAGCCTGACAATGTATCCATCTTTATTGGCTGCCAGGGCTGGGTTTGGCGGAAAGGGGGTGCGCAGAGGGCAAACAATGTAAACAATAAATGCACACGGCTAGGGCTGCTCTCATGCCAAGCTCATTTTCATTTTTCTTTTTTTATATAAGAGTCTTTGTTTAACCCAAGTGTACGTACAATCCAGATATCATCCAATCGAAATCGGTGCTCCTTTTATGGGAAGGATTTGTTGCGTCTCGTTTTGAGAAAAGCATGTCATTTAAAATAAATAAAAAAAATTAAAAAACGAACATTTATGGTAGTTAGATAAATCAGAGCCAGTGGGGTGTTTTTTTCTGATTTGAATGGTCGTTTCTCTCATTATGTGCGAACCTAAGACGAGCAGAAAATGTATAAATAAATCAGTTCGCCCCAAGAGCCATCCAGATCAAGTGATGCACGGTGTAGTGCTTGGGGGACACTGGTTGCCTCACCTACAACAGCGCTACAGCGACCACCTCGCGCTGAGAAAGGCTAATACAAGGGGACATAAGAGCTGCCATCACCTCTTTACCCCCCGCAGCAACGAGAGCAGGCGGTGATAATTCTTTGTAAATTAAAGGGAAGTTTTTCCTCTTAATCATGCGGCGTACGTTTGTTTTGCTTGCAATCTCCCACCCAGTGCTACACGTAGTAAAACCTGTAAATGTTAAGCACCCAGAATAATGTGCTGCATGGCTAAAAACTTATAAGGTCCCAAAGGCGAGACCTATTGGCTATGCCAATGCTTGTTGTGCTTCTTGTGGCTGCCTCTGCCCTGGGATCTCCTCGTTCTTTCCTGGTTTCCAAGGCAACCAGAGTTTCGAAGAACTAGTAAGTTAGCTGCTTCTCCCCCCCCACCTCATCCACCATGCCCTGACTTTTCACCTCGCAGACATACAAACATACATGCTCGCACACACACACACAGATTCCTATCTATAAGAATTTTCCTGAAAATATTTCCCACAATACTTTCTTCCTCCATAAAGATTTTGCTCATTTATAAAATCAGCTTTCTACTACTGATAAAACTGGCTAGCTTTAAAAATAAAATAAAAAGTCCACTAAGCAGGCGAAAGTCAGCTGCATAAATTTCACACACCCTTGACATTTATGTAACCAGGTCTAAGATTTTCATCGGTCGTAAACACATTTTATTAAAAGGGTTGTGAGTGTGAGCAGATGAGTTGCAGACCTCGGCACCAGAAGGTCTTTCTTGTACCCTAACTTCCTACTTACCAGTTGTGTGATTCTGGGCAACTCACTTTATGTGCCTAAATAAGAAAATTAAGGATTGCATACTTCAATTTTCTTTGTGACCTTTAAACTTCTTGTTATGGAGTTCAAAGTGCTCACAATCGGAGAAAATGTGTGTATTGTTTCATCTCACATTGAAGTTAAATGCATTGTAATTCCTTGAGACTTATTTCCCATGTACAATGTTTTCTTTTTTCCCCTTAGTAACTAGTTTTCTTTTTTTATTTTAGTTTTGTTTCACTAATCCTTTCACCCACTCATTCATCCACATACTCATTCACCCACCCACTCATTCATCCATACTTACTTACTTCTTTTCACTCTTCCTTTCAATATTCCTTCTTTCTTTTTCTGTTTTTGTGTGCCAACAATATGGCTGACAACGTGATGTGCGAAAAGAAATAATACTCTTGAAGAAAATTGCATTCCTATCTGTTTAACTTATTGAACCATGTCAGAGGGGTTGGGAAAAGGGCTCTGGACATCAGAGTTCTTTGGTACAAATAGTTGAAGATATTATGATTATGGTAACAATTGTGCTTTCTAGTTAAAGACCAGTATGTCTGAGGCTAAACTCCTGATTAACAGTTAGTGAGATGATGAGTTGAAAGTTGTATCCTTTGTTACTTACAACTGGCAAGCACTTAATATTCACTTCCTAATGATAAAATACATGTACTAATAATTTGCTTTGAAAATACTTAAGATTTTAATAATGATAAAGGCTAAGACAGCTCATTAGGAAGCATCCACCAGTTGACTTTGCTTTAATTACGTGTTCCCATGAGAAAGTTGAGAGTGAAGTCTGCCACTGTAAATTCTTTTGCTGTACAATAGGCTACAAAACTCCATTCCTGTGTTGTCGCTGTGTTGGTGAATGAGTATGTAGTGGATAATATGTGCATGGACAGGTGAAAGGATGGCAAAGTAAAGGAATGGGTGGATGGATGATTGAATGAATAGATGGATGGGCAGGTACAATGAAGGCAGAGTAAAGGGATGGATGAGTGAATTGATAGGAGGATTAACAGGGGAAAGGATGGTAGAGTTAAGGGATGGATGGATGGGTAGGTGGATGGACAGGGGAAAGGATAGCAGAGTAAAGGGATAGATGGATGAGTGGGTGAAAAGATGAGTGAGTGGATGGCCGTTGGATGGATGGCAGTGTTTTGTCAAATTATGTTTTGTTTGGGAAAAATAAAGTGCCATTGTGCATTTTCGGCTAATTCTTTTTGGAGACTTTTTGTTTGAACTGTGTTATAAGCCTCTGACTCCGAACCACAGTCACCCACAAACCATTGGTTTGCTAAACACTGTTTATTAATTCCCCACCGTAAAAATGATTTGTAGTGGGAATAGGGAAGGTGGGGGCTTTCATGGTTGTCAATGGTGAGGAATACCAAGTTCTAGAAATTTTTGTCAGGAGGGGATCCTAATGCCGGAAACGTTTGACAGGGGGGTCTTGGCATCCAAATGTTTGCAGACCTCTGTTCTATGTTCTCCCCAACATAGTACTGGCTCTCCACTGAAAGACATGTCACACATTGTAACACATCTCATCAAACAACTGAAAAAATTCACCCGTATGTAGATGGGATGGCCCTCTTGAAGTCTGCATCATCAAGACCGGCAGCATCAAATATAAGGCCACCAAAAACAACATCTCTACACACCTAACTGAGTAAATAATCACTTCATGCACACAGTGCTAGGCTACAAGCCAGGAACTCACCAGAGCAGAAACAACAAAAAAATGCAAAAAAGGAGGTGACAACCAAGGCAAGTATTTTGTCTCTATGGCTCAGAACTTGGAACGACAGCATCGGTCACTCACATCTTCAGAACCTCATTTCCCTAAATAGAACTGATCACCTATAAATATTCTACCACATTGCAAACAATCCCAAATTGTAACCCTAGTTCAGGTCTCTGTTGCTATCGAGTGAGGTTTCCACTATATAAATTTCCATCCATTCACACAGATAGACTGAAAGATTCCAATTTCCGTGTGGCAATATTATTTAATCAGTAATGACAGCTCAACACTGTCTTAAAAGCCAGGCAGAGGCTTGCGATGTAGTCTGAACGTAAGGTACAGTCCTTACTCAGTTACTCTCCAGTATTGTATAACAGAGTTTCACTATCTGGCGCCTGGATTTTTCTGATCTTGGATATCTTCACATGTAAATTGCCAAATACCTTTTAACCCCTTGCATGCTTAGGACGGCCCCCGGCCGTCCGACATCACGGTAGGCGTGTCCGAATCCCGCCCACTCATTAATTCTCCCGCACAGCGGGGGAATGTGCGCGGCATGCAAGGGGTTAAGGAGACATGCCCATTTATAAAAAAAAACCTCCATCATTATTCAAGAGCAAAATATTCGTCATATGGTATCTTGACGGTTTCAGTCTACCTCAGAGTCCCTAAGTGTTATGTTCCATATCGGTACCCCAATATAGGCTCAGGTAGTCACCTAACCTTTCACCGATATTCTCCCCTACCATTACACTACATAACGGTTCTTGGGACTGCCTTTTTACCTAGTTACGGTAATGCATACAGGACGTGGGGTTTCCCCTGAAAACTAGCCTCATCCATTATGCATGAGGATTCTTGGAAACTCAGCAGGACTACTATCTCCTGCATAATAACTATGTACAAGGGTCATTCCTTCCGTCATCCTAAGTCCTACATGACACAGCAAGGTAGAACCCCTGAGGGTACCACTTTGGGTATATAAACACCATATCTTGCTGAGGTAGTCAGAGGAGAAAAGGACTTCCATGCCGACACACTGACGCGAGACGCTGAGGCTCCTGCACGCAGACACTCCAGCTCGCAGTGGTCTGACATCCCTCACGGGGTGTCACATCTTGAGACCAAGACGGGGTCCCACAGTCTCTCATTTCAGGTAATGGGGTTGACTTTATCCTAGAGGGATTCTTGGCCTTTACACCTACATACATGCTAGGTACATTTAGGTACATCTAGTTGGGGTTGCATCGTAGGAGTACGCATTTATTACTGTCATGTATTTTATATATTTGCCTGTATTCATTGTTTTAGCACGATGGTCAAAATCTACCATCCTTTTACTCTGTTAGTACTTATAATCATTTATATCGGTTACTGTCTAGTGGTTGTTTCAGCACACCTATTTTACACTAGAATGACGCTGGTTCAATAAATGCATATTGGAAAACTTCCCCATCGTTTATTCTGTGCATCTCTCTGAGACAAAGTGAGCACGAGTGACTAAGCAAAAAGTATTGCACTGTTTCCACGATCCTGAGGAATCAGGGTTGTCATGTTCGATAGTTGCCAAGAACTATTCTCTCCTTGGTAAGAGGGGTTTCTAGTCGCACTGTGAGCTAGCTGGTATACAGGCTAACATACCCGGTGGGGGTGTCTAGAATCAGTCTGGACACCAATCCTACAGTGTATGTTGTCTAAACGCGCAGATCCTATATAGGTTTATAGGCACTAAACAACATGGCGCCGCCAACGTTGGTTTGCTACATATTTAACAGTCAAATCTGAGTAGTTCAATTGTGCTTTTCTCAGAGACCCCTACTCACATTTCCCCAGAGACGTCTGGAGTGGGAAGGGAACTATCCGCCACAGCTGAGTAGGCATATCCTACGTATTGGCTGTAGGTTTATCAAGCTTGAAGGACAAACAGTTCCTATTGTGCATAAAACCTTATCTCAGTTTCCTTGAAACTCTTCCTTGAAAAACCTTTGTCAACATTGGCTGGTGAAGATGCCGCTGTGCGTATGAGGACATTGAAGTTCCGCTCACCTACCAGGAGCACATAAACTGTTATAAAAGTGCCCTCCCCCCACACAAAAGACAAAGTAAAACTTGGTCCGCTCGGAAGAGATGGAGCCACTTGGCCAGTCTTTGCAGCTTACACACCACATCCAGACATTGACTCAATGCCAGTGGCAGACTTTCTCCTTCCTTCCGCCTACTTTAAAAGGGCACAGTTTTCTCACGCTAAACCCAATCTACTTTATTTAGTAAATTGGGTTTAGGTGAGTAACCTTGGGTGGGAACGCCCATGCTTCATCCTCGGTACGCCCCCATGGCGCTAAGTAATGTAGAGCAGCGCATGATACTTTGCATTACTTTTCCGTCAAATTAAATTGGAAAAAAAATGATTTTGCGCCGCTTTGCGTCACTTTTGTGACGCAAACACGGACAGGAATCTTTGTAAATCCCCCCCTAGGTTCTCAGAAGTTCACGCAGTCCTTTAATGAAGGAGTCACAGTACAAGCTTCAGAAATTCAATTGCCTGAATTTACTGCAGCTGCAATGCATTTATTATGCTTTGCTAATGATTGGTGAATCTGATCAATCCGCAGACTGGGTTAGATTTCACTGTCCTAACCATTTGTCTTGACAACTAAGAGTTTGCCAAAATTAATAAATATACAAGACGGACACAGCTTTTTCATCGCTGTGGTATGTGCAGATGTCAAAAGAAATTATTTTCATGCACCCTTACCTTGTCCTCTAACAAAGCTACAGACAGATGTAGAGCAAGGCTTTCAGGTGTGCTCAGTGTGTGTATCTGAGACATACATCCGGTTAATTACATCCCTGGGTATCTTCCTAAACAGGTCATACTCTGCACAGCTCTTGCCAGCTTATGCACTTGGCAGAGTTCATTTGCAGCTGAACATGTACCCCTGCATTGGAGAGGCCTCTTCCAGTTCATACCCTGGGATTTCATCTCAAACAAATCTCAAACTCCACACAGCTTGTCGTGAACAACCCATGCACACTAAAGACCACACATCTGGCACCGCGTGTATCCTCTACAGCATGGCTCATGTCCTGCACAGTACAAAGTGTTCACTTGTGCACAACCACTCCTGCCTCCATGCACGACACCCGACACACCTGATAGAGCGCAGTGATATTCTGAAAATTGTAGGGGTACATTATATTCATGAATAGTCCGTACCAGCATTTATTCTTATGTGTGTTAATCTTAGTTAGAACCTGTGTTGTAATAATCAGCGGTAAATGAAATGTTAGGATGAGTTAAGCTATTCAAGAAACGTAAAATGGCAGTTAGAGGGAATCATGTAATTTTCGATGTTCATTGCAAATGCTTAATGAAGTAATTTATGTGTAATGTAATGCCTTAGATTTAAATGTGCATCATGTTGAAGTTGCACACGTATAGGTGATTAATTGTATTTAAATGTGATGAAATGTAGTGCTTATAGATGTAACATTTTGAATGTGTGTTTAATTTGATGTCAAAGGCCTAGATGGAGTATTTGCTCTTTCGTGCTAAGAAAGGCCTATTCGTTTTCCTTATGTTAGCTGGTTTATGTAGGCCGAAATGCATTTTCCCCTGGTAAGGCTCTCATTTGGAGGCAGTCAGCGAAATTCATGTGCGTGCAAGGTTGTTCTGTTCTCATGTTCTCGTTGCAGATGCAAGGACACCGTCCTCGTTAGTTAGAATAACGCTTTTGTTTTAGGAGTTAGGTATGGAGGAGACCTGTTACAAAGTATTCAGGAATGCCGATAATTGGGAGCTGATATTTTCTTTTGCTGAAGAAGCCTGAGACCCAAAGACACACCAACCGTCGCTGGACCAAGTACAAGTTTTGGTGGAAAAGTACCTACGAGAGGTGCCTGGCCAAAGGAGGTGTTTCAGGGGCGTGTTTATCAATTGTGCATTTTGTATTAG
Source organism: Calotriton arnoldi (assembly GCA_963921515.1). Taxonomy (NCBI): domain Eukaryota; kingdom Metazoa; phylum Chordata; class Amphibia; order Caudata; family Salamandridae; genus Calotriton; species Calotriton arnoldi. The sequence goes on from CAWUFW010000142.1 coordinate 2,094,620, forward strand.
GGACAGTGCCCCGAGGGATGAGTTAGCAGAGAGCCGTTAGAGGGTAGAAGAAAGGGATCGATTCTTAGAATGAAGACTTAGAACGATTTTGTGATCTGGGCTACTGACCTTTACAACGTGAGTGTACTTCTTAGGAAGTCTTCACGAGCTGACATCTTTTCTTGATCTTGCTTGGGAAAAATGTTAAGTAGGGATGCCACTTTAGGATAGTGTAGGGATAGATTAAAGGATTTCCAGCGCAGCCACTAATAAAGACTAATATAGATGTTGGTGCAGTTATTGCCTGTTTAGTATTTTTGGAATTGCTTATTCTTTTTATGTTGTATCGGATTAGATTGGTTCGTAGGATGGACTTTGTATTAGTGCCTATGAATTTTTACAACCTCGTCCTGAGGTGCTTGTATGTTCAGTTATTTTTGGTTTTGTAATAAACCCCTAAATTTGGAATTCGGAGTCAGTGATCTTTTCCAAGTTTTACTTAAATTGATTCATGCCAGTTTGGCATGAATGTATTGTTTCTCCCCTTTACACTTCTCAGCAGGTAATAAAGGTCCAGTCGACCGAGGGTTCCTAGTAACTTTTACAGTATGTGCAGATGTCAAAGGAAATTATTTTCATGCAACCTTACCTTGTCCTCTAACAAAGCTACAGACAGATGTAGAGCAAGGCTTTCAGGTGTGCTCAGTGTGTGTATCTGAGACATACATCCGGTTAATTACATCCCTGGGTATCTTCCTAAACAGGTCATACTCTGCACAGCTCTTGCCAGCTTATGCACTTTGCAGAGTTCATTTGCTGCTGAACATGTACCCTGCATTGGAGAGGCCTCTTCCAGTTCATACCCTGGGATTTCATCTCAAACAAATCTCAAACTCCACACAGCTTGTCGTGAACAACCCATGCACACTAAAGACCACACATCTGGCACCGATTGTATCCTCTACAGCATGGCTCATGTCCTGCACAGTACAAAGTGTTCACTTGTGCACAACCAATCCTGCCTCCATTCACGACACCTGACACACCTCTTGTTCAGCTCATACCCGGATTAGTTTATATCCTGGATAGTTTACGCCTGCAGTTTATTTTATGCAAATACCATCCTGCACAGTTTAAGTCAGGTGCAGCTCATATCATACTAAACTCACACTTTGAACAACTCTTGTCCCTTGCACAGACAATATCATGTACAGGTCATGCAATGCACACTGAAGAGTGGGCACAGCTAATTCAGCTCGGGCAGCTAATATTCTACAGCATCTGGAGCTTCGCTCACACATTGCACACCACATGCCTCTTGTATACATCGATTTGCGCATTGTGCTCTGCACAACTAAAGGCGAGGAAGGATGCTATTCGAATAGAGATCTGCAGTGCTAATGTAGCTCTTGAGGATGTAGTCATAGCACTCGACTAGATTGGTTCAGTACAGCGGGAGAGTTCTGCGGACGCTGATCAGCTGATTACTGGAGCCCGAGACATAGGAAGAGTTTGGTACTTTGTCACATGCACTGAGCTCTTTCAATGGGCGGATGGATACAGGGGAACAAGGGAGAGAGAGTAATTGAGTCAAGAAGGCCCCAGGATGCTCCGCCGTGACACAATTTAACACCTCACCGAGTTTAAAAAAAAGACGTGCTAAGTGAATGCCCGAGCCAGGTCACTGGCAGCGAAATAATGGCACGATGTGACTTTTTTTTTTTTTTTTTTAAATTGTCCTTTTAATGTCCATGATAAATTGAGAATGGAGTCTATTTAACTGTGTTCTGTCCCACACATTTTTACTTTGAAGGTCAGCAGGCAATTATTTGTTGTTAACTGCGTGCCGTCAGTTGAAATTTGAGGCACATACTCCATATTTTTTTTCGAAAATCTTTTTTTATTAAACATTCCTCAGTTGCAGAGTGTAGCATCACAACAACCGGCTTTGTGGTAGGCAGCACATTACATTGCAATTCAACGCTTACATTTAACTTGACCAACATCAGACCAAAGGGATATCAAAAGAGTTGACAGTAACTTAAATAGAATACCATTGGATCACAGGAGAGGGTTAACCCTGCTCCCTCCCACCACTTCCCTGGCCAGTGACGGCCGGCACGGATCACAGGTAGGGGACGGGAGGGGCAGAGGACGCAGGGGGAAGCGAGTATAATAAAATAAAACCTTACCTTCTCGCCGCGTCTCTCCTCCGTAGTCCTCCCTCGCTCGGCCACAGGAAGCACACCCAGGTTCCCAGTCAGCCAATCACAACACTGCTTTAGCATGTTTCAGTGCTCAGACGCTGACTGGAGGCCTGGGCATGTTCTCCATGTAGGCTGCGATGCAGCCTGCATAGAGTACATGCGAAGTGCGCAAGACTGTTTTGGGCGGCCCGAGAGGTCCGGGCAAGCAGTCATTGCCACTTAGAAGGGTGCTGCCTACCACTCCTCCCCTGCCCACTCACACAAAGCTGCATAAGTAGGAGAAAATAAAATAATGCGAGTCATTATCATTTTATTTTCCCTTTGTTTCACTGCAAAAAAGTGGAGGAGCCGCCACTGTCCCTGGCCCCTAGAACCTTCGGAGTCCCTGATACTCAACCTAGTGACCCTGCACCTTTCTCCATTTCAGAGACACATACTCCATATTTGAACCGAAAGAGTTGCAACTCGCTTTTGTAAATGAAAGCAGGTTGCAAACATTGTTCAATTCAGGGGCCAGACACGATATGGCAAAGACTTATTTCATTGCTGTCCATAACGAAATATAATAAAAGTCCTTCTGGGGCTTCCTTTCTTACCTCTGAGCTCCCAGGTGCTGGTGATCGCTTTGATGAGCCGAGACAGAGGAGGGAGGTAATGATTAGTAAGGTGACACATATTCTGCCTAGCTGATCACTGCAGATCACAGGAGGTGCAATGGGGTGGTGAGGGAGGTCCCCGTTGGTAGCAGTGACAGGCTGCTAGATTTAGAGAACGCATACATGCCAATAGACCCGATTCAGGCAGAAGTCTACAGATTTATGAAGCCAAAAACGGCTTACTTTTAGCTGTCTCCCGCCTGAAATTGCCTGTGCTTCAATAAGTCTGTTGTAGCGCAGACGTATTGGGCCTCATATACAATTTTACTACATGATGAATTTCCCAGAATAACTTCAGCTACCAGATTAGTGTCTTCCCTTAGGTCCTCCGATGGATCTTGTTCTGTGCTGAAAGGGACTAGAATACTTAGGGGATTAAATATTATCATATGAGGACCTGGAATAAGAATAGTTAACTTTATTCCTGATCTAGTGACCTATTTCAGGCAGCAGCTATAATAGATCAATCTTATTTGGCCAACAAATAGATTTACCTCAACAAATGAATGAAACAGAATCAGCAGAATGGTTGTATCAGTTGGTATCTTTATCACAGCTAAAGGGAAAAGTTGGCAAGTTAAGTACGATCTTATAGATTTAATATGCATTAATAAGCTACAGGAATCAAGTTTAAAGGAAAATCTTCCTCCACAGAGGGAGACTAAATCAATGCGAAAATCAGTCATTAAAGCATATAACCCTCATACAAACCCTAGATTGTAAGTTCAGTAATCGCCAAATGACCAGTTCCAGTACGTGAACAGAATCGTCTGTCTCTGTCGGTAGTGCAGCGTCAAATGCCACAACTGTTGTTGGAAACCTTCCAGCCGGAGAGGTTCCCCTTACGCAAGCATACCAGCCCACAGCAAACGCAGTATATGTCCCAGTTCGCGTTAGTTTCAGGAAGTCCAAATCATCAGTCTCTGCACCGCAAAGTGGATCAAGAAGGTGGGCAAGATAGGAACCGCCCCTGTCCGTACTTTGGACAATTATACTCCATCGATATCTGGTTGACATTCCCTTGACATCACCAATATGTTCGGACCATTCTATCCCATTGGTCAGTTTGGATAGGATGAGATGATGTAGTAGGTAAAGTGTACAAAAATCCGGAAGATTAGGTAATCCATTACTTGGCATTTTCCAGAAGACCACTGACTTTATTCATCCGATTGGTTATGACATTTAGGAAGTAGGCGAGTCCATGCTCTCATCCTTTGTCAGTCCGTTCCCAAGCATGTACTCTATAAAGTAACAAATTTGTTGCAAGTCCAGTCGAATAGGCTACAAGTGTGAAAGGAATTAATGAGTATTAGAGCACAAGTAGAAACTTTACGAAAAGTTCTCATAGGCTTCAAACTATTCAGTTCATTAGTTCATGCTAGGAGGGGAAAGTTTTAGGCCTTCATGAAATGCAGCCTGGGCACTCTGTGGTTGCACTAAAATATGAGTTTTCACATTATCGTAATACAATAAATTAGTTCTTCAATTAGGTCAATTATCAGCAGCATCTACATCTTGTAAGTATAGAAAACCTGTAAAATTCTTTATAACACATTTATAGTCAATTAACATATTAGTTCTTCAGTGCTCGGTTCATGTTACAAGCTTATTGCACCATTGAGGAATTAGAAGCATCGCTAAAATCCAACATTACAGAGCACACTTTATAGAAAACATATACCGATAACTTATTAAACTTTTCTTTAGTTTAGCTATGGTTAAGTGTCATCGCAAATCAACGTCGAACATTCTGCATGCTTTTACGATGGAATATCTAAATCAATCTTTATTTCGTGCATTTTTTAAAGCATGATAACTCATCACACATTTGTCATATCCGAAAATTGTCATAAATAGTTTTCCCAAGGAGATCAGATGTACGATAACATCCAGGCTCTATCAAGTCAATAGGGAAAATTGATTCCACCGATTTGTTCCTCAAAATCTCCAACTTTCCTGTTCTAAAATGTTGGCATGTATGAGAACGCAGGGGGATACCTGACGCACAATTACGAAGGGTCAGGGGTGGTGGGGTGAAGAAGACAGATGTGGTTGGCTCCAAGCTTTCAAGAGCACAGGGGACATTCACAGTGCACGATTGAGCACTGTAGCTGCATCTCACTCCGCCCCCAAGCAATAGTGCTTGCAGTTTACCAGCCCCTCTTCCGAACTGGCAGGCTTACAGATTTTCCTTCAGAGCGCAGTCTGCACTCTGAACAGAGCAGTGTGGCTTCAAGGTTTAATTATTATATATATATATATATTTTTTTTTAAAGGATAGGTTGTGCGACCTACAGAGGCTTCTGAGGCTCACACGTCTTCAGTGAGGGAGAAACGTAAGATTTGTCCTTAGGACTACCCTATCTTTGTGGACTGTATCTCACTTATACAACGAAAGGAAGTTATAGCTGCAAGAAAAGCGACCTTCCAGGAGAGGTATTGAAATTGACAATAGTACATGGGCTAAAAAGGTAGACCAATGAGCATGGTGAGCACGATGTTAAGGTTCCATATAGGAGCTGGTAGTGTTCTTGGAGGTAGGATTCTTTTAAGGCCCTCCATGAAAGCTTTAATCACTGGAATGCGGACAGTGAAGAATGTGTCCTGTTTTGTATACACGCCGCAATTACTGTCAAAGAACCAAGGATGGAAGTATAAGCCAAACCTGCAGATGAAGCAAATATGTAATGAGATCTTGGACAGCCGGTCTGAGTGGCTCTATGTTGCTTACAATACAGCAGTGTAGAAGGAGTTTCCATTTCGCAGCCTAGCATGCGCGGATAGTGTCTTTACTGGAATCTCGCAGGATGTCCAAGCATTCCTGTGGCAGTTCAAGGTACCCGAATTCTAAGACCTCAGGTGCCATATTACGAGACTGAGCCGTTTAGAGTCTGGCTGTCTGATCCGACCATCGTAACCACATGAGAATGGCCTGGGAGGGTGGTGCAGGGGGAGGTTTAGGTGCTTCTTGTTGGGCCATGGACATCTCCAACAGGGCAGAATACCATGGCTGCCTTGTCTAGGTGGTAGCCAGATCGTTATCCACTCATGGAAGGTGTTCTGCCATCAAGTTAATCTGGTGGTCATATTGACTGGGCCCAGGTGACAAAGAGGCACCAAGTTATGTGCCTTCCTCCTTCTGAAGATAGTACATGGCAGTCATGTTGTCAGTCTGAACGAGATCTACCTTCCTCTGAATCAGGGTTAGAAACACCTTAGATGTAAGGTGAACCACTAGGAACTTGAAAAGACAGAGCCCAGGTAAGTGGTTAAGCAGTTTAATCATACAAGACCACTGACCTTCCAGTCAGGCAGCAACTGCCAACAGAACCATCTCCAACAGATTCCATCCCAAGATTCCACATTCCACCAGAACAACCCAACACACCCCCTTTCCTTATACAATGAAAAGAAATTAATTCTATATTACTGAACAACATACAACAAATGGAATAGTAATTACATTATAAAATAATAATAGTGAATAAATAAATACAAATATAATTTCAAGAGCAGAAGACCCACATATACCATCGAGTGAATGGACGCTACTATGCACTTGTCATGGAAAGGTTATGATTAAACGGAGCCATGTATTAAAATTAAGGCTCCTGTTTTCCGTTTTTACTGATTTTTACAGATAAATACAGACAGAAAACATTCATTTTCTTGTCTATCTATTTTTAAATATGGATGAAAACGGAAATTGGGTTGCTTTTTGAGTAATTCTAAATACTTTCTGCCATGACTGCCAGACCAATAGATGTGTGGATTGATAGATAAGGGGGTTAAAAAAGAAAGACATTTTAGTAAAGAGGCTTTAACAGCAGTAGATATGCACAAGGTTGATACTGAAATTTGCATATTTTCATATAAGTGCCCTGATTTATCTTCTGTGGGTGTACACAGCACTGAAACCTGGCAGACATTCAAGCATGAGCACATATTTATCGGTTAAATAAATGTGGAAATATACTAATTTCAGCTTAATTTTTCCACAAAACCCAAAATAAATATGGATAAATACAGATAAAATTAGCAAAATATAAATATGGATAAATACAGACGGAAATGGCAAAAAAAATAAATACCATGAAACCTGGAGCCCTAATTAAAATTCACATCACAAAATCTCTGAACCTTGAGGGTTTGCTCTTGCACCTTTGCGCACGCTGTTAAAAATGATTCATTAGTATTGGATTTCTCACATGCAGAACCAGTTTCCCCAAACTTTCCACATACTAACTCAGACATGGATTTTGGCCCAACTGATACACCAGATTTATTCCACACTTTCCCATTCACCAATACCACCACATGATCTTTGGCTTACTTGACACGGATGAGCAGAAGACCATGACAATCCCTTGTGTACATGGTCAGGTTTTTAAAAAATTTTTTTTTTAACTCTGATCCAGTCGCCACCTTGATGGAACGTGTCCGTGCTTTTTACTCACTGTACTATACTTGCCTTGCACAGCCTCCCTAATGTCAACCACCTGTTCCATCCTACTTGAATCAATGAACTTCCTGCCCATCCATTCCCGGTTTATTTTTGAGCCAGCCACCATTCCTATCAACAAGGTGAAAGGTGACATTCTCATACTAATGTGCGGAGTGATCCTCATAGCCCAGAGCATATCAGCTGATTTCCACTCTAACCCATTAATCAACGCCAACTGTAACTGATCTTTCAGGACACGGTACATTCTTTCTACTAATCCATTGCTCCGAGGATGATATAGGGAAGTTCTAACATGTTTAATTCCTGTAGATGCAAAAACGTCTTGCATTTCCCTAGCCAACAACTGAGTACCATTGTTGGTGACCATCACTTCAGTGTACCCTTCCCTGAGAAACACCTCAGAAATTCAATGACAATACATGAACTAATGCGCTCTACAAATTTCATTCCAGGCCATTTGGAAAAATAATTATGACCAGTGCAAATATGGACGTACTTCCTAAAACCCCAAAAGGACAAGAAATATCAAAAGCCACCTTGTGCCAAGGCACCTTGTCTGCAGGTTTGCGGGTAACAGGACTCAGATTAGTAACCTGTGTCCTATCACTGAGGGTGCACTGACAGCATTTCTTAACATGATGTTTCGCCTCCTTGTCTACACCAGGCCACCAGAAGTGTTCACGAAGCCTGCGCTTCATGGCACATATGCCAACATGCCCTTCATGAGTTAAATTCAACTTTACTGCGTAGACAGTAGCACTACCAACCAATCAACCCTGCATAGAACTCCATCAACAACCAACAACTGACCAGTTGTTGGTTGTTGATGGAGTTCTATGGAGGGTTGATCAATCAGTACTTGTTGAGCACGGCTACCCTCCTATATATAATAAGATTCTTTGCACTAATTTAGAATTGGGCCATCCTTTATGCAAGTACTTTATGACTGCTTGCAAGTCATCGTCCTCCATCAGTACTTGCTTCTAATGCTCCATTTATCACAACATCCACAGGTTGCCCATCACACACCATTTCAAGGTTGTCAACTGAACATTCAACAGGATGTTCCTCATCCAAAGGTAACATTGACAAACAATATGCTGCAAAAAAAATAATACATTCCGCAACATTTTCAAGAGTATACTGATACTCTGGTAGTTTATACTGCTACTTTGCAATAAGGAGAGTGCCTCTTTCACCACCTATTGTACTGAATAAGTCTACTAAAAGTTTATGATCGGTTTGGAGAATAAACCTACTTCCCCAGACAAGGTTCTTGAAATACTGTGCACCCCACCACAAAGCAAGGGCTTCCTTCTCAATAGTAGAGTATGTGGCATGGTTTACTAGCAATTTTCTTTACAAATTTGGCATAGTATTTTAGGGGACCAAGGAGAGACCTTAGTTGGTCTGTGTTACTAGGTGCAGGTGCGTTTCGATGGCTTCCACAATTTTGACCTTTTGATCAATGCCCTTCTCGGAGATAAAATGACCTAAATAATCCACCCACTGGTAAAGAAACTTACACTCGTCCTTGTTAGTGTCGTGTAGTTCCTATAGTACCCATGCAGGACATGCGCGTTTGGATAACATAAACCGTGGGCTTGGTGATAGACTGATTCTGTGCACCCCCACCGCGTAGGTTAGCCTGGTTTGCATTAGCTAGCTCACAGTGCCACTAGAATCTTCTCCTTATCGGGGAGAGATTAGTTTCTGGCAACCTTAGACCATGACAACCCAAATTCCTCAGAATCGTGGAAACAATATACTACCTTTCGCTCAGTCACTCGTGCTTACTTATTCGGTTTGTCTCAGAGAGTTATACTGAATAAACAGTCTGGGCGTTTCAATAAGTATTTATTGAACAGTTGTTATTCTAGTGTAAAATATATGTGCTACAGCAACCAGCAGACAATAGCAGAGATATATTATCAGCAGTACGATAAAAGCAAAGGGATAGAACAGTTATACCATATTGCAATAATCATGAAAACATACATGAATATAAAAAGCATTATGCAAAGTGCGCGTACTCCTACGATGCCTAACTGGATGTACCTGAGTGTACCTAGCATGTGTGTGTAGGTCTAAAAGCCTAAGAGCCAAGAATCCTTCTAGGATTTAGTCAAACCCCCATACCTGAATAGAGAGAGTGTGGGACCCCGTCCTGGTCTCGAGTTGGACACCCCGCAAGGGCTGTGTCAGACCGCTGTCAGCTGGAGCGACTGCATGCAGGAGCCTCAGCGTCTCTGGTCAGTGTGTCAGCATGGAAGTCTGGTTCCCTGTGCCTTACCGGGGTAAGATGTGGTGTATTTATACCCTGAAGACTATAGTTGCTTCGTATGGTTTGTATTGGCCATGTTAGACTTGAGGAAGACGTCAGGGGTGAACTTTGTACATACATATTATGCAGGTGGTGTATTCCTAGAGAGCCATGCATAATTGATGAGTACAGTGTGGGCCTGTGTTTGGGAAAACCCTGCTGTATTCAAAACCACAGAATAGATGAAGTTCAGCCTCAGAGCACTTTGTGTACTAGTGAGGACCAATGTAGGTGAAAGATCATGCCTATATAAGGAATCATGACTATAATATGACATTTACAGTTATAACTGTAATAGGGCATATGCGGCTTTGACCATAATAGGGCAAGTACGAATATGACCGTATTAGGGCAATTATGAATACGTCCATTTTAGGGTATGTATGAACGGGTCTACATTAGGGCCTCTATACGGGACATAACACCCACTCCTCTTCCGAACAGGATGACAATGACCATACTTAAAATCTGGACAATTTAAAAACATTTTAAAAGCAAGTAAAAACATGGTTTTAAAATTGTTTTAAAAAAAAATCTTCAAAAAATGTTACAATTCAGCTATTTCCAATTGCCACTAAAAAAGAAATGTCTATTTTGTTTCTCCGTATAAGTTGCTTCACTCGAAGCGGAAGAAGGCTATGCTTTTCTCAAGCGAAAGTGTCAATTTAGGAAATGTTCCAAATTTGCTCGCTTATTATGAAAATAAGTGGAGAAGCCGAATTCTTTCCCAGGACGCGATGAGCCAATTCGAGATTAAGTGTCCTGGCTGGGAAGCACAACATTATCAGTGTTAGCTACTGCAGACGACAAATCCAACGCCTTACAGAGAACGTCAATCGCACATAGATGGTATGTAGCACTGCCAACAGTCGGTGCTACGGCGGCTTGTGCGGCAGTTGTTACCTGGGAGCCTGTGGAGGAGTCACCTAACCCAGCTGGAGCAAACGGCACCTGTGGATTCGCCAGGAATGCATTCATCAGAATCAGAAGACGCTGGGGACAACGCAGAGCATGGGCCTTTAGGGGGTCCAGCATTGCATCCGTGTACGGAGGCGCATCTGATGGAAATGTTAGACAAAGATCCAACGTGCATTCTTCTCCGCAAAGCAGGCACAGAAGAACAGGTAAGATGCAGTCTACCCAGACTGGTCGAAAGGATAGAAACCAGGAGGCATTGAGTTCTCGCAGGCAGGAAATGCCCAGAAGTTGTACCATGCGTTCACGGTATTTCCGCTCCAGAAGCATGTTCGCCATTCCCTCGGGAATTGGGCCGTCCATTGCGTAGCAGTAGTATTACGAATAGGACCCCTGCAACCAGCAATAGGATAAGCGGGAGTCCCCCAAATACGCTTCCCAATACGGAGTGTATAAAATTTGGGATTACTCGGAGGACTGTCTGAAAGGTGCTCAACAGTCCTGACCCTATGGTCTTAAATAGGTGTACAATACCGCTCGTATCTGACATATTGAAGATACGTCCCACCATTTCTACTAGATGAAAGGGGCAGTTTGTACGTATATGCGTCTGTATCTCAGTCGAGGTCCTTGCAACTTGAAGTTCATAGGTTTCTCGAGCGGAGGTTAAGGGCACGGGTTGCTGTAAGAGCATGGCTTGCAGTCTGCTCAGAGTATCAAATTGTATGAAAGAAACGTTCAGTGAAGGCCATAGCGGCGCCTCCCTGACTGTGTTCAGTGGCGGAAACAATACTTGCATACAGCAAGTAACCCTAGAGTTAACAGTGACCAGATAAGCGATGCCAGGACGCATCCCACAGCAACCTTGATCATTTAGCATCAAGTAACTCCCATTCGAGAGCAGCTCGAAAACCGGCGTGATCACTGCAGCTGGGGTCCCAGTAATGTGACAAGATAGGTTAGCTACTGAACCGCTACAGTCTCCGTGCAGAGAAATATCCTGACACGAGAGAACTGCTTAAAGCGTTCTTGCAGTTTGCACCGCTCAGAAATACTTCTCAATCCCCATTCTGGCATCGGTATCTATATGGTAACTCCCAAGATTCCTTAATGTACCCCTTACGCATATTTTCATATTTGCCTGCCTGCCTGCCTGCGCTCAAGGCAATATTGAAACTGAAACGTAGTGACCGGCAGAGTTATTTGGCCACGAATTAGCCATTCAGTTGATGGTGATTCGGCTACAGTGAATGGTAACCTTTCCAGTTTCTCAATACGCAGCATTGTATATTTGGCTCCCCTTTGTGCCATTTCTGTCTGTTTATCAGTCAGATTGTATTCTGAAAACAGAGACGTGGTGTTTATGAAACGCCAGGGCACATAGCCTGCACGCAAAGATTGTAGCGTCCAGCTTAGCATCATAATAGAACGTAGCTGAGATTGCCCGTGTTGTAACAAGGCCAAATCTTGTTCTAATATGTCGATTGCCGAAGACACAACGTTGCCTAAGGAGTAAATCCTGGAGGTCAAAGTTGTTAACCCATTATCCACTACAGCTACTGCCTTCTCTAGGTTAATAGGGTCTATTTCCCGTATTCTTTCTGCGGCCTCTTGTTGGGATATTTTCCAGTTTTCATTATAATAGGCATACATGCCGGCATATATGAAACTTTTCTGACGTGTTTTCCTTGGGCCTTACAAGAAATCCCTAAGGTCTACATCAGGTGTGAGTAAGGTTAAGTGATGTTTCACTTCTGTGAGTGTTGAGGTCTCTAGCCAATCAAGGCACAACTTCCCAACACTATAGGATGTCACTACCCCTAGGTGTTGTCTTTGTACATAGCGTAAATCTGGCCTATGGATACTAAACCCTTCGGTTGTATTCATAAATCTCTGTTGACAGGTGTTTGTGTCAATGGGCCAAATCAGCCATTTCGTCCAATCAGGATCTGATCTGTTGTACTGGAGAATGTCATCAAATCCTACCCCTTGTGTAGTTGAATTCTGCCCCCCACCCATCTGTGATGGTGTAGGAAACCCTGGTGAGTTCAGTTCCTTGTTCTTGGCTAGTCCAAGACAGGATGTCTGTTGCACAGTGTCATTTAGAAATATCAGCTGCTGTGGAATGAGGCATGCTCTAAAAAGCGCTTCTGTTCCCTGGACTTGCCAGTCCCTAGAACCCCAGATTGATTTTAAATCTATAGTGTACTTCCATAGGTCGAAACCCTGTGTAGACAACTGGGCCATAAAGGAAGCAGAGTAAATCTGTTTGGTGTTAGTTAACATAATCTTCTGTGCTGATGTTTTTGCCACTTTGTAGTAAAATGACTTCGGGTCAGATGTATTAAACCCTGAAAAGTATGTGAATTTCTGTGCAAAAGTTTGCGAACTACCTTTTGGAGGTGTTGGGCAGTGTTCCCACTGGTGGTATTCAAATACATTTCTAGGTGTTATAGATTTGTGCAAGAAATGATGACCATAGTGTTGGTAACAGTACAATGTATCATAGTCTGAAGTACCTTCTAACATTTCATTGTTCGGAAATGCGGCCGTTTTTTCTAAATCAGACATCATAGCATTTACTGTTTCAGTGTCCCAATCATCAGAAAATGTACTGGAGGTAACGATATCAGTTAAAGAAATTTTAAATACATGTTTAAGCTTTAAAAGTTCAGTCGGACCGAATATATCATAATCAATCTTGTCCCCTACTATACCGTCCGGTATAGGAACTGCTGTAATGTTCACTGAAGACAAGTCTCGGTTCACGATGTGAGGACTGGTGTGGTTTTAAAATCAAATTGACTCTTTGGGCTGTAGAGCTTTGCTGGAGGTATCGTCCATTAATAAGCATACTAAAAGTTATAATTAAACCTAGCCAGAAAAGAGAAAATAAAATAAAATCCCAGTGAGATACTATAGTTCAATCCAAGGTGACACCAGGTAAGTCTTTCTAAAAAAGTTCAAAAAGTCAGTGAGTTTCTGTTTGCGTGATTTTTTGGCTGGCGTAGTTTCTGGCTCGCTTAGATCCAGTGAAAACGTATCAAAGTTCATGAAATAGCCAGAAGCAGTTCGATCAATTGTTGGAATTGCATCGGATTTGTTGAAATTGGATTTTGCTCTTGACGAGGCATGTTGACGTAGATGTCTGTAGTCGGTCTGATTGCAACTTGGTTGTTAAGTTGATTTTCATTTTGAAGATGAATTTCTTGTTGAAGTGGAACGAGTTCCATAGCATTGTTGCTTAGTCCTTCATTCCGTACAGGTGGCTCTTCAAACGTGATGAGTCTTTGTTTGCACTTCTTGGATTGTAGCGAGAGGAGGGCGTCTGCTACTGTGAAGTCCACGTGGCCTACTGTTTAGTATCGGCCACATAGTGTGGTTTGATTAGGTCAATTGAGACAAATCTTTTCTCCTTTTTTCCGGCAAGAGGTGGCAGAAGTACAGTTCTTGTGCCTTGGATTGCTAGGACCGGTACAGGCTTTCTGTAGGATGGTCCGAATTCTTTCTTGTCTGCAATCTTTTCTCTGACCAGATCTCCAACTTTTGGGATCCAGACAGGTCTTGCCGTTACTGCCTTGACTTCCTCAGTGGCGGTCTGTTTTTGGAGCACGTTACTTTGTGTTCTGGATTCATTTAGATCCTGTAAAACAGCCAAACGATCATGGATATCAAATGGTTTTTTATCTGCCACTGTGCCTTCACAATCAAGACCAGGTACCCACATTCTAGTCCCAAATAGGACCTCGTAAGGAGTGACACCCCCTAGAGTGTTTCTTGGCTGGTTGTTGATAGCTCGTTGGACCCCATAAAGGCGATCGACCCATCTACCGCCCTTGCCTAATATCCTTGCTGTTAAAGATGGCTTTAAGTCCTGGTTTTTCCTCTCCACAACGGAATTTCCCTCGTGATGATACGGAGAGGAGTACCGCAATGCTACGCCCATTCCTTCCATGGCCTCTTTGTAAGCCCGAGAGCTAAACGCTGGGCCACGGTCAGAATGTAACGTGCCAACTGCGTATGTGCCGATAAAGACTCGCTAATCTTTTATAACAGTTCGAGCGTCAGCCGAGCGCTGAGGCCAGACCTTGAGGAAACTTGAGCTGGACGCACACGGACAGACAACCTGATGCTGTCTAATAATGGTATCTGTACCGGACGTGTTGTGGTGGACCCTTTCATCTGCTTGCAGATGTTGCAGTTCCAGACATAGTCTCTAATCTGCCTCCTCATTACAGGCCACCAGTAGCGTTGCTTCAATAAACAAACAGTCGCCCTAAGTCCCGAATGTACAGAACCTGTCCCTTCGTGTGCTGCCACAATTAAACTTTGCCTACGATCCATATTTGGTATTACTCTATCCCCCACTCCAGGAATCTGAGCATATGGAATGTTTTGTGCATCTAACTTGTAGGAGTACTTGAGTGGAAATTTTTTAGGTACTGCTGTGCTGCCTTTGCGTGAAGCATTGACAGCTACCATAATCTCGCCGTCTATTCTCCTTTTTGAACGAGTGATTGCAGCTACGGAAGCCGTGCGATCAGCCCCCTTTTCAGCTTCATCAGCCAATGAATTCCCTTCAACGAAAACGCCATCACGCTGATGACTCGGTGTATGTATCACGTGAGCCCTTGGTAGTTCGTTTCTCAACTCCACTACCTGTTCCCATAGCATTTTATGCTTAATTGTGCCACCTTTTGCATCTTTGAACCCGTTTTGTTCCCAATGATGTAAATATTCATTGTACGACTGTACACAGTAAAAGGAATCGCACACAATCAGTGTGGGGAATTCGTGTTCCGTATTTACAAGTGCCAGTATCAGTGCTTTTAACTCTGCCAACTGAGATGTGCAGTCTCCTAGAGATTGCGTTTTAGTGCAACTCGGATGGAACTTTCCATCGTGCATGCGACCTTTAACAATCGCACACGCTGCGCTGTAAGCTTGCTTACTCCCTATGGCTGGTTGAGCAGATCCGTCAGTGTAAATAATCTATTCATACTGATCTAGAGGCAAACTCATTTGGGAGAGGATATTCTTTTTCGTATTGCAGAAATGCTTGTGTTTTTAAACTTGGATCAAATCTGTATTCAACATCCGTTGCAGTAAGAGAATTAGCCCATTGTATCCATCTGGGATGTAAGGCTATCGCATTTGGAATGCTAGATTTTGTAACAGCTTCTAAAGCTGGTACTGGGGTCACGACAATTATGCGTTTACCCTGAGCCAGAGCTCTTTCTCTTGCTACAGCGGTCTGCACTGCTGTCAGGATTTTTTCTGTTGAAGTGAAACGCATCTCTGTGTTTGTGTACAGGTGTGATTTGTATGCGATCGGTACCGTTTTGCCTTCATTGAAAGTCAAATAAGTGTACCCGTATTGACCCGCTATGACTCGGATCACTAAGTTGCGTACGTTTACGCGTGTCTGTAAATGTTTAGAAGCCATCATGTCTTCCTGTAGTGAACGCAGGATATTTGTATGTTCCTCTGTCCATTGTCTGACTGAAAAATCAGGTTTCATTAAGTCGTAGAAAGGTTTTACTCTTTCTGCGTAATCCAAAATGTATGTTCGACCAAAATTTAGGAATCCCAGAATTGATTGTAAATTCTTTAATGATTTTGGAGGTTGGAGCAGCGCACACTTTTCTAAAAAGTTAGCTGCTAGGCTTTTTCCTTCACTTGACAGCTCGTATCCTAAAAATAGGACACTGAGGGGGGCAATTTTAGATTTCTTGAAATTAAATTTATAGCCCTCAGAGGCGAATCCCATAATAATGTCGCTCACCCTGGTCAAGTGCCTCGGTAAGTCATCGTCCGTCAGATAAATATCATCCACAGAGGACAATGCTTCTTCATCCAAATTTTGGAGTAACTCTGTTACTTTTGCTGAAAATACCCCGGGGCTGTTTTTATACCCTTGGGCTAGTCGACAAAATTGTCGCTGGGACCCTAACGCACTGAATGCGGTCAGATACATGCTCTCAGGTGCTATATTTAGGCAGAAAAATCCATTTGAGATATCTAGTGTTTTGTATTTTTTGCGCACAATGTTATTCATTAATGCGGCACTGTGTGCATTTTGAACTGCAAATGTCTTTGTGCAAGTGTTTAAATGTCTGTAATCCAAAACTAAACGATCTGTGTTGTCAGGTTTCATTACAGGAAACAAAGGATTGTTCATAGGTGAAGTGCAATTTTCAATCACCCCCTGGTATTCTAGTTGGTCTAGAATCTCCCCGACTTGTTTTTTAGCTTCCTGCTTTATAGGGTATTGCCTTTGAGCATTGGGGGAAACTTTTAACGGGATCACGTGGTGGGTTGAATCCTCATCCCAACCAACATGATTTTTGTACAATGCTGGAGCTAGGGCAACCGCCCACTCCTGCGCATATGCATGTTTTAAATGTATTGGGACGAGGTCGGAAAAGGCTGGCAAAATTACAGTTTCTCCCCTAGGGCACTCCATGACGAATGCTGGCGGCCAGTCTTGTTCTGCTAATAGAATGTCATAACCAGATGACAGATTTTTCCAAAAGAGACCTTTAACTTTCCTGGGCTTGTCCCCCTCCATCCGGAGTGTTCTCATGTAACTTATGTGGGACACTTTCCCGAGTATCAGGTGTTTCCACCGTGCTATACTCACTCAACTCCGCTGTCACCAGAAATTCCTTCAGGTTCTGGCGAGCTATCGTTACTTCTGCCGCGCTGTCTAGCATCGTCAGAGCCCACTCCCTGTTCAGAAGCTGTGTCCTCAGAATTCTGGGCATGTCTGATCTTGAGACCTGCTTTTTGAACTGAGGTTTTGATTTTTGTTTATCTTCTTTTTTAGGTGCGTAGTCCGTAGCGCGTTGCGTGTCTCTGGACTTTGTACGCTCCTCTTGTCTGTGTTCTGACCGTCCTTCCCTCTCGGAGTTTTTTGATCAACCCTGAAAGGAACGAGAGGAACGAGTATCAGTATCCTGATACCTGTCAGGTTTTTTAATATTATCCCTATTCCTGAGGTTATACCTCCTTTCAGAGGGCTCCTGTTGAGGAGACCTACTTCTGGATTGAGATCTGCGGTCTTTAGACTTTTGTTGTTTTTTATTTTCCCACTTCTTTTTAGAAGAAGTAGGCGTCTGCTTTGTAGTGTCCTTTTCAGGACTGCCCACCAGTTGTGGTTTTAATGCTTTCCCACCTAGACTGTCTCTGCCTAATTCTGCATATGCAGTTTCAATTATTTTGGGTAGCTCGTGTTGATGATCCTCTAGACTGAACTCCCTTAGGCGTTGGCAGATCGCCACTGAAGCTGCCGCCTCCTTAATGTTAGCTAGTATTATGGCTGATACCTGGTCAAAGTTATTTAGTAACTTCATCCCTAAGTTAAGGGCGGGTTCTGCTCCGTACTCATTTTGTATCTGTCTCAATAGGTCAGGTATTACTGCTAAGGACGGGATACCATGTGTTCTGGTATATATGGCAGCAAAGACTGAACCCCAAGAGGTGCAGTCCTCTACCTGTGGTGTGAGCCCCATGGGCAAGCAGATTGTTAGAATTCTGTGTTTTTCATAGGTGGTAGTATTTGGGAATACCGCCTCAAGCGGAGTTATTTTCTGAGCTATCCAGAATGGTATTTGTTCGTGTTTTGCTGGCATTTTGCCCATTACTGCGTGTAATGTTTGAGGAGTAATTTTATTTCCTGTACCCTGAACTGGAGTATTGTTTGCTGCACCTGCTGGTGCAGGTTGGATTGTTAAAGTCCTCATGACAAATTGTGTCAGGTTTCTGTAGATTTTAATTAAATCTCTGTGTTGTACGAGTAATTCTGGCTGTGGCATTGTTCCAATGTCAGGGTGCGGTGTGTAAGCCGCTAGTATTGGCCATGTGGTCCCGTCTCCTCCGAGCGTGCCTAATCTTACTCTTTGTCGTACGTGGGGTAGGGCGCCATTAAACCAGTAAAAATGTTCCTGGTAAGTGAGTGGAATCTCTATGTCCTCAAACGGACAATATTCCTGTGGTGCATTTCCTGCTATGTAGTAGTGAAATGTCTTTGTTATGGCATTTGCGGCTGGGAATGTAACCCATGAATAGAATACCTCTGTTTTGTTTGATTCGTGTGCCTCAATCACGAAAACTACCATGCCACCCGTGGCTGGTAAACCATTTTCTAATAGTCTTATGGTGACTGTCCTTCTGAATTTTGGTGCAATCTGTATTGCATCCTCAGGATCTTTTTCTTCTGTTAAGAAATTCAGATCAACTCTTTGGTCCCCTGCCTCGTTATCAGGCATGTTTAGAGGAAGAAGTGTTCACAATGAACTAAGATGAGGTGTTATGCACAATTTAGGAACTAAATGTCCTACAAGCTTGATTAACCAACAGCCAATAAAAAGTATTTTTGTACTATTCAGCTGTGGCGGATTTTGTGCCCACCCACTCCAGACGTCTCTGGGGTTTTGTGAGTATGTTCTCTGAGAATAGCACGACTGAACTACTCAGATTCTACTGTTAAATAAGTACCAAACCAACGTTGGTGGCACCATGTCGTGTAGTTCCTATAGTACCCATGCAGGACCTGCGCGTTTTGATTACATAAACCGTGGGCTTGGTGATAGACTGATTCTGTGCACCCCCACCGCGTATGTTAGCCTGGTTTGCATTAGCTAGCTCACAGTGTCACTACAATCTCCTCTTATCAGGGAGAGATTAGTTTCTGACAACCTTAGACCATGACAACCCAAATTCCTCAGAATCGTGGAAACAATATACTACCTTTCGCTCAGTCACTCGTGCCTACTTATTCGGTTTGTCTCAGAGTTACACAGAATAAACAGTCTGGGCGTTTCAATAAGTATTTATTGAACAGTTGTTATTCTAGTGTAAAATATATGTGCTGCGGCAACCAGCAGACAATAGCAGAGATATATTATCAGCAGTACGATAAGAGCAAAGGGATAGAACAGTTCTACCATATTGCAATAATCATGAATACATACATGAATATAAAAAGCATTATGCAAAGTGCGCGTACTCCTACGATGCCTAACTGGATGTACCTGAGTGTACCTAGCATATGTGTGTAGGTCTAAAAGCCTAAGAGCCAAGAATCCTTCTAGGATTTAGTCAAACCCCCATATCTGAATCGAGAGAGTGTGGGACCCCGTCCTGGTCTCAAGTTGGACACCCCGCAAGGGCTGTGTCAGACCGCTGTCAGCTGGAGCGACTGCATGCAGGAGCCTCAGCGTCTCTGGTCAGTGCGTCAGCATGGAAGTCTCGGTTCCCTCTGCCTTACCGGGGTAAGATGTGGTGTATTTATACCCTGAAGACTCTAGTTGCTTTGTATGGTTTGTATTGGCCATGTTAGACTTGAGGAAGACGTCAGGGGTGAACTTTGTACATACATATTATGCAGGTGGTGTATTCCTAGAGAGCCATGCATAATTGATGAGTACAGTGTAGGCCTGTGTTTGGGAAAAACCCTGCTGTATTCAAAACCACAGAATAGATAACGTTCAGCCCTCAGAGCACGTTGTGTACTAGTGAGGACCAATTTATGTGAAAGATCATGGCTATATAAGGAATCATGACTATAATAGGACATAATGTACAGTTATGACCGTAATAGGGCATATGCGGCTTTGACCATAATAGGGCAAGTACGAATATGACCGTATTAGGGCAAATATGAATACGTCCATTTTAGGGCATGTATGAACGGGTCTACATTAGGGCCTCTATACGGGACATAACATTAGGTGTCAGTCCGCTGTAACCTATGACTTCCAGTACCTTTCTCACTCTCACATAATGCTCATGATCATCCTTCCCATAAATCAAAATATCATCCTGAAAATACAAAACCCCTTCCATATCCCTAAACAAATTTTTCACCAATCTCTGAAATACAGAAGAAGCTGACATTAAGCCAAATGGCATACGGACATAGCATAAGGCTCCCTCAGGAGTTACAAATGAGGTCAGATGCCTAGAATCCTCACAAAGTTCTACTTGGTGGTAAGCAACTGGCATATGTAGGTAAGTACAAACCTTTGCTCCCTTTACAGTTGCCAACATTTCATTGATGTTAGGGAGAGGTTGACGATCAACCCAAATATTAGCGTTCAGGTCACGCAAGTCAACACACAGTCTGGCCGTATTCCTTCAGCGTCCTAAGGACTACAGCGCCTCTTGCCTCCTACAAATACAGAGATTGATACGTCGATCTTTGACGGCATCAAGGTTTATCGAAGGCACGTGTCACATCGCGATCGGTTCTTTTAGTCTGCATTAACAGATGGACAGTCCAAACTACGTAATTGGCTTTGGATCATTTATCTGCATATTCAACTTTGACACACCTTCTCAATAAAGGGTCCTCTCTCTACATAAGAATATCTTTGTCCTGAAGATGGTCTTATAGATGCATAGCATAAGAAGACCAAAAAGTCGACCAACATACCCATTTTCTTCAACAAGAACATTGCATGTAATTCTTTGCCTAATATACAGGAAGAATTTGTTGTATGTAATAGGCATCTGAAATGGGGATTACACTTAAGTGACCTGTAGATGCTTTCTATTTGAAATACTGTTAATCTCTGTCACTTGTGTTTATGTAAAGATGGTACTGTACCCTTGAATTTGATCTATATTATTATAAATTTCCTATTTGTAAAGAAAACACCCGTTTATATATGATTTTTTCATCTCTGATTGTACAAAACCATTTGTATGCTGGAATCCACTATTTGGGATCCACAAATGATTTTCTAAATTGTCATTATGTTGCAAAGTAAATTCCCTTGTAGGTACCTTTCCATTTTCAGACTTACAATTTAAAATCCTACTTCATCATAAGTTGTGATTTTAAATAGTGAGTCTGGAGACACCAAACACCAAATCTCTATCTTTTCCCAATTGGAAATTACACTTAAAAATGTTTTAAGGCAATCCCAATGTTAACCTTGTGGAGAGAGCTAGGCCTTGCAGTAGTGAAAAATTCATTTAGCAGTTCTTCACTACCAGGACATGGAAAACTCAAAAGTACATGTCCTACCTTTTAAATACACTGCACCCTGCCCACAGGGCTGCCTACGGCCTACCTAAGGGGTAACATATGTAATAAAAGGGAAGCTTTGGGCCTGGCAAGTAGGTTAACTTGCCAGGTCCAAATGGTGGTTTAAAACTGCACACACAGGCTCTGGAATGGTAGGACTGAACCATGTTTAAATGCTACTGAAGTGGGTGGCACAATCAGTGCTTGAAGCCCACTAGTAGTATTTAATTTACAGGCCCTGGGCACATATAGTGCACTTTACTAGGGACTTACAAGTAAATTAAATATACCAATTATGGATAAGTCAATTATACCATTTTTAGAGTACAGAACATATGCACTTTAGCACTGGTTAGCAGTATTAAAGCGCCCAGAATCCTAGGGCCAAAAAAACGAGATGAGAAAAAAGGGAGAAGGAAGGCAAAAAGGTTGGGGGTGACCTTGCAGAAAGGACCAGGTCAAACACAGTCTCTCCAATTCCAATTTCAACTCCTTCCTTAAACTCATTGGCACCTTAGGTTGAGCATCAGGTTTCAACACTATGTGATGTTGAAAGCCTTTCAATTTTCCCAATCCTTCACTGAAAAGATGTTGGAGTTTTTCCATCCATCCCTGATCACTCAACTGACAGACCTTTCCACTAGTGGACTCCAGAAATGTGTGCTTGGACACTACCATCTCAGGGTGATTGGGATCTAAAATTATTTTAAGTTCTCCTCGGTCGTTCCATTCCAATAAACTCGACCAATTCTTTACAACGTAACCCTGAGTGGTGCCCCCACGATGGTCAAATGGTAACCTGGCATCCATTTTCCTAACTCCTTATATTTGTTTACCACCATACACACAGATTTTGGTACAGGAATCACATAACTGTATATCCTGACTTTGTTGAAACTCACACTCATTTATCAGTGTGAATGGTGAACCGGAGTCTGTCGTAATTCTGGCACCCTTTTCATTGATGGATACCATCAATAAAGGAGTATTTCCCCTTCTAACCATGTCAACAGTAGCAGTTTCACCTACACTTTCCTCCTCGCACCCCTGGGAGGCTAACATCAATATGATACTTTCATTTTAGTCTAAGATGCCTTCATCAAGTGCTTTGACACATGGACTAGGTTGTATTTTTTGGTCTGGGTTTTCACTCTGTCTTGTGACCAACTGGACTTCATTCGGTTTCGCACTTGTATTAATTTTCCTCAAGCACATTTGTGTGCTCGATGCTCCTGACCTTGACTGGTAGGTCGCTCCCCCACCACACAGCTCCGTCTGTGTGCCCTGCTGCTGCCCCTGATTGTGCTCTGTTTTTCCTTTCTGTGCCCCCTTGCTGCCCCTGATTGTGCTCTGTTTTTCCTTTCTGTGCCCCCTTGCTGCCCCTGATTGTGCTCGTTTTTTTTCCTTTCTGTGCCCCCTTGCTGCCCCTGATTGTGCTCGTTTTTTTCCTTTCTGTGCCCCCTTGCTGCCCCTGATTGTGCTCGTTTTTTTCCTTTCTGTGCCCCCTTGCTGCCCCTGATTGTGCTCGTTTTTTCCTTTCTGTGCCCCCTTGCTGCCCCTGATTGTGCTCGTTTTTTTTCCTTTCTGTGCCCCCTTGCTGCCCCTGATTGTGCTCGTTTTTCCTTTCTGTGCCCCCTTGCTGCCCCTGATTGTGCTCATTTTTTTTCCTTTCTGTGCCCCCTTGCTGCCCCTGATTGTGCTCGTTTTTTCCTTTCTGTGCCCCCTTGCTGCCCCTGATTGTGCTCGTTTTTTTTCCTTTCTGTGCCCCCTTGATGCCCTGATTGTGCTCGTTTTCCCTTCTGTGCCTGTTTCCCGCCGCTGCGCCCTCACTGCCCATTCGCTGCCCCATTCCCTGCTCCTCCCTCCCACCTCCCCATTTATGGCGGCCGCTGCGCGGCCGCGCCGCTAGCGCACCGAAGGCGCGCCTAAGGCAAGCCCGTCTGCGCCCGTCCAAGCTGTGACCGCGCCCAGCGCCAGACCCCCTGGTCCGGGCATCCCCCGCGCCCGCCACATCAACAGACGCCGATACGACGCCAGCACCCTCCACGCACTCAACCCCGGAAAAGATCACGCCTGCTACCAGGCCACCCCGAAGCGCACCCAAGGGCCCTTCACCTGCCGGAACTGCAGCTTCGCCAGCACCCGCCCCGCCAAACCACCGCCCAGGAAAGAACCCAACTACCTCAGATGCATCCTCCTCAACACCCGCTCCGCCCGCAAACACGCCATCGAACTCTGGGACCTTCTCGACTCAACCTCCCCAGACGTCGCATTCCTGACGGAGACCTGGCTGAATCCCGCTTCAGCCCCCGACATCGCCATTGCCATCCCGGACGGATACAAGATCACCCGCAGGGACCGCACCAACGGAGTCGGAGGAGGCATCGCCATCGTCCACAGGAACACCCTCAGAGTCTCAACCAACACCGACGACACCCTCAGCACCGCCGAACACATGCACTTCCAGATCCACACCGATCCCAACACCACCCTCAGAGGAACCCTCATCTACAGACCCCCGGACCCCGACCACAGTTCAGCGAGTTCCATCGCTGACTTCGTCAGCACACACGCCATCGCCTCCACGGACTACATCCTCCTCGGGGACCTGAACTTCCACCTCGAGAACAACAAGGACACCAACTCCGCCACCCTGATCGACAACCTCGCCACCCTCGGACTCAGACAGCTCGTGACTACCCACCCACGCCGCCGGCCACACGCTAGACTCCATCTTTTCCGCAAGCCCACACGTCTCCTTCAACCACACCTCCGAACCCCACTGGACTGACCACCACTGCATCCACTTCACCTACAGGAAGCCCACCACGCACCACCGCACCGAACAAATGCCTCGCCGCTGCTGGAGCAGAGTCACGGAAGACCAGCTAACCACAACCCTCGCCCTGAGCCCACCCGCCGAACCCTCCGACCCCGACACCGCCGCCCGCAACCTCAGACAGTGGATCGACGACTGCGCCAACACCCTCGCCCCGCTCAAGAATCCGCCCAACAGCCACACCAGCAAGAAAGCCACCTGGTTCACCGAAGACCTCCAGGCCTCCAAACGAACATGCCGAAAACTGGAGAAGATCTGGCTCCACGAACGGACAGCGGACAGCTACGCCGCCCACAAGAGCGCCACCCGCAGTCACCATCACCTCATCAGATCCGCCAAAAGGGCCTCACTCAAAGACCGCCTAGACAACAACGCACACAACAGCAAAGAGCTCTTCAACATCGTGAAGGAACTCTCCAACCCCAGCTCCAACACCAACGACATCCAGCCATCGCGAGACCTGTGCGACTCACTGGCCACCTTCTTCCACCGCAAAATCGCCGACATCCACGACAGCTTCAACACCACACCGCCCCGGCAACCACCGAGACCACTGCCCCCACAACCACCTGCTCTCCTGGACCAACATCAACGACGAGGACACCAGCGAGATCATGAACACCATCCACTCCGGTTCACCGCTAGACCCGTGCCCTCACCACATCTTCAACAAAGCCAGTACAGCCATCGCGCCCCATCTCCGGAAAATAATCAACATCTCCTTCAAGACAGCAACCTTCCCGGAAAGCTGGAAGCACGCCGAGATCACCGCCTTACTCAAGAAACCCAAGGCAGACCCCAAGGACCTCAAGAACTTCCGACCCATCCCTCTGCTCCCGTTCCCCGCGAAGGTCACCGAGAAAATCGTCAACAAACAACTGACCCGCTACCTCGAGGAGAACAACATCCTGGACCCTTCCCAGTCCGGCTTCCGCAGCAACCACAGCACCGAAACCGCCCTCATCGCCGCCACCGATGACATCAGGACCCTGCTAGACAACGGAGAAACAGCAGCCCTCATCCTCCTGGACCTATCAGCCGCCTTCGACACGGTCTGCCACCACACACTACGAACACGCCTTCACGACGCCGGGATCCAAGAGAAGGCCCTGGACTGGACCACATCCTTCCTTTCCGGCAGAACACAAAGCGTCCGCCTCGCCCCTTCCGATCCAAGGCCACCAAGATCATCTGCGGCGTACCCCAAGGCTCCTCCCTCAGCCCAACGCTGTTCAACATCTACATGGCACCCTCGCCCACGTCGCCCGACAGCACAACCTCAACATCATCTCCTACGCCGACGACACCCAGCTGATCCTCTCCCTCACCAAAGACCCTCACACCGCCAAAGCCCACCTCCACGAAGGAATGAAGGCCGTCGCCGAATGGATGAGGACCAGCCGCCTGAAGCTGAACTCGGACAAGACGGAGGTCCTCATCCTTGGTTCCAACCCTTCAGCCTGGGACAACTCCTGGTGGCCAACATCACTGGGAACAGCCCCGACACCCACCGACCACGTACGCAACCTAGGGGTCATCCTCGACCCCACCCTCTCCATGACTAAGCAGGTCAACGCCGTTTCCTCATCCTGCTTCAACATCCTCCGAATGCTCCGCAGGATCTTCAAGTGGATCCCCACCGAAACAAGAAAAACAGTCACCCAGGCCCTCGTCACCAGCAGGCTGGACTACGGAAACGCCCTCTACGCAGGAACGACGGCTAAGCTCCTGAGACGGCTGCAACGCATCCAGAACGCCTCTGCACGTCTTATCCTCGACATCCCCCGACGCAGCCACATCACACCCCACCTGAGAGACCTGCACTGGCTCCCTGTCAACAAGAGGATAACCTTCAAGCTCCTCACCCACGCACACAAAGCACTCCACAACTCCGGACCAGCCTACCTCAACAGACGACTCAGCTTCTACACCCCCACCCGCCAGCTCCGCTCGACCAGCCTCGCCCTCGCCACAGTCCCCCGCATCCGGAAAACGACCGCCGGCGGCAGATCCTTCTCCCACCTCGCCGCCAAGACCTGGAACACCCTCCCCACCAACCTCCGACAGACCCAAGACCTACTGGCCTTCAGAAGACTCCTAAAGACCTGGCTCTTCGATCAGTAGCAGCACCACCCCCCTCTTCCCCCAGCACCTTGAGACCCTCGCGGGTATGTAGTGCGCTTTATAAGTGACATGATTGATTGATAAAGCTAGTTCAAGATTAGGATCTTCTGTCGATAATAACTTCTCCTGGATTTTTCTTTCGTTAGTCCTCTCGGTTAGCTGGTTGCAAATTATTTCGTCCTAAAATGCACGTTACAGATAACTGTCACTGTTCTCAATGCAGTCACAAAATCATCTATTGATTCACCACTATACTGAGCTTGCAGAAGAAACTTATGTTTCAAATCGATGTTTTTAAGTGGATTAAATCTCTATCCAAAGTTTTAATGATAGACGCATATTCATCCAGTTTCACAGCCATTTCGCCATCTTCATCAGCACCTACATGCACATTGACAACCTCCAATGGTAGTGTCCTTAAGTTACTACTACCTTCCAATCCTAAATTGTACACCAGCATAGCCTTTTTCTTTTTAGAGGTAAATGTATCCCCATCAATGGCTTCAAGATATAATCCAAATGCTTCACATCATAGTTCCTAACGGAGGAAAGGAGTCCTTGGAGACTGAAACAAGCATTTGCAATGCAATAGGACTCGCATTTGCGAGAGTTTGAGCTATTGGCATTGTACATGACAATGCCTTTTATTTATGCGTTTTAAAAACCTGCAAGTGGTGCGTAAGCACACACTTTGTACTTATAGTACTTGCTTAGGAGCAGCAAGGCTCGCAGTAAAAGAGGCACAGTCACTGCCAGCCTTGCATCTCGTAAGCAACGACTATAAGTACAAAGTGTGCGTTTACGCACCACTTGCAGGTTTTCAAAACACAAATAAAAGGCAGTGTCATTTACAATACCAATAGCTCAAAGTCTCGCAAATGCGAGACCTATTGCACTGCAAATGCTTGTTGAGCTCTGAAACGGAGGCAGCAGCAGCCATAGGAAGGCAGGGACAGTGAGGCCAGAGTGGTCCCCTAGTGCTGCTGCTGTATACTGACCACTGGCTGCCACCGCAAATGCAGGCAAAGACTGCACAAGAGCACACAGCATGACTGCTGTGTGCTTTATCTCTTCAATAGTTATGAGACTGCAAGAGGACAGGCAGGGGCACTGGGAGATAGAGACATGCTAGACAGAAGGAGCAGAATTGAAACAGCCAACATGAACGAGTGACAGAGACAGCATGGATAGTGCCACATTGTCAAATGAGTTACTTCTATGCTCTTTATCCCTTGACAGGACGTTGCATTTTAATTTACATACATCTTAGCATTCCATTGCTAACAGAGGCCCAGGAGCATAAAGTGATTTACCCAGAATGACATTAGGATTGAGTCGAGGGGCCAGGATTATAGTTTAGTGTTCATCGTGAAAAAGTGGTAGCAAAGGGCACAGAAGAGAAATATAAATGAAGAAAAGAGGGACATAAAGAGATGGAAAAAGTCAGATTTCATGAGTTAGTGCGAAAAAAGAGGGAAACAGCTTGCCGTTGGAAGTGACAGAGGAAAGGATGCAGGAGAAAAGAGGCGCTAGGAATGTACTTTGCTTGCAGTGGCTCCACTGCAGTCTTGTTGTAATGGCAATATAAGATGGTTTTGCAAAGCCATCAAAAAGCACTCGGAAAAGCAGTGTTTGAAATGGTATTAGAGAAGCGTAGGTACTCATTGCCCAGGAGTACACGTGTGATATTGGGAAGCCTGTTCTCTCATTAAAAGCACCCCCTGAGAAGAGCAAGTACTCTCCCTCTCAAATTAAAGTGCAGGTACCTGTGAGCACCGGCTCATTTAAAGCACTGCTTGGAAGAGTTACACATAAGGAAAATGAACAGTGAAATTAAGAAAGGGGCTCATGTGAAAAGAACAGAGACAGGTGCAAAGCAAGTGTCATGGGAAAAAAGTGAGGTGTCTCAGCTAAACTTGTAGAGAACTGACAGAGAGAGAATGATTGCCACAGCAGAAATAGACAAAGTGGGAGAAAAAGATGTGCTAGATTGGCTTGAAGCAAATGTCTCTAGGAAAGAGTCTAAGAGAAAGGGGAGGAACTAAGAGGAAAAAAAAGAAAGACTACAAACGACGAGAAAGAAGGAATGTAACTTGCTAAGATAAACAGGAAAGGTGAGTGAAAGAGATAGATATAGTCAAAGGGTGGTAGAATGATGAGAAGGGAGAGGGTGACAGAAATGGGAGGGAAAAGGGTCAAGCGTCACTAGAAACGCAGGTGTGAGAAACAAAAAGTATGTGAGAAAACGGATGGACAGGCGCAAAAACAAAGGGAGCGTGAGAGAAAGAGCAGGGCGAGGTAAAAGTGAGAGAAAAAGTAAGACTGAAAGAGCAAAATAAAGAGATAGGAAAGGTAAAACATTGAATTTTCATCCTTACACTGAGAACTGAGGGTAAAGCTGAAGACTAGTTTAGGGGAGCTGTGTGAAACAGAACAGTGGCTATCAGAGGCCAGCATGTGCAGTGGCACTGGGGCTCAGGCAGTGAGGGTCCAATTTGTCGATAATGATGGCTGTTTTTTACTACCCTCTAGTAGATATGAGGGCCCGTTTACTTGCTGCCATACCTTACTTTTGCACTAGCTACAGGGACTCCACATCATAGAGACACTCAAACTCAGATTCAGACACACAGACACACCCCACGCCCCCCCCCCCCCTCCCCTCCGAGAGCCTTCGAGTATGTGTGGGTTTTCCAAAGCACAATTGGTATATTGTTTCCTTCTGCACAGTTTTAAAACATTTTATAGATGACCACGCAGGTCACATACATATTTCCAGGTGTAAGTAGGCATCTTGTCAGTGTCTTGGAAAGGGTTGCTGCAACTGTGCACTGTCCCAGAGCACACACATTTCCAGATTCCACGTGTGAGTTGCCATCCAGTAAAGATTTCTTCTCGAGTTGTCCCACTCGACTTGATCTTTATCTCGCTGTACATTCGCGACTACAAGTACCATAAAGCAAAATAAAAACACAAGACTGGATGAACAACTCACAAATGGAGTCAGAAAGTGTTCGAGCTCTGCTGTCTCAGGATACGCACACAGGGTGCGTGCATACTGGATCGTCAAGCGTACTTGAAGATAGTCTTACAATTCCCTAGGCCTATATCCCTTTAATGTGCATTCAGGCCTTTATGTAAAAAAAAAAAAAAAGTGCAACTTGCAAGTACCCATAGCTGTTTATCCTGCATGTTGCAAACAATACTAAAACCATGAGTGGGCCTCCAAAAGGAAAATGTTACTTACCCAGTAAACATCTGTTCTTGGTATGTAGAGCTGTAGATTCACATGAGTGGCATACTCCTGCCATCTAGTGTTGGGTCCGGATGTTTGCACTTTGTTTTTCTTCGAAGAAGTCTTTCCTGTCACGAGGTAGGTGACTTCTCCTTTCGGTGATAGTGCGCATGGGCATTTACTCCATTGTTAGATTGTTTTCCCGCAGAGGGTGAGAATGGAGTTAGTAAGAGTAGAATAGAGATGTCCATGCGTATGTATATAAAGTAAGAGAGAACTGCAACAGGTATAGGTACCCGGGGAGGTGGGTGGGCGCATGTGAATCTACAGCTCTACATGCCAGGAACAGATGTTTACTGGGTAAGTAACATTTTCCGTTCGAAGCATGTGAGCTGTAGATCACATGCTTTGCATAGACTATACAGCAGTATTCTCCCAAAGCGGTGGCTAACCTGTAGCTGTTGCAGTTGTCTGAAGGAGTGTTCGAAGTACTGCCTGGCCTACATTAGCTTGTTGTCTCGCTAACACATCTACACAATAATGCTTGGTGAATGTGTGCGGTGTAGACCATGTTGCAGCTTTACAGATGTCAGATATGGGGATGTTTCCTGAGAAAGCCATAGTAGCCCCTAGTTTGCAGGTGGAATGCGCTCTAGGGGGAATTGGTAAAGTCCTCTTTGCTTTTTCATAACATGTTTGAATACATTTAACTATCCACCGAGCAATACCTGATTTAGAGATAGGATTGCCTTTGTGTGGTGGAGCAAAAGCCACAAAGAGGGGTTTAGTTTTTCAAAAAAGTTTTGTTCTTTCTATGTAATACAATAATGCTCGTTTAACATCTAATGTGTGTAGAGCTCTTTCTGCCACTGAATCTGGTTGAGGAAAGAACACAGGCAACTCAACAGATTGATATGAAAAGCAGATAGCACTTTGGGTAGGAATTTGGGATTAGTGCGAAGGACCACTTGGTTTTGGTGGACTTGGCAAAATGGTTCCTCTATGGTTAGTGCCTGAAGCTCACCCACTCTCCTCAGTGATGTAATAGCAATGAGGAAAGCAACTTTTCAAGTGAGAAATTGCATTTCACATTTGTGCAATGGCTCAAAGGGTGGACCAATTAGTCTGGTAAGGACAATGTTAAGATTCCACACTGGAGCAGGTGGAGGTCTTGGTGGAATAACTCTTAAGTCCTTCCATAAAAGCCTTGATAACGGGTACTCTGAAAAGGGACAGGTGCTGTCTGTTTTGAAGGTATGCAGCTAAAGCAGCGAGATGTAATCTTATGGATGTGTAAGCTAATCCTGACTGCTGCAAGTGTAGTAAGTAACAAATGATATTTTGAATGGAAGCATCTAGGGGATTGATATGGTTGTTATTACAATATATAACAAACTGTTTCCATTTAGCTGCGTAGCAAGCCCTTGTAGTAGGCCTTCTGGCCTCTTTAATGATATTCACACAGTCTGGCGGAAGGTTCAGGTAGCCAAACTCTATGATTTCAGGTACCAGATCGCTAGGTTGAGATCTTTGGGATATGGATGTTTTATCTCTCCATGGCTCTGCGTGAGGAGACTGGGTGTGAGACGTAGTTTTTGTTGAGGAACTACTGAGAGCTTCATCAGGGTAGTGCACCAAGGTTGACGGGCCCATGTGGGAGCTACTAGAATCAGTGTGATGGATGTTTGTCTGAGCTTCCGAACCCCTATTGGAATGAGTGGGAGAGGCGGAAAAGCATAGGTAAATATCCCTGACCAGTTCATCCATAGTGCATTGCCTTTGGACAATGGGTGTGGATACCTGGAGTCGAAGTTTGGGCATTTTTCCGTTTTCATGTGTTTCGAATAGATCTATTTGTGGAAAACCCCACATTTGAAAGAAAGGAAGGAGAACTTGAGGGTGAAGTTCCCATTCGTGAATCTGTTGTCTCTGCCTGCTGAGAAGATCTGCGATCTGATTGTTCACTCCTGGGAGATGTTCTGCCAGGAGATAAATTCTGTGATGTATGGCCCGCCTCCAAATGGCTTGAGCAAGGTGTGACAGCTGGAGGGAGTGTGTCCCCCCTTGTTTCTGTATGTAATACATGGTTGTCATGTCAGTGCGTATCTGGACAGTTTTGCCTGCAAGGTGAGTCTGGAAGGCTTTTAGCGCTAGAAATACTGCTAGCAGTTCTAGATGATTTATGTGAAGTTGCTTTTGCTTCTGACTCCATAACCTTTGAATGGTGCGAGTCTGGAGATGAGCTCCCCAACCAGTGAGCGATGCGTCTGCTGTTAGCACGGTCTGTGGAACTGGGCCGATAAAGGGCTGCTCTTTGGATAGGTTTTGTGGATTCCACCACTGCAGAGAGCGACAGGTGTGGCCATCTACCAACACTAGATCTGACAATTGACCCTGAGACTGATTCCACTGACGTGCCAAGCATTCCAGGAGGGGACGCATTTGAAGTCTCGCATGGGAAATTATCATGATGCAAGACGCCATCATTCCCAGTAGCTGCATAAATACCCAAGCTGGTAATGACTGGTTGGGCTGAAGCTGTGAGACTAGAGCCTGAATATTGCAGATCCTGGCTGCATTGGGACAGGCTAGAGCTTTTTGAGTAATGAGAGTGGCTCCCAAGTATGTTTGCGTGTTGGAGGGTTGGAGATGGGACTTTTACACGTTTACTGTGAACCCCAGGTCGTGCAGTAATTGCACTGTTATCTGAGTGTGCTGAAGACACTTTGGGGTCGATTCCGATTCGGGCCGGAAATTTCCCCGACCGAGCCGGACCCGGAGAGATTTCCGACCGAATCGGACCCGTGCAGTCCGACCGAACGAGTCCGATGCGTCCGTATGTTATCGGACACGAGTCGGTCGGACTCCCATTGAACTCAATGGGAGCCGGTCGTACAACGCGTACGCGGGCTCCCATTGCCTCAATGGGTGCGAGGCGGACAAGGGCGCCCCCTACAGCGAGTACGCCGCGAGGCGCCTCGCGGCGTACACGCACAGGTAGGGGGACCCTTGGGTCCCCCTGTGTGCGCCTCGCACGGGTACGCGTACAGGGGGTCCGACACGGACCCCCAAAGTACCGGCTCCGACAGCGAGTTCGAGTCGGACGGCGCGAGTCGGTCGGAGCGGTCGAGGTGCGCATCGTACTTACCCGGCCGGAAAACGTCTCCATTGCGCGGTGCGAGCCGGGTCCGACCGAGTCGGTCGGAGCGGTACGGTCCGGGTACGAGTCGGTCGGAGCGGTCGGGTCGCCCGGACGAGTCGGTCGGCGAGTCGCATCGTACTCGCTCGGCCGGACCCGCGTACGGTTCGGTCGGGTAACAGGCTTTCGCATGGCTTTTTTCCCGACCGAATGGTATTGGGTGCGCCTCCGACCGAGATCGGAATCGGCCCCTTTGTGTGAGAACTGGCTTTGATGAGCCAATCGTCCAAGTATGGGAAGACGTGACTATGTTGTCTTCGCAGGTGAGCAGCGACTACTGCCAGGCATGTGAATACTCTGGGAGCAGTGGTGACTCCGAATGGAAGCACTTTGAACTGGTAATGTTGTCCCGCTACCACAAACCTGAGATACTTGCGATGAGCAGGATGTATTGGAATATGGAAGTATGCGTCCTTTAAGTCTAGAGAAGACATAAAGTCGCCTTGCTGTAGGAGTGGGACCACTTGTTGAAGTGTCACCATGTGAAAGTGATCTGAGTGAATATATTGATTTAGCTCTCTGAGGTCCAGTATAGCCTGAGAGAGCCGTCTTTTTTGGGTATGAGAAAATAGAGAGAGTACACGCCGGAACCTTGATATTGTAATGGTACGGGCTCTATAGCTCCTTTTTGCAGGAGAGTGAACCTCCTGTTTCAGGTGTAGATGCTCTGGTGACATTTTGTGTGAACGTGGAGGAATGTTTGAGGGATTGTTGGTAAGCTCCAGGCAATAACCAGATTGGATAATTCCTAGGACCCATCTGTCTGAAGTTATTGTATGCCAGACAGGGAGGAATTGAGAGAGACGTCCCCCGACAGGTATGGAATGGTCGGGGGAAGAGGAGGCAAGTCACTGTTTGTTTGTTGCAGGGGAAGTGCCTGCTGTAGAACCTTTACCTCTTTCTTGCCATTATTGCTTCAAAACCCACCTCGAAAGTAACCTCTTGAAGAGGGTGACTGACTGTTTCCTCTGTAAGATGTTGAGGTGTTGTCTTTGGATGTGTTCTTGGAGCCCCCCCTGTAGAAGAAGCGATGAAAGAAACCCCAATTGGATGGGGACTGGAGACGTGTCCTTTTTCATCTTCTCTAAGGAAGTGTCTACCACAGGACCAAATAGATGCTCTTTGTCAAAGGGTAGATTTAAAATAGAAGCCTTGACTTCGGGCTTAAAGCCTGAAATTCTGAGCCAGGCGTGTCTCCTTAGAAAAACGCTGGTGTTAACTGCACGAGCTGCAGTGTCAGCTGCTTCTAAAGCGCACCTAATGGAGGTGTTAAAAGGAAAATGCTACTTACCCAGTATGCATCTGTTCTTGGCATGTAGAGCTGTAGATTCATATGCGTTAGCATAGATTGCCATCTGGTGTTGGGCTCGGATGTTTGCACTCTGTTTTTCTTCGAAGAAGTGTTTGTAGTCACGAGGTAGGTGACTCCTCCTTACGGTGATAGTGCGCATGGGCATCGACTCCATCCCCAGATTGTTTTCGCCATAAAGGGTGATGATGGAGTTAGTAAGAATAGAAAGAGATGTCCATGTGTGTTGTATCTGAGTAAGATAATACTGCAGCAGATAAAGGTACCGGGGAGGGAGGTGGGTGCATATGAATCTACAGCTCTACATGCCAAGAACAGATGCATACTGGGTAAGTAGCATTTTCCGTTCGAGGCATATGAGCTGTAGATCATATGCGTTAGCATAGACTATATAGCAGTTATCTTCCCAGCGGTGGCGGACCTCTATCTGTTGCAGTAGTTTGAAAAAGAGTTCTTAAGACAGCCTGGCCCACACTAGCTTGTAGGTTTGCATGCACATCTACACAGTAGTGTTTTGTGAATGTGTGAGGTGTAGACCAAGTTGCAGCCTTACAGATGTCATCTAAGGGTATAGTCCCCAAGAATACCATAGAAGCCCCTAGTTTGCATGTGGAATGCGCTCTAGGGGGAATAGTTAATGTGCGTTTGGCTTTAATGTAGCATATTTGGATGCATTTAACTATCCATCCTGCAATACCAGTTTTTGAAATGGGATTGCCTTTATGTGGTGGTGAAAAAGCAACAAAGAGTTGTTTGGTTTTCCTAAAAGATTTAGTTCTTTCAATGTTATAAAGTATTGCTCTTTTGACATCTAGTGTGTGAAGAGCACGTTCTGCCACTGAGTCTGGTTGAGGGAAAAACACTGGTAGTTCAACAGACTGATTGAGGTGAAAGGCAGAGACAACTTTAGGTAAAAAGTTTGGATTGGTCCTAAGAACCACTTTGTTGTGATGAATTTGTAAAAATGGTTCTTGTATGGTTAGTACCTGGAGCTCACCAACTCTTCTAAGAGATGTGATGGTTATAAGGAAGGCTACCTTCCAAGTGAGGAACTGTAGTTCACATTTGGGCATAGGCTCAAACGGTGGGCCCAGAAGTCTTGTAAGGACAATATTAAGGTTCCAAACTGGAGAGGGTGGAACTCTAGGGGGAATGATTCTTTTGAGTCCTTCCATAAATGCTTTGATAGCGGGCACTCTAAACAAAGACAAGTGTTGTCTGTTTTATAGATAAGCGGCTATTGCAGCGAGATGCAATCGTATAGATGTGTATGCTAAGTTACAGCGTTGTAGGTGTAAGAGATAGCAAATGATGTTTTGAATGGAAGCATCTAATGGATTGATTTGATTGTTTGTACAGTAAATAACAAATCGTTTCCACTTTGCTGCGTAGCATGCTCTTGTGGTAGGACGTCTAGCTTCTTTAATGACGTTTATGCAGTCTGGCGGGAGATTAAGGTAGCCAAACTCTATTTCAGGTGCCAGATCGCAAGGTTGAGTCGAATGGGATCTGGATGTCTTATCTCTCCATGGTTCTGAGTGAGAAGCTTGGGTGAGAGGTGTAGTTTTTGATGAGGAACTACAGATAGTTCCAACAGGGTTGTGAACCAAGGTTGTCGAGCCCATGTGGGAGCAACTAGGATCATTGTGAGGGAATGCTGTTGGAGCTTCCGAACCACTAATGGAACGAGCGGGAGAGGCGGAAAAGCGTAAGCAAATGTCCCTGACCAGTTTATCCATAGCGCATTGCCCTTGGACAATGGGTGTGGATACCTGGACGCGAAGTTTGGGCATTTTGCGTTTTGGTGTGTGGCAAACAGATCTATTTCTGGGTAGCCCCACATTTGAAAGAATGGAAGGAGAACTTGAGGATGTAATTCCCATTCGTGGATTTGTTGTCGTTGACGACTGAGCAGATCTGCAATGTGATTGTCTACTCCTGGAAGGTGGTCGGCAAGGAGATATATGTTTTGAGGTATGGCCCATCTCCATATGCTTTGAGCTAGTCACGAGAGCTGTAGGGAGTGTGTCCCTCCCTGTTTTTGTATATAATACATTACTGTCATGTTGTCTGTACGGACTAGGACAGCTTTGCGGACTAGGTGGACTTGAAAGGCTTTTAATGCTAGAAAAATTGCCAATAGTTCTAGGTGGTTTATGTGGAACTGTCTTTGTTGTAGAGTCCACATGCCCTGAATGGTATGATTTTGAAGATGAGCTCCCCAGCCAGTGAGCGATGCGTCTGCGGTTAGCAATATCTGTGGAACCGGGTCGAGGAACGGCCGCCCTTTGGAAAGGTTTTGTGTGTTCCACCACTGCAGAGAGCGATGGGTGCAGTCGTCTACCAACACCAGATCTGTTAACAGGCCTTGAACCTGGTTCCACTGACGTGCCAAACATTCTTGTAGAGGACGCATTTGGAGTCTTGCATAAGGGACGATTAGAATGCAAGAGGCCATCATTCAGATTAACTGCATGAACACTCGAGCTGGTAATGAGTGTTGAGGTTGAAATTGTGCTATTAGTGCCTGCATGTTGCGTATCCTGACTGGGTTGGGGTATGCTAGAGCTTTGCAAGTGTCTATTGTAGCTCCTAGATATATTTGGGTGTTGGACGGTTGGAGGTGGGATTTGGTGAGGTTTACACTGAATCCCAAGTGGTGAAGCAATTGAATTGTCTTGTAGGTGTGTTTAACACAGCTGTGTTGTGATTTGACCTTTATGAGCCAATCGTCCAGATAAGGAAACACGTGAATGTGTTGTCTTCTTAACTGAGCTGCAACTACTGCTAGACACTTGGTGAAAACTCTGGGTGCTGTGGTTACCCTGAACAGGAGGAGTTTGAACTGGTAGTGTTGACCGTCCACCACGAACCTGAGATATTTCCTGTGCGCGGGGTGAATGGGAATGTGGAAGAAGGCGTCCTTTAAATCCAAAGTGGAAAGAAAGTCGCCTTGCTGAAGCAATGGGAGCACCTGTTGGAGGGTGACCATGTGGAAATGATCTGACTGAATGTAGAGGTTCAGCTGTCTGAGGTCTAATATTGGCCTGAGAGAGCCGTCCTTTTATGGAATTAGAAAATAGAGAGAGTAAACCCCCTCGCCCTGATGAGTTAAGGGGACTGGTTCTATTGCATGTTTTTGTAACAGGGAGAGAACCTCTTTTTTTTTTAGGAGGGTGAGATGTTCTGAGGACATTGCACGAGGTTTGGGAGGAATATTTGGGGGAGTGGAGGTAAGTTCCAGGCAATAACCATACTGGATAATTTGTTTTACCCACTTGTCTGTTCTGATGGAATTCCAGACAAGTAGGAACTGTGAGAGACGTCCCCCGACAGGAGTGGAATGATCGGGGGTAGTGGAGGGAAGTCACTGTTTGGTGGCAGGGGAAGTGCGGGTGGAGTTACCTCTGCCTCTTCCCCTATTATTTCCTCTGTATCCTCCTCGAAAATATCCTCTGGTGGAGGAAGATTGATTGGGACTTTTGTAAGAGGAGGAGGTATTTTCTGACGCAGTTGTTTTTGAGCCACCCCTGTAAAAGGAGCGACGAAAGGAGCCCCTATTAGAAGGTAGTTGCAAGGCCCCAATGGATTTGGCAGTCTCGGTGTCTTTTTTCATTTTTTCTAATGAAGAATCGTCTGTTGGCCCAAAAAGATGTTCCTGATCAAAAGGCTGATTAAGTATTGATGATTGTACCTCTTGTTTGAATCCGGAGATTCAAAGCCAAGCGTGTCGGCGTAGTAAAACGCTGGTGTTAATGGCACGAGATGCTGTATCAGCCGCATCGAGGGCACATTTTAGTGTTTGTGATTAGCTTATCCTCTTGAATGAGGTCGTGAGCTTTAGTTTTGTATTGTTCTGGTAAATGCTGCATTAGTTTTTCCAGCTCGTCATAGTGAGCTCTATCATAGCGTGCTAACAGAGCTTGAGTATTGGCAATACGCCAATGATTAGCAGCTTGTGATGCGATTCTTTTGTCTAATGCGTCTAAGTTTTGACTACTTGTCAGGAGGAGGAGCATCGCCTCTAGTTTGCGAATTAGCTCTTTTGCGTGCGTTAGAGACGACAAGAGAATCTAAGGGTACCTGGCCTCTGATATAAACTGGGTCTGTAGGAGCGGCTTTATATTTTTTATCCACCCTTGGCGTAAGTATTCTAGCTCTAACTGGGTCTTTGAAAACCTCGTTGGCGTGTTTTATCATGCCTTTGAGCATGGGCAAAGTATTAGTGGATTTTTGGGAGGGAGCGAATGGCTCCACTAAGAAATCCTCCTCTAGGGGATCAGTATGTAGTTGCACCCCATGGTACTGAGCAGCTCTGTTAATAAGCTGTGCAAAGCCAATATTGTCATCGGGTGGTGATGGTCTGGAGGGATATAGATCGGGGTCATTATTATGATCTGGATCTTTATCGTAATCATCCCAGGGGTCTGTGTCCTGTGGTATGTTGTCCTCATTGTCATCCCCATCCTTGTCATCCTGTGGTTCAGCTGAGAAAGGTGGTGGTGGTGGCGAGTTTGATGGTGAAATCAATAAGTTTGGATTAAAAGGTGAAGGAGAGGGAGGTATATAAAGGGGGAGAGGGGTTAGTACCCATGTCTTTTTTCTTCAGAGGTATATGGTAGTCCTCTGGAAGATCCAGCTTGTTTTTTAGGAAGTGTTGCTAGAAGGTGTCCAGTTTGAGGCTCAATATGTAATTGTTTTTGTTTTGGATCCAAAGAATCTTGTGGAGGAAGTTCTTTGGATGGGGTGTCTATGTCCTTTTGTTTTGATTCAGAGGGTTTTTTAACAGGGTTAGTCTCTGAAGCTTTAAGAGGAGCTGTGTGCTTTTTGGGATGTGAGCCTTTCGGTGCGGAATGTTTTAGCTCCGAAGGTTTAAGTTTTCCCGTTTTCAGCTCCGAAGGTTTGTCTTTAGCTGGTTTCGGTTCCGAAGCTTTGGGTTTAGCTGGTGTCGGCTCCGAAGCTTTGGGTTTGGCTGGTGTCGGCTCCGAAGCTTTAGCTTTATGTGGTTTCGGATCAGAGTCTTTCGGTGCCGAAGATGTCTTTGGTGCCGACAGCGAATCGGCCGGCACGTGCTTGGTCTTGGGTTACGGTGCCGAAGATGTGGGTTCGGCACCCGAATGGGGCCAGCTCGATCCCGAGCCGGAAGACTTATCCTTATGTTTCATAGCCGGGCCCGAGGGCGGGGCATGTGAAACGTTTTCACGGTGTCAACCTGGGCCCGAGGGCGAAGGTGATACCGGAGCCTTTGTTGTTTTTGCGGGCACTTGGGGCTCATTACTCACTGTTCGTTGAGCCGGAGTGACGTTCAAGTCGTCTTCCATGTTGGAGTGGTCTGCTTCAGACACAGAGATTTCTTATTCTTCGGCGCCGGGCTGTTGGAATTCAGACTCTTCTCCGAAGAGGTCTGGCACCGGGCTAGTGCCGCGTCGCAGCTCGTGATGTCGAGCCCGACGGTCACGAATGGTCTTTTTCGATCGGAATCATACAGGCCTCGCAGTTGATTTCTTCATGCTCCGGGGATAGGCAGAGGTTACAGACCTCATGCATGTCTGTGTGTGGGAACTTAGCACCACACCCGGGGCATTTTTTAAATGGAGTCCGTTCCATGGACTGCTGGCATGGTCGGCACGGGTTGACCTCACGGCCCGAGTCGAAGCTACGGATCGAAATTGTTGGATTTTACGATATGCGTCAAAAGGGAAACCGCGAACGAAAACAATACTGTCGAGTGGTAAGGATTGCGCGTCGAAAGGGTTCGAAGACGATACCGAACCGGAGCGCAGCAATACACATCCGAACCCGATGGCGGAAAAAAACAATCTGGGGATGGAGTCGATGCCCATGCGCACTATCACCGTAAGGAGGAGTCACATACCCCGTGACTACAAACACTTCTTCGAAGAAAAACAAAGTGTAAACATCCGAGCCCAACACCAGATGGCGATCTATGCTAATGCATATGATCTACAGCTCACATGCCTCGAACAGGAGTTTTCCTTCCTGAACTAGGTTGTGTGCCTTAGCTTTATGTTCCTCCGGTAGAAATTGGAGCAATTGCTCCAATTAGTCATAATTTGCTCTATCATATCTGGCTAGAAGAGCCTGAGTATTGGCAATATGCCAGTGATTGGATGCCTGTGCAGCTACTCTCTTCCCAGAGGCATCTATCAGTTTAGATTCCTTGTCTGGAGGAGGGGCATCTCCTGACGTTTGTGAGTTTGCCCGTTTACGTGCATTAGAAACTGCTAGGGAGTCTAATGGTAATTGACCCTTGATATAAACTGGATCTGTAGGTGCTGGTTTATATTTTTTGTCCACTCTTGGTGTAAGGATTCTTGCATGAACAGGATCTTTAAAAATGTTGTCTGCATGTTTAAGCATTCCCTTAAGCATGGGCAGTGTATGAGTGGATCTTTGTGACGAGCTTAGAGTTTCAAACAGAAAATCCTACTCAAGAGACTTTGTACAGCTGAACTCCATGATATTCAGCAGTCCTATTAAACAATTCTATATGTCTTACATTATCATCAGGTGGTGAGGGTTTTGAAGAGTATAATTTTGGGTCATTGTCTGTATTTGGGTCCATATTAAAATCGTCCCATGGATCAGGACTATTGTCATCTGGTCCGTCCCCATCATCCTGGTTGTCAGGTGATTGTGGTAAATTTGTGGGCGTTATAATAAAATTTGGGTTAGGTGGGGAAGAAGGTGTTATGGGAGGAGGAGAAGGGTTAGTACCAACACTTTTCCTTTTAAGAGGAATGTGGTAAGTGTCCTCTGTTTCTGGCGTGAGTTTAACTGGCAATTTTGCATGGATATGTCCAGTTTTAGGATTAATGACATTCTTTTTGTTTTGTGTCCGAGTTGGAAGGCGGGACGTCAAAACGATGCTCTTTGGATGGAGTAGGAACTGTTTTTTCTTTTGGTGCCAATAATTTCAGAGCCGGTGTTTTCTGCGCCGAAGTGTTCAGATCCGAAGATGATTTCGGTTTCGGCACCGAAGGGATCGTAACGATGACGTGCTTCGGTTTCTGTGGCAAATGTTTCGGCTCCGTATCCGAATGGGGCTGACTCGTTCCCAAGCCGGTAAAGCTTTAGCAATTGTTTCGGTGCCCGGGCCTGAAGGCGGGACGTTCAAAACCTGTTCTCGGTGCCGACCTTGGCCCGAAGGCAGAGGAGGGACCGGAGCCTTTTTCTTGAGCAGAGTTTGGGGCAGGGGAGCATCTGTACTCACGGTACGCTGACCCTGCGGGATGTCTTCGTCCATGTCTGAGTCGCCTTCTGACAGGGAAATGTGTTCTTCCTCTTCCTCAGCTCCTTGAGCGTCAAAGAGATCGTGGTCAGAATCTTCTCCGAATAGATCCAGGGCGGAGCCGCTGTGTTGTTGATGCATTTTGTGACGTCGAGCCCGACAGTCATGGAGCGTCTTCTTAGAGCGGTAAGATCGACACGCGTTGCAGTGTTGTTCGTCGGGTACCAGAGATAGACACAAGTTGCACACTTCGTGAGTTGGTGCGTGGATACTTGGCGCGGCACAGAGGACAGAATTTAAATGGAGTCCGTTCCATCGACTGCGAGCAGGCCTGACACGGCTAGGCCCAACGGCCTTCCACGAAGTTTCCGATTGAAAGAGATTTTCTGAATAGATACGATACACGGAGAATGGGAAACGCGATCGAATAACAATACTGTCGAGGGTAAGTGTATTGCGCACCAAGGGGAACCCGAGAAACGGTGTCGAACCGGAGCGCAGCAATTCACGTCCGAACCCGATGGCAGGGAAAAAAAAACGGTAAATGTTACTTACCCAGTAAACATCTGTTCTTGGCATGTGGAGCTGTAGATTCACATACACCCACCCACCTCCCCGGGTACCTATACCTGTTGCAGTTCTCTCTTACTTTATATACATACACATGGACATCTCTATTCTACTCTTACTAACTCCATTCTCACCCTCTGCGGGAAAACAATCTAACAATGGAGTCGATGCCCATGCACACTATCATCGAAAGGAGTCACCACCTACCTCATGACTGGAAAGACTTCTTCAAAGAAAAACAAAGTGCAAACATCCGGACCCAACACTAGATGGCAGGAGTATGCAAAGCATGTGATCTACAGCTCGCATGCTTCAAACACTTTTTTGCGGGCCTAATTATCCAAGTCAGTCCATATTACTTAAGTCAGTCGATAGCAGGTTGTGCCCCTTACAGAGCCATACTTTCCCCATATAACAACAACCAAAAGTATAACAACTTCAGACATGTAAAGGGAAAACATTCAGTTAGGACTTGCCAGACAAGACTGACTCAGACGCAGCCCCACCGGCCTTCACGACGCACCAGCCTGTAGAGAACATATCTTTAGCAGACTCAGTTACTCCTGCGGACTCTAATAGGGCCGGCCGGAAAGTAAGGGGCACAAGTGAACTTCAGGCTTGAACCGGTCACATTCGGTCAAACTCTCCAGCCACTACCGCTCCCTCTCGCCTTACCGGAGCTGCAGTGCGCAGGCTCGCCAGCTGCAGCACACATGCCCGCAACTTATTCCAGGGCTCAGCACAGTCATATGGTGCAATTGAGCATGAGCAGTTTAGGAAGTCGCAAGCTGTTGTGTGAAATGCTGGAGTGAACCTCCACTATCCCCACCCTTTCTGCATGCTGTGAAAAAAATCTGCATGCTCGCATGCATGAAGGGCTAGGCCGCGCCAGGTTACCGCCACCTTTCAAATCATACACTGTACATCTGTTCTGACTAAATGCTACCACAGCATCCTTCCACAGTCATCCCCGCGCACACGGCTGCTGTTGCCCCGCAAACTAAGAGCGAGTGGCATAGTCAGCGACTGGAAGGTGCATCGGTGCTTCCTCTTGTTAGAACAGAGCAACGAAGGCCACTTAACTCTGTCCGCCTGGTGTCTGAGCCCTGCGGCCGCCGT
Source organism: Calotriton arnoldi (assembly GCA_963921515.1). Lineage (NCBI taxonomy): Eukaryota > Metazoa > Chordata > Amphibia > Caudata > Salamandridae > Calotriton > Calotriton arnoldi. Next base: position 2,137,850 of record CAWUFW010000142.1, read on the forward strand.
GCACAGAAGCGGAGGGCCGGGCTACACTCTCATCACCAGGTGCCCATTGCGCGCGCCTCTAATGTAGCAGCAGTTTCCACGGGAGGAGTCCTACCAAACAGGCTCTTCATTCATAAGCAGCCAGCATCTTTAAAAAAAACTATTAAATGTAAACGCACACTAGCCTTCAGATTGCAGTAAAACAGTTTCAAAACCTTCTGTCCGACAAAGCCCAAAACCAAACAAAAATCCTATAAAAAAAAAAGCCCAACTGACGGTCCGATATCGAAAATTGCTAAAAGCCTAATAAAATATAACCGATGAAGCGGGAGGCATGGCGCAAGCAGGAGGCACGGCGAAGGAGGTAGCACTAATAAGACTGTGGAATTAAGAGGAGGTGGGAGGGTTGAAAGCTATATTTAAATGTAAACAGCTATGGTGCCGAAGCTGAACTCAGGCAAACAGTACCCGAGCAGGAAACCAAGAAAAAAATAATCCCCCGGAGAACAGATAAAGAACTATAGCGTAATGAGACAGTACTTAGTCCCTGCTGCATGGGAGGAACAGAAGAGAAAAAGGAGGGACAAAGAGGCAGGGCTGAAAATTAGCAAGCAAGGATTTTTAAAGGACACTGACAGACAAATGAAAAGCAAAGGCAAGCAATGGGTGGAGTTGGAACTCCACAAAGCAATTACAGCAGGTTGCTATGCGACAGCGCAAGTGCTGCCTAGGCTTGACCTAAAAATGGAGGTGGTGCAGCAATCTCATCCATTGCAATACTGTTACTAAGTGTGGGTCGTTGCTGCCTACACCAGCAGTATTATTTGCATTAAATGACATTATTGTGCTCCAAATGTAGTTTAATATAGGTGTGCCTGTCACCATAACTTGTGTCAGAAAGAGAAGTTGACAGTTTATGTAGCAGCTAGTTGCACAACTGTAGTATAATATAGGTGTGCCTGTCACTGCAGCTTGTGTCAGTATACAACTCATCAAGGTGTGCCTGTCACCGAAGTACAGCCAATTGGCTTAGATAGAAAGCAGTAGTTGACACAGTAGTGATGACAGTGCAGCAGCTGAACGTAAATATAGAACTTAAAGAAGGTATGCCTGTCACCATAAATAATACTGTAACAGGCTTTGAATGAATAACTTGAACAGGCTTTTCCCCAAACTCTTAAAATGGCTGCTGAACGCCGCATAATATGCTTTCTAAAACCTGTGGGGCTTGTTTTACAGCACAGCCCAACATCCTAGGATGGTCACCAAAACAGGCATCACACTTGTTAAGCAAGTGGAGCTTTTTTTTTTACATCTCCCACCATGCGTTTAATGTGTCTTTAATGGCTAGTTCAGACTCATTTAAGGAGTCAAGCGGCACGAGATAGAACAGAGCACAGGGGTCTCAGGAGACAGCAGGAATCACCACACAATTCAGGGCGGCACATACACCCTTGCACTTAAATGCATGAAGAGCACTTGCTCTGGAGCATCCACGATAGCCTGCACGGAGCGTACTGGGACCCGGGAGAACCAGTGGCCACTTGTAGCCCCAGAAAACACGGAGCCCAGGTAAGTGGTTAAGTAGTTTAATCATACACAACCACTGGCCTCCCAGTCTGGCAGCAACTGCCAACAGAACTATCCTCAAAAGATTCCACCCCAAGATTCCACATTCCACCAGGACAACCCAACAGAAGTCTAAGCAGTTAATGTGGTGAGTCTGTTGAGCAGGGGTCTGCAGACCGTAAACTGTGCAGTGATTGAGATGAGCTCCCCAACAGCTTTGTAATGTTAATCTATGGAATCTAAGTAAAGGTCTGCACAGCAACAGGTTGCTGCTATTCCACCACCGCAGAGATCGATGGGCATTAGCAGCAACAAGCGCTAGATTTTCGATCTGACCCTATGCTTGATTCCAGTGTGTTGCTAGGCATTGTTGCAAGACGCATGTAGCCGGGCATGGGGAACTATTGCAATACAAGAAGCCATAATGCTAGGCGGATTACTGTCTTGACAGTGAAAGGATGTTGTGGCTGAAAAAGAGGTACAAGCCGACCAAAGACTGCCACCCTTTGGGGACTTAGGCCTACTTGTCTGTCTGTGCATTTAAAACTGCTCTTATAAAGGTTGGATCCAGAGCAGATGCAAATGGGACTAGACTGAGTTTATGGTAAAGCCCAGATTGTGGAGACACAAGATGGTTGCTTGGGTGTGCTGGAGGCACTGAAGGCGGCTTGCACTCTGGTTCAGTCTGTCGTTAAGGTAGGAAAAACATGTGGATGCTCCTCCTCCTTAGATGTGCGGCGACCACTGACGGGCACTTGGTGAAAACCCTTGGAGAGCCGAGGACACAGAAGGTTGGCACCTTGAATTGATAATGGTGAGCACTTACCAGAAATCTCAGGTACCGCCGATGGGCTGTGTGGATTGGGTAGTGGAAGCAAGAGTCTTTTAGATCCAGTGCTTTCATGTAGTCTCCTCAATGGAGGAGAGGTGCGACATCCTGCAGTGCAATCATATGAAAGTGTTCCGAGAGGATGTATCTGTTGAGTGCTCTCAGATCTAGACAGGTCTGAGTGTGCCTTCTTTCTTGGGGATGAAGTATAGGGAGCAGACTCCTTTGCCCCACTAACAGTGAGGCACTGGTTCAATAGCGTCCTCATGAAGGAGCGCAGAAGGTGATGTTCCTCACTGAGGTTGTGCTTACGTGGGGTGGATGTTTGTTGGTGTTCTGTGGAGTTCTAGGCAGTTGCCCTGCTGAACGACATCCGGTACCCAGGCGTCTGATGTGATCTGTTGCCATGCAGAGTGAAGTCATGGAGCCTTTCCAACAGGTGTTGAATGTTCTGGGAGTCACTATTTCATAGAGGAGGCACCTTTCTCAGCACCTTCTCTGCCTCTACCCGGGTTGGTTTTGCAGAATCACCTAGTGAGTACCCCCTAGATGATTGCTGGTAATACTGCCACCTCTGGTAGGATGTGCAGAGAGAGTTATTTTTGCTGCCTGCCCTGTAGTGTTGCCTCCGAAATTACCATCTGGGTGTAGTAGATTGAAGAGCACCCATAGCCTTTGTGGCGTGCAAATCCTTATTCAGCTTTTCCAACGTTTGATCCACTTGCGCATTGGAGATGATTTTCCCCTCAGCCACCAGATTCTCCTCCCTTTGCCAGTACTCTTCTGGAAGGTGCTTGAGGAGATCTTGTTCCTCATTCATGTGTGCCTTGTCACAACGCAAGAGTAGGCTAACCGAGTTGGCAATACTACAATGTGTTACTGCCTGCACAGCTACCCTCTTTCCTGCCGCATTGATTTTCTTGCTCTTTGTTTGGGGCGATATGTCCCCTGTGGTCTGGGAATGCACACTTATGCACCACTAAAGAGTTGGGCAGTAGTTGTCCGTGGATGTACACGGGATTTCACCTGGGGGTGATAACTAGTTTTCACAGGATCTTTACGTGTCAGCTGATGTTAAAAGCAACCTTTTTACCATTGATGAGCATTGCACCACACGTTATGTTTTTGGAGCAGAAGTTGTGGTCTTGTTGTCTTCCTCTAGGACATGCATGCTTACTTTGTGGCAGCTCGCTACCCTTTAGATCACCTCTTGGTAGGAGGTGGTTTCATCCGGCGGGGAGAATCTAGCTAGGTAGACATCTGGGTCTGCGTCACCCTGTGGGTCGATATCTTAGTTCTCCCAGGGTTCCCCTGCACGTCATAAGAGGCGTCATAAGGATCTACAAGAAAAGTATAGCTTCTCTAGCCTTATGAAGAGTGTGGTGACCACCTCAGGAGAATATGGCTAAGGTGGCCTACGAGGAGGAGAATGTGGGTGAAGGAGGTGGTTGCGGAGAGGGAAGAGTAGCAGGCTTAGCCGGTTGACGTGGAAGTGTAGTGCCCTGGTCTTTGAATTTGCTTTGGTGCCGTCAGCTCCAGAGAAATCTGCTCCTCAAAGGCGAGTCACCTTTTTTGAGGGAGGGTCTCTGTCCGTCAGTTTTGCCAGAGCCTTGGTGCAGATTTTAACTGTTTGTGGGTAGATAAAACAGATTTTTTTTGCCGAGCATCAAGCTCATGCAGCAGGCACTGAAGATTCAGGTCAGACTCCTCAGACATCGAGGAGGCGTCTTTTTGGCTCTGAACACCTCCTCAATGGCTCAGTCTATTTCGGCGCCAAGTTCAGGCATCAATGGAGCTTTGGGTGTGGATGCTGGTTTCAGTGACTAGCTGGATTTCAAGGCCAGCGGAAAAACAGTCTTTCCGCGTGGATGGCTTGTTGGGCCCCTGCAGGCTCAAAGCAGTTTGGTGCTTGATGCAGTGACTGCTGTCTGTTCCAACGATGACCGGGGGAGTGGTGGTCCGGCAGAAAGTCTTTTAGGGGCTGGAGTCCCTACTACGTCTATGCTGCTCGCTTTCCATTCAGGGCCTCTGGGCTGGGCGTATATGACCCTTGGAGAGCATACTACTTACAGTAGGTGTCTTCTGTGCCGTGTATGTGGCCTCTTGACTTTGCGGTTGTCCGAGTAGAACACGGCCTCTGCACTCAGACAGTTCAGCAGCTTTAGGTGTAACTGCCTTGGGCAGAGACTGTTCCCCATCCAGTCCTGCCAAGTATCACGCATCGCCCGTGACACTAACGCATTTCAGTGTGGTGTTCCGCATCACCGCACTGAAATGCTTTGTCACGCATTTTTAATGCAGCTGAAAATTGGGTGGTAGCGCGCCGGCTCTGGCTGCTCCCAGCAGACTTGCCGCCAGGCAGAGCAGCTGCAGACAGCTCTGGCTCATAAACAGTTAATATTTCTGCTCCTCTGGCTGACTCGAGTCAAAGTGCTGAGTGCTACAATGTTACAATTGCCTCACTCAGCCGCCTGCCAGCCTATTATTCCATTCCGGCCGGCGCCGCGCGGCAGGGCTGGTGTCTGAGTCACTAGACTGACACACAGCTCTGCCGATTAAACACCAGGGGCGCCGGGGCTTCCTGCATTAAATCCGGATGTGACGACCTCCCGCGCTCTCTGCACTGCAGGAAGTGAGGTCGACTCGCCAGTAGCGCCGTGGCGGGGAACTCGAGTTAAAGGCAGTGCTGATCGACGTACCACGTTCTGGCAATGCTGCAGGCCGGATCGGCGGCCTCGGATTAATACAGGTAGTGTGCTGTTGAAATTTGTGTCAAGAAGTTTGATTTAAGTTTGCTGCCCTAACCTCCTCCAGGCACGTGTGCAGTGCGTGCAGATCTGTGCACTCGATGTTCGCTGACATTTGTTCCACGCTCTCTCTCTCTACAGAGACCAGATCGTGAAAATAGCACGCATGCGCATCGTCTCTTTCTAATGCACAAACTCGATTGTGTGCCAGCTTGGCCCCAAAGCACCATCTATCATGTTCCACTCCGCCCCTTAGAGAGACTTGTGTGACACTTTCCGTTAATGCAGAGGTGCAAAATGATATGAACCCGTAACGCATGTATGATACCTGTCCTCAATGCAGGGGGACGTGTCAATCTTTTTGTTTGTCAGGGTTCTTTATAAGGAAACTGGCATGTTATGTGTCACCACTCACGAATGCTGATTTAGCTTTTATGTTATATGTTCGTAATTCAGAGACTGTCAGTGCAAAGATCCCCATGTGTTCTACCTGTGCTTTAGTCAGCATTTGCGTGTGCTCCACCTTATACCTAATTTAAACGTTGGGGAATTTGCAAGAGGTGTTTTCTATTGTATGTGTTTTCCAGTACAGTAGATTTTTTTAATGGTATGCAGTGTTAATAACTTATCATCTGTCCACATTTTATTATCATTATATAGAAGTGTTTTTCAACTGCAGGGCACTATGAATAATAAGATGCGCTCTGCCTCAGTCTGGCACTGCAGGGAGAACTTACTTGTGGTGGCACAGGTGAGTCCACAAGAGGGTACTCACTGAATATAACTGAAGTGAGAGCAATGTCCGAGTTTGGGAGAGGGGTCAAGATTCTTTTTGAACTTCGTTGCTCAAAAGGGTCTGATTTCTATTATTTATGTCTTTACGTGCACCTCATTGGGGTTTTTTTTACCTGCAAGAAAGTGTCACTCTAAGTGTCACACATTTTGCAGAGTGCTGGAGCAAGATCAGCGTTTTGTCCAGTAACACTTTTCACAAAAGAACATGAACCACGCATATTTGCAAAACTGTATTTTATGAGGATTAGCTGGGAGTTACTGCTTTTTACTAGGTTAGTGCCCTTCAATTTCTGGTGCTTTGCTGCAGTTGTAAGATCTTATTAGTTTCTCGTAGCTCAAATGGGTGTAATTTCTGATATTTGTATGATTCCCTCGTCTTCATTTTGCTCGCGAGAAAGTGTCACTCATAGTCCTTGAATGTCACTCATAATTGCACTGAAATTTTGAAAATGTCACACATAAGCAATCTGAAACCTTGGCAGCTATGCTCATCCTCGATGTCCTGCACCCTGAAGGTGTCAGGAGTTTCTATGTCCTGCGACAGCATCCTTCGTTAGACCCACCAGTGTTCCAGTTGGTACCAAATTATTTTCTTGGTCCAGAAGAAGAGGCAGGTCTCACATGTGGTCTTGATATGTTCGCGGGAAGAAACACATGTTGCAGACCTGGTGGGGGTCAGTCGAGAGCTATTTTGCATGGCACTATCGGCAGTTTTGGAAAGGAGTTCTTTCCATCACTCCTATTCCATGTTCAACGAGTAATTAGTAGAAGAAATCAAGGACAAATGCCAGTGGTTGGGTGCTGGCGCCTGGTGTGCTGTTAACTGTGTCAAACACGTAGCCCCGTCGGTAAATGTCAGAGTTCAACGGCGGAAAAAAAATAATGCTCCAAAGGTCACTATACCTCCTTCTAAGAAAAACCGCTTGCAAACATCGGAGCCCAACACTAGGTGGCAGGAGTGTGCTAAGCATGTGCTTTCTACAGCAATACATGCTACAAACATATATATCATCATAATGGGTGCTAGGGAGGGAAAGGCAAAAGCAGTAACTTCTCCTTATCTATAATCAACACACAATAGAGTACTGAATGCATAAAATATGTCAGGTTATCAATTAGAGTCCCAGGTACTCATGTTTTCAGGAAGAAAGGCCCTCACCCACTTGATAGGTGGCATGCTTCATCATCAAACTCTTCCGGTCACCGGACAATATTAAACTTCATTAAAGATTCAAATAATAAAGGATAATTTAGTATCTAGAAACCTGCATTTTTTAACTGTTCTTCGGAGAAGGGGTGGGGGCGGGTCACAAAAAATAAATAACATACACACATCTTCACGAATTACATGAGACAATAGATGCATACATTTTATTCACACTGGTGCAAAAAGTGAATTGAATAAAGGCAAAATCAGAAAGTCTACATATAATTAAAGATTTTGTGAAGCCACTATTTCTTCCATAACGTTATGCAGGCATTATTTGCTCCTCAAAAGTGTTAAAACTACAGTGAAAAAAATATTTACAGATTTCTTTTGATATGTTATTTTGCTTGGGTGTGGAGTACGAACAGCTGTTTTATCAAGCCTTAAACTACTGGATTACCATCATCACACAAAGAAAGAATGGCTACTCAACTATTTTTGTTTAAACATATTTATTGGTTTTTACATACATTTGTGCATTTTTTTACACTAACTATTGTAGACATTTTTCCTGCATTTACTTTTAACAATGTTAAATGTTAGGGATGACCCAAGATCCCCGGCTACACCCAAATTTTGATCGTATGTGCAGACAAAATGCTAATCCTGCAATTTGTAGGGAATTGAGCTTGGGAAATTCAAGTTAAACATTCTAACTGAACTGAATTAGCAGCACAAAGTGTGGGAGGGTTTGTTTGGAAAGTGTTTAACCCCTGCACACTGTGATGCCTCTCAGAAACTACTTGCATGACTTCATATCATCTTTTTCCCTCCCTGTAACCATTTCTTCTCTGTCATAATTTATGATAACCTGACTGTGTTCACAGCCTCATTGCTGCACCACTTTTGGCTTTAACTTGAGTCCCAGACATAGGTTGGTGAGAGGGACATAGTGGCTCAAAATCTGGATCTGTCAGTTAATAAGGCCGAAAAACCAAACCAAATAAGCAGTGGTTTCTAAAAACATGGCCAAAGGAATGGGATCTGAACACTCATTACACAGTATGTATGCATGTATTTTAACCTGTGACATCAAATACTTTTTTCATAGAAAAAAAGATAGATTGTAGGACGATTACTTTTAACCAATACAGTGACTGATTTAACCTTAATAAAGGCAGATGAAGTACAGATACTGTACATGAAATATGCAGAAAAGTGTCAACTCCATGATGTTAAGTATAATTTTCCTGCTTCTAGACAACTTAATGTCACTAAATATACAGCGAGCCATCTGCAGGTCCCACATAACCTACTCCAATTAACAAAACATCTATCAGAGTCCATATTCCAAGACCTCCAAAGCTGAACAGTTTTCCAAGTCCTTCACGCCACTGGCCTAGGTAAAAGCGATCTGCTCCAAATCCACCAAGAGTAATGCTGCAGGGAAAAACAGAAAGAACGTTAGACAATACTCCATCATGAGATCTTCATTTATAGTCATAAAAATTTGAATCTCTCTGCAGTTGTGGGAGACTGGAACACATCAACTGTCAATGTAAAGGCAGCATAAAAAAAACACACACACACATATATATACACACACACACACACACAGATACATTTTATACCAAAACCTATTAAAAATAAGAATGGTTTAAAACCTAAATAAAGAAGCACCCTGCGCCAACCATTTTTCTTGTTTCTTTCATAAAAGAAAAATCAAGGACCAACTGCACTGCAATTTTAAGGCAATGATGAGCCAAAAAAATCCCAGCATGCAACACGTTGGTAGTTGATCGCTCAGTTCTTGCTTTCTTCTGGTTGATGAAGATCACAGATCACTAGCTCCTTCCTTTTCAGGTGCACGTTTGTTAAAAAAATTATACTGTGGAAAAAGTATTTGGCCTCATTCAATATTTTTAAAGTCAGATTCGTCATCAAGATTTCTTTACTAGAATTGGGGTTTATCATTTCTCTTTTACCTCTGTTGCAGTGGTTTGAGACCCGCTCAGTTTTTTCCCCTTTTGATTGTGGCATAATTATAATATGTTATAGTTTACAGTAGTGCTAGACTCCTTAGGCCTCATTTCTTGAGCATCCCTAAGGGTCTACATTTTAGGACAGAGCTATTGCAGTCCAGTGTAAAGATCGACTTCAAAGCTAGTTCACAAGTAGTTGTTTTTCACTCCAAGTGTAAGTTACATTTCTTCACACTATCCCAATTTTCCCTTCCACGTTTCTTACTGCTGTCTCCATTAATGGGATTCAACTTGCTATGCTAAAATCTATGAATATAATCAACATTTGATGAAAGCGAATTCAATTTTAGGAGTGGGGTCTAGCCGCTTGAGAAGATGGCCTGCCTTTGAATTGCTCAGAGAGCGCTGGGCAGTTTCTTGTGCTACTCTTCACAAATCAGTTTCTGTTCAGGCATACATGGCCGGAACCATGAAGAGGATCTTGGGGGCCAGTAATATCCGCGGAGGTGCTGTAGCTTTGGACATCTGGTGCTGTAGACCGCATTCTGCCTGCACTAGTTCAGGGGATCACCCCAGGGCTGCTGGCACCCACCAAGATTTAGGATCCCGGAGTCTGAGTGATCAACACCGCCTTCAATGCTCTCCATGGTTGATATAGCCCTGTCAGGACTGTTGGAGGGGTCCTGTTGCCGCATTTACGGTGGCAAGCCACCTCTCCCACCTCCACCTGATGACCAACAATAATGGCCAACTGAATTTCATATACGTAATATACAGAATGATGGCAGTGGTTTTAAAGAAAAGCCAGCACCTCTGTTAGTTTGCAAATTGTACAGCGCAATATGTCCTCTGGCGTGCTCAATGTTAACACTGTGCCATCCACAGTGCCGCTCAGTACATAGAGAAATTCTCCACACACGACCTGTGCTCTGTTTAAATTCTGAATTTCATATACCTTTCCCCTACAACGAGTACTGAAGAATTATATCAGGAAAGCTGGGCCTCGAGCTAGTGGTGCCACGGATGATGCCACTAACCGATCCTTATTCGGGAGCGGGGGATGCTGGGGGTGGAACGGGGGGGGGGGGTCCATAAGCGGCAGACACCTTTGTTTGGGCAAGAGGCTGAAAAGCAATTTACTGCAAGCTGCAAAGTTCCTCTTTTGGACCGTCTAAAGGTAATTTTCCATGCATTCTGACAACTAGTGGTAAAAAAGGAGTACAGCACCTTTATCGGCGTTATCTATATGACCTGCATTTCTCCTCTCTGCAATTGTATTTGACATTTTATTAGCAGTTTCTAAAGATTAGCAGGTGGGCACTAGACCATACAGACTGGCCTCACCTCCTGTTAACTACTAGTCACATAGAAGTTGAGGGGCAAGACGTCCCAACAGCTTTCTTTTGCATGGACGCTGATAGGCAGCAGGAGGAAAACTAATCAGATACTTTCAGATTCCAGCATGGTTTCAATAAATCTTTACAGACTTATATATGAGCCAGAAGACACTAAAGCCTCAAACACAGTGGAATAATCATTAGCAGAAACCATCAGAGATGAAATCCACAAGGAGCTGTCACTCTTCAAAACCATAGTTAGCAAGTCGATAAAACTCTTAGAAGTTCTGGAAAAGAGGTTGAGAAAATACTGGACTGGGGGTGCTGACCTATGGCACTTATAGAAGAAGGTCAAGATTTGGGGGACAGAAGCAGAAGAAACCATGTCTACCTACATGTCTTTGCAGAAACAGTGGAAGGAGAAGGTATGTCGGGGTTTTTGGCGACTTTCCTACCCAAGATACTACAAGTGGACTTTTGCCAACCTCTAGAATGCAAAAGAGCCTTCAGACTGAAATAGACCAGGAACACGGGAAGAGAATGCCCCTCCTATGACACCAGCATGCAAGGATCATCGTTCAGACAGGCACCACAGCCTTTGTTTATAAGGCCACTAGTCTATTCTTCACTGTCAACTTCTGTTACAAAATAAGTGTGCTCTGGAGAGAATTCCTTACCCTCCGTCCTGCATTAAAATAAAAAGGAATTATATACAGTCCTTATAGATATAGCAATGATGCTGATAAAGGCCGAGTAGAGAACACAGGAGTTTGAAGATCCTTAAAAACCTCAAATCTTTCCTGGAATTGCTGGATCAGAATCTGAGGGAAGTGATGCTTTTATCGCCCAGAGAGAGAGTGGTCCAGTGATGACAGATTCGGACAGCCGTTCCGATTCGGTTTGCCCGAGACAAAAAGGCTGCCGGAATCTGTCTTTGGCAGTCCGTTGCGGGCCCCCCTTCATACTGAGATGTACTTCTTGTTCGGAACACAGGCTCCCATTGAAGTCAACGCGAGTCTGACCGAACGATGTTGGGAAGCATCGTCATCGGTAGTCCGGACTCACAGGACCTGATTAGTTTGGAAACTATTCCGGAACCGATTCATTCAGGAAAGGTTCCGAACGACATCGTAATCGGGACCTATGTTGGAAACCTCTAAGATGGATGCTGACTCCTTGCAAGTGCAACACAGGCAACTTCCCAGAAATGTTTACACTCAATGGGGAGAGGGTGCGCAACCTACGCATGACCCTCCCTCACCCCCTAATGTTATAGGTGTGTGGCTTCCCTGATAGAGACCCACTTTTTTGGTCTACTGGTATAGTGAAAGTATCTATTCATTTATTTTTGTATTTGTAGAGCGCAAGCTTATCCCCTAGGGGAAATCATAGCGCTAGGTAGATTCCCGACCTGTCCACTGAGAGAGTTTCATTAAACCAAGACAGGAACATCCTGCCATCCATTAACCAGGAAAGACCCAAGTTTTCAATTCTTTCCTAAACCTAGTATGATTATCAGTTAAATGAATGTTCAAGGGTAAAGAGTTCCATTGAACCGCAACCAAATAAGAGAAGGAAAGGCCTCCTGATCGGACCTTCCATATTAGTTTAGTTTGGCTAAAGCCAAATTGCAGGATCTCAGTTCGCGAATAAGTTTGTAAAATTTGATCCTAGCTAGTAGAGTCCCCAGGCCCACGTTTTGCAAAGCCTTCTGAGCAAACCATAACATTTTAAAATTGGCCCTCTTCAGGATAGGCAGCCAATGCAGAGAAGTTAAGCAGGCTGAAGCAGTGTCAAATATATCCATATTGCAGATGAGCTTGGCCGCTGCATTTTGAACGATCTGCAATTTAGTGAAAAGGTAATCAGCCATGCCTATAGAGCATAGCCATAGTCCAATCTACTAGTTACGAGGGCTTGGAGTATGGTTCTATCTCCTATTACTTAAAGATTACAGAAGAATACACCTCACACATGGTTCTTTGTGGCATGCTTTATCATTGGTACCTTCTCATCATCCAGGTAGGTTAATACCCCTTGAATGAACTCAGCCATTGGTGGAAGTTCGATATAAATTTGTTTACTGGATATGCGCAGGGATCCAGGTGTTTAAAAGGGTCTTGGGCTCTTTTATCCAGGTGTCTAAAAGGGTCTTAGTCTTAGGTCTTTTATTACTATGGCACTCTAGACTGTTAAAAATAGAAACAACGTTGTTTAAAATAATGTTTTATACATCCACTCTGATATTACCTAGCAAGGGTGCTAAAACCATGAAAAAAGTCTGTTTTGATCAATTTCGAACTACTTTTGCATTGTATGCATTTACATTATAGGCAATTTAATGATTCCTCAAACAAAACATGAATAAGAGCCTTATAACTACATTTGGTTTGCATGACAATGAATGCAGATTAGATAGGGAGTTCCCTAGCCCTAAAGAAGGCCAATGGTACAATTGAGCACCAGATATGGCTGAAATGCATAGGAAGAATCAGGACATTGTGAATTTTGAAAGGAATTATAACTATTAATCATGTTCTTTTTAATGATTCATTTAAATCCTTCATAAGACCTATGTGCAAAATTCCACCTTAGTCCGAACAGATTTCTACATTATCTACAATAGAAACACTGCCTTACAAGCAATGTTGGTAACCAGCTATCCACCACATCGGACTGCACCCTACATTTGTATTTAGAGCAGTAGGGTAGCTTAAAAAAACCAAATCTCTGGTCTCTATGACAAGTTGATCGGGGACGCGTTCTGTAAAATCATAGCTGCAAATCCCTGAAGTGGCAACCCAGTATCCAAAAGGTGTATACTGAAGCAGGTGGTCTGACCTATTGTTACTCATGACAATATCGGCACAGTGGAGGTCTCTTTAACTAGACCCTAGCTTGTTACGTATGGCATTCATGCTGAAAAACACAGGGACTTGCATTTGAGATTCTTCTCTGTGGCAACCAACTGTTACTTAGGTGGTTTGCTGGGCCTCTGTCACAAAAACAAGAGCACCACTGGCCGAAGTAAAATATTTCATGCCTTTATGCAGATTCGAAGAGTATCTCATTATGGCTTCAATTCGGAATCACAACGCGTTTAACTCAGCCGAAGGTATTTATTTATGTGACAACTGCATCAAAAAGATGCGTTAACAATGCTCTGTGTTCTTAGTGGCCATTTCCCAATCATATGATAATCGAATAATCACAGAATTCTTATTTTAAAACAGCCCATATGGTTTGTGCCTCTAACAGAGAGAAGCAAAGTAACACCTTTCTTCACTGATCAAGAGTATTCAGGCCAAGGATCCAAAGAGGACAAAGAACAGCTTTTGACAAGGGTAAGTCATCTCCCTTATATTAACCAATCACAGTTTCAAAACAGACTTCCAAACCACTGCAATACATATGCTGCATACAAGTCCAATTGATTTCCTGTCAAGAAGACACTACTTGTAAGATGGGAAGTGAGATTTTACTAACTGAATCAGCCTTAGAACCCAGCCCCATTTCAGTAAATGGCTATCTTAAGTTCTTTACTTCTGAGAAAGAACAAAAAGATATGTCCCAGGATAAACTAAAAGAAATTACACAAGTCTGCACTATATCAACATTTCAAAATGTAGATCACAGTTCACCTTCTGTACACCCCTCTTCCAGGGAATCTAATTGTGAGGGTGGATCTCAAAGGCATACCTCACATTTCCCATCTGTTTCACTCACAGAACATTTATTCAAAGCTACGATCAATATACCAATTTAATTGTCGTCCTTCTGGTCCTTTTAGCAGCATGGCCCATCACAAAACTGCTAAAACATCACGAAACCGATCCTCAAATGTCAGCAGATTTATACGACTGGCAATTGAGACAATTTATTGTTCATGTCTTAGAAAGCAGTCATCGGTAAACAAACTACATTAAGCAGCTACCCTCTGATCAGTCATACAATACACTGGGAAAAATCTGCCATCTCCCCTCTAATACCAAGGGATAAGCATACTAGTTTCAACAGGCTAAGAACAAACAGTTCTTCAACTTCCAGAATAGAACAGAATAAAAGGCAGTTTTAATGATGACAGATTCAGATTGATCTCTCTCCCTCCCTCCCCCACCCGTCCCCCCCCACCCCTCCCCATTTAGAAAAACCGGTTGGGTAAGACAGGTAATCATCTCAAGAACTAAGCCATACAGAAAAACAGAAACAACTAAAGGGAACACTTTATTTAGAGGCTCCCACTTCAAGCCTATTAATCCAGACCAGGTGCCAGGTCAGAACTTCACTGATAGCTTGTTGATGACAAACCAACTGAAATGTAGTCTAAATGCCAGCAAACCAGGCTGCTCAGCGAGATGTGGCCAGCTGTCATCTAGAGGTAGGAGTCTATATTGTACATTAACTGCCTGCTGGCTCATTTGTGATAAAACGTTTTGCAAAACCAGCATCCCCTTCCTCTGACTAGACAATGACTCCATATTTCAATACATCAATCACTTCCGATGCACGAGATCCATACCTTTCAGAAATATGCCAAGGAGCATTATAGTATTTTACTTCAGAATCACATCTCTGTAAAGGCATAGTATCTACTAAGGACTCACAACTCAGTAGCTGACACTCCAGACATTTTCTGAATTACAGCACCTGTTGCATTCATCAATTTGTCTTTCAGAACCTGAAATCCAAAAGTAGCCATCTTTCAACAGACTTTTTTGCATATCAACTTCAAATCACAACTCTAGTTCATCAGCTGGAAACCCAAACAAGAATCTAAAGCTGCCGATGATTTTCTTAAACAAATTGTCTTGAGGTGATCAACTACAGGTTAGTACAGAGTTAATAGTGTTAGTAACTGTGCTTCACAATCACAAGTACGGCTTTCAACTCTCCTGCAGCTGTAAGCATCATCAAAATTAAAGTTAATTTGTTTACTTTTGTCTGAATTCTCTAGAACCAATTGTCTGGAGATTTTCAGGTCTGCCTCAAGAATCCTGGGTCTTCTGCAACAAGCGAAACAATTCAACCATTTCTGTGAAACATTAATAAATACATAGAAAACCTTTGAGTGAACATCCTCTAGTCTGCAGGCTTATGACAGATGATCACCTCTGTCAACCTCTCTCTCTCAAACCTTAATTTACTCAATATGTTACTCTGTCTTCAATCAATTTCTAAGCTGGCAGAAAAATACATTAATCGCCCTCAAAATGTTTTGTGTCAAACCTATTATGTGCCTCTCTGATCTCCTTTACAAATGTATGATACAAGGGCTAGATATTAATCTTGGACTATTACTAGTCTCAGGGGCTTACTTCATATATCCAGAAGAACCACGTTCAACACCATGAACACTGCTCATCCTTTCTTTCCTGCAAATCTAAGGTTTATATTATTTACAGTTTTGACTCATAATATGGTTTCTTCCAACAGCTGGGATGAACAGCTCTTTGTGAGATCCATCTGAACAGAGAAGCTATGTCTTCAAAAGCCATATTGGTATGGAGCTAATGGAACAAGCTACTAACCTTCTATAATGCCTTTTCTGGTGAATATTATATCTGACCGCAGATTCCTCACCTTCAGAAAAATCCCAGGCGCCCGACTGGATCCAGAGTTTTTCACAATGGTGCTCAACGTTGGCTTCACTCCACCCTGGATATCACAGAGTAAAGTTGCGCATAAGCCCCCTGACACCATCCCTGAGTGCCAACATCAGTTTCTTGCGGAATCTCAATATTTACGGACATGGAGCACAAAACAATTGTTAGAACCAGTGAGCAGATCTCCAATTAGGAACCTTTTTTTAGATGGTAAAGATAGACTACTCCACATATTGCGTCAGTGGGCAAGCAGTGAGGAATCTGTGGTTAAAGGATCCACCAGAAAGAGTTACCACAGGTAACTAACTTGTACTTTTAGACAGATACCAAAGCACTACCCCTCAAGGTGGAGGGTCTGTAGAGTGGCTTCAGATCACAAAGTCTTGCAGGACACAAGGGCTGTCAGATGGTTGTAAAGGAAGTAGTGCTTCATGAACATGTGCAAAGACACCCATGTCGCCGACTGGCAGACGTCAAAGGCAGGAATTCTCTGTGCCAACACATTAGAAGCAGCATTAAACCCATTGGAATGGGATTCCAAACCTTTTGGAAGCTGCTTCTTGGCCAGTGCATACCAGAACTTAATGCAGAGGGCTAACCACCTCTGGTGAGTCTCCTTCTGCACAGCCTTTAGCCTTCATACAGGAAACCTCGCACAGAAGCTGATTGTTCAATTAATGTAAAAGCTTAAAGCCCTTTTGGGATCCAGGAGATGGAATCTCTCCTACTTCCGAGGGATTAGGCGTAGCAAAAAAGGCCCAATATGAAAAGGAGTCAAAAATTTTGGATGGAGGGCCACTTTGGTCCTCAATACCAAAAAACGAGAAAGTGGTTGCAGAGACAGCCTTGAGCTTGAGCATCCAGACGAGCTGAAGTGATCTGGACGAAGAAGCCAGTCTTCAGAATCAAAGGCGCAAATGAGAAACCTAAGGACCAAATTAAGGTACCACCGAGGCATTACAAATGATCTGGGAGGGAACATGTGTGACAAACCTTTGAGAAAACAGAGTTTACACCAGGATGGTTGGTCTGGTAAACGTAGAAGAGACAATAAGTAACCTTTTATAGTCCCTATTGCAAGACCTTGCTGGGTCAAGGACAAAAACAAACAAAAAAATATCCAACAGTTTGGCCTTCAAAGGGGACTGTCCTTCGGGCTTCACACCAGGCCACAAATTTGTTCCCGCACCTGGCATAAACAGACTTCAAGGAAGAGCACCTGGCAGCCTGGATGAAATCCACATCTTTAGTTTTCAAGTCAAATACCGTCAACTGCCGCCACTTAATCTCCATGCATGATGGTGTAGATTGGCAATGATCGGTTGTGGAAACCAACTCTGTTGAAGAGACCTAAGATCCTCCTGAAGTGGTAGCCTGATCAGAGGGCAGTGACACTCAGAAGCTCCGGGTACTACATTCTCCTGGCCCAATCCATAGTCTCTAGGATGCCTTGGGCCCAATCTTTCCCGATGTCCTTTAGAACTCTGGAAGGAGAAACAGAAAGGCATGCAAGAGTCGTTTGTAAACCCCATGTGAAATCCATCTCCAAGGAAGGACCATCGAGGGAACTCCAATGTACAAAAGTTTGGACACAGCATCCTCCATGGTGGTAAAAAGATCTAACCAGGGTTCTCCCCATTGTTGAAAGATGTCCTGTGTCACCTAACGGTGCATCTGCCATTCTTGATCCGGCAGGAACCATCTACGAAGCTCATCTGCTCCCTTGCGTTCAAGCATTCCGCCAGGTGGTTTGCAAACCGGGAAATGCCCTGACGTTCCAACCATCTTAACAAGCGCAGAGCTTCCTGGCACAGGATCCCCACTCCGCCATGCTTGTTGCAGTACTGTAGAAAAGTGCCAATTTGTGAGAAGGTCACCCCCCATTTTTGCCTTGGATTTGATGCAATTTTGACAGAAGGCCACTGGGTTCCTGCTATCCAGATCTCTTTTCCTAAAACTGAACAATTCTTCCCCCAATTGGCAATACCGTTAGCCCCTAGTAAATGGTACCTCAGGTACTTAAGGCAGGGAGGCTAACAAGGATCCCTAAGGGCTGCAGCATGTATTGTGCCACCCTAAGGGACCCCTCGGTACACTCATGGAAACTGGTGACATGGTGCAGAGAAGAGTGAAGACACGAATGACACACCTCCTGTGTGCCATGCCAGCAGACACTGCATGTAATATAAGTAAGTCACCTCTACAGCAGGCATTACAGCCCTAAGGTGGGGTGCATTATATTACATGTGAGGACATATCTACATGAGCAGATATGCCCTTGTGAGGTCCGTGTCGATTCTTGGACATTACCAGTGAACAAGGAAGTCATCTTGAGTAGATGTACTGGGCACTGGTGATTACGAGTTCTCCAGCTACAGGATGGCTTCACTGAAACGAAAGATGTTTGGTATCAAACATCTCGCATTAATAAACCCACACCCATTTCAGTGATGGATTTATTAATACATGCTTAGAAGTGCCCCCTGAAAACCTACCAACCTCTTGTGTACTGGTGGACTGTTGTAGACAAGCTTGCCACCACAGACGGGTTTCTGATGCCCCTACAGGTGAGAGCCCACGCTCTGTGAGGGCAGAAACAATGCCTGCTCCGGCCGGAGGTGTTGTCACCTTCTCCAAGCAGGTGACCAGCATATCAAGGCAGAAGGCTTCAAAGGCCTCTGCCGCCTTTCATATACGACCCTGGCTTCCCCCAGACTTGGGTTATCCCACTCCCTGGTCTGAGGTCCATTTGGCACCAGAACAGACGGGAAAATTATCTAGTCAGGAGGTGTGTTCCCCATCAGGCTAGATCCAGACCTAAGGTGGACTACCTAATGTGAACACGAAAACTAGAATTCCAGCATCTTGGTTTTTGGTTGAATTGGGCTCACTGGGTCAGAGGTATGCACACTTCCCACAGGAAGTGGTCATATAGAGAGTGTAGTCACTCTAAAGATAAGTAGCACATTGGCTACTACCTGTCACTCCCCTTAACACTCCTAAATAGAGTACTTTGGGGGACCCCTGATGCCAGGAACTTAGATTTCGACCAACGCAGAAGAAGAGGGCAAAGAAAAGCCACGAGAACTGTAGACTGCTGTGGACTTTTGGCAAAAAGCCCTGCCTGGCTGCACTAGTCGCGACAATCATGACCCAGTGTCTCGTCCTGCAGCTGAGCAACTATCAAGAACACCGGTAGACTGCCAGCTCTTCGCAAATTGCCAGCAATCTTCCTTGGAGTAGAGAAGCTACTCCCCTTCAGTCCGCAGGCACCAAGAAGCAGAGTTCGGTTTACTGTGTTGCTACTCCCTGGCCAGCCCGATGTAGGAGTCCCCTAAGAAGAGGTACCTGTGCTCCTGAAGGTCAGATCTGTCCCAACCGAGTGGGAGGACACCAGGACTGACCGAAGCCGCACAGCACCAAAACCCGGGGTACCGGACCCCTTGCAGCAGCGAAGGCCTGTTTGAGTCGGGACTCTAACAGCAGCGAGACCGAGCAGACGTCAGCACAGCAGAGACCCACTTCCAGAGTGGCCCAGCTATCCTGATTTTGCACCCTCAACCATCAAGAACAACCGCGAGGGCCTTTGACACACTGACCCCAGCAGACTTATCTACTCTGCACCCGAGTTCCCCAGCCCGGAGACCGACGAACCGGCTGTTCCCCCTTGCTCCCAGGACCATTGTGACCTGAGCTCCCCGTTGGGAGCTCCTTGACTTGTCCCCAAGTCCCCCTCTGCAGCCTGTTTTTGACCCACCCTCCCCCCTTCTTTCCACCAGCGTAGCGCGCAAAGCTGCCTGCACGTCACAGGGCAGGTAACTAGTAACGGCTGTTAGTACTTTGGACATTGGCCCCCTACAACCCTAAGTCCAGAAGGAGACCCCCAGAAACCGACCATAAACCACATATAACATATATGCCGTTTCTTCCCACAGAAAAGCATTGGTGCGTAAAGACGCATTTATGTGAACATATTACTTGCATGTAAAAAAAAAAAATAAATAAAGATATAATTTTTTTTTTTTTTTTTTTTAAAGTACTTACTTGATAAAGAAGTTCTTAGTATCAAAATTTATATAAAAATACAACTCATTTTTTCTAAATTGGTCTTAGATTTATTCTTGAGTGTGTGTCTTATTTATTGCCTCTGTGAGTACAACAAATGCTTAGCATTACTCTATGATAAGCCTATACTGCTTGCCTACACTACCACAAGAGAGAGAATTTAGTGTTATAATGTTTTCCTCTGTAAACCAATCAGGGTTGCCTGGACTCTCTAGACAGTGTACCTCGATTTGGCCCACTTTCTACAATTTCCACATGGCAGTGGTGTTATCCACAAAAACCTCCCTCTCCTTGATAGATGGTGGGAAGGCCCTCGCTAAAGTCCTGCAATTCCAACAGATTGCTCAAGAGGCAGTTTTCTGCGGAGACCAGCGTCCACTTATCTTTACCTCTCCCAGATCGACTTCCACATGCTATGTGAAGGAGCCCGGTGTAACTTCTTGTTGATTGAGAACCCCAACTATGTACACAAGATTCGCTGTCATCTGGAGATGGTCTACGACTGACTGTGATAAACAAGTCTTTAAACAGTTAGTCGTCGAGGTAGGGAGGAAAAGCTGGCATCCCCAACCTCAAAACATGGGTGGTGACTATTGCCATCACTTGTGTGAACACGAGGGGCACTAGTAAGGCCGAATAAGATCATGGAAGATCGAAAATTATCTTGGCTAACCTTGAAACACAGGTAATGTCTGGGACTGCAGGACATGCACATGAAAGTATGCATCCTGAAGGTCCAAAGTTAACATTCAGTCACCCAGATCCAGGGCAGATAGAACCTGGGCCAGTGAGCATTAGGAATTTGTCTTTCCACAGGAAGCCGTTCAGAGAGAAGATCTAATATAGGACGAAGGCCTCCTTCGGTACAAGGAAATAGCAGGAGTAACATCCTGTGCCTATTTCCAAATCCAAATCCCTCTCAATACCTCTGTGTACAGTAAAGCACACCTCCTGAAGGAAGATGGATAGGTGCTCCTCAGAAAGCTCCTTTGATATGGGTGGAAGTTGCGGCGAGTCGGTAAGGAACGGAAGGGCACAGCCCTGCTGGACAATCTATAGGGCTCATCTGTTGGATGTAATTAATTACCACCCTGGAAGAAAATATTGTATTCTCTCTCCATCTGGGTGATCCTGCGTTGCTAAGGGTGAACTAAACTGGCTTGGGGGCAGATGCTTTAGGGGCAGGAGACAGAGGATAGATGCCCCTGGTGACTTGTGTGTTGCCCGTTTGATTTCAGTCTCCGGACTGGGGTGACTGCTTCAAGAGGCCTGGTGTTCCCTGTACTGCAGCCATCTGGAGTAGCCTCAAAAGGAGCAAAACGGATGAGAAAGCAGTCTAGCAGGAGTCAAAAGACCCAAAGACTGCAGCAAGGCTCTGCTTTTCATAAAGTGTTCTAATGCCAGAATCAGTTTCTCAGCAAAATAGGCTGGAATCCGTCAAAAGGCATCTCGCTAAGTTAAGCCTGTACATTTCCACAAAAGCCAGTAGATCGTATTCACGCATGGTGACGAGCAACACACTAGTACAGACTGCTAGCCCCAAACAAATCAGTAGTATCCAGACCAGCACGAATCACATACTCTGCTCATCCTAACCATCTTGAATGGATTGAGATTAGGAGGCCCTGTACTCCTCCAGGACTGCTGGCAAGATCTCAATGGGCATCTCCCAGAGGGCATGCATATAAAAGTCTAGCATGGCACACGGTGTTGGCGACATTAAGGTGAGGTTGGCTAAAGAGACCATTTGTTTGCCCAATGCCTATCGGGGGGGGGGGGGTGTATTAGAAAACAAATTACGATTCGCCTTGCTGGTGGAAGCTTGGACCACCAAACTTAGGAGTACGAAGTTGTGTGAAAAATTCATGCAACGTCTGGCCACCTGCCTGTTCACACACAGGCAAGAACAAGGTTTAGATAAGTGCCCATATGGGTGTCAGGTAGGGCTTTTTGAATGGAAGTAAGGGCTCAGAGGAAACAGGCACAGGTTGCAAAACTTCTGCAAGGATGTCAGTTTTAACCTCAACAGAAGGCCGCTTTAGGGCCAGGACCTGAGCAGCACGTCAAATTACTACCGCAAAGGAAGCACTTTCTTTGGTTAGTGGTCAAAGAGGGAAAGAAGAAGAAGAAAAAAAAAAACAATCATGTATCGGGGGGTGGGTGGGGGGAAGAGTAGCAAGCCCACTGGCCTCCTTTAAGTCCAAGTATAAACTGTCATACTAATAATAATATGTGGGTAAATCATTCTACAAATAATCAAAAAGAGAGTGAGGAAAATAGGAGCGGCTCGTTCCTTTCCCAGGAGTTAACTTTCACAATCAAAGAGAATGGGCTCATGAAGGTAATAGTTAAGCATCAAAAAGAGTTTGTGCAAGAAACCAATAGGTTTTTTAGAAGAACCCTCACCCACCAACCTAGTTGGTGGCATGCTTCATCATTGGGTTCCCACCCAGGATGCAGAGTGCATCCCGGGTGTGCTGCGACGCCAGATTACAGCGGAGCTTGTATTTTATTTATGTGCAAAGTGATAGTGGCGAGTTAAGACTATCTACAGGGTCTCCTTCCTCAACAGGAATATTTTAATATTGGGGCCCTGTGATAGGATTAAAAGAAAAAAGTGCGGATATTGTAGAGGTTGAACTGAACTCTTATATCCTGTAGGTGGTCTACATGTTTCAGCCAAAAGTGTATATTTATGTTGGCTTTCATCAGGACCAAACAAGGGTGAAAAGACTAGGCAACTAGCTCAGTCTAAAGTGAGTGAGTGCACACACTCTAAGGTGTGCACAGTGCAAGAGACAAAAATTATTTTCTCCTTCTTAAAAAGCTAACTTACAATTTTCTGCTAGCTTGTTTATCTAAAAAGGAAAAAATAGATAAAATAATCATAGACATTTACACAAAACAGTTTTGATGCGATATTGACAAACCGTGCACCTATATATGCACCATCTGTTACATGCACTATTCAAGTGTTCTTGTGCATGCGATTTTATGCCCCATGGCATTGAGTGAAGGAGGGAACAAGGGAACATTAATTGCACAACTTTAGGTTGTGCCTTGAGCTCAGATGCCAAAGGCGTACCTCACGCCTGTCTGGTAGCCTACATCGGTTTGAAAATCACAGTATATTATGAACCCGGTAATTTTGGGCTGGGACAACGTTCTCTTGCACAGGGAAATTAAATTTTGAAAATCATCAAAACTGACATAAAAGGAGAGCATTTGAAGGTGCAGAAAGAAAGGAACAGAAATCAGTGCACAAAGGTGGTGCTTGTATACGGCTTCACTCCATCACTTCTGCGGTAGAAAAAAAGTAAACGCACAGTTACACAGCAAGACCTAGCCGAAGCACTGCTATGAAAACCTTTAGATCCAGTCTGGCACCTGGAGGAATCTGCGCTTAGAAGTATCCATCAGAATAGGGGACACTCTTGGGGCTGCTAATTGGTCCAATAATTCTACTTTTCACAGATTTTATTGCAGACTGATTTCTCTCAAATCTACATTTTTATTAGAAATTATGTAAACAAGCAGAAGAGCCTCTAGTCTGGTCATAAAAGATTTTGTTCCAACTAGACAATGTCTGGTAAGCGAAGATTATATTTAAGGTCCAGAGGCGAGTATCTTGCCACGGTATTCTTTCCTTAAACCTTTTTCCCTCCAAATTCGCAAAGCATATTTTTTAATCCCATTTGCTACTCCATCCAGGAGTCAAGCTCCCTTCGTAAGGTGAAGGTAGTTGCAAAATTGATCAGTCTACTTCAGGCAATGTTCCTTCTAACATTTTTCATTTCCAGAATATCGGTCAGTAACAATTTGAGACAAAAGAGACTTTTCCTGCTCATAGTGGTTTTGTATAGGCTATTAAGGGTGTCTAGTGTATGAACAGTTTCATTTGTCTGATGTGCTTTCTTGTAATACTTCGCGATACCAAAGGGGATGATGGACGGAGCGTTTGAGCTAATCAAACATTCACCCCCAGTCAACTGATCTGGGTTTAATCCATCATCATTCTTTAGCTCACTCCACCACCCCAGTTCAGACATGGCCATATGCAAATCAGTCTGACCCTGTGCCTCACGGGAACAGTCCAGCCCGAACTGCCAAGCCATGTCTTCCCTGGATTCAAGCTAGCCTGGCTGATGACGGCTGAATAGCCAGAAACCGGTCCCAGGATGCTTGTTTCCGGTCCAGGGAAGACATGGCTTGGCAGTTCGGGCTGGACTGTTCCCATGAGGCACAGGGTCAGACTGATTTGCATATGGCCATGTCTGAACTGGGGTGGTGGAGTGAGCTAAAGAATGATGATGGATTAAACCCAGATCAGTTGACTGGGGGTGAATGTTTGATTAGCTCAAACGCTCCGTCCATCATCCCCTTTGGTATCGCTTTCTTGTAATACTTGGCTGCTTTAATATGAACATGCATGAGTGGAAGCATAATGCTTGACTCGGTCTTAAATAAAAGCAGGACTTTATAGACTGTACCCAGTCAGGAAAAGCCCCATAAAGTAAAATGTTTTGCACAGCATGCAATGGAGCGGTGAGCCAAAACCAAAAGCACAAAGTGGATAAAAATGTGTGTTCTGCAAAGATCATCAATTGTTGCCTAGAGGTTGTGAAGCCCCACTTTTCTTCAATGCAGAAAACAGTGATGGAAAGATTACTTAAAATAATATCAGGCACTGGTGACCGCTGGCCACATGCTAGTCTAATTTTCATCCACTAGATAGAAACCTGCCATATGCAAATCAGTCTTGGTCCAGCACCAATAGGAATAGCCCAGCTTGAACTGCCAGGTCATGTCCCCTCCGGACAGGAATACAACAGAGTCAACCCCAGACCAGTGCTGGACTATTTAGGCCTCATCAGTGATCTATAGCTCGAGTCTTGTGGCACAGTGAGCACTTAGGGTATCTACTGCACAAGCAACAAAGTGATGAAAAGAATGTCTGAATTAATCTCAGCCACTGGCGTTCGCTCAGGCTACATTCCAGACCACTGATTTTCTCACACTATGACACTCTGGAAAGTGCTGACTGTGCCAAATGCTCAATACCAGTGGTGTTTCCACTAAACTCATAATTCCGATAGGACAGGTAACTCAGCATCTTTTTCTGTATAACAACCACAATAACAAACAGGAGTACAGTTAAGCATTGATAGTGGTCATTATTCAAGGAGACATAGGGACATCATGCCTCCAGAAGAGGACTACAGTACCAGGTTGTACTTACTAAGCAATTTACAACTGAAAGCAGAGGGTTTTGCAGAAGAATATTTTACACTGGAAGTATGTTAGGATTATTCATACTAATCCGATATTTTAATATCACTGGCACACCATTTTCAGCAAATTAGATAAGCATTCTTTCAACACTAATTGCCACATATTCTTTCAATGTTTAAGAGCCCTGGTTTCTGTTCACGCGTTTTCAATTCCACATCCGTTACTTTATGTGCACTGTGAGGTCAGTGTAACTCAATGCATTCATTTTTTCCAGTACTGGCAATGTGGAGGTTCGTTAGTGAGCGTGTGCGGCAAGTAAAAACCGTTTATGATCTCTAGTTATACTCACCTGAGAGCCAGTGCTGTGGACCATTTGTAACCTCCAGTCCAGTTACAAAACAGCATCTTTGGAAAAGATCGATTACCTAAAAGACAAAATACAAGATTCAAGAACGAAGTCCAAGCTTAAAAAGTGCTCACAATGCATCTGCTTAAATTGACATTGCGTACGGCTGCCGCTTTATGGAAAGCAAAAGCCTGAGGAATAAATCATCGCACCATGCCAAAGTTTAACAGGAACACACGGTCGAGAAACAGAGTAACAGTTTGCCTAAAAGAATGTTTATGTACATTGGCTTTTTTGTAGCTAAATTTCATAAATATACATCACACATTAATTGATAAATTAAAGGATATGAGGCAGTAAAATGATCATGGGTGTGGCTAAACCCCAAACTATTAACTACTGGGTTATCGAATAGTTTGCTGCAAGGAAGGTATTAATCAGTTTTGAGAAAACTTACTTTGACTGTTTTCCTGTAGAATAGGAAAAATAATTGATGTCAATTAGTTTACAAATAAAGTAATATCAATGACATATTGCCAGTAAAGAATGATCTTCATCACCAAATTCGTGTCCAGTAAAAGTTTCCTCCAGTAAGATAAATTAAAACGCTAAACACTAAAGGGCTAGCTCATTAAGATAGTCATCCTAGAGACCTAAAAAAATTATTAAAGCAAAAAATGCGCTTGGAAGGGGCAGCACATGGATTAGAACATAATTTCAACAGATTAGTTGGGGCAGGCTAAAATGAGAACTTACAACGGCCTTGTGAGAAAATGGGTTATTAGTTGGAGGTGATTGTGAGATCCCTCCAAGTAATGATGGCATTATTCTGTATCAGGTCGAGTTGTTACTTTAATTATTAGCTTAGACCTGGGTAGCTGTGGCACAGAACAGTCAGGCTTAATAACTCAAATGAAGAAAGTGTCCCACTCCAATTTATAATACTAGGATACATTTTCAGTAAACAACAACACCTCAAAAATCGGGTAGAGATAGGACTTTAAGGAGTTTGAGTTTTCTAGTGCAAAAGCAGGTATCTGGTCATGTTAGACTGGGTCAAAGTCGAAAGTTAAGGCCGACCATGATGGAGTGTGGGTCGGCTACAGAGACCAGGTTCGTCTCAGTATAATGTTTACCTTCTGACTTAGTTTTTTTCTGGAGAAATTTTCTTGGCAGTAGGGTGGGCCGATGGCTTAATTTGACAGAGGGCTCAATGACGGTGGGGTAAATCTCTGCATTGGTCCTGGAGAAATACTCCACATTGGGACTTAGAAGCATTTCTGGAAGGAGAGCTGCTTTCAGCAGAGGGAACAAAAAAGTTGAATCTGACTGGAAATGTAATGACAGCAGCGGTTCTGTGGTAGCCTCTGGATCTTTTATTAAAAACATCCACTTTTGTAATCCAGAGGGGAAGAGAGTATATTCTAACACCAGTCAAGTCCATCACCTTTTCGGCACCAATTGGAGAGTTGGGACTTAATCTCCCGGATGCCACCAGCAGGTCTACGGCAAATCTAGCTGAAACTTGTCAGCTGGGCACTTTTGTTGCAGGCTTTTTGCAGCTTTTGTGTTCCTGGAGCTTAACAGGAGGGTTGCCAACTATTCCTTGGATTCCATTTTTCTGTCCTGGGTTCACATGGCAGCAGGTCTAGCCACTGGTGTTTTTCTCCACAGTTAAAAACAGTAGGTTTAGTCCTTCTTCAGGGTTCAGCAGGTGCAGTCTTTCTTCAGTTTTCCACAAACCCACCAGTGTTTGGAGGAAGGTCTGCAGAGGTGCCACTTTTATCGCAGTCTTGTGTTTGTGGGTAGGGAAGATACCCTAACTAATAGCAGTAAAATTCCCATGGGCAACCCTACCCACTCCTACATCACTTCCTGGGGGTTTGGCACTAAAACTCACAGTGCATCTCTCTGCCCAAATCCAAGATGTCAGAACCCTTCTTCCCTGGGTCAGAGCTGTAATGCACACCAAGAGGTGTGTTCAGTGTAATGACAGGCCCCTGCAAAATCAGCTCTGGGTCAGCACTCCCTCCCTCTCCCCTCCCCCCGGGTTGTTGCCACTAAGGCTACTTAGAAAACATTAATGGCAGACATAGGTGTGGGTAACATTTGCATGTGAAAGGGGCAGTCCTATTGAAGCTTGTAGAATTGGTGGGCACATACCACATGCCATAATGTCAGGAGGAGGTCACACCTCCTTCCCAAACAAGGCCATTTTGTTCCATTTCCTGACTGCAATTCATACCTCCAAGTAATCTGCCAGGTGACAGCTGAAGGCTACCTGTGAAAGGGCTTTAAGAGGCTTTAGGCAGGAAAATGCTAACTTTCTAAAAGTGGCAATTTTAAACTCCCACTTTACTATCATATTGGATTTTAAATTATTAATTTTAGTCTTTCAGTCATGGTTCTAGCTGATCCCAAACTGGAGTTATGCATTATTAGGGGTTATAATGTAAGCCAGTACTTTTCCATGGCACAGCCAGCCTTGCCACAGTGAAAAATGATGTTAGATATTTTTCACTGCCAGGATACGCAAAGCTTAAGTACACATGTACTACTTTTGTAATACCGTATAACCTGCCCTACGGGCACCTCCAGCCTATCTTAGGGGTGCCCTATAACTAATAAAAAGGAAGTGTTAGGCCTGGCAAACAGGTTATTTTGCTAGGTCGATTTGAAGTTTTAAAAACTGACATGCTAGGCTGCAGTGGTGAGCCTAGAGTCATATTTCACTTTGTCACTGTAGTTGTGGCACAATCAGCTCTGGATAGACAAGGTACCCTATGTTAGGGGCATACAGGTAAGTTAAATATGCCAATCGGGTATAAGCCAATTTCAAATGTACTTTAAGGGTCAGAAATCATACAATGAATGGTGGATGTCAGCGCTCCTTTGTTAAGAGTCAATAAACCAGCACCAAATGTAGCAAAATGCGAGGGGCAAAAAGTGAGGGTGTTCCTGCAAAACGGGCATTTCCTCACAGGCCTGTGCAAGACCGAGATCATACACAGCGGAAAAGTGATCATGGGTTCAACAGCACTGGACCTGCTAGAATAATGGGTTAATGGAAATGGGCTAGCACAGATTGTCATGGATTGGATGCATCATTCTAACACTGTGTCTGGTCACCTTCTCCTTCAGACTCGCAAATTAGTTCACCTAACCTACTTGCATTTGAAAAAGAAGATCTGGAATTCACATGATTTAGCTGTACCCACCACAATCAATGCAAAGATTTTGGAAGGATATTACATACGTCAGCAAAGTAAATAATATTTTTGAATGAACTTTCTACTGCACAATATATAACTTCTAGCATCAGAAAGCGTTGAAAGTTAGACACCCCTCATAAATGAAGAGTTCAGAAATGATACTCTGCTGGTGGGAAAATAAACCAGCTGCAAGGCCGCAATTCTGCATGTGGATCTCCCATATAGTCACCAAGTTTGGTTGAATTTGGCTGGTCTTTGGCATGCTTTTGCTAAAAGCCCTTTCTTTACAATTTCCTACATAACTCAGGAGTTGAGGGGCATGCTTGGAGATTGGTTCAGAAAGTACAGGAGGAAAGAGGGGGGGGGGGGGAGAGAAACTCAGTTGGTTGCAGTGTCTCATGTTACAAACCTCTTTCTCGTGTGTGCCTAGTGTATTAGTTTTAGGATCACTCGTTGAAGCCAGATCATTAAAATCATTCACAAAAGATTATTAAAGACAAGCATTAAAAATGCAATAGGTCTCGCCTTTTATTAAGTTAAAGCCATTTGCTTTGCTATACAATACCATTAGCAAAGCAAATGGCTTTAACTTAATCAAAGGCGAGACCTATTGCATTTTCAATGCTTGTTTCTTGTTTGTCCGCTCCAGTAGTCTTCGATTAGCTCCAAAATAAGCCACTTAGTGTTTTGCGGCAAGTGTCACAATGTTTCTTCAGGGTTGTGTACAGCAGCTGACAAACAAAGCATACACTCATAGAAAAGCATGCTGGAATAACATCATAGCACAAAACATGTATCATCAGACTCCCCTACGAGAGTCTACACGTCTCAAAAGCAGAATTAGATGAACTGTGCTAAAACACAGAAATAAAGATTTACAGCATGAGGCAGACACCCAGATGCGCTGTGCTACTTTCACGACGTATTTATGTGATTGAAACACAGGACTTGAGACCACCGCTGGATCCGACGGGCGAGTGAAGTTTACGAGCCCCCCCGGGCCCCATTGGAGTAATCTTCATACAACCCGAGGAGAAAATCTGTGGAAATAGAGACCACCCCCTCTCCCCCTGTCACGGTGACGTCTTGATGAGCAGCGCTCGTCTTCTAGTAGCACATCTGTAGCGGCCAAGCTGGTCTGAATGAAGTCCTGAGGAAAATTTAATTTATGGCGTATTCAAAAGCCATACAATGTAGTAATGTATCACTCCTTACTCGCGCATCGCCCCCAATCTGACCCATAAGCACAGCCCTCTCCTACTTCGGTTTCAGAAACGAAAAATTGCCCCCATAGGTCGGCTTTCTGAAATCCCTCTCCCCCCGCACCTCCTGAACTTTATTTTAAAAGATTAAACGGCATATCGCTTTAAGGTAAGGTATTTACCAAGATGGTTTTTGTTTAATGTACATTGGGGTGGACTAGCCTATGCGCAGGGCACTGGAATTAAGTGATTTTGCGCTAACCAACCAGAAGATACTAAAAACACAATAGCGCGCGCTGCCGTGCAGTGACAGGCCATTTACAAAGGTTGACTCGTCATCTACCTTTCTGTTGGTATTGCTGTTTTTGGGTCTCAGATTGATCCCTTGTCCAGTGTTCATGTGAGGAAAAAAACAAAGAATTAAGAGGTAATACAATCACGAAGAGCGCCGCATTACGCTGCATATTTGCGTTTTCTTGCCGCATAATTTAGTCAATCCTGCCACATAATGTGGTCTTTCAATGCCTCATAATTCAAGTGGACCTACTTATCGGTAAAGAGGCGGTAGTGCGGTGGCAGAGTCAGCCACGTCCATTGCTACCCTTGGCCTTGCACCCCTTGGGTTCGTAGCTGTTTTATGGTTGCATTTATAAAGCGCCCCCCCAGCGCATTTGCGGAGGAGTAGCGCGCTACACGGGGGAGTGCTGTGGGTGGAAGAGTGTGTGTCCGTCATGGCGCCTAGATGGGCAGTGTTTTGCTGTCATGCGGTGACCAGGGTCGTGCTCCGATTGTGTTTCAGGAGCTGCGCCTAGGCGTGCAGCGGAAACCAGTGGGGGCTCGGGCGCTCAAGCCCTGGAGCTGGGCACAGAGGGGCAGAGTGTGAGTGCGTCGTTGTCCGTGTGGAATTTCCTTGCTGCGCATGTGCAGTCGTGAACTGCTTAAACCAAGTGCAAGTGTGAGGTTTCTCATTCGTAGGCGTTTCAGAAGTGTGATATTAATAGCTCTTAGAGAAGCATGCAGGCCCTATCTGCCTTTAGGGTGCTCTGTATCACACAAGTTAAACCACGTTGTCCCCGATTCTAATTCGTACGGAGCAGGAATCGAATTCATGATTGCAGTTCTGTTCCACCAGTTATAAGTGGTCTGGTGTTCTCGTACGCACTGCACCCGACTTTACAGACTGGGAAATCTGAGGGACAGAGAGAAAGGAGCCATAGAGAGCATAGAAAAACAAGAAGCGGAGACTCCACTACGTTCGCACAGCAATAGTTATGTACAGTAATGTCAATGAGCACAATCAAAGATTGCCGACTCTTTTTTTCAATATTTGATGCTTTTAGTAAGCAGCGAAGCATGCTGCGCTGCTTATTAAAAGCATCAAATATTTAAAAATACAGTTTGCCGAGCAAAAAAAAAAAGCATTTGCAATGCAATAGGTCAGATTGCATTGCAAATGCTTAAGTTTAAAGCTGAGTGCGGCGCTGCTTCACGGACACCGCGCTCGGTTTCTTTATATATTTCTTAACTTTAACACTGAGCACGGTGTCCGTGAAGCGGCGCCGCGCTCCGTTTCAAAGTTAAATAAAATTTTAAAAAAAACACAAACAGAGCGCGATGCACTGTCATTAGTACTGCGCTGAAAACGAAAATAAAAGAGTGCTTACTGAGTTATAAAGTGGACGTGTAACTCCGCCAGTAAACGATCCAGTCCCGGTGGGCGGGGCCAAAAGTGGACAGGGTGGTAACTAGGAGGGACTAAGAAGCCTCCTTTACAATAGAAAGCTAGCGTTTAGCCTGAAATATGACGCTAGCCAATAGGAAGAGGGGGCGGGGCTTCAAGTCCCCTTCCTCAACCGTATTGATTTCAAGAAGCCCTCGCATGGCGAGAGCAGCGCATGCGCGCTGCTTTCGCCAGCCGAGACTTAATAAAAGAATACTTAGGTCTCCTCAATTGACCACAGAAGATTGCCTTGAGCAGTTATTAAAGCTTCTCAATGATGGGACAGTAGCAAAATCCGTATTGATGTGGGTACCAAAAAGTATTCAACTGTCTACTCGCATGCCAATGCGGTATATAAAACACCACGTCCGGTTCTGTTTAGACAAGGCAGACAATGAAGGAGCAGCATGCAGCTCACCTTCTTGTTAAATAAACTAGTGTGTCACTGATTCCAGCTAAGAAGCTTGAAAATGAATAAATTCCTCAGCGCACATTTGTACACCTCCACAAAAGCCACGCTGAAAAATGACGGCTTTAATGATTGTACAGAAGATTGCATTGAGAATACCAATAAATTAAAACTTCAGTTTCTTTCTTCTACCTTTTGTTTCCTGGTTTTCTTTCTATCCTTTGTGGTCTTATTTTTTGCTTCTTTTCATTCTCTCCTGCATTTGTCTTTGCTAGGCTTCACTACTTTCCCGTTTCTCTTTCTGTTTTCTCCTTACCCCCCCCCCCATTTCCTTCTCTCCTTTTTTTTTTTTACGGAGTTTTATATAGCGCGAACTTGACCCGAATCGGGTATCAGAGCGCTTTACATAGCACCAGTTGCATTACATGAGGACACATTCATTAGGTCTCGGCTACGCAGCGCGCATGCGCTGCATAGGCAAAAAGACCTTTTGGAATCGCTTTGGCTTTTCAGCCAAAAACGTGCACGCGTTCCATTGCCTTCAATGGCAACGCGTGCACGTTTGGCGATTCACTTGCAGGAGCGAGCGGCGCCATATGGTAGCAATTATCGCTCCCTCCTGCCGCGCGAGGGGTGCGCTTGTTTAATTTTGCAGGCTGCCCAACGAGCAACTATTGGTTGCTACATGACCAGCGTGGTCGCCTGGGCAGTCGTCAGGGGCAGCAGGACAGTTTAAATAATGGTCAAGGTTACCGGACAACACATCGCTGCCTGGTTGCCCATGACGCCTGCCCAACGTGACTCTTGCCCCTGTTTTCAAGCACCAGAGTACTTTTTTTGTGGATCAACGCTGCTCGCTGCATGTGCCAGTCTCACCCCCAGTTGGATTCCTCTATCGGCCTGCTGGAAAGGCCTCTCCAGGGGGCTCCGGCGGCAGCGACTGCTGAAAAAACCTTTTACACCCTCATCGTTTGGCGGTCTCACTGGAGACCTTGTACAGATGCGGCCGGTGCAGGAATGGAGGTGAGGTGAGGAGGGTCTGGGGGCGGTGGGTGCATGGCTCTATAGCGGAGTGCGGAACTGTGAGCCATTGCTTTCTCGGGCAGAGAGTTATTTTTTCTTGTTTGGCCGGTGCTTTGGTATACTTTATTATTTTTTATTACAAAGAATCATTTTATTGACAGTTACTTTTTACTCCCCCATCTTGCTCCCCAAGGACACGAAGTCCAGATTTTTATGGCAGCATGTTTTGACGAGAAAGGGGCTCAGGAGCTGGGAGGGATGTAAGAAATGGATTTCGGGCACACTTCCGCTAAGTCCTTTAAACTTCCTCTGGAAGCCATTATTTTTCTTAGGCTGGGGAGTGATAACACCAATGTGTGCGGTGTGTATTAGAACAGTGTTTCCCCTTTTATGTCCCACAAATACGAAATTCAGGAGCGACGCTGCCCCCTCACCTCTGGTGCTTATTACCAGCACGTTGGGATGCTAAACTTGGAATAAAGCGCATCACTGAACGTGGAATACCACATATGCTTTTTTAATGAAATCAATCAGCAGGCAGGCCCATGTATTCTTTGGGCAAGTTAACAAGCTATCATTTTTATTGACTCTGCTGTCTGCTTGTGTGCTGCAATTGCTTACGTCATTTGCTTACTTCTACACGGTTTTTCAACTGGTCCAAATATCGAATTTGCCACGAATAATCCGTGATAATCCAGGCGTTGCAGCTTCCACTGAAAGTGCAGTCTTTTTAGTCCCGAAAGAACTGATTTATAAAAGTGTTTACTGAATCATAATGTACTCAGTGCATCATTTTCTTTCACTTCAGTGGGAAAAAAATGTTAACTTGTAAACCACTTCCTTAGCACCCAACATAAGCATGCATACATTACGCGTTGTTTAAATACCCACAGGACTGTTTTGTTTCCAAATAGAGTGTAGGCATGTGCCTTTTTCTGTAATTCTGTTCACGTGAAATGTACTCGTGACTGCTCTAAAGGCATGGATTCATCTTCAATTTTGTTTTCTCCGGCAGAACAATTACCCTATGCATGCCACTTCTACCTACACGCAGATCATGAGTTTTGAATACATTGGACCCTCTTAACCTCACTTTACACTATCGCATACGCAAAGTCCATTTGGACTTAAATTCATTGTTCCCAAAATTGGACCTAGTGAACTTCCAAAACAATATAACGCCATTTATGAGGTAATTTGAAATGACCAGTTCAGAAATCTAAATGCAGAGCTAAAACAAAAAACCTAATTATCTTTTATTGTGGGTCAATATACCTCCCCTTCACAACTGAAATTTTTTGTCATGGAATTTGTAAGGTTTGTTAGAACCCAGATTAATATATGAGAACCTTACAAAATGGACTCCAAAATAAAGACAGATATGTACTTAAAATATAATAGCATTATTTACTTCCCTAGTGCACATGAACACATTAATCAAAAGTGCTGGTGTGGAATCCTTGGAAAATCCACAGGATCTGAGCTGTGCACTTGAAAATAAATTCGTTTTCCCGTTGGTTTATGTGTGTCCCTCCTTATGTTTCTGTTTGGTTGTGGAAGTGGGTGATCGCGGAGGGGTAAGTAAAGTGAAAGGTTTATGAAAGGAGGAAGTAGTGTTGAACGAAAGTGTGCAAGATGAAGTGAAGTGATTCTTTCTGCTTGTGCTTGTCAAGTGGTCCATGTCTTGGGGAGCTTGTAAGATCTCAACAAGCTGCTCAACGTTATAAGGTATGCTGGAGTGTGCCGACTAGCTGTGTTCAGCTAGAGAGTATGGAGACCGGTGATCTTGATGGTCAGATTTTAAGTTTGAAACCTCTCTCTTTTTCATCCACCAAAATCTGGCTATTATGGTAATTTGTACTGATTGTTTACCACCTTGTAACCATCCTTTTTTAGCGGACAGTTCGCCTTAAATTAACTGAACTAAAATCTTGTTGTTTTTATTATCTCTGTTTAAACACTTATGTCTAGGCAAGATTGAATGAATATCAATTTAATTTGTAAACAGGTTTCACCAACATTAAATTTATATTAATTTGTTATGTGGATAAATGAAAACCTGGCCTAGATCTGTCTGCTCTGGGCCGAAGTTGGACACCACAGATCTGTAAAACGAACTGTGTGCTGTGCCTGCTGAAGATAAGCCTCCTGTGCTTTACTGTAGTGAGTCAAAGGGCTACAGTGTAAAATTATACAGCTACAGCCGATATCTTCGGACCTGGTGC
This sequence comes from Calotriton arnoldi, assembly GCA_963921515.1. Lineage (NCBI taxonomy): Eukaryota > Metazoa > Chordata > Amphibia > Caudata > Salamandridae > Calotriton > Calotriton arnoldi. Next base: position 2,173,272 of record CAWUFW010000142.1, read on the forward strand.
AAAATATTGAGGATATTAAGTTCTTGGCTATGGTCATGTTTACAGTAAGGATGACTTGCCTGACTTTCCAAGTCTACTATGCTAGTCCTCAAAGCAATTAGTCGGTGCATCTTGGGGTACTTAATCCAGCAGCCACCTCTTGGATGAGCCATTTCACCTGGTTGCCAAGCTTAAAGGTGATCTCAGATTTAACAATTCGACAATTGTTTTTGGTAGGGGGGCGGGCGCCCTTATAGTTGGAACCTCTCAGAGGGCCTGAGAAAATCATTGCACCTTGCTGGGTTTAGCTTTTGCTTATTCTTCTTCTGAAGCGAGATTTGCAATTTAATAATCTCAAATTGAGCTTCTTGTGGTAGTTCTTACGCATTTATGACTTCCTGGCGTAAGTACTTTAGAATACCATATTTAAAACAAAAATATTGTTTGACTGCTTTCAGTCCCAGACACCTCGTTTCACATCTATAGCAGTCAGCACACCATTCCGTTCACGCAAGCACTCTGTAGGGATGCAGGGCCCACCTTTCCAGCACTTCCATTACAGCTGTGCGGGTTATTTTAATCTGCTATGTTTGGAGGTGAGAGGGGAGCTATGACTCTGCAATTACTGAAGAGAGTTGATCCTGGTAGCCACCGAGCTATTGGAGACCATAAGGCTTTCAACACCAACATTTTCCTACCAACATGCAAAGCGCACACTTGACGATTCAATCGCCACGGCAAAAGCTATTAGTAACGCCTGGGGAGCAACGGCGGGTGCTTCCTCATTGCGGGGATGCTGAAGAGATGAGCCCGGGAGTGCAGGCAGAGGCTTACATCAGCATTCAGGCAAGTGATGCCACACGCAAGCAGCATCACGATCGGTTTTACCCGAGGATGATTTTAAACAGCTCTCGCCAACTAATTTCCATAATTCGCATTTCTTTAGGAGCGGTAAAGTTTGCAAACACAAACAACGACATCAGAGTTCTGCACTCCACGAGAGGTTCACTAAAACAACAAGCATTGGCATAGCCAATAGGTCTCGCCTTTGGGACCTTGTAAGTAAAAAAAAAAAAAAAACGGAAGTATAAGACTTCACGTTTACATTTACTTCGTATTTAGGATGCAGTAAATGTAAACGTGAAGTCTTACACTTGAGGTTTTTTTTTTTTTTTTACTTATTCATTATTTCGTCCTTTTTAAACTTGGTAACACTGAATGGACATTGGTTGCACCTCATTAGCACCAGTTTAACACCCAAATATAGCAATAAAAAGCAAACAGGTGACCAGTACAGCTTTGCTATAGCTCTTCAATCCCTGGGGGTACAGTACCCAGGATAATGTGATGCATGGCTGAACACTTAAAAGATCCAAAAGGCGAGACCTATTGGCTATGCCAATGCTTGTTTTTATTAGGCACGGGGAGATTAAGTGATTTGCCCAGAATCACAGGATGTTCAGCGTCATTGCCGAGACTCGAACCCAGTTCCCCAGATTCGAGGTCGACCACCCTAGCCGTTAGGCCAACTCCTCTCCCCTAAATTCCTTATTTAGGGGAAATTCCTTATTTCTGTGTCTTGCTTTCTCTCTAGTTCTTTCCTTTTCTCCCTGGTTTTGTTCCACCCATTCTCTCTTCTGTCTGTAATTTCTTCCTTCCTTTATCTCATAGTCCTTACTTTCCTTCCTTCATTTTCGTTGTGCCTTCCTTTTGTCCTCTATATTTTCTTTTGTAATCTCCTTCCTTCAGTATATTTGCTTCCTTTGTTCCTTCCTTTTTCATTCCATCGTTCCATTCTTTCTCTCCTACGTTGTCCTTATTTCCTCTTTTCTTGCCTACTTTCTCCCTTTATGCACCTCTAGCTAATTCATATATTATTAAGGAAGTAACTCAAGACGGTGTTCATTGATCAATAGTAGCTCTTACAATTGAAAAGACTGGACACTCATGCTTCAAACTATATATTAAATAAAGACTTACCAAGACAACGGATATGATCACGTACTATACACGTGGCATTGTAGCGCTGACGGGGACAGGAGACAGTCATGCAGTTTGTGGAATTACTGCACACATAGTCAGTCGGAGGAAGCTGCCAGCAGAACTGGCATGCCATGCTAATTGTGAAGTTCTTCTGTTTTTGTATTTTTTCATCCTGTTAAATAAGAATCCTCGGTTAGACACCAAAACAATCTTTTCAGTGTATACCATTCCTGGTCAGTTCTCATGTTCAGTCACGTGCAAATAATTTCACAGACTAAAAAGGAATTTCCAAGAGTTTACATTAATCCAATTTCCCAAAACTTCCCCCCTTTTGCTTTTAAGAATATATACACAGTATGAAGCACTGAAGAGGACTACAGGTCATCAGCTTCAGTCACAGAAATCTCATTCAATGATTTGCAACAGAACAACAACGAAAATACAATGCAAATTGTGCCTATGATTTTCGTCTTTCAATTACGGAGTACTGCATTTTTCGCAATGGTATCTAATTTTGCAAATGACAGAACATACTGTTAATTTACTGCAGGGCAGAGTATGGTTTTAATTGAAATGCAGCCACTGTTTGTTACGCCTATAACTATAATAGTCAGTTACCGTCCCCACCTTTTGGCAAGGTCAGGAGAGTGAAGTATAACTAGGGCGGCTTATAACTGCTCGGATTCAACTTAAATGTTTCCTCATGCCCTTGGGTAAAGTGGGGGAGGAATGGTTCAGATATAACTATCTTGGGCCCTTAGCCAAGGCAGCAGAGGTAAAGGAATGAAGCATGTCTGGAAAAAGCAGGTGGGAAACTAAAGGGACAGCAATGCTAGCTGGCTGCTCAGCAAGCCCTCGGGTCAATCAACTGTTTAATTCAGCATTGCGTCTCTGGTAAATCTCGCAATGCGCTGACTCACTGACTGGACTGCCTCTAGAGCAGTGGTCTTCAAACGTTTTAATGCCGCGCAGCCCTTTCACCCAGTGAGAAAAAGAATAAAATCATCGCCTCACCCCCCCCAAATATTTTTTACAATTAGTCCATTAAACTGCCAATGTTTAGATATCATTTAAACATTGCAGTTAAGTTCTATTACCATTTTAAAAATGCAAAAAAATACATGATTGCCAAACATACTACTCTGTACTAAATGAGTAAAAGTATCCACAGTGTGATCATCAGAAATAGGTGTGGGTGTTTTGAAGAATATTTGGAGTCCCTTCCATTTTGACAACTTCTCCCAGCCAGGGTATAAAGACAAAAGATATGTTGGTGATGACCCATTACAAAGCGGCTTGCTGCCGCTCATTTATTCCCACTGAAAACAAAACTCTGTTATCAGCATAATGCTTCTTTTGGCCAGAGCCACCCCCGGCATCACTTGAAGCCCCCCAGGGGGCCCGCCCCCCAGAGGATTCCAGCCAATCCCACTGCTGGATTTTCAAAAGCTTTGAATTGATACGTTTGTCCAATGGGCATCAATGATGCTCAAAAAAAAGGGGGGAAAAAGCAATGTTTGCGATCTTTAGCAGACACATAATCCTAGAGGGAAATTCACTATCTGCACCAAAATTACCTTTTCAAGAAAGGCAGGCCAAATAGTGTCAGATTTTGTAATACTTCAGTTTCCAGAAGATCTCAAAAGGTTACGATCAATGGTGCAGAAGAGGAGAAAGAGCAATTGCAGCAGAAATTATAAATCCTTCAGCAAATTCTATTGATTCTTGAAAAGTTGGCATCTATGCCTCCACCATGCATGGAGGTTGTTTATAGCCCCCATCTTCTTTATTTCTGTAGAATAACATGCTATCGCCATGAGCAGGTTTTGTAAACATAGGAAACCTTTATTCTTGGTGTAAGGACTAATCAGGCTCTTGACTCTAAACAACTGTAGTAAATCAGACAACCACCTTAGCTGACCTACAACAACACCAAAGCCAGACAACCACTATACTTTTACCCAGACATCCAGAAGTGGTCTTAAAATCACTACCTTGGTTCTACAATCTATGCTATAACCCCAACGTTTATACAAGCACCAGCACAACATTGTGCACCTACATCTGCAAGCACCTCAAAAATCAAATTGTAAAGCGTAAAGAAACGCCTCCTTATGTAGCTGGAATTATATCAGTAAGTTACTGAAAACCAAATACTTCACTAGACACTTCCTCATATTAAGCCACAGGTGCCATTTTCTAAAAGCCTTCATAAAGGATTCTAGACCACAAGCGTTTCCTGCTGTGTAATTACTCTTCTACCCAGTGCCATATTAGAGAAATGGCAACAATTCTGCTCAGAATTCATTTTTGAATAACATAAGAGGGCCTTATAGAGAATGCTAATGAAAAACTGTTGCAATATTTAGAAACCTCAATAGTCTACACTATCAGCCATTTTAATACATTTTCATAACTTGTCTTCAAGCCCCTCGCATGCAATTTACAAGATATTCTTTGACAAGAGATGTTGGACAACTTTTAAAAGTCCAGGTTGATAACATCCACTTTACTTTCCAAATCCGCAAAATACCAACTACTGAGAAAAAAATGAACAGGTTACATTACTGAGAATTAAACAACAAGGCTTAATTTGACTTATGTGCTGATGGTAGAGAATTTGTGAAAGGATTTAATTACAAAACAAGTGGAGAATTAATGGAAATGGGGCGGAAAAAACAGTTACGTGTGGTGAGCATGATAGGATATCTATTCAGGGTAAGTGCACGCACAAGAACGGATGTGCAATAGAGTACAGGAGAGAAGCTCAATTCTTAATTGTTTAAAAAAAAAAAAAAAGCTTTTAATTAAACAGTTTCCTAGGATACATATACAGACTCTCAAATGAAATTGTCGACAATAAGGCCAAACAATATGTCAATACACCACCTTTACAATGTCCAGTGGCTTCAAATAAATAATCAATACTTCTTTCCATAAGAACGTACAGCCCTTAGCGATGTTCATGGATCCAATTAGGTCTCAACAGACTCATCTGCAATCCTCCTAGAATGTACCTTAATAACCCCTGTATATCTCCCACAGCCCCCAAACCTTTTTCCACTTCAATGGGCATCCCTGACTCTGATACACTACTTTTTCTGCTTTACAACACCAGTCAAGATCAATTTTCCAATCGGATACCATTGGGGAATTCTTCGAATACTTTTGGTGTACCAAAAAAAAAAAATTCCATCACTTACAACACAGTTAACTTGTGGTTTGACCATGCAGTCAAATGTTGCTGGCTTCCCATAAATGCAGGAGTGATTGGTTACACAGCTTATACAGTCCGGAGGCAATCTGCTACAAAGCCCACCGCTTGGACATTTAGCCAGATATGATGGAGCTTCTGTGATTTCTGTGAAAGGAAGGGTGACAAAAGTTAGACCACATAGCGGATGATTACATGTAGAACCAACTATTACAAAAGTTACATTTTTCTAGTGGTTCTTTTTGAACAAATTTTCAGATTGGGGAAGAGAAGAAATGGATACAATTGGGGGGTGCTCCAAACATGGGTGACAGATTGTTGTTAGGTGGCATTATTGCGTTCACAGATTACTATTGTTGATGTTTTGAACTGAAGGTCATTTTCTACTGGAATCTATAATTCTCTAGATTGAAAGCATCTGAGCTAATTACTCCATCCATGAACAAGCCCAGCTGCAAGAAAAATATGTGGGAGATCTGAAACAGTGCTACACTTCTACTGTGCACAGCAGCCAAAATGTACAATAAACACACTGTCAGGAGATGGATATATACAAAACAATGTTTAGTCCTCTCCATGGGTCTTGCTATAGATGCCAGAGTACAGTTAAAATCTTAACCTGGGATATGCAACCTTCTATTACAAAAAAACGACATTATTACGTACAAAATAAATAAGATAAAGAGTATCTTGCATAGAGTTCAACAGCTTCAGTCTGTACAATCACAATGCCAAAGTCTAACCTAAAACATTTTCAAGGAAAACTGCAGACTGTAGCTAGATTTGCCTCTTGAACACTGATTGGGGAAAAAGGATGTGTTCAGATTCCATAAATAACTGAAAATGGCTATTAAGAAAGATTTTTTAGATCTACCCAGATACTGTATAAAAGTTACAAAACAAGACTGGGCTACAACCCCATACACGATTAGATACATTACTACACTTAAAATCTCACCCATTTTGCTAAAAAATAATTTTCAAAATTATAAAGGACACTGGTTATATCGAATGGCACTATGCATCATTTAAGGTGAGCAATGTTCCAGGAAAACACAAAGGGCATCTGATGGGGCATTATAAATATCAGGTATGGCCCGTGTAACTGCTGTCTGCATGAAGGCAAAGTATCAGCGCAGTGTGACTTGTCAAATTAGTATCTGAACGTGATCTGTAGGCTAGGCTATTCTGGTCACTAGTTATCTTCCCCATAATAATCAAGATCACAAGTAGAAGAACATATTCATTTTAAACAAACTAAATAGGTACAGCAGCCTTGTAACAAAGGCTCACCCTCTAAGATTAACCAGCTCCTTATTAGTGGGAGGGACATTTTCTGCCTTTTTCAATCTAAGCTTGTGCAATCCAAATTTTACAGGGCCTAGCAATGATTACTGTGAGAAATTGGATAACTGGTTGAGGGCGATGAAACCCTACTCAAACAGCAACCACAATTCTCGTTGGGGTGAGGCACAAGCCAACCCCAAATTAACCTGTGCTCAGCCTTCTAGTAGCTTGGCACAAAGCAGTCAAGATTAATTAAGAGGTATTGTTTAAAGTATTTATGCAGTACTTCAAACAGCAATAATGTGAAAACCGAACACCAGAAAAATCCCAAACCTATTCACAGAAGTAGTATACATTTTAATAAATAAATCGAGACCAAAACAACAAAAATCCAATCCGTAGAACCGGTGATATATTTTAAAGACTTCCGCGAAAATAGCACCAAAAAGCACAAAGTGCCATCCGTGGCTATCTGTTCGTGCCAGACAGGGATAAATCACAAGTTCAGACCAAAGGCAATGGAGCATTGGCTGGCAACAGGGAATCAGTTAAGCCCGCTGAACAAGATTACCTTAACTCCTGATTGATGACTGTAGCGAGTTCTCGCGTTGAGGATGGATTTCGCAGCTGTGGCGATGTATCGGCTCCGAGGAGCTGCGATGTGAGATCCTACATCGTCGTCGAGGATCCCATCGAGGAGGTTTTGAGGTGCGAAACCTGGCGTTGAGGATGCATCGCACAGTCCAGGCAATGCATCAGTTTCAAAGAGCTGTGAGGCTGCGATGTGAGCAGCAGGGTGGATGCGGAGTCTTTGGGCTGGGAGAACCTGTGCAACAGACGCGATGGGTCAGTTCTGCTTGGAATTGCGCTGCGCAGCAGATGTGATGCATCAGTTCTGCTGGATCCACAGACTGGCTGGCGGAGAACCTTCAGGCCCAATTCCAGGGATCCAGGACTGGAGTGGCACCACATGGCAGGGTAGGACTCAGATGGCAGAGTTGAGGTGCTGGGTTCACAGTTGTTGGAGCCCACTTTCCTTGAGGCTCTAGTGAAGAGGCCAGCCAACTGGCCCTTGGAGCCACTCTAGGGTCCTCGGTTCAACAGATACCGGTGCAGTGCTTCTCACACAGGCAAGAGGGCAGCAGGTAAGAACAGCAGGGCAGCAGTTCTTCAGAGCAGCAGTCCAGCAGAGTTGCAGTCCTTTCAGCAGCACAACAGTCATCCTTCCTGGCAGAGTATGCATTGGTCCAGAAATGTACTGAAGATCTGGTGGCTGGGGTCGAGTATTTATACCTGTGTTTTCCTTTGAAGTGGGAGAAACTTCTAGTGGTTCCCCTTTGAAGTCCACAGGCATCCTGCATTCTTTGTCCTGGCTAAAGACTAACTACAGGGGGTATGCAGCTCTTTGTGTGGAGGCAAGACCACAGCCTATTCAAGTGTAAGTAGGGCTGTGCCCAGCTCTGTTCTCCCATCCTGCCAGTGATGGCCAATCCAGGAACACCTAAGCTCTCCATTGTGTGTGACTGTCTAGGAGGAAAACACAAAGCCCAACTGGCAGCTACACCCAGTCATGTGGCCTAGAGCCAGTCTACAGGCACTAAATGACTAAGGCAGCAAAATGCCAACTTTCTAAAAGTGACATTTTCTAAATTGTAATTTAAAAATCAGACTTTACCACGAGAGGAATTTTCATTACAATTCCAAAGACAAACATGAACTGGTTACCTGCTCCCATTTAGAAAGTACCATCTATTACATCTAACAAGGTAAATGTTATCCTAAGGGAGAGACAGGACAAAGTAAGGTTTGGGTCTGGCAAAAAGGTTTATGTTGTCAGGTTGACATGGCAGTTTAAAAACTGCACACACAGTCTGCAATGCAGACCTGAGCCATGTTTAAAAAGCTGCTTAAGTCTATGACAGAATCAGTGTTGCAGACCCACTAGTAGCATTTAATTTACAGGCCCTGGGCACAGCTAGTGTCACTTTACTAGGGACTTATAAGTAAATTAAATATGCCAATTGGGTATAAGCCAATTCTACCATGTTTTAAGGAGAGAGCACAAGCACTTTAGCACTGATTAGAAGTGGTAAAGTGCGCAGAATCCTAAAACCAGCAAAAACGAAGTCCGCAAAAGGGAGAGTTGAAGGCAAAGCGTTAGGGGGAAAACCACGCCAAGGATGCCAGATTGAACAATTACCCACCATTTGTGAAGCTAAACCAGAAAGTGGCAGGGCCACTTGCGCAAACTCATTAATTATTCCCTCACTGTAGATTGAATTTTTTTTTCTATTTTGGTGCTCCAAGGAAGAGGGCTGCCACTATTGCCCACATATATGGTCTGAAAACCTCCAGTCCTAGTACAGTCAACATTGTTTCCAGAGCACCAGAAAGTACGTAAATGAAGTGTGTCCAATTCCTCTTATTTCCAGTTTGATTTATTTCATCAAAAATTCTTCAGCACCGCAGATTCTCATCTTCAGATATAGCCAACACGTGTTTCGTCAGAAAACGATGTTCTTACATCACTGACTTCATCAGGGCTTTCAGATAAATATCAAACGTCAGATGTTGGATTGATCTTTTCTCAATTCCTTTCTGCCTTCTTCCACAAAACAGTAAGGACCAGACCATGTGTTATTCAACCTGTTCGGTCGGAGAGTACTCCAAGCACAGTTACAGATGGCGTAACCATTTGTAATTGATCTACATACTTAAATATCAGGTCCCTCAGGGTGAGTTTTGGACTTCAGAAAATAAAATGATATGCCGCTTAAAAAGCGAAGCCATCAGCTGTAAAGTCCTGCATCTGTATGACGTATGATCTTTAATATCAAAACGGGCAAATACCACAATAACTAATGCATGAAGATTTACTTCTTCATTTTGCCTAAGGGGTGAGGGGCGGATCTACATTCGATTTGGAACCCCACGTCGGTACTTGGGCATTGCTCTTAAAACATCAGTTAGTGTTACAAACAGCAGAACAATAGACTCTATAAACCATCACCTCTACCTGTGAAGACGTTTGCAGTTCAACAATCTGAAAGTCATTCAATTGTAGGTCCTTGATTACCGAAGTACCTTCTGGGGCTGAATTCTACTCTTGTACCTTCACCATAGAGGAAGCAAGTACTTCAGATTAGGGCATAAACAGGCTATATTCAATCAGGAACCAAGTACTATCAGGGTTTGGGCGTATACACTTTTACTTTCCTATAAAAAAAAAATTGCGTGGTTACATTAAAGCACTAATAGGCAAATCTCCTTCTATTGGAGTGGGGGACTGAATTAAGTAAATCAATAGCAAATGCATCATTTAGCATATTATATGTTAGTTTATGGTCCATAGCCCTACAATCCATTTGCACTGGTGTAACTTGAGAGCTAGTACCCGGATTAGATGCTGCACACCATATGCGAGGGGTTCTTATGTGGGAGAAAAAGCAAGCCTCATTTGATCGATAGCAAGAACATAACACAGCAATAAGAATTTTCCAGACAAGCATTAATGTGAGCCCATAACGTGTAGTACAATCTCACTAGGGAGATCCATATCATGTTCATTGTGCAAGCATTACAGGAGTCTTAAGACAGTTTTTTGGCAACTGATCAATGGAGACCCTGTCAAAAACGTTCACGCCCTTCAATTTAACTGGAAAGTGAGCACAATAGTACTTCATCTTTTTTCCTGTGCAATCGATGAGGATGCATAAGTTGTGTACTGTTAATTCTGTGCAGGTGGTACCTCACGTCACTTAATCCCACACATGGCATAACAATTACTCTTTCCAAATACAGAGGATATATCCTTGTTAATCCAACATAGTTATATGATCTACAAGTGAATATGAGGGACAATCCAGAACAAACCTTTCAACCAAAGTGCAGCTGTAAGTAATACTACGTCTTCATTTTACCAAGAAAAATTCCAATTTGCGGCAAGGAGGAAATTATTTTAGAATGCCTGACATTCAAGGTGGGAGATGCCCGGATAGGGAGCTAGGACTGTAATAAACAAATGTTTGTTTGGGGCATCAGCACATGACGTTGTTAGAAGGGGGGGAAATCATGGAACGACTAACGGCCATTGTGAGGGACACAGTCAGTAAATGGGAAAAACTATGGACACCATTTCTAACGTACATTAAACTGACCAGAGACTGGGCACAGCCACCTCTCTTGCTCCGGCAAGCTGGGGGTAGAGGCCCTTGAGAGTGGGTCTGATCTGGATGCAGAAGTTTGATTGAACAGCTGCTCAATATTTTTGTACCACTAAGCCTTGATGTTACCCTTGTTTCAGCAGGAATACCCTTTACTGTTGTGTCATGCTCTCTTGCTCCTTTTGTATGGCCATGTTAAGGTTACAAATGCATATATCAAGTTATTAAAAAAGGAGGGGGGGGGGTGTAATCGGTGGGATCCTGACAATTAAACATAAGATTCAAATAAGAGGTTTCAATTAACTAGCCAATTGGAGCTCAAACAGTCCGTCTAGCACCAGGAGAAACACTGCACCTTCTGCTGGTGGCAACTTTGCCATCTAGATCAATATTTTACACCATGATCAAACCGTTCACAATTCCTACAATATTATTATACTTTATGTTCCAGTCACCTTCTGCCTTCAGTGGTTACGTTGCTGCTCCTTCTAGGGCATCATGGACGAGAAGACTTTTGGCAGATGAACATCAGTTAACAGCATCATCTTTCTCATGCAGCACACAATTTTGTGCGGGCGCAACTACCACGTTTCGCAAGTGCCACACTATTTAAGTAGGAGCGGGGCAGTTAGTGGAAGAGTCTGTATTGGCTGCCACAAAGCAGGGCCACTCACAGAACAGCAAACAGTGGGGAACATAACAAGACATTAAAGACTAACAAGACCAAAAAAACAAGAGATCAAGGGAGATTTCCTACAGACGAATGCAAAGAATTCACAAAATTAAGAAACTGAGGGTTTTCAACTGGTTCCTCAAACCTCATATAACTAGAATTCTGTCCTCCACTAGATAAGAATTCAAAATGAACACCACTTTCCTCAAAATCCACATAAGGCTTGTTGTTGCCTTTTGAATGGCTTTCACTAGTCAGTGGAACAAATAGTTATTCCAAAATAACCTTCATTTCCATGATATTAACTATTTTTAGGTCTCGCCTAGCGACGCAGCGCGAAGCGCTGTCGCTAGCGAGATCTATAGTTGTCGACTGGAGTTTGGAAGGGGGACAGGAGATGTGCACGCTCACGGCGTGTCTATTAGCTTGCTCCCGGACAGCACATGGGCACGCGCACGGCGTGTCTTTCAGCTTGCGCCCGGAGCTTGCCCCCGACAGCAGATGAGCACGCGCAGGCGTCTCAACTTTCCAGCGCTCCCACCCACCGCGCGCTCGTATTGCTGAATGTTAGTTTTACACGTCTTCGTAACCATAACCGAGGGGGAATTCGGTGCTCTGAATTCAAGTATCCAGTATCTATTATTGTGGATTCACGATTTACTCTTAATTTTCGAGTACAGAAGAGGAACAAGTGAGCAGATTGGAGAAGGGCTTGTAGTGACAAATGTATCCACTAGAGGGAGCTCAAATACTGCAAATGAATATTTATCATGCGGCATGACTATGAAGTTTTGCGTACGTCTTCCACAGCAGTGAATTCTGCTGGGTGCATTTGGACTTCACATTACACCGTATGACGATCTACTACATACACGCTCCGCTGCAATCGACTGATTTTGGCGTTTGCAAATATATGAAATTACTAGAAATCACTAAAAGTGTTGGTTGGTGTTCGAATAAGTTTGTCGGAAACCGAACGTGAAACGTCCACTTAAGCACATGCGTTTAGCTATGCGTAGAGTGCATTTATTGTTGCGCTGTAATTTGAAATCGTAAGTGTTATTTACGCGTAAAATGAAGGAATGCGGTACACATACGGGTGTGTGCCTCCGAGGCCTGAGCTGGCCTGGTTAGGGCTCAAGAAACCTGTGGCAAATAAACGAGGCTCAGGTTGTCTCCTAACGTTTTGTCACTTTGATTACTGCGTGCGAATATATGCATTTACGAGTTTACATGGCGCTGCAAGTCACCAAGACCACTTACGATCGCGGGAACAGAGGTAGTGAAAGCTTACAGTGTGAGGGGCCTAGGGTGAACACGGACCAGGCAGTCTGAAATCACACAACATGACAGTGTTACTCTAATAAAGAAGCACAGTTGCTAACAAAGTCTTCTCAGGCTTATACGAGTTGTTTTTTGGGCAGTTTTATATAGCGCGAACTTGACCCGAAGGTATTGGAGCGCTTTACACGAGCACCCGTTACATTACACAAGGACACATTCATTTTTGTTAGGCACGGTGAGATTGTGATTTGCCCAGAATCACAATATGTTGAGCCGACGCGTTCCCCAGGGTCAAAGTCGGCAGCTCTGGCCATTACGCCACATCCTCTCTACATGTAAGGTCGCTGTAATTTATGTAGTATTCCGTCGTAATAGTGAATTTTGAGCCATTTATCATTTGTGCCGTTGACGGGCACAGAAACTCAGCCCACGTCTTTAAGGTAAATTTTGACGACATTGCACGGGGGTGACGCAGCGTGGATGATAGACTGCACAGGTGTGACAGACCCTGGTGGTACCCTGCACGGCGTTGACAGCACGGGGGTGTCTCACTGCACGGCACTGACAGACGACAGGTGACATTGCGCAGGGGTGACATTGCGCAGGGGTGACACTGCACGAGTGTGACACTGTGCACTGTCCTGCCCCCACCCCCCCTCTAATCCGCTGCCTGACACTGCACGGTACTGACACTGCGGGGGTGAGACTGCACACATTTTACTTATACTTTCATAATCCTTTAATGACGTGCAGTATTGGGGTTTTGACACTTTTTCCTTTTTTGATTATCACTTTTTTTGTTTTTAGAAGTTTGACCTCTAGGTGATGTCCTTGAACACCACGTTGTGCGTGCGTTTGAAAATACAGGTCTAAAGTTGTATTTAAACCCAACTTGTGTCTCATAGTGATTTGGGCCTGGCACAAGCGTGCAAAAGGTAAAATAGCTCAGTGTTTTAAACATCTGCTTCAGAGGTCTGTTGAATCCACAGTGAATGGTTTTAATTCCAGCAGGGCCGACTAAGCTGTTCTACCTTCGGAGGAAGGTAAAATGAACATTACTAAGAGGAGTAATAGGAAATGGGTATTGTAGGTGTTAGAGGTGCTTCAGTTTGTTGCGTGCAATATATATATGTAGTCTATTATCAGTTGACAACAACTGAAATGTGTATAGTATATCATAACACATCATGTGCTGACATCAGTCTAAGTCCACGCTTGCCAAAACCATCAAGAATGCACAAAAGATCCTACATCACACCACAATGGCTGCACAGACCCGACCCGACCAAGCATGAGCACTGCCCTACATGCCGGTTAACTCCTGGGACTTACATTCACTTTTTTTTTTTTTAAATTCTTTTAATTAGGTATACTGAGGTATAGCAAAACATCACAGACATAGGTCATCATTGTCTCTTTATACATTCATAACCGTGTATTGATCTCTGATTTCCCCGTGGGCTTTACACAGCCATACTCTTGTTTGGATGATAGTCCCATCGTCCATTGAGATAAGTCAATCATGGTCTATTCCCAGTTTCTTACAACGTTTTGTTCTTTACCATAAGATTACAGCCCTCGGTTCTGCACCGGGACTTATATTCACATGTGGTGGGCATGCCCGAATGCGGGGGTGAGGAGGGGGGGCGTGTTTCTGGAGTGAAGTGGCTCAGGTGCTGGGGGCCCTGACCAAACTACCACTATCGCCCACCATGCAGCTGAGCCTTTTGGGTCTGGTGACCTGATCCAAACGCACTAAATATGGAGAGAAGGTAGTAGAACTAGGTTTAGCCATAACAAAGAAATGTATTGAACTAAGGTGGATGACTAACAGATCACCTACTAAGAAACAATGGCTCTGGGAACTAGCTGGATGGGTGCGGGTGGAGTGTGGGGGGAGGCACAAACTGGTATACAACGAGATTGACCGGGGGGGGGTAAGGGGGGGGCAGAATGGAGTGGGATATGTTGGAGGTCCGCTTACAGTAAGAAATAGAGGAACCTGTTGTGGAGAATGGAAGGGACTCTGGAGATGATTGACAAGTGAACATGACGGAAATATTCAGGGTAGGTGCACTGCATGCAGTCTTAATTATGCTGTTTAATTATTATGTACTGGCTCTCAGCAACTTAGTTTACAAAGTGATGTCCCTCTTTCTGGATCTGTGGGGGGGTGGGCGGGAGGGAGGTTACTATTTTTGTGTTAATATTTGATCGCAAAATCAATAAAAGAAATATGAGAAAAAAAGGAATGCACAAAAAAGGGTCTTGCTATTTACTGGTAGACATGTTAACACTGTCTGTTTCTGGAGCACAGTATTGTCTTCTGTGTCCTCACCTTGACGCCCAGCTTTGGAGCCTCCCTTAAACGTTGTGCCCAGTTATGATGTGCACATCTGTAGTTGTATCCACTTACAAAGTGCACAGCTTTTTTTCAATCTTGCATTTAGTGGCATTTGGTAGCAAGATACAATGTTACAGCAGTCTCACAAATGAGAAATAATAATAGACGGAGTGAACACAACAATGCAAAAGACTGAAGAAAGTCAGGGCGGGTAAGGAAGGGAGAAAAAAGGGAGGCGAAAATAGGTAGACTATCAGGATCATGACAGCATGAGGAACAAGCATTTGCAATGCAATAGGTCTCGCATTTGCAAGAGTTTGGGCTATGGCATTGCAAATGACAATGCCTTTTATTTATGTGTTTTGAAAACCTGCAAGCGGACCGTAAACACACACTTTGCACTTATAGTCATTGCTTACAAGAAGCAAGGCTGGCAGCAACTGCGCCTCTTTTATTGCCATCCTTGCATCTTGTAAGCCAGGACTATAAGTACAAAGTCCGTGTTTATGGTCCGCTTGCAGGTTTTCAAACACATAAATTAAAGGCAGTGTCGTTTACAATGCCAACAGCTCAAACTCTCTCTAAACGCGAGACCTATTGCATTGCAAATGCTTGTTTAATTGGGGGGGGAGGTTAACTGCAGATGCACAGGTTTGTTGATAACTTTTTGAACTGGATGCAAGCAGGCAATGAAAACTAGGATAATGGTCCTAGAGGCTGAAAACAATGGCTGGATCACAAAGATGGAAGCGGACTTCCTCATGACAAAAGATCCGAAAGTACTGTACTTCTATACCCTCCCAAAGATCCACAAAAACACGACACCGGTCCCAGGGAGGCCTATAGTGTCAGGGATAGGGTCACTACTGGAACCACTGTCTAGGTTCTGCGATCACTTCCTTCAGCCCCTGGTAAGGAAGATACCATCATTTGTGCAGGACACAACAGATGTCCTTCGGATTATTGATAACATTGAGAGCATTAACGAGGTCAATCTACTGGTGACACTTGACGTGGAGGCCTTATACACCAACATTCCGCAACGAGCGACCCTAGCAGCAGTAGAGGCCAGTCTGCTGAGGGAAGAATGGGACTCACCTACTCCAGTCTCCTTCATAATGGGATGAGCCACGTTAGCACTCACTGAAAACGTCTTCGAATATGAGAAACAACTATTTCACCAGTCCCAGGGTACTTCCATGGGGAGTACCTTCGCCCCTAGTGTGGCTTGCCTGTACATGGCAACGTTTGAAGAGGAAGTTATCATGAACCCCACCAATCCGTATAGGAACAACTTGATACTGTGGAAAAGGTTCATAGATGATATCCTCATCTTCTGGAGGGGAGATATGGTAACGTGTGAGGCATTCTGTCAATGGATCAATACACAGAATGCTTTCCTCAAATTTCCCCACACCATATCAGACACAAGTATCCCCTTTCTTGATCTCAGGATAAGACTAAACAGTGAGGGACTGAGCACAACCCTATACAGGAAAGACACTGACAGAAATAGTCTGCTCCTATACGACAGCCACCATCCTATGACACTCAGGAACAATCTACCGTTTGGTCAGTTCCTCCGGATCAGGAGGAATTGCAGTACATTAACTGACTACAAAACGGAGGCCGTACACTTAGAACAGAACCTTAAGGAAAGGGGCTATCCAGCACGTCAAGTCAGGAACTCCTACAAGAGGGCCCTGAATAACCCACGGGAATCCCTACTCCAAGCCTCTACCAGAGAACAGACTGATGTCTTAACGTGTGTCACTTCATTCACACCACACAAATCAAGAGAATCATCAACAAGCACTGGGGCATAGTAAACACAGGAGAACTACACCTCCCAAGACCCAGGTTTGCTTTTAGACGCACGAAAAACCTCAGACATCCTGATACACACCAGGCCCAGGGCTAAGGAACCATTGACCCAGAGGACCCTATGGGACATGCCACCTGTAACAGGGCACTACCCCTGTGGTTCTTGCGCAGTGTGTGAGCAAACTAGAATAGTCAAAGAAATCCCACTGACTGACACGTTCACATGGAAGTTGAAGCGACATACCAACTGTAACACACCTAAGTGTATTTACATGCTGACGTGTCCGTGCGACAAGAAATATATAGGGATGACAATGAGGGCTGTAAAGGTGCGCATCACAGAACATAAAAGCAATGTTGGATGCATGAAAACGACTACCAGACTTTACACACACTGTGAAGACCACCAACATTCTGCTGAATCCCTTAAGTGGGTGGTCCTTGAAGCACATACTAGGATTACACAACGGGCCCTCTTCAAGATAGAACAGAGATGGGTACACCGCCTCTCTACCAGCGTGCTTGGTCTTAATGATGATATTCCTTGGGCCGCCCTGACAAGGAGGTAGGCGTTCCATGATAGTAAACAGAAGCTCTGACCTAGGTGGGTCTAGCCCACAGCATGTGTCGGGGGAACATGGTCCCCACTAGAAACCTAGTGCACACGATTTTAGCCCCTTATACCTACATGGCCGCATACTGGACACACGAGTAGGGCAGCGGTTTTCTATAGTTCAGGTGTCTATGGGGTTGAATAACCGCTTCTGTGTAATAGGCTGGAGATACACGCTGTGACACCGGGCATCATTGGCGTTACTATTACTGATTTCCGCTATAAACAACACTACAAGATGGCCGCAGCACAATCAAGGCGGTTGCACTTCACACGTCCTGGCCACACCCCCTATACCATGTGATGCATTGAGGTATGACGCTGTTCACCCATGTGACGGGCTGTGGGAATCCCGGATTGCCTTCATAAACACCGCCTAGATGGCAACAAGGATATTCGGTGTTTTGCGGCTGAACGCGCGGGAGGTGTACCGGCGCACGTCTCAATGAGGACAGGTGAGTGAGGGCGTCGACCTTAGTTGTCGGGGGAGCAATTGCCAGGAGTGTGTTAAGGACCGATCAGGTCTAAGCATGGGGGAGGTGGAGGGATGCACCACCCACCCACCCCATTAACTTGGATGTTGGCCCAATACATGGGTGACCGCTGGGCTGCCAGGCTCCTGGGTCGTTTGCGCGGCTGGTGGCGGAGGGGGACCACCACTTTCCGTCACACGTCCCCCCTGGGTGACGGTGGTGGGTCCTCGCTGCCACGGGCTCGCGGGGACTTCACTGGGTGCGGGCACAACACACGGCCTCTAATGACATGGGAGTTGAGGGTATGTGCTTCCACCTCCCCCTTGTAGGGGTGCCTCTCCCAGCCGTGCTCCTAGGCAACGTTGGAGCAGGTGACCAGAGCTACCAGCTTTGCGCCACACATGGCAGTTTTAGTCTTAATTTGAATTTCTCAAACTTGCTTCCTTTTCTGCAGGACACCACGAATCTGGTGTCTAAAGCCCAAAAACCGAATGGAGTGAGTTTTATCCCATAACTAGGTGAGTCGCTTCCTGCACGCTTTGACTCCTCCTTTGGTTAATACTTTAGCAGTGCATAGGGATGTGATCTACCACCATTTCCCCTTTTTAACCTTGTTTGTAGTCCAGTCTCATTTTTAGGT
This sequence comes from Calotriton arnoldi, assembly GCA_963921515.1. Taxonomy (NCBI): domain Eukaryota; kingdom Metazoa; phylum Chordata; class Amphibia; order Caudata; family Salamandridae; genus Calotriton; species Calotriton arnoldi. Next base: position 2,191,749 of record CAWUFW010000142.1, read on the forward strand.
CTCGCCTGAGCCAGCGCATGCGCTGGTCTGGCGAGACATTTAGAAGTGGGTTTCAGAAATGCGACCCCACTTTTTTGTCCTGGCCTAGAGCATGAGAGTACGCGCACAGTAACGCGCGCATTCCTCGCATGCTCCAGGCCATCTGTCTTGCCTTTCCAACCCTCCTCCCCCTCCCCCACCACAGAGCGCGTCTAGCAGCCGCGCGGCCGTGTCACTTTCACGGCCGCGCGTCACCTGCTCTCCCGCTCCTCCCCCTCCCCCACCACAGCACGCGGCCAATGCTTGTTTGACAAGGTTAGCAATTAGACGTGCCAAAGCCATATTGTTTCTTTCTACCAGGGCTGCAGCTCGTAAAGATTTCGACACGCCACATCCATTCTCCAGGACCCCCTTTGCACCTACCTATTAAAATGAAATGAGCTGCAGTTCTACAATTCACAGGTTTTTATGCAAGGCTTGTTTTTGGCCGGATGCCTGTTTGTTGCTTCTGCATCAAGGCAGCTCACAAATGCTTGGCGCATCGGCCCTAGTGGAATTAATGAGATTCGAAGGGGAACCCTGTTTTAGTAGCAACTCATGCTAGGTTGCCTTCGAATGAGGGACTTCCTAAATTCAGCCACCCTTGCCTTTCAGGTTTTTTTTTTTTTTACAGAGACCGCTGCTATTTTGGAGGTCACTGGGACCGAGGACGCATGTTAGTTTTTTTTGTTGCAGTTTTATATATCGGGAAGTTGGCCCGAAGTTATTGGAGCACTTTACATGCACCAGTTACACTACGCAAGGACGCAGTCACAGATTTAAGTGCTTTGCCCAGAATCAAAGTGCGTTGAGCCGACGCCGAGCTCGAACCTAATTCCCAAGTTCCAAAGTGGGCAGCTGTGGCGGTTACGCCACATCCTCTCTCCCATATGGTGCGCGCTCTTCTCTCTCCGTCACATGGTTCGTGTGTAAGACATTTCTCGTGGCACTGTGTATCCTTCTGGGCTGTTTAAACTTGGCTCCAAGTAACGTCTGTCGGCCTGCTCAGAGTGCGCCGTCTGACCCGTACTTCCTGTAATCAGAACCCTAAGAGGATTCTGTCGCCGGCAAAACTACTGCAAAAAGAGCTGTCACTGTCAAATGGCTGGTCACGCGGAGTAGGATTATACGGAGCAGAGTGGCCAGGCTCGCTGACGTCATACTTGGGAGCTCTCCTTTGGTGATAAATTTGACAATGTAGCTGGCAGTTTTTCAGGCACAATATGGTACTTTAGTTACGCATTTACTGACCAGTTCAAACAGGAAATGGCTGTTTTGTTTCCTGATGTAACTTTTTATAAAACAAAATGGGAAATGATTTGTAGAGTTCAAATGTTAATAACTCGTCTTTTAAATAATTACTGAATGAATACAGTAATGAACAGGGCTTTAAGTGGAATGAACAAACTGGGGGGGGGGGGCTCTCAAAGGAGCGTGACCAATGTAATTAAGGGCGTGGCTTAAAAACGCCAAAGCTAAAAATCTATTCTTAGCACAGTGTGTCGCCCGACTTGTAATTTGCTGTTTCTGTCATTGCATCCAAATATATGCACAACAAGTAGCATCATACCTACAACAAGTCAGGACTATTGACTTTGTCAATGGTTGTTAGTTGCACAAGATAAATAAGCAGCAACTATGGCTTGTATACGAGATTGAAAAAGCTTCCACTTAAAGCCCTGGTGACAAAACGACAATGTTGCTTTTCTTGAGTTTCAAAAGAGAAGGGAAATCCAGAGAGAAAATTACTCTCTTTAAAGGATTCCCCTTCCCCTACAAGGCTCACCTGGCATGACGTCATGCCGTAACTTCTCCACTAGTGAGAAGTGTGAGCAGCACATATCGATGTGCCTGCTGTCACTGCAGTCCGGGACCGCCTGTGCCAGGGCACAGAACAGAGCCCGATATGGACCCGTTTCGAGGCCTTCCTTAAACAAGCATTGGCATAGCCAATAGGTCTCGCCTTTGGGACCTTATAAGTGTTTAGTTATCCAGCACAATATCCTTGGTGCAACAACATCAAGTGTTGCATGGCTAAACACTTAAGGTCCCAAAGGCAAGACCTATTGGCTATGCCAATGCTTGTTAATACTTAATTTTAATTCTTATTGCTAATGACTATTTTTAACCTTTAGTACGCATGTGTGATCAAGGGTCAGACTAAGTCCTAAGTTTGATCGCGTATTGGACATTGGAGTTGAGGGTATGGGGGCATATATACCCATCTGCTAGATTGAAATATCTAGTGATTGCTTGTTGTCTCCTTATGTCATCCTCCTTGTGTATGTTACCACTAGGATTAGCTGGACTTCGCGCTCGCTTCCAAGAAGTGTGGTAGGTAGGAGCCTCATTGCCCACCACCACCACGTGTAGATAGTATAGTAACACAAGGTCCTGATGAAATGCAATGGATCAATATTGACCACGATGCATGAAACATGTCGACCACACGATACGAGATGAGCTAGGCTCCACTGGACCATAGAGCCAGAGAGCAGCCACTCTGTTTTTAAGAAGGTGGATTACCAGCCGAATAAAGATTTTATGTGGACTATCCAACCTTTTTAACGTCACTCACCTGCACCACATCTACACTGTTTTTTAGGGCCCTCACACCCACGCACCAAACGGCAGGAACTAAAGATCTCCGTTAAAGTGCCCCTTTAAGGGAGCCCGTCGGGTATTGCAGCGCCGACCTGACGAGGAGCAAGTCCATATGATGAAGCATGACACCTAGCTTGCTGGGTGTGTGAGGACTCTAGTTCCGACAAGGAGGACTTCCCTCCTTTTATCCCTTGATCACGTTGTTCGATTATGGGAACAGCATATCTTTCTTGTTGAGCAATGAAAACTAGGGCACACACTGTAGCACTGGCAAGATCCAATACGCCCTCCATGCATCATGAACAACAAGCTTCTGGAACACTCTACAAACAGCAATTGCATACAAAAAGATTGTGGTGCTATGCAAAAACTACAAACACTGTGGTTGGAGGAAACGGAATTTCCAACATATGCTCAAAATGCAACCTGTACTCATAAAAATATTTCAACTGCTAAGAACCAGACACAAAACCAGAATCTATTTTCAGTTTTTGTCAAGTTTAACTGACCCAACAACTATTGTAAATGAAGATTAGTTTCAAAGACTGGGAAAAATAGGTGCATTTGATTTCACGTTTTCAGTGGAGCCAAAGGTAGGGGGAATAAAACAGTGTATATTTCCTATTCCAGTGGAGAAAATCGATGATTGGTCAACGTGTTGTTGACCCTTACAATGTAGTAAGAATTTGTTGTTAGATAAGAAGTCAGGTGTCAGTTAAAAGGTTCTTTGAGACAGACAGATAAAAAAAAAAAAACCTTTAAAAAAAAAAGGAAAATCAAGCTGTTCCTACTGGTTCATGCCACCCAGCATGACTATAAGAGCAGTCAGGATACTCTATAGTTTCAGCTGTGTATGCATTACTGCATTACAAATTATTAAAATAAAATGAATAAAAGGGAGAATATGTAAAGCTATCTGTTATTGCAGAGTGCACTAAATGCCCACAGTAGCATCTAGACCCAAAGAAAGTTTTAATGCGCGTAAAAAGAAACGTTTTCAGAGTTGCTCTGAACTTAAGATGATTAAAGCTTATCTAGTGGCTCGTGGCGTTTGTTTTTCAAGGTATGCCTGACTTGATGGCAATGAACAAAATGGGATGTGGCGTCTAAATTTCATCCACAAAAATTGTAATCCTAATTTATGCAAAGATTTTTGTGGAAACTGCACCTTTTTTTCACGGGAACTTAATAAAGTTGAATATATGCTGGTGAAGCAAAGGCCCATTATCAGCTACCTAACGGAGCACATTCAGTAGCATTGTATTTTCCGAAGCAATTTGTCCAGTAAACTAGCATCTTCAGATTTGGTATATTCCAGTCAGAGAATTTGGGCCACAACAACCTGGAACCAATGGAAAACATCTCAGAAAAGATAAAGCCTTTAAAGATTTCATGTCATGGAAATCAATTTTAGTGGCATTCTCCATTTGTTGAAATCGTGTCAGCATCTGGTTCATTACAAAGCACAGATTCTTCAACTTGGCCCCATAGTAATCAGGTTATATGAATGTCTTTGAAATTTGTCAACCCCACCTTCAGGATTTCACATTCTCCTAGGAATGACTGCTACTAGACCATGGGTGGCACTGTATGATTTGTTGGATTTGGGGTGTGCACTCCTTGACATACTAGTTACAAGATGCTCTGCAGGATATGATTGATGATTTTTATTATCACAGACTTCTGCTTGTTAAACCCAAGTGCCAACCAGACTTACTTTCACAAACGCTTTGTTCTTCTCAGACCAAGATTCTATTCCAGCAACAGAGGGGAAAATAGGCGAGAGAGTGGCATGGTCTCTTCATGTAGCAATACCCAAAACATGGAACAGTCACTAGTCTAATATAACGAAATAGGAGCAAAAACAGTTTGCCTTTACCTGCTGATTCGGAGCCTGTGACAAAAATATAAGGAGGTGTTGTATCTTTCTGTGGCAGCGCCACAGGCTCCGAGTGTTTAAAGCTCAGAGATCCTGCCGAAGATAAAGAAAGTGACACCATTCCTGTTAACAGATTACAATCAAAATATTTTAAGACTCAAAATTGAAGACAATCTGAAAGTGTCTGATCGATAAAAAACAACTCTTTGCATAAACAATTACTGGCTACAACGTCAACTAGTATGCAGCTATTCAGACAAGTGACTGATAGGTCACTGACTGGGGGAAAACTTTCCAGCGAGCCTCTCTCAGACAGCAGCAGGGGTACTTCTGGCTGAGTTCCATGCCCAGCCTTGCAGTGTACTGTACAATTTATATAGAAAAATGAGTTCCATAATATATTTCACAAAACAATTTTTAACTTTTTATAAAATGAAAAAACAGCTTATACACTGAACAAATGATACACCAAAGAGAAAAACACGGATTGATTACTCTGGTGCATAATGTTCTATCCATGGCTGCCTTAAATCAATGTACACTTATGCGGAAGAAACTCCGAGCTGTAGTCTGTATTCTGTTTCCTGCTTCGTCCTCCCAACCATACAGTGCGGTTTACCGACTATGATTACACCCACTGACCTGCTATGTTACAATTACTAACTTGTAGCTCTATTACTTTGAGCCCATAGTCTCTTGATGTGTCAGTAGTAGAAGACTTATAGTAATGTAAATTGGCCCGAGACTCACCTGTCACACCGAGACAGACGATTTTGGCATTCAGTCATTGTCGACCATTGTGACTACAGCATCCAGACACCAACTCTACCGAAATTTGCAGTAGCCTCCCAACCACCAGCCAAATATTTCTTTCTGCCGATCAGGGAGTCCTTTTACTCTTTTTACTGACGTTACTAAAATATCACTGCGGAAGAAGAGGCTGCCCTAAATACAGAGGGAGCTGCTTGGCAATACCCTCCGTCGATTGCAGGGCCCTCTCCCCACCTCCACCGCCCCTGCCTCACCCCCACACACCCCCTTAACCAACCCCCACCTCCCTCCCACTTCCTCCCACACCCCTCCCACTTCCTCCCACACCCCCCGCACTTCCCCCCCACCTACCCCCTTCAACAAACACCAAGACAGAAGATTTTGATGTCTAATCAATGTTGACCATTGTGACTTCACCATCCAGTCACCAACCCTACCGAAATTCGCAGTAGTCTCCAAAGCACCAACTAAACACTTCTTTCTGCCTTTTCCTCTTTTTACTGCGGAGTACAACTGAAGTCACTAAAATATCACTACGGAAGCAGAGGCTGCCCTAAATCCAAAGAAAGCTGCTTGGCAATACGGATAACCTGAGACCCCATACACACACAGGTATGGGGTCTCAGGTTATCCTAAGAGATCGGGCAGAGGGTACCTCTACTATACTCTCAGATTAGGAGTAGAGCTAGGTAGAAATACATAGACGCAGATCTATATAAAATAGCATTGCCATGGTTGAATTGTTCATTCTGTTCCCCATGATCGTAATGCTGGTTACATTGCTTTGTTTTATCTGCCTAACAATTGCAGCTCATTCTCTCCATGCAAGACTACGATTGTTTCAGTAAATGTATTGAAAACGTTCATTCGTATCTCCCTCGTGTTTATCTTGGCAAGCATGAATAACCAAAGAAAGGGGTAAGATCTGTTTCCACAATTCCCTTGGGGATCAGAGGGTCATGTTCGAGGTTGCCAGAATCACCTGTCACCTCAGGCAGGTTAAAGGTTCTGGTGAGGCACTAGGAGCTAGTCAGGAATTTGTCCAGCAATCTCTGATGGTGTGGAGGACTGACTCCTACATTTCGGACATCCTGTTGTCCAAATACGCAGTCCTATCTTTTCTAAGTGGGAACCATATAACATGGTACCACCGATGTTCATAGGTCAGGTACTTATTTAACGGATCCCCTGAACAGTTCTTATGTGCTTCAAGGTACCCTAATTACCTTTTTACATGGAGACTTCCATGGTGTTGGGGATAATTCCTCCTCAGCATGTTAGGAAGCACCTAATATTGTCTGCAGGTTGTTCAAGTCTGAACTTTTAAAAGGATACCCCACTATAGTTATTCCCTCTCTGAATTCCATTTATTTCAATGGCGAACCACATTAATATTCCTGCTAAGTTACGTTACATATGCTACAAAGTGGGGTGGAGAGGTTACTGTCATTGTTGAGGCCCACAACGTTTATAGAACTGAAGTATTCTACTCCTGGGTCACTTTTCCAGTGCAAAATGCTAACACAAACGTGTCACTATTGTGAACAAGCTAATTTACCTAATGAATACAGACCATACAATGATTTAGAAATACCATTAACATATCAGGAACATCAAAATTGTTTCTAAGGCGTCCTACCACATAAATCAACAACCATGTGGACCCCTCAGCAATGACAGGCCACATGGCCAGTACTAGCTGGCTATACACCCTACCCAAATTTAAGACCGCTTAATGCGGGTGAATTACATGCTCTCTATACTAATCTAGTTAGACCATATCGATGATTAACACAGTTTGTTATGCGTACAACAACTGTCCCAGCAAGGGCTATTCAAGCTGTGCAGCCATAGTCAGCTGTCACTGCAATTTGTCAAGTGACTATTAATGCTATAATGGGGAAGGTTCCCATCAGACAGGAGGAAATACTGTACTGGATAGCACAAAAAACAAATCAGCTTGAAGCTGTGTTCCCCATACGAGACCCCACGATAAACATAAAATTCTCAATGTGCTAACCACTTGGAATGGTTCCCACCATAAACGACTGTGCCACTTGGGGTACAGTTTTTGCTGCAATATATACCATAACACATGGTACCCCCATCACTTGCGGTCTTACTGGAAGTGTTAAAACAAATGTAAAAACGGATCCGGGACAGCTCTTGCCCTGCATCAGGGAATGAAACTAATTGGCAATTTTCCCACAGCATCCTCAATAATACTAAGTAATATCAAGGGGGAGGCAGCGGTATTGGCAGTACGTCAATGTCTCACGCAGGTCACGGGAGTAGACCAGGGGTGCGAGTTACCGAAAATTATTGCAGACTCCTACACATCCATAGGTCGAGATAATTTGAGGGCCAGACCAAATAAGCAACCGCTTAAAGGTAGCTCTGAGAAAGAAAATGCCAAACAAGCACCAGAGTCTTCTATTAACAAGCATTTGCAATGCAATAGGTCTCGCATTTGCGAAATTTTAAGCTATTGGCATTGTAATTGACAATGCCTTTTATTTATATGTTTTCAAAACCAACACATAGATAAAAGGTTTGTCATTTACAATGCCAGTAGCTCAAAGTCTCGCAAATGCGAGACCTATTGCATTGCAAATGCTTGTTTAGCTTTCACGGCACAGCGTCGTTTAAATACATGGTGGTGTTAATATATATATTACTGATATAGTGATATGAAATAGCAGATATGAAGTATGTTGGCGCTATAGAAAATAAACACAGCATGTGAAAGAGAGTGTGAGAACAGATGGAGAGTGAAGGACATGGAAGGAAATTGAGAATTGTTGAGAGAACAAATCGAGATAGCGAGAGAGCGTCTATATATGCGCGAGAGAGAGAGAGAGACAGAGGGGAAGGTGGAGAGAAAAAGAAACAAGCATTGGCATAGCCAATAGGTCTCGCCTTTGGGCCCTTATAAGTGTTTACCCATGCAACAGTTGATGTTGTTGCACCAAGGATATTGTGCTGCATAACTAAATACTTATAAGGTCCCAAAGGCGAGACCTATTGGCTATGCCAATGCTTGTTAAACTTGGTAATACTCTCTGGGCATTGGTTGCATTACGTTCGTACCAATTAAACACCCAAATACAGCAATATTTGACCTGTCCAGGTTTGCAAAGGTCCTTCCACTGTGCAGCAACACGTGCCTTCGCATTTTTAGTAACCTTTGAACCGTTTGAGCTAGAAACTTTTTTGGGGGATAAAATCTGCAGATTATGCGGCAAATGCGGCAACTCTATAATGATGTGAAAATCGCAGCAGCCACACAATCGCATAATTCCAGTGGCCCTGGACAAGACATAGTGATGCAGTGTGATAAAACATATTGATGGAGTGTGAAAAGACAGTGATGCGGAGTGATAGACATGCACAGAGGTACTCTTTATTTATCACAGTTACTGACACAGTGTTATATTTAGGGGATGATGCAGAGAGACAGACATGTCTACGGTGTGGCATGGATTTGTGTGGTGTGATGTGGAGTTGTGTAGTGGAAATATGTGGCATGGTGTGCTGTGCAATTATGTGGCTAGCAATTAAATGGGATTACATGTACTGGAATTATGTAGAGTGAGATTATGTGTTATGGAGTTTATTATGTGGAATGGTATTGGTGTTGCGGAGTGGCATGTTGTGGTGTTGAATTATGTGGTGTGCTGTTAAATTTTGTGGCATGATGTGGAAATCTGTGGTGTGAATTGGAGGTATATGGTGTGTTGTGGAATTGTGTTGTGTATTTGAAATTTGTTGTTTGGTGCAGAATTATGTGGTGTGTATTCGAAATGTGTGGAGTTGAATTGTGTGGCCTGGAACTGTGTGGCGTTGAGTTAAATTATGCTTATTGGAATTAAGTGTATACTGTAGAGTGCATTTATGTGGATTTCTGGTATGTGGCATAGATTGCATTTATGTGGGATGTATTTATGTTGTGTTGAGTAGAGTGTAATTATGTGGAGTGTAAATATGGAGCACTGAGTGGTATTATGTGGAATGTAATTATGTTGCATGGTCTAGAATTGTGTGGCATTGAATTGTGTGGTGTGTGGAATAAAGTGGGTGGTTTGGAGTGGAATTATGTGGCATGTTGCAAGAATAGGTCTCACATTTGCAAGAAGAGCTATTGGTGTTGTACATGACAATGTCTTTTACTGGTGTGTTATGGAGTGGAGTGGACATATGTGGTGTGGGGTGGAATTTTGTTGATTGGATTTGAATTGTTAGCTGTGGAATTGTGTGGTTTGAAAATGTGTAGTGTGGAGCGAATGCGTGTAGTGGAATTATGTGGCATGATTGTGCAGTGGAATTATGTGGATAGTGATTATATGGCATTGAGTACTGGAATTATGTAGAGTGTAATTGAGTGTCATGGAGTTAATTATATAGAATGGTATTGTGTGTTGTGGAGTGGTATGTAGTGGAGTTGAATAATATGGTGTGATGTTAAATTTTGTGACATGATGTGGAATTCTGTGGTGTGGATTGGGAGTGTGGTGTGTTGTGGAATTGTGTTGTGGAGTTGAATGATGTGGTTTGGTCTGGAATTATGTGGTGTGGAATGGAAACGTGTGGATTTGAATTGTGTGGGATGGAACTGTGTGGCGTTGAGTGCTATTATGCTGATTGGAATTATGCTGCATGGTGCGCTACGTTAGTGTGTAATTTTGTAGACTGTCGAATGCATTTGTTCACTGCTATGCACTAATCCGAGAAATACTTCACACAACTTAATTAAGAACGAACACATTACTTTATAAGTATCTAAATTTGATGAATTCATTGCAGAACATCTGCTAAAAGCAGAATACGCCACTAGCGCGTTAAAAGCCAAAAGACTGCACACACAGCAATATCACTGAAAAGTGTGCCATGTTTGAGTATCTGGCAATATTAAAGAAACATTATGGATCATTGGAAACATGGAAAAGCCCCATAACAGTTAAAATGAAACACGTTTTGACTGCTGCTGGACCAGTGCCTCATAACAGCATGCAAAAACTGTACGTAAGTAATTTACTTTATGGAATCAATAAGCTTGTTATCAAATGCAGGAGATGGTTACCATTTTTAACAAAAAATGTACAGAACGCGTTTCCACTGGGGATATTATTATAACTAATAAAGATGTACCTGCAAGCTGCTGTCTGCCCTCATCACTTCAAGCACTAAAATAGATCTGTAGATAGAGAGGTTTTCTAAAGTAATCAGCTGAGAACCAAGGAGCCCGATTGCTAAGGCTGCAAGGTAGCTGAACAGTGTAAACCGGAAGTGGTGACATATTGGTGAACTGTAAACACTTGACCGTGGGAGTGGACAGGACAGTTCATCGGAAATGTAAGTAGAAGAATTTTGAAGCACATTGGAAACCTATAAAAGCAGGACCTGAAACATCTGGAGAGCTGTAAATCATCCAGGAGTGCTTCGGGGAGCTAGAAACGTGAATTGGGAGCGCTTGCGCAAGCAGTGGAGCTTGGAGTCACGCCTACGAACTTGCTGCAGCCCGAAGGACGTAGAGATGTGTCTGAGAGCGTGCGAGCTTTGGAAAGGAGATACAATAGTCTTGTCTTTGGACAGACATTGTTGACTGGGTCGTTTCTTTCATGTGAAACAAACAAAAAAATAACAGAAACACAGGGACTCCCACCCAAACACACCGATCTATGCCCAGGAATATTTGAAATAAGGCCGTGGCGTAACATCTTAAAGCTGCTGACTGTAGAACAGGGGAACAGTGTTCGAGTCTTGCTTGCGTCCATGCCTAATAAAAAATAAATAAACAGTCACATGATTAAGAGCTAGAGTAGAAAGGGGAAGAGAGAGGGCCGATAGGCAAAGAGCTGGAGAAATGGGGCGAGAGATGGGCGGAGCGAGGCGCTTGGGAGAGCAAGCGAGAGGAAAGCCAGATGGCGCCTCATCGCGCGCTGTAAGGGTGCCGCAAGGCAAGCCAGATGGCGGCTGTGCACGTGCCTGCGCGCGTAACCGCAAGCTTGAGGCCAGCAAAAGCGTGTGGTCGGACTTTTAAAAGCCCACTTACTAAATGTCTCGGCCAGAGCAACGCATGCGCTGGCTCAGGCGAGACCTAAAAAGACAGAAGAAGAGACAGGGAGAGGGCAGATGGGGTAGGAGAAGAGAGATATATTAACGGAGGGCGATACAGAGGGTGTCAGAGAGAGGGGAGGGTCGGCCCAGCATGTGAAGCAGGCACGGCACGTGCTTGCAGTGCCGCTCTCCCCGCCCCCCTCCCCGAGCCGGTCAGGAGCGCACTATCTGCTGTCCACTGTTGGTAAACTCTCCTCCAACTACCTGTTTTGGGTAAAACCGCATCTCTTGGAGTCTTGTCAGTTCATCTGTAAATCAAAGCCTGGCTCCCGCACCCCTGGAGCGCCCCGGTGCCAGCCTGGGCTGGGTGTCCAGTGTTCACATTAACAGCCTCGGTCGCGACCAGTCCAGCCCGCGGGAGTTCTGCCTGCAGTGGGCATGCGGACTGAGTGACAGGAGCAGTGCTGTGCGCCCTGTGTCATCTGTAGACCGTATGTGTCCGTGTGCATGCAGTGGGAGTGCGGACTGAGTGACAGGAGCAGTGCTGTGCGCCCTGTGGCATGGGGTGTCATCCGTAGACCGTGTGTGTCCGTTGCGTGCAGTGGGCATGCAGAGTGAGTGACAGGAGCAGGGCTGTGCTCCCTGTGGCATGGGGTGTCATCCGCAGAGTGTCTGTGTCCGTGTGCGTGCAGTGGGCGTCTGGACTGAGTGACAGGAGCAGTGCTGTGCGCCCTGTGGCATGGGGTGTCATCCGCAGAGTGTGTGTCCGTGTGCGTGCAGTGGGCGTGCGGACTGAGGGACAGGAGTAGTGCTGTGCGCCCTGTGGCATGGGGTGTCATCCGTAGTGTGTGTGTGCCCGTGTGTCTGCAGTGGGCGTGCGGACTGAGGGACAGGAGCAGTGCTGTGCGCCCTGTGGCATGGGGTGTCATCCGTAGAGTGTGTGTCCGTGTGCGTGCAGTGGGCGTGCGTATTGAGTGACAGGAGAAGTGCTGGGCACCCTGTGGCATGGGGTGTCCGCCGTACAGTGGTGTGTGCCTGTGTGCGTGCAGTGGGTGTGCGGACTGAGTCACATGAGCAATGCAGTGCACCCTGTGGCATGGGGTGTCATCCGTAGTGTGTGTGTGGGGGCTGCAGTGTGCGCGAGATCGTCTCCATCCATATAGTGCGCACGTGCCCCCGTGTGTAGGTTTTTATGAATGTGTAATACACAATTGGAGATATATAATACACGCCGGTACAACTGTAACATCACGTGCATTTCACTACTCAGTGAGAGGGGATGTCACCCAAAACATCAGCGAAGCCAGAGTCAGTCAGCGTGAGTGATGGTGAATATAACACTGCACTTTGTACAGGAACACACAGCAGAGCAAGAGTAGAGTGAGTGAACTACAAACACTATGTCACACTGGCGAGAACTGGCGCACATCACTCACTCTTACTGCCTCGCTGTCCCTCTCGCTCTGTCTCCCCGTGCGCCTCTAGCTCCCTCTTTGTCTCATGGCTTTCCCCATCCCAGTGGTCACGCAGCGTATTGCCCCGAAGGTACTAACCTGTCCGTGGCTCATTATTGGGGCAATAGGTGGACAGTCGGCGCTTCCTTGGCCAGGAATCAACACAACACGAAGATGCACAGAGACGTGAAAGCAGCTTCACTTTAATGGGGGGGGGAAAAAAGTGCCTACACCGAGTAATGAAGAAGACAGTGTAACGCCGCAAGTAAATGATCCAGTCCGGATGGGCGGGGCCAAAATGAGACAGGGCGGTAATAAGGAGGGACTAAGAAGCCTCATTTACAATCGAAAGCCTGCGTTTAGCATGGACGATGACGCGAGCCAATGGAAACAAGGGGCGGGGCTTAAACTCCACTTCTGGAAATATCCCGATTACAAGAAGCCTCGGAGAGCGAGCAGCGCATGCGCGCTGCAACTCAGGTCTGCGAGAGCTAAAAACGCTTGGACAAACAAAAAACAAAGAAAAAGCTAAATCATGGAATGTATCGCTGTAACCAGAGTCTTCTGAAAAACGTTACAATTTACGTAACCATGATAATATTAAACAGCCTGATAGGTATCAGTATACTGATACATGTCCTTCTTGTTCCTTTCAAGACCTCATCAGACAGATGATCAGAGAGCGTTGGGGGGTGGGGAGTGATCAGAGCGCAGACAATAAGAGTATGTGAAACCGAAAAAGGACTCAACGCTTGTCTGACGTCACAATAAAAAAAGGGAGAGAAACTACCACAGCAGAAACCTCAATTAAAAAACAGAAGGTGGTTGCAGGAATTTTGGTAAAATATGCCACACATTCTGCGAACTCTCCTTCCGAACAAGACGTGAGCAGTGACTCTGATAGACAACGGGGCAGAGGTCACGATAGTTCGCTAGAGTCTTAAAGAGTTTTTGGATGTGACAGCAACTAGAGACTTTATAGAAGTCGAAAACCCAGAGTAGCGCGTTGCCCCTCCAGACACACTATACAAATTAAAAATACAAATAGAGAGTGACATACAGCATTCTATTAAAGTAATATTCTGGGAAAATTTGACACCATGTTATGACATTCTCTTGGCAGACGTCAACTGGCACCGGAGTTTGTAAAAACAGCCCCCTGAAATACCCACACTGATCACGTGCGATTCACATTACTGTATCCAGTCCTTTGATAAAAACGTACATTATTAGTGCCTAAATGAAGTCAAACTCAAAAGGGAATACTATAAAGCACAAACTGCTTTGGGGAAAAGTGGCAACATCTAAAGACAGCTTGCCACGGCCTCATGTCATACACACACTGAGTCACCAACGTCATGTGGGAGTGCACGTTGTAGGCAATTCTCTGGCAGAAGAAGCTGCCAAATCGGCAGTTAGGACTGCAACTGTTGCTGCAATAACTTGTTCTCATAAGAATGTGAACAAAGAAATAATTGCTGCAGTCAACACTTTGTGCAACGGCACCCATTTACCTAAAAAATATCCAGCATAATATTTCTACCAATTGAGTACCCAAAACATTCCTTTTCCTACCGTTCCTGGGGTGGGTGATCATATGATTCCCAAACAAGACCGCAGGCTAGAATTAATTATAGCAGCACATGAGAGAATGGCATCTGCTCATGCTGGTTGGGCAGCTACAATATCACCTTTGCAAAAACGCTATTGATGGCATGGTCTGTACAAGCTGACAAAACAGTATGTCCTTAGGTGTGACATCTGCCAACAAATAAAGTGCTCCACCATAGCATGCCCACTGCAGACACCTTTCTTGGTTTCTAGCAAACCTCTCAAATGCATTTATCTAGACCATTGTGGTCCCCTAAATTCAGATGGTGCATTCAAATTTATTCTACACTCAGTAGATTCTTACTCCAGATTTCTATGGGTGTGGCCATAATGATCGGCTGATGATCAAACTGGTATTAAAGATTTACAAGTCTTCATCAGCACATATGTAGGAGCTACATTCCACTCAGACCAGGGCCCTGCCTTTGACTCTAAGGCTTACAGGGATACCCTGGGTGTGGCTGTGCACTACGTCTCTCCATACCATGCTGAGGGAAAATGTAATTGTGAAAAAGAAAAAACGTGACTCATAGTAATCCTTAATACTAGAGTATTAGGTTGAGGTCGCAGTTGGGTCCATCACTTGCATGGAGTCCAGAGAGCATCAAATAATCCGCCTTGACGATCTTTGGGTAGCCGGACCCCATAAGAGGTCTTTTTTGGGACCCAGATGAACGTTCCAGAGCTTGACTGTCCTGGCACAGTGGCGGCAGATACACTTTTTAACATAAATGAACGTTTTGCTGTCTTACAGGAATTACAAGATGTCAGAGACGAGCGGTCTAATGACCCTACCAAAGTGAAGTGGAGTGATGGAGTGGAGGACCAACAAGCGTCATCTGGCTGGATTCCTAAAGTTGGGGATCTAGTTCGGGAGAAGACTGCAGTAAAGAAGGAATTTGGCCCATCATACCTTACACATGTGCCAGTCCTCGGCATTCAAGGTACAAGAACCATGAGTTTGTCACCACTTGCTGGTTATAAAGACAAAATTACTTGTCTTAACTGATCAAGTAAAGTCACATCATGTGTCTAGTACTAGACAGTAGGCCACGAGGATACCTGGTTCATTCCCAGACTGCTCTCACTATCCTACAGGAACTTCCTTTACAAGTTTATCAACACCAATATTGTTTCCCCTCGCCTGGGGAGGGAGGAAAATGAATTATTGTTGATTCCAGTTACCACTACAAATACAAGCCATACACAGGAAGTGAGTATGCAAATTGCTTCTGCTACTTCTAACAACAGTTTATGACGAACCACCTTTGGAGGCGTTTACCAGTTCTTTCCCGCCTACTGCGGCTCCTGTTTTTAAACAAACTGCTTCTGGTTATTTTGTGGATGCAGATTACTTTTCTTTTGATTATTTTGACACTTCACTACATGGTGTATGTGATTTCCTAATTTGATTGAAAGGCACTTATCTAACTCCTCCATGGCGTTATTGGGTCTTGCAAAAATTAAAGAAATAAACTTGCCCAGTACTCATTCAATTGCTGACTGATAGTTGGCAACATTTACTAAATTACACAGAGGAACAGCTCAATAGCATTGTGCAAAATGGTACATACAATTCAACACTTTCAGGTTCTGACGGGTGGTTATTGTGGCCAGTGAGCACAAATGGTTGTCATGCACATTTTTTAAAACCCTACAAAGGGTTTTAAAGCTAGCAGACCAGACACTCGTTATACCCAATCTCCACATTCAGGGATTGTTACTACTTATTCCATAGAGAAGTTATGTCAACAATGGCTTCAACATTCTACTTTGTCTGCAGTAAAAGAGCATCTTTCTCTCCAATCGAAAGACTTCTTGTTGGGTCCTAGGTCTCTGCGTTCTAAATTGTCTGAAAGTGTCTCAAATGGAAGCTGCTGCTCGATTAAGGCAAATATATCAAGGAAATTTAAAGAATGCACTTGCTGTTGTCGATAATGGCATGAATACGGTGTCAACTCATAATTTGAATAACACTATCGGCTGCAACTGACATCATGCAACATGACAGGACTTCTCTATACCATTGGCAGAGTCAGCTTAGGCCAATTATGCATTTGTGGAGGACACTCTAGGTTTTGAAATCTCTCGGCGTGCCGTGGAAGCACTTGAATTCCACATTATTTTTGCAGTTTAATTTAACACGTAGGCAACAATTAATGGCTAAAATAATCATACATATACACAGTTAAACATAGGAAAATTAGAATAGCTGCATTTCACAGTAGCAGAAATACAGTCAGCTGTATGGTTAACACATGGCGTGATCTCACTCCCAATTTCAACATTTCATATAGCATGAAATATTTTCCAATAGGTAGATAGGAGTTTTTAGGAGAGAGTTACGTCCGCAAAGTATGGTCTTTACCTTTCAATTACCAATGTGTCAGTGGGGGACGGGAGATCTTTCTTAGGGGAAATGAATGTGACGTTTCGCTCGACTACTCACTTGTGTGTGAAGACGTGACCCTTTTCGGAGCATGAAACGTTTAGAAAGTTAATTAAGCATGTTACTTAAAGGGGATGCCAGCTTCTCCGAATCGTCCAGTCATTAGATTACTTTCGAATGGAAGTTATTTGATGTTGAACGATCAAAGTTGCTATGGGAAGCGAGAAGATGTCTTATATGTGGTTTCGGTCTCAGACAGTCAAATGTTCTGTGCTTTTACTTCCAACGCACAGTGTTAAGGCAGCTAGCTTGAGGCCTTTCATTCCAACCTTGAAGGATAACTTTGACAAACTGAGCAGATTAAAGACATTATTGTTTCAAAAGGATATGGCACAAACATCTCCCCTGAGAGACCTTGGACTTACAAGTAGCACGGTCGTCTTCGGAAATACAATCGCTACTAAGCACATTTGCTTGCCATTTTGGTGAACTTGTGTAACGAATATTTAATGCTTCCAAAACCAGTGATGTGATGCATTTCTTTAAGGTGGTTGGGTCTGGCTATGTCAGCATATTTCAGCCATTTGTTTGAGTAATTCAGTCCTTAATTCATCCAAAATTTTCAAATCTTTTTGGAGGCATACCACTTGCGTTATTCCTAATTTGTGGTATTTTGGCCCTATTTTTGCTGCTCAGAAATTAAGGTTCCACGTCCAGGCCAAACGTGATGGATCTACCACACGCCAACCTGTGTCATGAATGAATGATACATTTTTGGGGAATATCTGTGCTCCAGGAACTGAATAGGGACTTGTTCCTGACCTTTCAACCAATGTGGTCTACCTACATGCAGCCTGTCTTTCCATTGTCTGTGGTGCCTTTTCGAGTGTGCGTTGGATACCTGCCTTTCAATGCAATTGGGGCAATCTACAGACATGAACCGGTTGATGCGTAGACGCATTTTCGGATTTGTCCAATGAACTTGCCATTGCTTCAGAATGCCTTCTATGAGCCATCTCCCTTCGATATAGATACCAGCTCTTCCAATACGGGTGTACTGCAGGGAGAGACTGCTTCAACATCAACTGAAGGTGCTGACCGCGTGTTCTTTGGAATTGATTAATGCGGCTATTGTGAAAATAACCCCTGCTGATGAACAACCCATTTTAGATTCTTTTAACATGGATGTCATGATGGGAAGCTCCCGAGACTTTCATTTTTTACATATTGATATTCAAATTTTTTTCTTTATCGTTTTATATAAACCTTTTAATTTGACATTTTTTATACGTTTTTAGTATACTTTGTTTTGAAATTGTTTATTATTCATTATATGCTTTATTTATAGACTAGTCGTATGTAGAAGCAGAGTATTTTCACAGCTAAGGGGAGAGTGTTGCGATGCCCTCTTAGACCCACTTTGGTCCTCCAGTTTTAGTTTCATATTTTACAAATTTTAGCAGCTTTCGTTTTAGCTGCATTATTTATATATATATGTGTGTGTGCATGATAGTCTTCTGAGAAGTCGCTGTACACGTTTGCTTGGTTTTATCTGTACTCTTCATTCAAGGCTAGGAACATAAAACGAGATATCCTCGTATCGCGTTGTCCGCTCAGAGACTGCTTCTAACATGTAGACACACCATTACATCAATGCTATACGTCTAACACAGTGGGCTATTATATAAACACCCCACTGTCATATTTTCCCGTTCTTTGTGCGGTGACTCCTTAATTAAGGTAATAATGAAATCTAACTTCGTTTTCTTACATGACATGGGCACATCAGATATACCAACCTATACCGGCAGTGTGTTGAGAAACGTAATCGTCTACATAATGGTCTCCTCTGAATTGCATCACATTTTTAAAAGTTTTAAAATTTTAATCAATTGTTGTAGTGATCACAACCCACTTCTTACAACTTTTCAACTAACTTTAACAATTCAGGCTCAAATGGGAAGCATGTTAAATTTTATTACTCCAAATCAAAGGGTATCAGACTGAAATGGAATAAGCTATCACCAGATGTTTTTATTGCTAAATTGATCTGTACAAATATTAGCGCACTTTTCTGTAAGTCTCTGTCACTGGCTCCTGACACACATTGTATCCTTCATAGCTCTAACTCAATTTGAGTGGCTGATTCAAAATTTCTAACTCTGAAACCATTAGAAGCTGATCCAAAACCGTAATGTGGTTCGATGCAGCCTGCACAGCTGCCCACAAATCAATTAAAGATCACCCTCCGAGCTAAACCTATATGCTCAGAGATCTCTTTTAAAGGCTTTTGCGGGGTACATGGGTAAACGGGACTTGTCAATTAACAATTCCAAGTCCTATGTGCTGAGAATAGGTAAGCAATCTGTGAAGCCCTTTAAATTTGCAATTGACTCAACTGTGGTCCCTCTTACGAATGTTCTCTCATATTTGGGGCTTCTTATTGACAACAAATTAAAATGGGGACCCCAAATTGAGAAGAAGAAGGGGAAAGTGGTTCGGGCCAACGCGGCCATTTTTAAATTTTCATCAAGAATAGGGAAAAAAACCAACTGGGGCCATGTTACAAGTTTATAAGGCTAAAAGTCTTTCCATTGCCACTTATGGAAGTGAGATATGGGGATATACAGTTGCAGATCCTCTGCAAGTGGTGGAAAATAATTTTTTAAAACGCCTTCTGTGTGTCCCTCAGGGGACCTCTAATTTAGCAGTGCATGAAGAACTGGGGGTCCCCTATATTAGTGACATCCTTGCATTACATCCATTGATTTTTTGGTTGAAATGTTGGTTAAATCCAGATCTGTCTTTTAACCATTTATTATTAAGAGAGTGTATGCTGTTAGAACAAGCCTCATGTATCCCTTGGCTAAATTATATTCAAAAGAGTTTTAAAGGGATAGGGCGTGGCGACCTGTATAGCAAGCCAGAATGCATAGTTAAGCAGGATGTCGTATCAAGCAGAATAGCTTTTATGAGTTTGTGGAGGATGGAAAGAGAAGCGAAGGAGTTGCTGAAACCCAGTGTACGCAATTTTATATTAACGAAAACCACCTTGTCAACCGAACCCTACCTTATGGGGTGTTTGTCTTCTCACGAGAAATATCTTTTAACAAGGTTTAGGATGAATCTATACCATCTCCTGTTGGTTAGACCAAAAGACCATAAGAGGGCAAGTGTGTCACTATCCTGCGGCTGCGACGGTGAGTCTCCGCAGGATTTGTTGCACTTTATGTTTGTTTGTAGATTTTATGAAGTTCCTCGTAGGATTTTTTGGTCCCTTATTTAAAACGATTGAATTTTAGACAGGTTCGCCCCGCACTTTTGCACCTACAGATGCGGTCAACGGAGTCACTGTTTTTTACACTTGGCTATTTAAAAGCTTGTGTTAAATCGCGATCCTTTATGGATGTTTAACTTGTTATTTTATTAATGCATTTTTATTGTTCGAATGTATACTCCTATGTTTGCACTTATATAACGTGCATAATTTATACAAATGCTCCTGGGGGTTGCAGTTTTTAACATTCTTGTGGACTGTACATATGTATTTATCGCACATTGCACTTTACATTTTGAATTGCACTTGGGGAGTATGATTCTAATCTGACTTTTTTTACCAGTTTAAGGAGATTCGATTTATATATTTTAATGTCTTTGTGTAACTTTTATGGTTTTGATGTTAAAACCGAATAAAGTTTATTGACTGACTGAGTGGCTGATTCAAAATTTCTAACTCTGAAACCATTAGAAGCTGATCCAAAACCGTAATGTGGTTCGATGCAGCCTGCACAGCTGCCCACAAATCAATTAAAGATCACCCTCCGAGCTAAACCTATATGCTCAGAGATAAAGCACACAGCAGAAACTATAAAGTTGCACTGGAGGAGCGCAAGGCAAAAGGATTTGTTGGAAGCAGGAGGTGTAAGGGACTCCATGAAATTCTGGGAGATAATAAACCGGCCATTCTTTGCACACCAAGGTACCTCCGTAATGGAGTCCTTCATATCTGCAGATACCCAAGTACAGAATTACGCAGACTTCTTTCACACTGCTGATTCAGAACTCATGCCACAGGAGAGGGGGGAGGGATACTTTTAGACTTAGACCCACAAGCTTTTAGCAACTCAATAAATGTAGAGGAAGTGGATATGGCTATATTGAGAAGCGCTGCTGGGAAGGCCCCTGGGCCCCGAGGATGTTCCCGTCGACATTTATAGATCTAGTGCACCATTTTGGACCCCACGGTTAACAAATATATTTAAAAACTCGTTAACAGGCCAGCTCCCAGAATCCTAGAGCAAAAACATCATTGTTCCTATATTTAAAACGAGCAGCAGTTGGCCACCTGTTTCCGCCTAATTTCTTTAATAGAGTTGAACACCAAGATCCCTGGGGGGATTATCCTGTCACGGCTTGAGAAATGGGCAGAGGAACATAAGATCCTTACAGAAGTTCTGTTTGGCTTTCACCATGGGATGGGCACAATTGAGCAATGTTTAATGGTAGCAGGGAAATATCTTTTAGAAAAAAAGGGTGCACTCCATCTAGCATATATGGACCTCTTAAGTGCATTTGACCTGGTCAACCTGTCAAAATGATGGGACATAATGGATAAAATGGGGGTGAATAAAGATCTCTTATTATTGATAAAATGCATCCATGCTGAAACTTTGGTCTCAATCAGTTATGGTATCATAGGAGAGCTTGCTACATCTGTTAAGACTCGGAGAGGTGTCAAGGATGCATCTTGGCACCCTTTCTTTTCCTGCTTACTTTTTTCATGGAAAGTTTAGATCTAAAGTGAACTATACTAAATCCTTTGTAATGACTTGCGGCCCAGCAAAAACTAAGAATTATTGGCTGGATGGGTCAAAGCTGGGCAAAACAAACAATTGTTTAGGCATTTTATTTAATTCCTCCTTGACCTGATCATCTATGATAAAGCTAAGAAATCAATATTTTACTAAAATAAATGACAGTGTTTAGATTTGCACATAAATTGCGACAAAAACCATTTAATAAATTAATCACTTCATAAAAGTAAGTGTTTACCCGTAGGTTAATAAGGGGCCGGTATGTGGGGCTACTCTAATTCAGAAATCCTTCAACGTCACGAAAATGGTTTAATATTCATATTTCTGTCAATTCTACGAAGCATAAGGTCGATTATAGGCCATGAGGTAATAAGTCTTCCATACATGGGGGATACGATTGGGCTCGCACCGCTGATTTTATAGATCAATCAATCACAGAATTTGTAAAGCGCACTACTTACCCGTGAGGGTCTCAAGGCGCTAGGGAAAAAAGAAAAGGGGGGGGGGGTGCTGCTACTGGTCGAACAACCAGGTCTTGAGTAGCCTCCTGAAGGTCAGCAGGTCTTGGGTCTGTCGTAGGCTTAGTGGAAGGGTGTTCCAGGTCTTGGCGGCGAGGTGGGAGAAGGATCTGCCGCCGGTGGTAGTTCTTCGAATGCGAGGGGCGAGGGAGAGGTCGGCGGAGCGGAGTTGGCGGTTGGGGACGTAGAAGAGGAGTCGTCTGTTGAGGTAGGCTGGGCCAGTCTTGTGGAGTGCCTTGTGTGCGTGGATGAGGAGTTTGAAGGAGATTCTCCTGTCGACGGGGAGCCAGTGCAGGTTCCTCAGGTGGGGGGTGATGTGGCTGTGGCGTGGTACATCAAGGATCAGGCGTGCGGAGGCGTTTTGTAGATAGATTGCTGGGCCAAGCAGGACTGGTCAGAGCTTTTCTGGTGGACTGTTTATCATTGGATAATGTGCATCCCATGGTTTGCATATGTTTAAAGAATGTTTTACCTTGTGGGAGCCCCAGATATGTAGGACAATCCCGGGCGATCGAAATGAGCTGTAAAGATAAAATCAAATTGCTCTTTTCAGAAAACTACGCGAAGATAAGGTGGGAACAGGCGTCATTGCGGTCTAGTGCTCGTGAATATTCTTTTATCTGTACATCTGCTGGCTCAGATCCTAATCTATCATTTATAACGCATCCTAGACAACGTTTTTATCTAGTTAAGGCTAAATACTGTGAACTTTATCATTGCTTTTCCCATGCAGGGAACATTCTTTAGAACATTGCCACCCTGTCCATGTGATGGCATGTCCAGGCAAAGCACATCACTTTATGCTTTTTGGACTTTAGTTTCTGCGCCACGTTGATTATTTTTGGTCCCTATTTTACGCAAGAGTAAAAGCAGCCTTGATAAGCTAACAGAAATTAGACACATCAAATATCTGTTTTGCTGTATTACATTTTATAAAACCAGCAATCACTATTAGGAAAACATATCAATCAAGAAGAACTGCCGCACACTCGAGAAAGCCTGGCGACTCGACCAGACCACAGACAACAGGACCGCCCTCAAGCACGCCACCCGCAAACACCACCAGCTGATCCGTGCCACCAAGAAGTCGGCACTCAAAGAACGACTGGACAACAACGCCCACGACAGCAAGGAACTTTTCAGCATCGTCAAAGAGTTCTCCAACCCCAGCGCCGGAAACAACGACATCACCCCCTCGCAAGACCTCTGCAACTCACTCGCCGCGTTCTTCCACCGCAAGATCACCGACATACATAACAGCTTCGACGCACAGACCACGCACCCTACCGCCGAACCAACGCCCGCCACCACCACCCTCTGCAACTGGACCCCGATCAGCACCGAAGACACCACCCGCACGATGAACTCCATCCACTCCGGATCACCAACCGACCCCTGCCCACACCACGTCTTCAACAAAGCCGACGCCACCATCGCACCCCATCTCCGGGACATCATCAACTCCTCCTTCCACACCGCCACCTTCCCGGAGAGCTGGAAGCACGCCGAGCTTACCGCCCTCCTGAAGAAACCAACGGCGGACCCCACCGACCTCAAGAACTACCGTCCCATCTCGCTCCTTCCGTTTCCGGCCAAAGTCATCGAGAAGACCGTCAACAGACAGCTTGCCGCCTTCCTCGAGACGAATGGATCCCTCGACCCCTCGCAGTCCGGGTTTCGGGCCAACCACAGCACCGAGACCGCCCTTATCGCAGCCACCGACGACATCAGAACCCTAACCGACAACGGGGAAACAGCAGCCCTCATCCTCTTGGACCTCTCCGCGGCGTTCGACACCGTCTGCCACCGCACCCTAGTGAAGCGCCTCAGCAACATCGGAATCCGAGAGAAAGCACTGGAATGGATCATCTCGTTCCTCGCCGGAAGAACCCAGAGAGTCCGCCTCCCCCCGTTCAGATCCGAGGCCACCGAAGTCATCTGCGGCGTTCCACAAGGATCTTCACTCAGTCCAACCCTCTTCAACGTCTACATGAGCCCCCTCGCAGCCATCGCACGCCAACACAACCTCAACATCATCTCCTACGCCGACGACACCCAGCTGATCCTCTCCCTCACCAACGACCCCACCACCGCCAGAGCCAACCTACACGACGGGATGAGAGACGTCGCCGACTGGATGAGGAACAGCCACCTTAAACTGAACTCAGACAAGACGGAAGTCCTCATCCTGGGCTCATCACCCTCCGCCTGGGACGACTCTTGGTGGCCCCCGGCCCTGGGCACCGCGCCCAAGCCAACGGACCACGCACGCAACCTGGGCTTCATCCTGGACTCCTCCCTGTCGATGACCAGACAAGTCAACGCCGTCTCATCTTCGTGCTTCAACACCCTGCGCATGCTCCGCAAGATCTTCAGATGGATCCCCACTGAAACCAGGAAGACCGTCACCCAGGCACTCGTCACCAGCCGACTGGACTATGGGAACACCCTCTACGCCGGAACCACAGCCAAACTTCAAAAAGACTCCAGCGCATCCAGAACGCCTCCGCACGACTCATCCTGGACATCCCCCGACACAGCCACATTACCGGACACCTGAAAGACCTGCACTGGCTCCCCGTCAGCAAGAGAATCACGTTCAGACTCCTCACCCACGCACACAAGGCCCTCCACGACCTGGGCCCCAAGTACCTCAACGACCGCATGACCTTCTACACGCCCACCCGCCAGCTACGATCAACCAGCCACGCCCTCGCCACCGTACCACGCATTCGCAGAGCCACCGCCGGAGGAAGATCCTTCTCCTACCTGGCAGCCAAGACCTGGAACTCCCTCCCCACTCACCTTCGGCGAACCCAGGACCATCTCTCCTTCAGGAAGCAGCTCAAGACCTGGCTGTTCGAGCAGTAACTTACCCCCTCCCCCAGCGCCTTGAGACCCTCCCGGGTGAGTAGCGCGCTCTATAAATGCCGTGATTGATTGATTGATTGATTGATTGATTGAGGAGCATGCAATTTATGAGTTTAGTTTTAAACAAAAATATCGTTTTATTTTGTATCTTATATCCGTATTTATATATTTTATTGGCATGTGATGCTTTGTTCTTTTATGGCTGTTTTATAGCCGAATAAAGATATATTGAACCTGAACCACTCCACTGTCCTCTTAGAGGTCAGAGGGGCATTCCAGCCACGACGGTCCTGGTACGGATGCGGTTTTCAACATGTGACTCTGCTAATGCTGATCTTTCATCCTGATCCTACAGCGCCGGTTTCCTAATCCAACACCCAACCAAGTCACTCAGGTATGGGGTCTCGGGCTATCCTAAGAGATCAGGCAGAGGGCACTCCTACTATGCGCTCAGATTAGGATTAGAGCGAAGTAGAAATACATAGACACGTCTATACAGAATAGCACTGCCATGGTTGGACTGTTCATTCTGTTTACAATGTTCGTAATACATTGCTTTGTTTCAGCGTCCTAATAATTGCAGCTCATTCTCTATGCAAGACTACAATTGTTTCAATAAATTTATTGAAAACGTTAATTTGTATCCTCCTTCTGTTTATCTTGGCAAGCATGAGTAACCAACGAAATGGGTAAAATTTGCTTCCACAATTCTCTTGGGGATCAGCGGGTCATGTTCGAGGCTACCAAAATCCCCTGTCACCCCAGGTAGGTTAGTGAGGCACTGTGGCCTATTTGGAATTAGGCCAACAGTCTCTGATGGTGTGGAGTACTCAGACTCCTACATTTCTGACGTCCTGTTGTCCAAATACATCGTCCTATCTTTTCTAAGAACCGTATAGCAGGCTTTTACAGCAAATGATACGATGTCTCAACTCTGTCTGAGTAATCCCTTTCCCAACTGATAGGCATGCAGACGCAGCTTCTTTTCTCTGACAATGGGACTGACTGACCAAATGAGCTTCACACCACCACACATTCTACTGTCCCACTACTGTCTGACTGTGGAGATTTGTCATTCTCAGGACATCACTGATGGCAAAGCTACTGAACTCTGCACTCAGAGAACACTCCGAGTCTGACTCACCCAACATTGTGCCTCCCAGTCAGAGCACTGACAGATCATAACACACCTAGGTTTCCAATCCAAGCCTTGCCAACACTTAAGACCCTCACCAGCAGAGACCTTTGCCTGCTGACTTTGAGCTCTGCCTCAGACTGCTCACTTTCTTTTCTCTCGTTCTCTGGTAAAGTGTTACGCTAATTGCTACCAACTCTTTTCTATGAGACGCTTTCAGGGTCAAAGCACTGGTAGCCCAGTGAAAAAATCCTCTTCCTTTTCTCTGCATGATGTCCACTGACACAGGAGGAGCTCAGACAGTCAGGTCACCTGGAATGGAAAGTTTCACTCAGCCTATGAGGCTGGTCCAACAGAGACCAAAAAACAACTACCAAGTGCAGCAGTGACAGTCAAATTGCTGCAGCATTCACTGCACATAAATAGGCAGGAGGCCAGGTTACTGAAGGAGGTCAGACAATTTTTAGCTAAACTTTTTAAATATATTATCCGACTTCTCTTGAAATGTCAGCATACGGCTATATCTGTTCTGTGGTTTGAGAAAAGAAAAATGTGCGAGTCGGTAAGTTCATAAAACAGCCAGAGTTCATATAGTCCACTACCTTTGAGAGTCCAGCTGTGATCCAAACGCAAAAGAATCAGAATTATAAGACCATTGTGTGTATAATGGGGGAAACCATTAAAGATTTGCCCCATTTGTTTTGTGGTGGATATGGGCAGGCAGACCAGCACACAGAATGCCAGTGTGTCAGAATGCAGAATGCCAGTGTGTGTCAGAGTTTGTACACGCCTTGGAACGGAGGAGAAATGGAGGGTGCCTAAGGAGAATAGTGGAAAAGAGTCTGAGGAAGAACAAGGGGTACCTGATGGGCCCACAGGTACTTAATGGTGATGTAGAGTGCATGAGAAGGCTCTTAGCAAAAGTAACAGAGAAGAAATGACTCGGAGGAATGGAAATTTCAATTAGGGGAGGAAGGAGAGGTGGTGATAAAAGGTAATGGGTGGAAGGTATCTTAATTAGATGGCAGAGAGAACCTTTGAGGAATAAACTATACTTGTGCGAAATAGTACTAGAAAGGGGAGGCAAAGACAGCAATTTTTGCGGTATAGATGCGGGAGAGCGCCTGAAAGGATGCGACTGTACGACTATGTAAGGAAAATGGAGGAAAGAGCACTGAATAAGGGGCTGAAAAGATTAGCTTAGCATGGACACAGGAGAGTGCACAAATGAGGATGAAAAAGAGAATATCCGAGTTGAAGGAACCCAGGATAGATAAAAAAGAAAAGTACTTTATGCGGTTTCTGAATGCAATGGAAAATCAACTGCACAGATTAACCAAACACTGGAGAATTCAATATGAGAGTAAATATCAGGATTTAGTGTGTGCTCGACATGGTAAAAACATGTGGTAAGTGTGTAAATAACAATGAAGCAGAGAAACAAACACTTTGCTCAGTGTGCAATAGTGCCACTTGGGGTCTCACACAAGACAAGGAAATGTCACCTATAACTGCAAGCCAAACATGCCGATACAGAAGCAAACTGAAAAAATTGTAGCCTTGAGTAAGAGAAACAAGCATCTGCAAAGACAATAGGTCTCACCCATGCGCGATCTGTTGGCTTTGGCAATCGTTTGGCGGTGGCTAACGGGGATGACAATGGGAAGATTTATAAAAAGCGCTGTTAGAAATGGGGGTCTCTAGTTGGCAATGGTTTGCATCTTTGTCCAAATAGGTACCCTTCTTCCTGGTCAGGGTAAGGGGGGGGATACACTTCTAAAATAACCCCTGCTCACCGCCTTGGTAGCTTGGCACAAGCAGACAGGCTTATCTCAGAGGCAGTGTGTAAAGCATTTGTGCACACATACAGTGATACAGTGGAAACATACAAATGGACACCACACCAGTTTAGAAAAATAATTAATCTTTATCTAAACCAAACAAGACCAAAATGACAAAAATCCACAATACAGTAATCAAAATATGACTTACAAAAGGTAGAAACAGCTCTGTTCAAAGCAAATTGCAGATGCGACACTCTTCACACAAAGTACCTTGGTTGTGTCACACGCACAAACAAAAACTGTCACAGGGAAGGTGATGGTTGGTTCCTTACTTCAGGGGAGGTGATGCGTCGGTGCCTTACTGCCACGCAGGGGCGGTGATGCGTCGGTTCCTTACTGAAGGGGAGGTGATGCATCAGTTTCCTACTGTGCAGGGAGGTGATGTGTCAGTTTCTTACTGCGGCCCCGGCGGCGTTCTTGCAGGCGTGGCTCCCAGATGCGATACGTGAGGATCGGGATGCGTCGGTTTCTCCAACCGCGGTCCCACAATGCGTTGGTTCTTGCAGCCACACAGCCGGGCCTGCGTCTGAATCGGTGCAGTGATCTCAGCCTTTGTAGATCGGGACACTCGCTGCGGCGTGCCGCAATTTCTCAAGCCGCGGGCAGGCGCTGCATCGGTTTCTTCAGTGATGCGTCGGAAACAGGTGCGGATGCATCGCGCTTCTCATCGTTGCATTACTTTCCCAGCTCCCAACAGCAGGAACAACCTCCAGAGGCCCAGAACAGCAGCAGGCAACTCCTGGCAGGTCAGCACTCCAGGCAAGGAAGTTCAGGGGAGCTGGGGGTGAAGTCTTTGTATCCCCGAGACTTCAAAAACAGGAGGCAAGCTCTACTTCAAGCCCTTGGAGTTCTTTCTCAAGCAGGGGCACACCACACAGCAAAGTCCTTGTCCTTTCCTTGGCAGAAACAGCCACTGCAGGCCAACCCCAGACAGTGCACAGCAAAAGGGCAGTAATTCTCCTCAGTTGCTCCAGCTCTTCTCCTTGGCAAATGTTCCTCTTGAATCCCAGAAGTAATCTAAAAGTCTGGGCCCCACTTTTTATAGCACAAAATCCTTTGTTCTCTGGTGGCAGAGAAGCTCTTTGCCCAGCCAAAACCAGTTCTGTCCTCTCTGGTGCAGCGTCCTGGCAGGTGGTGGAGACAGCATTGTCAAAGGCAGACCAGGCCCATTCAGGTGTGAAAGAAATCTCCTCCCCCCTACTCTTAATGCAGCCCAGGTCTATTCAGCCCAGCCCTGACTCACCCTGGAAAGGCTGGACACACCTCAACCCCCACCCCCAAGTGGCTGTCTGGACAGAATGCACATCCCCAGCCCCTGTCACTGCAAAATCAGACAGTCAATACACAAACCTAGCAGAGGCACACAGGACGGCTAAGCAAGAAAATACCTACTTTCTAGAAGTGGTATTTTTAAACACAATGTAAAAATCATCCTCACTAAAAGATGCATCTTTATATTCTGAGTTCAGGCATACTAAAAATGTATCTTCCTATCTTGTCCCAATGGAAAGTTATATTTATAAGATGTTATAAATAAACTCCCATTCTATCCTATGGGACAGGTAGCCTTTCAATAGTGAAAAACGCAGTATTTCACTATCAGGACATGCAACACACATCAAGTGTGTGCACTTGCCAGGTCGACATGGCAGTACCAAACTGAGCACAGACACTGCAGTGGCAGGCCTGAGTTACATTTACAGGCTGCTCATGAGGGTGGCACAATCAGTGCTGCCGGCCCACTAGCAGCATTTGATTTACAGGCCCTGGGCACTCACAGTGCACTGTACTAAGGACTGACTAATAAATCAAATATACCAATCATGGAATCACCAATCAATAAAAAACAATTTACAGGGAGCACTTGCACTTTGGCACTAAACAGCAGTGGCAAAGTTCCCAAAGCATCTAGACCAGCAAAAACAAAGTCCAACACACAGCAAAATAACATGAGGCAAGGACAAAAATACAGGGGAAACCCTCGCCAATGATGCCAGGTCTAACAAGTGCTATAAAGTGTCAGGCAATATTCCAACAATGATATTCTCACTACACACCAATGAGGCGGAACATACTGCAAGCAGGGCGTAGCTTGTATTTGTGCAGCAGGTGCGGTGGTGCTATGTCTTAGAGGAATGAGGGGTCCACTGAATCCTGACTTATGCAGTATTTCAAATTCAAAACAGAGTCAGTGGGTGGGGGGGGATGGTTCATTTCTTTCCTTGCACTAGGGATCATAATACACTGGCTACTGTACTGGCTGCAAGGAGCATTATTAAAAAAGAACCGCAATAGGAAATTCTGAGAACATTAATAAAGTTCAATGGAAAGTGTTCGTTTTTTTAATGTCATCAGGCTGTCGTATGTTTGAGGATTTTAGTCAAGGAAAGGACGTCACTGCCAATTGACGTGCTTAAAGAGATAACTTTTTCACCAGAAACAAAGTTTGTATAATTCTTCAAACACAGGCAAAAACACAGGCAAAATTGTCCGGTCACTTACAATAAAAATGCACTTTTAAAATGTATGGCAGTGCTCTTTTATGCTTTTCCCCAACCAGTGAGCGACAAGCTCCCTTTTGTCCGTTACTGCAATGACAGCTTTTGTATGTCCTTCAGCTTACCAGAACATTGGAAAAATTACAAAAGAAGCAGAGTTCTCACGGACATGAATGTTGAAGGTGCACATTTGTAATGAGAAGGAGGTTTCATGCTACCTTGTTACATGCATTGTTACCGGCGCTTTCCTGCTGCAAACCGGGGTGATAAGGAGGTCAAGAAACAATGGGCCCATCCTGTTATTTTTACATAGCTGCAAATTGGTCAGAATGATCCAGGGAGCGCAGTTGACACTATCCATTCTGTCTTGGGCTAGTTCCTACTGTACGACCCTTGTCCACCATCTGTCCTACTCCTATAAGGCAACACTCTTCTCAATGCACATGATAAGAAGGGTTCTCTGTGAAGAAATCAGCCAGACACTTCACTGTGATTAACGCAGCCTGGCTGAAGAGGATAGAAACTGGTCATCACAAGCCACGTCAAACCAGCTCCAGGTGCGTTCACACAACTGATTTGCACGTGGGCGGGAGGAGAAACTGGGAGGGGTTAGGCATAATTTAAATGATCAGAAAGGGCTATGACGTGGTCAGCATTGATCGTGTCATAGCTCAGAAAGAGTACCTGAATTCCAGTGCGAACACCAGATGACCAGCAGAGGGGCACCAATCACAGCCAAATTCATCTGTACTTGGTCCGTGTGCCACAGCGAAAAAAGGAAGTGACACATGGCAAGCACTGCCCAATGGCAAGGCAGCAAAGAAGAGTGACAATGATACCAACCAATGGTAAGCTATGGACGGATTCCAAGCCCATTATTGAACACAAAAGTCTTGCAAGCGAGAGGCATGGGCTCTCAGGCTCGACCTAAAAAGGGCAAAGAGAGAGGAACTGAATGAGCAAGGGAGTGAAAAAGATGGATAGAGAAAGAATGGGGGTATCAAAGGTCAAGCATAACCCCCACTGAACAGAAGCTATCTAGAAAGTAAGACTGACTGATAGGAGGGACTTTTGCCAAGAATGGCAAAGCATGGTGATGACAGGTATATCCTCGTGGTAGCTAAAAGGAGAGTTTGAGGAGGAAATGAAATGGGGAATTGAAAGTTTAATTGAGGGAGGAGGTTATCTACAGAATGGAAACTGGGGTACCCATCAGTTAAAGATAAATGTTGGGGTGGGAGCTGTGTTATAAATAGGGAAAAGGAGACAACAGGAATAAGCACAATAAATGCAGTTACGGCGAACAGCAAAGTTCTGGGAGCTTTAAAGTACAGGTTTCAAACAGGATTTCAATCATGTAATTTAAAGAAGTGCAGTTTAAGTGATCATGATTGGAGATGTTGGAGAATGGCAACGCTATCACAGATACCTCGTTCCCATGTCATTGTTAATGAAGAAAAACACATTTAAATGGAGCAATTTCAGTCATACAGAGACGATAAGGCTGCAGGTCACACACTTCAGACACTGGGAAGGCCTGTTCCAATAGCAGGTCAATAGCAGTCTCAGGCAGCAGCGTGCAGAGATCCACAGCAGAACAGAAAGTGAAACCGTCTGCTTGTGGTGTGCAGTTTTGAACAGCAAACCCCTCAATCAAGGGACACCATGCCTTCACTTGCATTTCAGCATTGAGTTAATCAAGGTAAAGACAAAAAATCACGACACAGGCTTGCCTTCTGTTCACCTGTCCCCTACTGCACCATATTTTCTAAATCCCCTTGAGCAGCCGTTCATTGTCGTCATAACCTGAGAGAATACGGTTACAGGCTTAGGTTAAGCAGGTCACACAAAATTCAGTCACAGCCAATCTTGAGCTTGGCTACTTCTGCAGGATCATTAGCAGGTTCTGACACTGTGACACCCGTAAGGTAAGGCCTACCCAGCGCATCTCCAGAGTGAACTTGAACCTGGCCTGGTTTACAATCAATTATAGCAGTAACTTGTACTTTAGTCTAGTCAAAGCAGCGCCAGCCTATTTCACTGGCTCTGCAAACACAAAGACGTCTGCTGCACAAGATCAATATCCAACCCATGAGGCTACCCCCGCCTGCCCCACACACACAAGTTGTGTGTTACGCTTTTGGCAGGAAAGAACAACAAGATGCTAGGTCAGCCAAGGATGAACGCACTGTCCAGTCCTACCCATGTGTAAAAAGCTCTGAACCGATAGGTTGGCTTAAACTAGCGCATTCTGTCAGCTCCCCTCCTCCTCCCAGCAATCGAGCCGGCCAGCAGAACAACAGATGGGGGCTAAGGAGAATAAGGCAGTGCACAGTGAGTACAAGCTGATGCACAGGTCTAATGTGAAAGGGAGCAGCTGGAGAGTGGGCTGAGCAGCAGCACTGTGCTATACGGCTAGGCCTCCAGCTCCTGAGTCAAGTCAAGCAGGGGGGGCAGAGCAAGCTACAGACTACAGGCAGCCGGGGTAAGCCAGGAGGCGGTCAGATCCTGATCTCAGTGGTTGGAGCCCATTCTCTCTGCAGATCTACTCTACAATTCAGCCTGTAGAGAGGTTCAGGTACAGTCTGTGCAGCCCAAGCATATTGAACAACAGCAATCATCCTGTTGGCCTGGATTTGTTTCTCCTGTCTTTCCTGACAATTCTTAGTACCCGACCCTCACACCTTTTGACCAAACTGTTCTAACTGACTGATTTGAACTAATGTTAGAACTACAGTATTCGACCTGAACTGGGCTAACGGAGATAAAGTCCATTTAGGGAAATCAGAACTGAAGCTTGAGTCATGATCCCAGTTAGACTTGACTGGAGCCCTAGCCTACTGCAAATTAGAATTTGATGTTTTTTTTTTTTTTTAACAAATCTTTTTATTGAACATAATAAAAACAAAGTGCAGTATGGCAGCCAAAGAGAATGGTTGACAAAGACATCATGCAATACAGTTCCATGTCATGAACAATCAATTCACTAGATCGCCGGACTTACATTACTAAACGGTCTTTTACGAGAGTTCTTGCACCATCTGGTGGCCGGTCCACTCCCCACCTATACCCCCCTCCCATTACTTTACATATCCCTATAGGCGACCCATTGATGCCACACTTTCTCCCATTTCTTGGGGCAGCCCCAGCTTTCATATACGACTTTTTCCGCTGTACAGTACCAGTCCAAGTCAGTCTTCCACTGATCCACGCTCGGCGGCAGGACCGCCCCCCACGCGTTTCTGGTATTTCGGCCATGTTTGCTCCCCCGTTACACACCTGGCATCTATAGGATTTTCTTGTCCCAGGACCTCTGACATGACCCGTGCTACCTTCACCCAGTAACGGTGTATGAGAGGGCATTCCCATAGGATATGAAAGAAGGTACCTGTACTGCCACAGCCCCGGATACATGCATCTGTGTGTGTGTGCGTCCCAGTTTATACATGAGTGCGCTAGTGGAGTAGGACCTGTGGAGGATCCGCAGTTGTACTAGCCTAAATCTTGCCCTAATTGCCACTTCCCTCGGGCTTTGCACGGCCTCCACCCAATCATCATCTTCTAGTAACCCGATGTCGGTCTTGATGGAGCAGAGAAAATAAATTTTTTTAACCCCTAACAAATTTTATAAATAATTAATAAAATGTTCGTTTAAATATATTAATCAACAATGTACGTGAGGGAAGGGTAACACGCAAGTATATGGGCTGAATAATCTATAAACAAATGTCTGTGTGTCTAATTATAACATAAAATAATTGCGTACTAAATAAATAATACATGCATGATTTGTGCTTCATAGAATATAAACGTGACGTTGCAAAAACAATAGTGATGGTAAGTAAGGAACAGCTTAAATGTTGCTTTCTGCTAGGTAATAACTAATTGGGGTACGTAGATGACGGGAGGGAAACGAAAAGGCTATGTTTCTCTATTATAATTATGTTTTGTTTATTTCTAAATAGTGCTTCTAAGTCTAATCGAGTGGCGATATAAAATGGCTGCCGGTTATTAGAGTGCGCATGTGCTGGGAAAACGCGTGACAAGGGAGAAAAAGTTGGAGAAAGGCTAACCACGTGATGATGCTGAGAGGCTAGGATGCAAGAATGGTCAAGGCTGATGTGACCTAATTGAACTGATAGTGTGCCGTGGTGATCAGCAAAGAGTCGTGGGAAACCGTTTTAAGAGAAAGGACAATGCCTGCAGAGTTCTCGAATGTATCGAAAGAAGTTACAAATGTACTGATCGAAGCGGATGGAAACATGTCTTGAACTGTGAGAAAGGAAATGAACATATACATTCCAAAAGAACAAGCTGGATCCGGGAGAACTTGATTAAGAATGAATAGATGAAATGAGTGAACCAATGAAAGAAAAGCGCGTTATTAATGTTGCAACAATTTAGTTAGCAAAGTTAGAATTAGGGTATAAGAAGGCCTACTCTTAGTGGGAGGGGTAGTCGCAGTCAGAGTCGGTGTTGGAGTTGGTGGCTTCCAGTGCTTGGTGATCCAGATCGATCCATTTTACTGAGCGGGAGATGCTGAAAGACTGTTAGATGAGACGGGTTGCGGTAGCTGATGCTGACGAGCTGAAGTTTCTGTTGCTGTCTTATTTTTCCAGTTGAGTATGAGAATCAGGTTATTTTTAATTCTTAAACTTAGGTTAGAAATCATTGGGCTAAATTAGGAAAGATAGGCAGGTAATTAGGGTTTTGCTTCATGACAAAATTTCCTTTCTGCAATAAAATTGATTTTGCTTAATAAATATTTGAATTAATAATGAATGAATAATTGAATAAAAAGTCTAAATTCTCTCATGCTTTTAAAATTATATAAAATTTAAGATTCTTAAATCAAACGACTCAGTGGTTATTTTACTAAATGATTGTGACACTGGTAATTGGTTATTGTGATTTAGCTGGTCTTAATCACTATAAACTGATTTCTTACTAGATGATCCATCGACAAAACAATGAGCAGGAATATCTTAAGAAATAACTAAGAAAGCGATAGGTTAAGGTAATAAGGTATCCCGGCTCCTTCCAGCGGTACATAAATGATGTTTTTCATTTAGTTCTCATGTTTCTCCTAGGAGTATAGAATTTTCGTAAAGGTGTAGAGGAAATCCAGGTGTGTTTGTGTGATAGGCGATGTTATGGGCCCCATCATCATGTGGATGTGAGAAAATATAAGTCGCCCCTGGATGACCGATAAGTGACCTAGGAGGAAAATAGTTTTTATTGTACACGCTGCATCAGATTTCTTGGTAGCAGAGTTATGGTTTCTATAGATTAGTTTAGTGATTATTGATTATTTTTGATGACTAATACTATATGTTGAGTCGTGTTATGTTATATGTGAGTTTTCACGCTTCTGGGATGTAGGAAGTGGAACACGTGTGGCAAGAGAAGTCACATGGAATTTGGTACATGGTCTGAATTCAAATTTTGGTAATAACACAGGTTGTGTTATGTTAGGGATTTCTGTATGAAAGGTGTGTAACTGAGATAGCAAATCACGTTTTCTTGTGAAACTCTGGCCTTAATTCTCAGGAGCATAGTCTCCACATATGTCTTATCCCCAGAGAAACTGGTTAATTGTTTGCTTGAAAGAAGGGTAAGGTAGAGGGAAGTGCTACTTTATCGGCGAGAGTTAATAATTCTGTGGTAGGGTAGAGGTAAGCGCTGCCTACTGGAAATACAGGATTCTTGTGTAAAAGGACAAAGCTGTCACTTTGGTTTAGCGAATCAGACTATGGAATTGTTTTAATTGTTGTAACTAACGAAGAAACAGTGAAAAGAAAAATTGCCGATAATTTTTGTAAAGGAGGGTAAAAGAGCAGGAGTGACATCAACAGTGCCGCGCTAGGATTGGATAGTGCGCTAGTCACGTGAACACAGAGACAGGAGTGACGTAGAAAAGTGCCGCGCTAGGATTGGTTGGTCCGCGGACAAAGGGAATCGTTCTGATTGGTGTGTTAGTGTGAGTCGCGCTGTGATTGGTTGAAGTTCTGAACAGTGTTGGTTTGAAGAGAAAAACCAATCGAAAACATGCCGTATTACGAGTATGAAAGGGAGAGAACGTCATGGACGACAAAAATTAAGAATTTCTTTAAGAAAGACAAAAAGGTTGTTACTAGAGAGGGACAAGTAATTCCTCCGCCGAAATCAGCAGCTTCACATATGATGCTGAAATATGGATATCATACATGCATATGGTTAGAAAATTGGGCAAAGTATACGAAGAATGATGGTGCATTAGCTTTCCCTGAGAATGGTTCATTTAGTGTAGCGGTTTTGCGAAATTTGCGAGAAAAGATGACAAATCTAGGACCTAGACCGACACAGTTTGAAGCATTGACGGAATGGGAGGATGAGATGTATGAGCGAGAGAGATTCAGAGGTTTAAGGGATCATGAGTTTATGCCTGGAAGAATGTGGGGAATAAATCATGAGGATAGAATAAAACGATGGAGATGTGATATCATGACAGGAGGTTTGTTTCCGGCTTTTACAGTTGAGGAAGAGACTAAGAGAAAACGTACTGAGAAAAAGAAACATATGGAGAGGGAAAAATATATGCATGAGAGTGAAACGGATGATGAATTGCTGGAAGATATTTTAAATAGAAATCCCCCTCCGTATCAGCAGGGTTCTACAGTGGTGACACCAAATGTGCCGCTAATAGAGACTGTGCGAAATAAAAGTCCGGTAAAAAGAATTGAAATAAATAGGTCACAAGATCAAATAAGAACGTCACAAAATGAAGGAGTAGAAAGTGACAATGCAAGTGAATTAGCAAGGACAACAAAAGAACTGACTGAGAAAATTAGGGAATTAACGAAAAACATGGAAGCTGTGACTGTACCTGTAACAATAGGTCCAGTAATACCAGTTTTTGAAAATCAGAAAATTGATGAACGGTCCTTAGTGATTCCTATGAGTTCACAATTTCAGAGAGAAAAAGAAAGGATGGAACCAAGTGCAAGTACAAGTAATTTGGCTAGTACCTACAGACCAAGTCCACCTACAAATTTGACTGTGAATGAGTGTAATGGTAGAAAAATGCATATGGTAACAGAATCTGCAACAGAGACTCCTGAAAAGAGTGGTAATTGGATAGAACTAAATAATACACCCATAGGTCCGACTCCTGATGAGTTAAATGAGTGGATGAAGGCATTTAAAATAAAAGAACCAGAAGAAAAACCATTAGATGTAATTAGGTTAAAGATTGACATGGAAGAATTAATTTTAGGGACGATTGGTACAGAAAAGCTAAAAAATTACCAGGATGATGAAATCATGTTTCTGTGCAAAAGTATTACATGGAGAGCTAAAAATTTACATGACAAACTAGAAGAGATAGCAAGTGAAATTGGAGTAGATTTTGCGAAAGTAAAAACATTGCAGAAACCGTACAGAGTAGACTTTTGTGAGAAAGATATTGAAAACTTGAACACAGCAGGAAGGCTGACACAGATAAAAGAGTTAATTGTTTTACTGAGAAAATGGGGTGATGTGGACAGATGGAAAGTTAGATGGACAAAAAAGAATGAGAAAACTACAGACAAAGCTTCTTTGGCTTTTATGATAACTGAAAAAGAACCTGTTGCAAGAGAATACCCTATGAGAGAAACTCCAGGTGGTAGTTATGTGCATGTTCCCTGGACTAGACAGGATATACTGTCATTTACAAATGAATTCCCGAAGCTGAGAGAGAAACCAGTTGAATGGTACCGACAAGTGGAGAGGTTTGTGAATGTTTCAAAAGTGTTGTGGATAGATTTAGATGGATTGTTTGACATAGTGGTGCCAACTGATTTGTGGTCTGAGTGTAAAATTACAGTTGACTGGCCAACTACAGAATATCCAAGAGATCCTAAGACAGGAGCTCCAGGTCCTGAGGTGATGAGGAAGTACGATAAGGTGATTACCTTTTTGAAAAATAAGATTCCTCCTAAAGAAACAGATTGGGTAAAAATCGATAGAACTACACAGGAAAGTAAGGAGTCTGTACATGCCTATTATGAAAGGTTGTTGTTGGTTTTCAAGCAGTATAGTGGATATGAGGAGTTGAGTGAAAAAGATATGAGTCATTTCGTATACAGATTTGTGTTTGGGCTGAAACCAGAGATTAGTGAAATGATTAAACAACATATGATTAACTGGCAAAATGGCACGGTAGATGAGGTACTGAGGTATGCTAAGTATTGTAGTGATGATATTGAGAGTAGACAGCGTAAATTGAAAGAGAAGGCAATGTGGGCACAGGTGAAAGTGGCAGAAAAGCAAGAAGCTCAATTGGACAATAATAGTGGGAATGAAACAGGACAGAATAAATCGCGACCTAACATAGGTAAAGGGAAAGGTCAAGTGAGTCTAGAGGAGGCAAAGAAGAAATGGCCCTGTCATAATTGCGGAAAATTAGGGCATTGGAGAAACGAGTGTAAGTTCCCACCTAAACCTAATCCGGAAAATCAATCATTAACTCCACAGGTGCAGAATGAGGTAGTTGTTCAACAAGGTCAGGTGCCACAACCACCACTTCCCAACACTGTTAACCAGCAAAGATACAGTACAGAAACAGGATTCTACGGAGGAGAGCAGGTAACACAGTTGCCGCGAGCAGCTAACATTTCTCAGTATTGGTTGCGACAGAGTGAGGATGAGGCGGATGAAAGTTCCTGACGGTGCCTAGGAGAGGGAAAAGAGTGCGTACTTGGCGCAACTCTAGAGGTAGATCAGTCTGGTCCCTTTGTGGATGGAGAAGTGAATGGTGCAAATGTAACATTCCTTGTCGATACTGGAGCTACCCGTTCTACTGTTAGATCAGTGGAAATTCCAAACCTTCCTCTCTCAGGTGAATACATCCAAGTAGTAGGAGTAGCAAATCAGCAGATTAAAACACCACTTACTGAATTAGTGGAAGTAAAAATTGGTTCTTTTAGCAAAATGCATAGATTCGTAGTGTGCGATTGTAGTCCTGTAAATCTCTTAGGTCGTGACCTTTTGTGCAAAATGAATTGCACAATTTATTGTACGCCAGATGGAATTGGATTTCAGACCCCAGATGAAGATGTATTGTATAAAGTAACATTGATGAATCAGGAACCTGAAATGAATGGTTTGTTTCCTGCATTTGATGCAGAAAAACTTCCAAAAGAACTGAAAAATGCAGTAAAAGAAAATGTGTGGGATTTTACAGGAGAAGATATTGGATTAATGAAAGAAGTAGATCCCGTAAAAGTAACAGTAAAAGAAGGAACAACTTACCCAAATACGCCACAGTATAAATTGACTCCAGAAATAATTGAAGGAATAACTCCTGTAATAAATAAAATGATTGAACAGGGAATTCTAAAAGAAATAATGAGCAGTCCATGTAATTCACCTATTATGGGACTGAAAAAGCCAAACGGAACATATAGAATAGTACAGGATTTGAGAAAGATCAACAAAATAGTTGTGCCTTGTTGTCCAATAGTGCCAAACCCTGCAGTAATTCTATACCAAATTCCACATGAAGCTGAGTGGTACACAGTGATAGATTTGTGTCACGCATTTTTCTCTATTCCTTTACATCCAGATAGCCAGCCATTATTTGCGTTCCGGTTCGGAGAGCGTATTTTGGCATGGTGCCGAATTCCTCAGGGGTATACAGAAAGCCCCTCAATCTTTAATCAGATTTTAAAGAAGTCCCTGGAAGATTTGAAAATGCCAGAAAAGTCAGTGATGGTGCAGTATATCGATGACCTGTTGGTGGCATCGAAAACAAAAGAAGCATGTGTAAGCGATACAATTGCTTTACTGAACCATCTAGAGAAAAGAGGACATAAAGTGTCCCCTTCGAAATTGCAATTTTGCCAAAAAGAAGTCCAATATTTAGGGCATAAAATTGAGAAAGGAGTGCGAAAGATAGCGACAGAAAGAGTAAAAATGATTCAAGGAATGAGAGCACCAATGACGCAAAGAGAGGTAAGAATGTTTCTGGGAATGGTTGGATATTGCCGACAATGGATAAGTGGTTTTTCCTTGATTGCTAAACCATTACAAAAACTGACCAAGAAGGATGTAAAAGACCCTTTTGAGTTGAATGACGAAGAAATGAAATCTTTCAAAGAGTTGAAAAAGAAATTGTGTGAGGCCCCTGCTTTAGGAATGCCTGACTATGAAAAGGATTTTGAATTGTACTGCAGTGAAAGAGATGGATGTGCATTTTCAGTACTGGTACAAAAACATGGAACAATGAAGAGACCAATTGCTTATTTTTCAGCTGTTTTAGATCCTATAGCAAAAGCGTTGCCTGGATGTCTGAAAGCTGTTGCTGCTACTTGTGTAAGTCTGGAACAAAGTGAAGGTATAGTGATGGGGTATCCACTGAGAGTATATGTTCCCCATTCAGTAGAGATTCTGTTGACAAGAACAAAAACACAGTACATGACACATAGTCGGCTGACTAAGTACGAAAAAGTAATCTTGAGTGCAGAAAATGTGACCATAGATAGATGTATGAATGTGAATCCTTCGACATCATTGCCAGATGAAGAGAGTATAATTGAACAAGATGAAGTAGATCATGATTGTCTGAATGTGCTGGAATATTGCACAAAACCAAGAGCTGACATAAAAGATGAGCCTTTAAAGGAATCAGATTATGTCATGTTTGTGGATGGCTCATGCTTGAGAACGAAAGAAGGAGTTCTAAGCGCAGCTTACGCAGTGTGCACAGTGGCAACTGTGATGGAAGCGTCTTGTCTGAAAGGAATAAGGTCTGCCCAAGTTGCAGAACTGATTGCTTTGATTCAAGCATGTAAGTTGGGAAGAAATGTACGAGTTACGATTGTGACCGATAGCCAGTATGGTTTCGGTATCGTGCATGATTTTGGTCAGATTTGGTCACAAAGAGGTTTCTTGACGTCTGCAGGAACACCTATCAGAAATGGAGATTTTGTTAAGAAACTGCTTGAGGCGATACAGCTGCCTAAGCAGATAGCTGTAGTGAAATGCAAAGCACATAAGAAAAATGAAGATTACATAGCTGTTGGTAATAATTATGCGGATGAGATAGCCAAATATTGTGCAGAGAACATGGTATCCCTAAACAAGAATCGCGAAAGGGAGCATATCTCTTCTCCTTTGCTTTTTACTAACACTGTCGAGACATGGGATGAGGTGAGACAGTTACAGGAAGCTGCAAATGATGAGGAAAAAGATTACTGGATAAAAGCAGGATGTAGAAGACAA
The DNA here is from genome assembly GCA_963921515.1 of Calotriton arnoldi. NCBI lineage: Eukaryota > Metazoa > Chordata > Amphibia > Caudata > Salamandridae > Calotriton > Calotriton arnoldi. Next base: position 2,233,456 of record CAWUFW010000142.1, read on the forward strand.
GAAAACAATGGTGTGTGGGTTTACAGAGATGAAAGACCAGTTATGCCTGATAGCATGATTGCAGACATGGCACGGATGTACCATGGACAAGCTCATATTGGGAGAGATGCAATGATCAGACTTTTTAGACAAACATGGTATAACCCAAAATTCAGAGCCATAGCTGAAAGTCTTTGTCAAAGATGTCTTATTTGTCAACAGTTTAATCCAGGAAGAAAGACAATAGTGAGTCTAGGAACAATAGGACGAGAAGGAGGTCCGTTCACTAGAATGCAATTAGACTTCATCGAAATGCCCCCTTGTAACAGACTAAAATATGTTCTAGTGGTCGTCTGTTTGTTTTCTCGTTGGGTGGAGGCATACCCCACTAGAAGGAATGATGGAATAACGGTAGCAAAACTTATGCTGCGAGAGTTCATTCCAAGGTATGGTTTTCCAGTCACGGTTGAGACAGATAGAGGAACACATTTTCAAAATGAGTTGATTCAATTAATTTGTGAAGCATTAAGTATTAAACAAAAACTGCATTGTGCATACAGACCAGAGGCTTCTGGGGTAGTAGAGCAAATTAATGGAACAATTAAGAACAGGTTAGGAAAAATGTGTCAAGCTACAGGACTCAAATGGCCCGATGCACTGCCCCTTGTCCTGATGACCATCAGAAGCATTCCTGAAAAGAAAACTGGACTTAGTCCTCATGAGGTGATCATGGGACGAGCAATGAGACAAGCACAAGTACCTGTCAACAAGTTATTGACTATAACTGATGATCTAGTACTGGATTATTGCAAAGGACTGGCTGATGTGGTGCGTTCTGTGTTTCATCAGGTTGGACCGGATGCGACCACTCTTGAAAGAAAACCAGCCCACGACTTGAATCCAGGAGACTGGGTCCGCATAAAAATCCACAGGAGAAGAAACTGTCTAGTTCCTCGCTGGGACGAGCCACGACAGGTAATCCTAGTGACAACAACTGCAGTCAAGTGTGCAGGAGTGAAGAACTGGGTCCATGCCAGCCACACAATTAGAGTTCAAGAACCTGCAGATCGACATGTGAGTCGACGTCTGGAAGTGTGGGATAAGAGTTCAGCGACTGGGACAGAAAGAATAAGAGAAAGGGTGCCAGAACTTGAAGATCGACCTGAAAGTCGACATCTGGAAACCCCAACTGCAAGCACCTCTAAAGAGGAAGAGGAAGAAGAAGAAGAAGAAGGAAGAATTACAGAAATTCCAGAACTTGAAGATCGACCTGTAAGTCGACATCTGGAAATATCTGACACAAGTTCAGGATCTGATGATTCAGTTGAAAACTGTGAAGAATTTCGAAGGAGAACTTGGGGATTTAAACCAATTAGAGAAGAGAATGAACAAGAAAATGATCTAGATGAGCAACCAAGTACAAGTTATGGTGGAAATCCTTCAAAAGTAATATTAATAGACAAAGTAGGGAAAGAGACAAATAAAAAGTTAGAAAATCGAGAAGAACCCCGAGGAGCAATAGGGACAGATAGTGAAACAAAAGAACAGGGAAAATTAGAAGCAGAGAGTGAGGAAAATACCAATTCGGAAGAACATCGAGGAGGGACAGTAATAAGGGAACACAAGAAGGAGAAGACAGATCCACCAGTAAGAGAAGATGAGATCATAAGTTTCAAAATAAGAGACAATTGTGAAAAGGTTGAAACAGAATCTGAAGAAAGTGGAGAAGAAGAGAAAACAAAAACTGAATCAAGAAAAAGAAACTGGAAATCAGAAAGAGGAGAAAAAGAAGGTGAAGCCAAAAGGCCAAGAAAAGGAGACAATTGGCCCAGCAACTATATAAGAAAATTGAGATACAGAATAATCAGAACAGGAGAAAAAAGTGCTGAACAGGTGAATGAAATAACAAGTCAAAAGGAACAAGAAAAGCCAAGTGGAAAACGACTGCAAAAGTCTAAAAGAACAAAGAAAGTGAATTCGAAGTACAAGTCACCTGAGTGGTTGTACATTGCTCTAACGGATTACAAAGAAGAAGGAAACACTCACGAGAACCCGAGACTAAGAAACCGAATGGGTAAAGGTGAGATGCAACAAACCTGAAGTGAAGACTTAAAGTGCTTCTGCCGGATGTGACAATTTTACTGGATATGACAAATCACCGGATGTGACAACGAAAGAATTCTGGAAAGAATTAAAAGAAAGTACCAAGCAAAGACTTTTGAAAGCAGAGTGGCATCTAAGTCATTTCTGAGGTGTAGTGACACAATTTTCTGAGACTTAACAAAAAGATAAAAGCAAAATGGAAAATACTAGAGATAGAAGGGATAAATGTGAGTTTGTAAAAAGATGGTGTAAAATGTGCTGCTTTTGTACAGGTTTATTAATGACAGTATGGATAGTTTTAGCAATCACAATTCCTATTAGTATAGCTGTAATAGAAGCAAAGAATGATACTAAACCAGAAAAAGAAACTAATATTAAAGAACCAGTTATTTTAAGAAGTAGTGCAGAATTACATAAGGATAAGTCAGTAACAGACTTTTCTAAAAATGTTTTTACAAAATTGTTGTACGAATATGTAGAGACAATGGATGTGAGAGATTGTTATGTTTGTATGCAGTTGCCTGCATCAGTGTCAGAAGGTGTGACTTATCATCACCTACCTCTAACTTATGGAATAACCTGTAGTGTCATAGCAAGTTTATTTTATAAAACAGGTAGATTAGAGTTTTATTACACTGATATAGATAAGATTTTTGCAAATGTTCCTGTAGTTCCAGAACTTAACAAAGTAAAACAAGCAAAGGTTTTAGGAGAATTCTTTTTAGAGCATAGAATTTTAACATTAGAAGAAATAGCTAAAAACAACCTTACCTGTGAGTTAAAGAAAGAAGAAAAGGTATTTTTAGAAATGGTTGAAGAAAGAAGAATGAAATTTCAAAGAGAAGCAATAAAAGAGAAAGGAACACATCTATGGACGTTTGAGGAAGGAAATCATGAAGGGAAAAAGATAAATGCAGCAATGACATTAGATTGGCCGCAAACAGGAAAGTTGTGTATTAGGAGAAATAAGACAGTCTATGACAATTATTTTGTAGGTTCCAGTATCTGCCATGACAATTATCAAATTTTGGGAGGTTGGGGATTCAAAGGTGGAAAAGATCCAATATTTCCAGGTATCTATTATATTTGTGGGAATAGAGCTTATTACAGGTTACCGGACCATTGGTATGGAACTTGTTATGTAGGCCTGGTCTTTCCAAAAATCTTTCATATGGACAGAGAAGAAAAAGGAACATACAAGATGATTAATAGCTTTACACGTAGAAAGAGGGAAAGTTTTTCAGAAATTGTAGGTGATATTTTTGGAGCATTAATACCAGCAGTGGGAATATCTTTGAATGCATTTAAAATTCGGAAGTTATCCACAGTAGTAGATCGTTTGTCTACAGATACTGCGGGAGGGTTCTTGATGGTAAATACCGAAATGGTTGCCATGAGAGCTATGGTGATGCAAAATCGGCTTGCCCTTGATATTCTTTTGGCAAAAGAGGGTGGAGTTTGTGGAATGCTGAAAGTCCAACATTGTTGCACTTACATTCCTGATAAAAGTGAAAATATACAAAAGTATATTACAAATATTACAAATTTGCACAAAGAACTAGTTCCACTGGAGGTTGAAAGTGTCTTGGGAAAACTTGGTAGAGGGTTTTCTTCAGTAGCAAATTGGTTAACAAGAATGAGTAGACTAATGATAGGGAAAGTTATAATAATAGCAACTGTAGCAATATTGTTAGCCATGGTGTTGAAAATTGTAATAACGTGTATAAAAAGAAAAGTAAGACAAAATAAGATAAAAAGAAATAACAGAATAATGAAAGAAGAGAGAGAGAAATGGGTGAAATTGAGTTAGAGAAAATGAAAGAAAGCATGTATAAAGAGACAAGAAGACAAGATGAAATGGAAACAGATGTATAACTAACAAAAAGCAAAAGGATGAAAGACATATGCTGCCTGAAAAAGAAGTATAACTTGGGTTTTATGTGGTGATTTAAAAATCACCAAAGGGGGAGTTGATGGAGCAGAGAAAATAAATTTTTTTAACCCCTAACAAATTTTATAAATAATTAATAAAATGTTCGTTTAAATGTATTAATCAACAATGTACGTGAGGGAAGGGTAACACGCAAGTATATGGGCTGAATAATCTATTAACAAATGTCTGTGTGTCTAATTATAACATAAAATAATTGCGTACTAAATAAATAATAAATGCATGATTTGTGCTTCATAGAATATAAACGTGACGTTGCAAAAACAATAGTGATGGTAAGTAAGGAACAGCTTAAATGTTGCTTTCTGCTAGGTAATAACTAATTGGGGTACGTAGATGACGGGAGGGAAACGAAAAGGCTATGTTTCTCTATTTTAATTATGTTTTGTTTATTTCTAAATAGTGCTTCTAAGTCTAATCGAGTGGCGATATAAAATGGCTGCCGGTTATTAGAGTGCGCATGTGCTGGGAAAACGCGTGACAAGGGAGAAAAAGTTGGAGAAAGGCTAACCACGTGATGATGCTGAGAGGCTAGGATGCAAGAATGGTCAAGGCTGATGTGACCTAATTGAACTGATAGTGTGCCGTGGTGATCAGCAAAGAGTCGTGGGAAACCGTTTTAAGAGAAAGGACAATGCCTGCAGAGTTCTCGAATGTATCGAAAGAAGTTACAAATGTACTGATCGAAGCGGATGGAAACATGTCTTGAACTGTGAGAAAGGAAATGAACATATACATTCCAAAAGAACAAGCTGGATCCGGGAGAACTTGATTAAGAATGAATAGATGAAATGAGTGAACCAATGAAAGAAAAGCGCGTTATTAATGTTGCAACAATTTAGTTAGCAAAGTTAGAATTAGGGTATAAGAAGGCCTACTCTTAGTGGGAGGGGTAGTCGCAGTCAGAGTCGGTGTTGGAGTTGGTGGCTTCCAGTGCTTGGTGATCCAGATCGATCCATTTTACTGAGCGGGAGATGCTGAAAGACTGTTAGATGAGACGGGTTGCGGTAGCTGATGCTGACGAGCTGAAGTTTCTGTTGCTGTCTTATTTTTCCAGTTGAGTATGAGAATCAGGTTATTTTTAATTCTTAAACTTAGGTTAGAAATCATTAGGCTAAATTAGGAAAGATAGGCAGGTAATTAGGGTTTTGCTTCATGACAAAATTTCCTTTCTGCAATAAAATTGATTTTGCTTAATAAATATTTGAATTAATAATGAATGAATAATTGAATAAAAAGTCTAAATTCTTTCTCATGCTTTTAAAATTATATAAAATTTAAGATTCTTAAATCAAACGACTCAGTGGTTATTTTACTAAATGATTGTGACACTGGTAATTGGTTATTGTGATTTAGCTGGTCTTAATCACTATAAACTGATTTCTTACTAGATGATCCATCGACAAAACAATGAGCAGGAATATCTTAAGAAATAACTAAGAAAGCGATAGGTTAAGGTAATAAGGTATCCCGGCTCCTTCCAGCGGTACATAAATGATGTTTTTCATTTAGTTCTCATGTTTCTCCTAGGAGTATAGAATTTTCGTAAAGGTGTAGAGGAAATCCAGGTGTGTGTGGTGTGTGTGATAGGCGATGTTATGGGCCCCATCGTCATGTGGATGTGAGAAAATATAAGTCGCCCCTGGATGACCGATAAGTGACCTAGGAGGAAAATAGTTTTTATTGTACACGCTGCATCAGTCTCCAATGCCTTTTCGGGGATGGGATGCAATAGAAGCCGATCCTCCAAGGGGCTGTACTGCGGGATACGTTCCCCTTCACAGATATGTGTACGAAGTGCGTGCCCTAGTTGCATGTATTTATATCGCTCTGTTTCCGCAAGTTGGAACTCAGAGTGTAGGTTTTCGAACGATATGATCACCGGGCCCTGCCATATATCCCGTAAGTGGGCAATGTCCAGTAGTTTCCATTTACCAAAGCCCTGCAATTTCCCGACCTCCTCTAGCATATCACTGTCCTACAGTGGGGTACGTTCCGTCAGCCGGTTGTCCCACCCAAGAAATCTGTTAGCCCCTTTCCACGCATCCAACACTGCTTTTGTATGGGGGGGGGGGCATGGACTTTCCAGCACGTTTACAATACAAGGCGGCCGGGTAGCCACGAGTGCCCATCACCAGGTGATCAACCCGATATGCCGGGTCGTCCCAATCCCCAAAAACACAGTCATTTATTACTAACAATTGTGACGCCCAATAGTATGTCCGAAGATCAGGGACGACCAGGCCCCCTTCGTATTCACCACGCTGTAATTTGGCTAATGCTATTCTTGCACCCCTCCCACCCCACAGTAGCTTCCGCAGTTCACTATCGACCGCTTTGAAGAAGCCGTCCGGTATCTTATACGGGGTGTTCTGGAGGATGTAGAGCAGTCGTGGTAGCGACATCATTTTAAACAGGACGGCTCGCCCCATCAGAGAGATGGGCAACGTCCTCCAGTGCGCCACGTCCCTTTTCAGGCGTTCAAGTTGGGGTAATAGATTCCGAGCCATGAATTCTGCCTCTGTCTTGGTTACCACGATACCCAGGTATTTAAAATGGTCATGCACCTGAAGCTTGATCCACTCAGGGGGAGCGGGCGGCGGGCCGCCCGGGAGCATAAATAGAAGGGATTTGTCCCAGCTAATTCGATACCCCGAATAGGTGAAAGATTTGTAGGAGCCTGCTGATTGTAAAGCGGGGTCTGGTCGCATACAGGAGCACATCGTTGGCGTATAGGGAGATCTATTCTTCCCACAGGCCCCCCCCCCCATTCCAGAGGACACTGGGTCCGCCCGCACCCACGCCGCAAGCGGCTCCAGAGCCAGAGCGAATAACACGGGGGATAGTGGACATCCCTGACTCGTTCCCCTGTGCAGGGTGAAGGGGTGGGAAACGGAGCCATTCACAAGCACTCTGGCCGAAGGGCGGCTATAAAGCAGCTTGATCCACGATTGAAATCGGGGGCCGAATCCAAATCTATCCAAGACAGCGAACAAGTAGTGCCACTCGATGCTGTCGAACGGCATACTCGCGTCTAAGGACAGCAGTGCAGCGTCCTCAGTCGGGTGGGACCCAGTCAGGTGCATTACGCCGTACAAGCGGCGTAGGTTTAGTCTGGTGCTCCGGTGCGGCATAAAGCCGGACTGATCGGGGTGTATTAAGGATGTAATCACGCCCATAAGGCGGTTCACCATTGCCTTGGAATTTGATGTTTGAATCTTGGTTTGGAGACTGGTCATAATTCTGTGCTGGTCTATATGAGTGACAGAAGGTTGCAGGGGCCTATAGGGACCTGGAGTGTGCCCGAGAGTTATACTAGCCATTGATCAGCATCTGGAGAATCCTGGAGTTGGATTCGTTGACCACTGGAGACTGCAAGCGAAGTACCTGAGGCAACTGGTGTGCTCGTGTCAGGCCTGAACTGTCCTCTCCTCTGCCCACCATTGGCAACTGAACGCCATGACAAACCTACCATCTAAAAGTCCCCACCAGCCAGTTAATTAATTGAACAGTAAGGAGGGCAACCATAACTTGGGGGGTGATAGGGGAGAGGGAAGGGCCCTCAAAGGCAGCAGAGGTGGCAAGCTGCGGGGTGATGCAGGTCAGGCGCCACCAGTAGAGCCAGTGATGAGGGGCAAAGTCATTAAGCCAAAGGATGCAAGGATACCAGGACTATTTAACTTCTGTTAAAGACAAACCTTGAAGCATGATAACAGCCAGAAAGAGGCACCCCAACGAGAAGCAGACGGTGCCAAGACGCTCTTTGAGAGCGTTTAATCGTTTGATCATGACCCTCCCAAAAGGGAAAGAGCTCCCTTGAGACCAACATGGACACTGCTCTACCAGTCGTCGTTAGCCCAGCAAACACCTACTGCCGAACCACTTCTGCAGAACTAAAATCAATCCCCCTGGTTAATCACGAGCTTCTTCCGGAAGGCTAGTGAGAAAGTGACACCCGGTGTGCAATTTGGCTTGAGCAATAAAATCTTTTGTAGTATGCCAACTGATAAAGTTATTGAGCTCAACAATTTATTAGAGTGCGAGCTACAAAAGATATTAAAGTCGATGAGCAAGAGAAAGGCAACATACAGCCAGTTGATCAAGTGGTTGAACAAGTAGTTTTAAGTGACTATAATGCCAGAGCCCAAGAAAGTGCCAAGTGAGGTCAGAATGGTGGCTCAGATTGTAACAAAGACTCTACACATGAATTACAAAGAGACATACTTCCACACGCTAGTTCTCCGATTAGCTTTAACTATACTCTCCCAGATGTGTCCATTAGCACTGATCAAACTATTGAGATGTTAAAAAAAGGTAGAGGAAATACAGTTGGAGTATTAGTCCATAAGGAATTTGATGAGCCAGGCAAGTGCTCTCTAGGGAGCAGTAGAATTAGTAGTGAGTTATTACAATTCAAGGTCTCCATCTTCTTGAATATACCAGCCAACAGAGCAAACGCAAGGAGATGATGGACGGAGTGCTGAAACTTTTCAGACACTCACCCCCAGTCACAGATCTGGGTTGAATCCATCATCATTCTTTAGCTCACTTCGCCACCTCAGTTCAGACCCAGCTATATGCAAATCAGTCTTGACTCTGTGCCTCATGGGAACAGTCCAGCCCGAACTGCCAAGCCAGGTCTTCCCTGAACCGGAAACAAGCATCCTGGAACCGGTTTCTGGGTAACACCCTTCATCAGCCAGGCTAGCTTGAATCCAGTGGCAAAGTGAGCAAGGGACCCACGTCTTGGCATACCCTGCCAACTTAGGGCGAACAAAGCAAACACAAGGAGATGATGGACGGAGTGCTGAAACTTTTCAGACACTCACCCCCAGTCACAGATCTGGGTTGAATCCATCATCATTCTTTAGCTCACTTCGCCACCTAAGTTCAGACCCAGCTATATGCAAATCAGTCTTGACCCTGTGCCTCATGGGAACAGTCCAGCCCAAACTGCCAAGCCAGGTCTTCCCTGAACCGGAAACAAGCATCCTGGGGCCAGTTTCGAGCTAAAGAACGATGATGGATTCAACCCAGCTCTGTGACTGGGGGTGAGTGTCTGAAAAGTTTCAGCGCTCCGTCCATCATCTCCTTGTGTTTGCTTTGTTCGCCCTAAGTTGGCAGGGTATGCCCAGACGTGGATCCCTTGCTCACTTTGCCACTGGATTCAAACTAGCCTGGCTGAGGGCTGTTAGTCCGAAACCGGTCCCAGGATGCTTGTTTCCGGTCCAGGGAAGACATAGCTTGGCAGTTCGGGCTGGACTGTTCCCACGAGGCACAGGGTCAAGACTGATTTGCATATAGCTATGTCTGAACTGGGGTGGCCAAGTGAGGTAAAGAACGATGATGGGTTCAACCCAGATCTGTGACTGGGGGGGGTGAGTGTCCGAAAAGTTTCAGTGCTCCGTCCATCATCTCCTTGTGTTTGCTTTGTTCGCCCTAAGTTGGCCGGGTATGCCCATTGCGTACATCAACATTAACAGTCTCCATAGCTTCGTTCGATTCATGAGGTCAAATGCTGACCATAGGTCCACAAAGGTTAAATACAATTATTACTTTTTTATTGCATATTTATAACAAATCGTTTACAAACGGCAGATTGATCTATGATTCCTACCCTTGAGCTAAAGCCAGCCTGTGCCTCAGTTAAAATATTTTCCTTCTCCACCTAGCCTTGTAGTAGATTTAGTACAACTTTACCAAACATTTTTCCAGCCCCTTCCAGAAGACCGATTGGCTGGAAGTTGGAGGGGTAACCACGGGCACTGTTCTTAAACAGGAGAACTAAAGTAGCTGAACGCCAAAATGCGTTGAATACTTTTGTGAGTACTCTGTCCCACAACCGTGGGTCTTCCTGGAAGAGATCAATAGGCACTAAATTCAGACCTGGTGCTTTGTTTATTCATTACGGTCCGTAATTGTACCGCTTAACAATGGAACCATATTTGCAATTATAGTGGTCTTAGTGATTTATTTCACACTCGTTTTTTTCTTTTTTAGAAGCAATTATAAACATTTATCGCATGTCTTTCTCAGGAGGACAACCTTTTTTGGTTATTTACATATATACATTTCACAATACTGATAAAACAAACAAAAATATTGACATTCAGATACAAAAACACAACTGTTGTGAAATAGACCAGTCCTTCACGCAGACTGATTAATTACTGGTGCATTTCAAGTGTGGGTTCAGTAATGTTTGGCGTGATTTCTTTGTGTCGTTTGAGCCCCCAGGAACCTGTTCCTTGCCAGCCGTTTATGTTGTGTTGCTGCAACGGTTCAATTGATGGCACATATATTCCTGTCCTTCACATGTACACACCTCTTCGGAGCCATGTGTCTTTACAGACTATTCAAAAATCATATATGGCCTGTCGCTACAGACTAGATTGAACCGGCTATTACAGTCGCATAATAAAAGGAGTCACCGGGCAAAGTAGGGTGCCCGCCACCTGTATAGAAAACTGTTACCAGCACATTAAATCATCTTTTAGCTGTAGCTTGAGTCGAAGAGCCAGAGTACAGTCTTACTGGGCAGAAAGAGGCTTCTGTCAGATGCATTTGCCCCTTTAAAAACAGCGTAGTAGTCTCCTGCTCTACTGTTTAACAGCTGCAATAGCACTGTCCTAGCCATTCTGTCCCTTCTTGCCCTACTGTCCTTATCTGCCAAACACTTGTACTGTCCCACTGACCCCACCTTACTGCTCCACCCTTCTGCTGTCCCTCTGTACCCATCTAACTCCCCACCCCTCTACTTTGCCACTATCCCTACCGGACTGCCCCATTATTCTACTGTCCACTGACCTCCCCTTACTGCCAGACTCCTATAATGTTCAACCAACCCATCTATCTTCCCACCCTCACTGCTGTCCCACTGGCCCCCATCTAACTGCCCACCAGTCTGTTGTTCCACTGTACCCACCCTCCTGACCTATTACCCTATTATATACTGCACTGCCCAGCAGCCTTCTATGCCACGAGTATTACTGTTTTATGTTTTCCCTTCCACCTCGTACTTACTCAAGGTATGAAAAGGCATGAAAAACTGATGCTGCGAGCAAGAAGGGGGGGGGGGTGGAGAGAACCAGCAGGCAGGAGATGTGTCAGCAGCCATCAACATACCTAGCAAAACATTTCTTGCACAGATTAATGGGTGAAGGAGGTCGCAGACTTTTTTAGATCTTGCTTGACAGCACAGTTGTCTGCATGATATATTGTTAACAGTTCTTTAAAATATACAAATAGTCGACTTTGGCCTCACCCTCAGGCTTAAGCCTCTGATCTCCTGCTATTGATTGTTTGGTGTGTCATTCTGCCTCCTGTGGAGTGGTTGGTTGCATTGCAATGCATGAGGGACAATTTTAGATATCAAAGTACATCGAATCCTCAAACATTAAATTCTTTATCTCAGAAATATATTGTGTATGTAAAACAATCCTTTTGTTGCTTTTCTTATCACTTCGGCAGGCTTTTTTCAGACTTCAAAAAAATATCTGCCAGGGTTCAAAATACAATGCCAGGACAATTGGTTTTGGCAATGCTTTAATGTATCGTAAACTGACTCCATCTGGCCACATCTTAAGATGATTCATGATTATTGCTTCTGCAGAAACGTGAATCCCCTGCACGCACTGACCTGCCATTAGTAATATGGAAAATGAAGGAGACACTTGCATGCAACAGTACCTTACGAGCAGAGGTCCGCTGGTACCTAGGGTGCAAGTTTAATTCTGGAAGGATTTGGAGGAGAGGGCTCTCTGAATTCTATTGGTAATGAAGCTTAACACTAGTAACCATCACTAGATAGCTGGTACGCTTGTTCTGACGACTGGTTTTTGAAGTGCTCGACTCTCGCCTAGATACAGCTGTAGGAGTCTGTTCGAGACATCGTGTTACCAATAAAATACAGTAGACAGAAGACATCTGTATACAATAAAAAGAGAATGGGCTTTTGCTCAATCACCTTTAGCCATTGGCTTGTTGTTTTAAGACTTGCCTTTGGTTGTTTGTGCTATCCTTAAAGCCATGGTTATTTAATGGAAGTTTACATTGCTCTAGCCATTAATTTTCGCACTGTCTTTTGTGATGGGGAGGTGCTTTACATAATTCCCTCTGCTAATCTCTCCGTTGTCCCCCAGATAATTCTACTCGTTGGTGTCTCTGAGCAAACGCTTTTGGCTTTGACAATGATTTTTGAATTGCACCACTAGCAGTGGCAAAGCCAATAGAACAGTTCAGACATATTGAATGGAAAGAAAATTCCAAGAATGCAGCAACGTGTGCCTATTCACAATGGTCATATTGTAATTTTTATTTATGCTTCATAAAAATGCATTACAGGATGACTGCCCTACTTGCTTGCGCCATAACACCCCACAACACTTATTTACGCCACTAACTTTTAGCCATGTTGAACAGCTGCCATGCTGGTGTACAACATGGCTAAAACATATTGACAAAGCCAATAGCTCTTGCATGGGCAAGACCTATTGGCTTTGCCAATGCTTGTGTAAGAAAGTAACTGTTTAAAAATGTTTGTGTATTTCTGTGGTTTTCCGAATTTCAGCAGGGAGAGCGGTGGGTAAAGAGGTGGAAGATTTATTACAAATTTGCTGAGGGCCACAGGGTTTGCACAATTGGAGCTGTATGCATTCTTAACTAGCATGCCTACCTTCAACACTATAAAAAGAACGAAGCATCAGACCGCGTGCCCCAACAGCATGGGCTGTTTTTTTAGGTTACGGCTACACAGCGCTTGCGCTGTACTTGTGAATCTATTGTTAACATATATCGTAAAACGGGCTACATCCCGCCCCCTTGCTTTTCATTGGGTCCTGTGCTTACCATTTACTTTTCCTCCGTTTCTATTGGCTATAGCATACTAAAATGTCCTTTTCTTCCTCGTGTATGCGCTCTTTATCAGTGTCTCTTGGCCAAAGTACTGTGCTCTTTCGCTTTGTGAAGCTTTTTTCCCCTTTTTTTTTTTTTTTAAGCTTCTGCCTGCACAGCACTTGCCCTGTGCTTTTTAGGTCGAGCCTAGACAGCGCATGCGCCGTCTGGAAGATCTTTTGTATGTACTTTGTGGGAATTGGAGATCAGCCCTAGGACTTGTCTGCTTCCGCCTTTGCTTAGGGACTAATTTTTCTGTTCAACTGCCTCTAACTGTCTTGATAGAAAACGACCAGTAGAGGCCAGCAAAATACCAGAATTGCTTTCTACTTAGGAACTTTCTTTTTTATTTTTCTGGCAATTGCCTCTATTTAACTTTCTTGATAGAAAACGACCAGCAGAGGTCAGTAAAATACCAGAATCACTTTAGCATTCCCTAGATTACAGGCCATAGAAACTTGTATTCAACGAGCACCCGTAGACAATAATATTTTTTTCATATCTTGTATTTTCAGTGATATGACCACCGAATGGGCTGATTTTATATTAAAAACAGAGCTTTGGACAATACAATTTCCCGCTGATAGCAGTATTTCTCTCAATGTGTTCCCATACCTGGCGTGTTCCGCAGTTTGGTGCTTACTTTCCCTCCATGTTAAAGAACAGTAGATGTTTCAGGACCCAGGCTAATGTGCTGCATAGATAAATACATATAAGGTCCCAATGGCAAGACCGATTGCATTGCAAATGCTTGTTTTAACCACCATCTACCCTGTGATCATCCTTTCCAAGCACCTCAATGCTTTTGCATATTACTCTTGTCCTATCTTCCAATCCCTAAAACTAATACGTCCCACCAGGCTCTTACAACAAAAAATATTAATAATCAAGTAAGTGAAACCTAATGCATTTACCAATGCTTGTTTTTTAGGTGAGAATACAATGCTTGCACCGATCTCTGAACCCTAAAAGCCCTTTCTACCCCTGCACTCCATCCAATCCTGAACCCTAAAACACCCTTTTTATCCCTAATCCGCAACCATCTTTGATGGCTTAAAACCTCTTACCACACTAGGCTCCACCCATCACTGAACTGTAAAAAAAACATTTACCACCCTTAAACACCACATATCCATGACTCCTAAACACCTCACCACCCCTATACAATACCCATCCCCAAAATCCCCTTTTTACATTGAAACGCCACCCATCCCTGTATACTTAAAACCCTTCACACCCCTAAACTCCCCACAATCCTTTGCTAACCTCTACCCATTACTGAACCTTAAAAACCCTTGTTAGCCCTAAACTCCACTCATCCTCGAACCCTAAAACCTCTCAAAACCCCTACACTCTACCCATCCCTGAGCCCTAAAGATACCTCACACCCATAAACTCCACTCATCCGTGAACACTAAAAACCCCACACCATCCCTAAACTCTACCTATTACTGAAACTTAAAAAAAATCTCATCAGCTCTAATCTCCACCCATCGCTAAACCGTTTTTGTGTCTGACCTCCACCCATTCTTGATAACTTAAAACTCCTGACCATCCCTAAACAGTAGCCATCCCTGAACCAAAAAAAACCTCACTCGTCCTAAACTCCACCCAAGTTTAATGTAATTTTGGACTTTTCCTTAAAATTATCTTTCCTTTAAAATGTTTCCTTTAATTCACAATTTATTTGTATTTCATTAAAATTGGTTTTCCATGATTTGGTTTCCTCCAATATGGTTTTTCGCTTTTCTATTAATTCACATACATCAGATTTTGACACACCATTACCCTAGTCTTATAAATGTATAATGGATGCTAAGATTATACATATAAAAGAACAACAGGCGAGACGCTACTGAACTGTACAAGCTGCTGCACCTTGTTCTGTTCTAATTGGATTTGTGTGGAAAGCACCGCTTAAATTGTGTGATAATTGAATTAAGATATACTGCTGTTACTACTGCATTAAGAAAATTGCAGCATTGTCTTCGGATATATTAGAGCAGAGGCTGTCAAACTGGAGGGCGTAGATGGGTTTACGGGGGTGAGGGGGTGGAAGCGCAAATGCCTCTGCAAGTACATGTAAATGAAGATGGGCTGGAAGTGCGGCGATGTTTATTTGCTGCATTTCCAGGCTGTCTTCATTTACTTTGAGCCCTTGAAGTGAAAACTGTGATCAGAGTGCCGTGGGGGCGGGACTCAGTGAGTGTGCTGGCAGGGTCAAAGAGGTTGCTAAAAAAAAAAAAAAACCACAATCATTTGCACTGCACCAGATCTCGCATTTGTGAGTGTAAGAGTTATTGGTGTTGTAAATGTTTCTTGATGAATTGCTGAAAATAAAAGAATTGTATGCATTTATATTTCTGTCCCATTTCAATTCCTTAACCTATGTGAGGATGGCTCAAGAATGTATTTAACTGACATTCTGCTAACAGCAAGAGTACCAAAATAATTGCTTCAAAACCCATTGAATATTATTGAGTTAACAATTGGCTATATTAACTGAGATGCATAAACAAACAGTAGTCCAGATTCTGGTGGAAGCTGTTTTTTCTGCTTGAATCATGATTATAAGATATGCAGTAATTACAGAACCACACAGTATTGGCAAATTCAATTGTGTTATTTCCTATGACGCTTACACGCACACCACACACTGAGGGACTTGCAGGGCACTGTGTGGATTGGAAGGAACGGCCCTCTTCACCCAGGGAGATTTGAGAGTGGTAATTGCTTCACAGTGCAGAATTCGCGACACAGCAGATGCTCTAAGGAAGCACTAAGCCTACCAACCCACCCTGGCACAGGGACAATAGGCTTCAGCAGCAGGTTGGGCACTGGGAAAGAGATGCAGTCATAGGGGTCAAGCTCCTCAAAGGGCACTAAGGACGAGTTTAGAGGTAATAGGGAAAAGAGCAATGGAAAGTAAGAGGAGAATGGGGGAATAAGGAAGGCAGGCTTGATCCAGGGACAGACAGACCGATTCGGTGCAAAGAATCACTGGAGTCAGGAGAAAGGGCAAAAGGGGCCCTTTACTAACTGAAGTTGTCAAGTTGAAGTCAAATAAGAAATTGTTAAGGGGGAGGGATTGTTTAGCGGCAGCGGTGATAGTTAATATTTGTTAGAGTGCTGTGAGGACATTAGTCTGTGCGGCAATAAGCAGATGGTTGGTTTTATGTACACTGAGCTCAAACGACCTTATGACAACAGCAACACGGTGTCCGTGGTGATCCCGTCCCAAAGTAGGTTTGAGAGACTAAATGACTGCTGAATCCACGGGCAACATTTTTTTAAAACATGGCAGAGGACTACCAAAGAAGTGAATTGTGCAGCAAAATAAACAGTAACATACATAGAACTAGGTTCACTCTAAAACATAAGTGTGAAACAAGAATGCATTTGTCTTCCGGTACAGCTCAATAAAGCAGAAATATCGAAAATACCATAAATCTGTCCTTAAGAATAGAACGTCTGTAAGTACGAGTTTACAGCACTGAAGAATTGGATATGCATTACTATGCAGCAGATTATGGATTATCTAGCAAATGTAGAAATATAAGTGGCCTCTTTTCCCTTTTTTTTCTTTAAAAAAGGCCATTCATTAGTGCAGCAGGTACTGCTGCCAATGTGTATAAATGGCCACTGCTGGTTATCATTAATTAAGCAGATGCAGCAGGACTGGGGCCTAGGTGTTTGAGGAGATTAAAAAAGGGGCATGGGAGCTTATTTTCCTTTCTAGCATTAGGACCGAGGGCACAATTGCAGAAAAAAGGGTGACAACACGTGGGAGCTCTTTTTTTCTGAAAGGGACAGAGAGTCTGATTCAAAATCAGAGTGATGGTCAGGCATGGTGGAGAGGAGGTGGAAGATGTAGAGGAGATAGCATGCTACTCAGGATTGCTGTTATCATTAATGCAGCAGGTGTAGTTTCATTGGGGTCCAAGAGTGTGTGGGGCTCACAACACCCCAGTTATGGGAAACCGTATTTTTGGGACAATACATGTTCTTGTTTGATGCATTTGCTGTTTTATAATTCTCATATTTAGTGTGGTTTTGGAGCTATAGAAAGTACTCCTGTAATCATCTCTTAAGCACCGGCCCCTGCACACAGCCATGCCCCTCCCGCTCCCTGAAACCTTGCCATAAAGTTTTGGAGGGGGGCCCGACCTCAAAACATTTTGCTTAGGTGGGGGCTCAGAGCAAAAAAGTTTGGAGACCTCTGTGTTAAAGACATATGCTTGTGAAGATGTGCAGCAAACAGAAGGATAGCTAAAATAATTAACTAATTGTTTTATAGGCTAAATTTTAATTGGCATTATTTTAGATGTAAATTAAATCACGATTTTTTTACTGTGTATGCACAAGCACTTTACTAAGACGTCAGTAGTCAGTCAGAGGTGTGTTGATTACAATTTTTGTAAGTGAAGTATATTTTATCTAGGTCTTGGATTGTTCTTATGTGTTTTTAAATTGTATTTGTATAAAAGTACATGTATTTATAAGTTAATCGTAAGGCACATAGCTGAAACAATAAAGATATTCAGCATCATAGTCCAGAGTTCTCGGTCGCGTCCATACTACATGGCAACTTGAATGCCAGGCAGTCACTACAACTGAGCCATGTCAGGTACAGAAAAATAAAGTGAATGTTGATTGCTGCCCATGCCTGTGGTTTCTGGCAGACTTGTCGCAGTAAAAGTCTTTAGCTGTGCGAGTGGAGCTACAAGGCCTGCATGAAGCTGCACCAGATCATGTCTACGAGTAGTTGGCTTTCCTCTGTTGGGGCCGAGAGCTTCATGAATCATTCACATTGCACCATGTAGATATTGTGGGTCTGGATAAGGTTCCCGTCGGCAGAAGCAGGATTCCAGAGAGGCGGGCTCATATCCATCCAGCTCTCCTCATGCCCTCACTAAGGCGGGATTTATCACACGTGTGTGTATACACAATTTAACAAGCATTGGCATAGCCAATAGGTCTCGCCTTTGGGACCTAATAAGTGCTTATCCAGAGCTATTGGCTTTGCCAATGTCTTTAAGCTATGTTGTAGAGCAGCATGTTGAAAAGTTATAATTAAAAAAGTTTAAAAATGGTTCTAACCCCGCTCCCACACACCAATAGTAGCTATAAATGTCTAAATACCACATTTGTGTGCTGTGTTTATTTAAACCTTTTAAAGATTTTCCAAATAAGAAAAGATATTGAGAGACTATGGACAACCCCTCTCATCTTTATGGCCCACCCTTGCTTCTTCACGACCCTCCAAGATCCCAAATCTTGGAGCCAGGCCTGCATGGGAGACTTGTATCTCTGTCCGTTTAGGCTGTTCCCAAGCAGTGTACCTGGTGGTGAATAGTAGCAGGCCAGCTCTCCCTCCCATGCACCCAATACATACAGTAGAGACAACTGGGGAAGCGTCCCCTTCTACCTTTATTGCGCTTCTACTGCATTTTGCCCCTAGCCTAGATCAGAAGTGCATTTTTCCTTTTCCATAATTGTTTTACAGTATTTTTTAGCAAAAGATAAGTGGAACATTAGTATATTAATCAACTGCTAATTTTTCAGTCATTTGACTGATTTCCTCTGTGTACTTATGTTCTCCTCCAAAGTTTTCAATTTATATTATTATTTCACACATGCTAAATTGACTTAAAACTTCAGTGCGGTTTTAAAATCTAAGTCCCAGGGACCCCCGCACATTAAAAACCTATCCCAGGCCCAAACTACCTAGCTAGCCAGCCCTCCTCTTAGCGTTCCTTTTTCACCTCCACCAGAGAGGATAGAAACCTGCAGTGTGGAAGTAATTTCAGCAAACGTGCACCTCAGGAGTCCTCCTTCGACGTTATCCTTGCGTTATGTATGGAGTTTGGCTCTTGGGATGCATTAATTTGCATTTTAATCACAACTCTGTTGGTAATCGTGTATACGGGCCGAGAAGAGAGTAATTTGGCTGATCCGCACAAGTCCTGCCTCTGCCACTCAGAGAGGTTGCACCTAGGCCGCTGCTGTTTGCTGTATCAAGATAATAAGCTGCACATTCTCTTTCTTCACTTCTAGGTCGTGCCGATTTAGCCGAGGTCAGCTTGCCACCAGACTGTGGCTGTCATAATGCCAACAGCACCTTTGTAGCGCCTTACTATATAGTATTAGGGAAGACTCCTATTTATTGATAGGGTTTTTTTTTGCTATACCAACTTAAATAACAAGCATTGTAGCGTCTGCAATATTTTAAATATGTACATTTTGATAGGATCTGGTTTTACTTTTTACGGAGTAATAACAGCACTTCCTTGTGTTTTTCAGGCCGATCTCGCGCAGCCTGCGTTTTTGTAATAATTAACGTTTGACGATCTCATGCATTTATTTTAATTTTTGTTAGGTACAGTGCATCAAGGAGACGATGTTGGGAACTGTGAAAGCCAAATTACAGACACAAAGCTAAATGTGTGAGTGCCACGCTTCAGGACATAAGCGCGTCTTGGTGGAATATTTTTCGGTTTGGATGGCTCTGTCTGTAGAGTAGGTTTTTCGAAGCAAACAGTTCAAGCAGCATCCCCTGGAATGAATGCAAGAGGTGTTTGCATGAGACTGTGGGGTGATTGCTGTTTCGCCTACGTACAGCGAAAGTGTAATGGTGGCTTCTAGGCACATGATTGTTGAACATGTGCATCATGCAGTATTGTGAAATGGGACGTATGGCTGAAAGTGACGTACGGGCATCACTTAGCACAGGAAACAAATCGCTTAAATAGTAGAGTTGGTAGAGTTGTTAACTGAAAACAAGCATTGGCAATACAATTGTTCTCAGCTAGGCGAGAAATATTGGTTTTGTCAATATGTTTTAGCCATGTTGCACATCAGCATGCCTGCCGTACAACATGGCTGAAAGTAAGGGGAAAAACGTTATGGCAGGGGCAGCATTTAACATGCCATAGCGCTTTTAATTTTTACTTTCAGCTGCTGTAGAACATGACTAAAAACTTTGACAAAGCCAAAAGATCTTGCATAGGCAAGACCTATTGGCTTTCCCAATGCTTGTTGATTTTACTTTAACGTGCGACTTACTTTGCACCATATTTCCAGCCCTGGCTTCTAAGAGTTGCAATCTTTGTTTGCTTCATGAGTACATTAGGTATGTGTGAGGATGTCTCGGCCACGTACAGCCGCTGTGGGAAAGTAAAACATAAAAAAAAAAAACAAGCGGTTGCAATTGTCCCGGCAGCTTTGAAAGTGAAAGCGCGCACAGCGTGCTCAATGTAAACAAAGCACTTCATCCTGCCCGAAGTAGGACAAACTCAAAGAAAATAGTGCTTACAACACTAAAAATAACAGGTACCGTGTAGGAACCGAAGTAAAGGGTTACAAATGACCACACGGCGGTACTAAGGAGGGACTAACAAGCCTATTAAGGAATCAAAAGCCAGCATTTACGAAGGACAAAGACACAAGCCAATGAAAAATATGGGCAGGGCCTCTCCTCTGTACTCTACGTACAACAGATCGCCAGAGCAGCGCTTGCGCGCTGGCTTAGGTTCAACCTAAAAACATACTCCCTGCAGCAAGGACCTCATAGACACCATAGACCCCCTCCCTTCAGCTAAAAGATCCAGAGATTGCTCCCTATGGCAGGACTGAAACGTCCCCGCCCCCTTAGCAAGAGCACTCCACACCCAGCAGGACTACCCCCTCCCACTTCTGAAGAATTTGTCGCATACGCACACCTTCCCACCACCATGTATAGCTGTTAAACCATAGCAAGCCCCCTACAGAAAAGTTCAATTGACTAGTCTTTCCCTCCCCTTTACAAAAAGAATCAGCTGACTTGCCCGAAGGCGGCTTCTAATATATAGCAAGATTGGTCGATCCACTCCCTTCTCGCTGAGGGATATGCCACAGAACGAACCTCCTACCACCTTTCTGCAAAGTTATATACCATATATTATGGCCAGTCTACCCTGCGGTCCCCAACCTGCTGCAGCAAGTTTATACCAGAGACGACTCGACGCTGCAATACTTTACGCGAACCTCTATCCCCACTTTATAAAATTACTGTAATAGACCAGGATCCCTTCCACCACGAGCCTGTCAGCCCTACACAGAAGGGTCCTACCGAACGCAGCGCCATCCACTCAACAGCGGTGGATCCCCTCCTTGTCCGCCTCCTTCCTGCCTTACGCTGTTCGATCACATACGCCGTCATGAAGATCCTACAAGGGGCAGCTTACTGCAGAATTGCACAAAACAAATGCAGCAAAGCAGCAGAATTCTAGCATGGATTGACCTCCCGTCGCTGACCTTTGACAATGGCGCTTTCTACCCAGGGAGTGGCGCCTTCCACCTAGATCGTAGTACGGTGCACTGCAGCCAAGTACTCACCACGACCGGACATAATGAAAAGCTGGGACATGAAAAGAACCGCTCCGCAAACGCGCTGCAGCTCAGCAAACACCGCCATCTTTGTTGACAGCAATACTTCCGTATCCTGCTGGTCACGTGACATTAATGGGACGGGGTTAGGCAGGATTGTGCGCACGCGCAGTTTTTAAGAGCGGAAAGACCGTTGTTTCAATGCTAAATTGCAAATTTAATAGAAACAAGGTTCACCAAAAAACTGTCTGTGACCCAGGCCAAAGGGGCAGTTCCATGGGGAGATGTGATGAGGAGCGTGTTGCGCATGCTGCATTTTCTTGCTTGAATGACAGTCTACGGAGAAAATCCAGGATGTGGCGTAAACGGCTAGAGCTGCCCAATCTAGGAACTGGGGAATTAGGTTCTATTCTCGGCTTCGGCTCAATAACCTGTGATTCTGGGCAAATCACTTAATCTCCCCGTGCCTACCAAAAATTAATGTGTCTTTGTGTATTGTAACTGGATCTCATGTAAAGCGCTCAATACCTTCGGGTCGAGTTCGCGCTATATCAAATTGTAAAAATAAAATAGCTGTCTGGTTTCTGACGTCCCATAAGCTCTGGAAGAAGGGGGTAGGGTGCAGCTCTCCCCGCCACCCCCTTCCCCCCCTTTATAACCATGCGGAGTTAAGAAGCTGAATGAGCAATAAAGTTGCCTTTAGATTTCGTTTTTGTCATTTCACATTTGATGCACATTCAAAGATAGAGGTCAAATATCAGACTATATCTTCTGACAAATCCCTGCATATTCGGAAACTGGTGTCTACTTTTCCAAATCCAAAAGACTTTATCTGGATAACAACGTATCCATAAAAGTAGAACAAATACAAGGAATAAAATCACAATAGAACAATTAAGACATATCAAATTCATAATATAGCGAGCAGTAAACAGATGAGCTACGTAATAAAAACAATTACAGTAACGTAATCAAAATACATATTATAAATAGCAAAGTACAAATATACTTCACGGATCACACATAGATTTGCGGGCCCCTACGGCTACTCACAGGAAAGTACCAACGCGCAGGATCAATTCATCATTTTCCAACTTGAGTAAGTGCCTACTTATATTTCTCGGACTGCAAAGTGAGAAGGTTTTGTAAAAATGACCTAAGAGACAATATTGCTGTGGTACAGGAAGGGCTGTAGGATGTCAGTTTTATTTCTAATACAAAGCATTTAAATACTATCTATCAATCAATCAATCAGGTGGCTTGTAAAGCCTGACTACTCACCCGTAAGGGTCTCAAGGCGCGGGGTGGGGGGAGGGAAGAGCTGCTGGTCTGTCGAAGGTGCTGTGGTTCAGTCGAAGAGGTCCTTCCTCAATTGAGACAGTGATTGCCTGAGGTGCAGGGGCGGGGTGTTCCAAGTCTTTGCTGCGAGGTAGGAGAAGGATCTTCCTCCGGTTGTGGTCTTGCGAATACGTGGGACGGTAGCCAGGGCCATTTGTGTGGGGCGGAGGTCTTGGTGGGTGCGTGGAATGCGAGGTGGTGGTGGTTGAGGTAAGCAGGTACCGCGTCATGTAGGGCTTTGTAGGCATGTGTGAGGAGCTTGAAGGTGATCCTTTTGTTGACTGGGAGCCAGTGGAGGTCTCTCAGGTGGCTGGTGATGTGACTGTGGTGGGGTATTTCGAGGATGAGTCTTGCTGAGGCGTTCTGAATGTTCTGCAGTTTCTTGAGGAGTTTCTGGGTGATGCCAGCATAGAGTGCATTGCCGTAGTCGATTCTGCTGCTGATGAGTGTGTGGGTGACTGTCTTTCTGGACTTGGTTGGGATCCACTTGAAGATCTTTCGGAGCAGGCGTAATGTATGGAAGGAGGATGATGAGATGGCGTTGATCTGGCGGTTCATTGTGAGCGAGGAGTCCAGGATGATGCAGAAGTTTCGTGGTCAGTGGGTGTGGGGGGACCAACTGCTGTGGGCCACCAGGAGTCATCCCCGGCGGAGGGGGTGAAGCCATTGATGAGGGCTTCGGTCTTCTCCGAGTTGAGCTTGAGGCAGCTGTTCTTCATCCAGGTGGCAACAGCTTCATCCCGTCGTGGAAGTTGTTCTTGGCGACTGTGGTTGGTGTAGGGAGAGAATTAGCTGGGTGTCGTTGGAGTAGGAGACTATGTTGAGTCCGAGGTTCCTGATGATGGCTGCGAGCGGGGCGATGTAGATGTTGAAGAGAGTGGGGCTTAGGGAGGAGCCCTGAGGCACTCCGCAGCAGATCTTTGTGGGTTCTGAGTGCAACGTGGTTGTCTGTCTAGTAAAAGAACTAACTATAGACATTAAAAAATATATCAGCACTTAAGGAAGCACAAACAAAGCGACGAAGTGTGATGGAAACACACGATTTTAAGGGGATCTAAACACTTTACTTAGTGCTATTGATAAATATTAGCTGACACCTGATTTCCACACATTGTTTGTGGGCTATATAGTTTTACCAGTAAAACTGCTGGTCTATACAAATGTAATAGTCATTTCAAAAGAAAATGTGCTGTCTGTAAATGTGCTACCTCACCAATGATCCTCAGTGCACCACAGCTACAAACTACACCCTTACCATTCTTCTGAACAGGCATGACACATTTACCACACTTGTTGTATGTGTTCACAATGTTTATGACTTAAGTGAAAATTATTCCAGCCTCACTGTTAGGTCCATGTGTGACTAGTTAGGTCAGTCCTAGGTTTCCCCCTTAGAAATCTGAGAATTGTAGCCCTGTGTTATACTGGGTTGAATAAGACTAGATCTAAAATCTACGGAAAAAAGTAATGCATGGACCCGGGAGACTTGACAGTGATGTAGCACTTTTTCTGTAATGTCAAATTACAGCACTTCTGATGAACCAGGAGCGGTGTTAATCCCCTAAGGATTTTGTTGTTCCTCAGTTGAAGGCAGGCATTACAGAAAGCAAAATATATGGCAAGGAGTCAGTCTCCAAGTCGTTTCTCACGTAAAAGCATGAAACTCAGAACAAAAATGCAAATAATAAAACAGCAGAACAAAGTATAATTCAACTCAAGTAATAAGTCATAAATCAGAGATACGACTGCAGAATGTCACCTAGAGACAGGCCTTGAAAAATCATAAAAATGTTACTACACCTGCAGGTCTAATAACTTGAATAATCTACTCGACCTAACTGTAATGTACTTGACCTGTAAAGTGGTCTAAAAATTGTGTGATCCTAGGCAAATATTTTAAGGAGCCACAGTTTTCTTCATTATCAGATATAAGAGCACCTTCAAATATGCGAGTTCAGAATTTCTTTTGTACAAAAACACTTTTGAATTTTTTATTTTATTTAATAGACTAGACATTTGTTCCATGTATAATAAAAATTGAGCCCACATAGGATACACATGACTCTGACTTGCCTCTTAGTTCACTAATAATATTTCTCAGTTTATGTTTAAAAACTTTCTTTAATAAATATATTACTAAAGAACGACGTGGAAGTGCACTGTCATTTACAGACAGCCAATTTTACATTGAAATGGCCACAAACTTTCCCACTAACATGCAGGTTTACTGATAAATCTATACAGCATAAAAACAATGTTTGTGAATTGGGTTTCAGCAAACATATTTATAATTTGCACATATCCAAGTAAAGTGTTCTGATTTGTTTTCATCCTATAAAAATCTTTTTTTTTTACCCCACAGAAATACAAAAATGTGCCTTCATAACTACTCAAGTATACTTTGAAATGTTTGTACAGTTAACTTATTAGCTATTTCAATGATGTTAGAAAAAAAAGACTGACCTCTTGCAGCCTTTCATTTCACACGCTTTACACAACACGATTGTCACACAGTTCACTTAACAAAATCCTCTAACTTCATAGTCAAGAGAAAGAAAATTAAATGTAGGAAGACAAATTGACTTTTGACCTAGGAAGACAAACTGACTTTTGTCAGACCAAATGTGACAAGATTATAACAAAATTTAAAGGCATCTTTATTGCTCATTCACTTTGTGAGTGAACAGAACAGCTGTTATTTGTCAGCTCGCCAGAACGGGTGAGTAGGCCCTAAAAATAGCTTGGACTGATGAAATCTAACTTGTTATAGCTAATGGGAGAGTAGATTGCCAGAGGCCTGTGAGATCATGGGAGAGCGACCTCTTTTGCTGGAAAATAAACAAAAGAAGCATACATTTGGTGTGAAAGTGCAGAGGTCTAATAGTCCCATCAAATCATTTTAAAGGAAGAATAATATAGTTTAAAATCTCGTTTGTCAGCACTATTCCACAGATTTATATAATGCAGTTCCCATTCCTAGCGCTCACCAGACATCTAAATTATTAATAAAATGTTGCTACATAACATACAAGGACAAGTTCTCATGAGAAACAATTGTTGTCCCAATAGGAGAGGCATTGAAACAATTGAAACATTGATTACAAAATAACTTTTTTGTGCTGAGTGCACAGTGGAGAAAGAACAGAAAGATGACTGTGTGCAGGGAAGAAGGCTGCAGACAGCAGTGGCCATTTTAAAATAAATCAATGCCTACATTGTCCAATTTTAAAATAAACACAACTCAACAGAATATCTCAATTTCACTGTATGTTAATCACATTGTGCTAGTACAATTTATTTTCTATTTTTATAGAAACCCTACATCAGCAGCTAAGGGAATGAAATAACTACCTATTTTCTAGTGTTATAGACAAGATTACAAGTCCCAGAATTCAAAGAAATAAATTGGACTGGAGCAGTACATCACACATGGACCTGGGAAATCTGGAAGGGCTGTAAACTATGTATTATCCTAAATGGAAATGTGTAAATACCATTTCAGTCAGTCAATAAACTTTATTCGATCTAAATTGGAGGCATAGATCATAAAAGTATACATTAAAACAATAAATCTTCTTTCTTAATACAATAAAATTAGTTTAAAACCAGTGAATAAAAGCGGGTGTTACATAGCCCAGCTCTGTACAGCTTCAGGTTGACGGTATTCTAAAGTGCAATGATTCACAGGATAAACTCAAATACTTCATGAAAAATACGCAGCAGGGACATCAGGTAAGATGCAACGCACACCCATTTTGTAAATTAATCATTAAATAATCAATTAGAAATAAAAAGCCATCCTTTGGATCAAATACAAGTCATTTACAATTTTTATATGTAATAGTGCAAATCCATATCTGGTATCATGCCTAATTCAGGTGTGTAATTTCTTAAGATATTGGGCGCTCATTTGAGGAGATATTTTAAGATTTATACAATTGATCATTATAAAAAAATGCCTCCTTCGCTTGCAAGCCCAAAGAAATAATGCTACTAAAAAGCAATCATAGGGATCGTGAAGCTTCTTAAAATAAAACAAGGCAATGCGACATTGGTTAAAATTGTGCCGCTTTCAAAGATGTAAAATGTATTTAATTCTCTGTTCTTTATAATAGTGACAGTAGAAAAAGAGGTGAAGGTAAGATTGTACGGATAGATTATCACATGGGCATGGGTACAGGTCGTTAAAGGAATACCTTTTAGCAGGAAAATCCAGCATCAGGGGTATTAGGTTGGCACGAAACCTTAAAAGGATAAACCTATAGTGTAAGTTTGTGACACTGTCCAAATACGAATATTCACCCTTCATTAGAGGTGGAATCAGATTGTAAAGTTTTACTGTTGCTCTTGTACAATGAGATTCCTTCCTCTCATAGGCTGCCTTTGTTAGAAAAATTCTTTTAGCCTCTTTTTTGGAAAGTTGGAGCAGGAACTCGGGTTCGTGTATAGTTCAGGTACGCCTAGCGAGTGCAAAGTAGATTTTACGTACTCTAACCATGGAATTTTTGGTGCTTTGTCCAATGAGAGGCAGTTTTGAATGATGGACTGGTTAAGGTCCACTGTGTCTCTCTTCCAAATTGAGAGCCACAACATAATCGGGGCTAGTCTCACCAAGTCAGAGACATAGGGTATATCCAACTCTAAGTGGGTAACATAATTGGAGAATGAGGGAGGGAGCGATGCAACCCTCTTAAGGAAGGCATTCTTTATCTTCTGGAGGGAAGCTATTGGCGCTATACCCCACACCCCTGCCCCGTATGTTGCGGCCGAGATTGTTTTGGCGCTATAGATCTTTTTATAGTCTCTAAGGGTTTTGAGCCCAGTTTCTTGGTAAAATTAGAGACTGCAGCCGAAGTGCGCTCCACAGATAGCGCCCTGCTACCCACCATGTGTGACCAGGATTGTTTGCTGTCAAAAACGACTCCTAGATAAGAAAAGGTCTCCACAAGTGCTAATTTGCATGTCCCAATATAAAAAGATGGTAGCATTTTAGAGGGAGTGATTCTGACACTAAAATGAAGGTTTTTGATTAATTTACTTTTAGGTCCAGGGATGACATGAAGTTCACTTAGGCGTCTATTAGGTATTGAAGCGCTACACCTGTTCTGGCTACGAGGACGGTGCAGTCCACATAGGCCATGATCGGGAGTGCAGCTGGGGGAAAGGAAGGGGTGTCTACTGTAGATCTTTTTAAGGCAACTGCCACCCGTTTGTATACAATGAAAATAAAAATGGGGCAAGGACGCAGTCTTGTCTGACTCCCGTCATAATCTGAAAAAGTCTAGTGCATTCCCGTCCCTGCCATAACGGACACACGCTTGTGAATACATTTGGTGGATAAGGATGATTAACCTGGAGTCAATGCCCATTTCTGTCATAATCGCCCATAGCCTACAGAGTCAAAATCCGCCGACAGGGCCATGAATGCCATGTAGGTTTGCCCTCTTTTGCCGTAGAATACTTGGCAATATTCAGGCTAAGATTCAAACATTGCTCATTCGTGCCTCGGCCCTTCTGAAAGCCCTACTGGGTTGGCATTAAGATATTATTTCCCCTTGCCCAGTCTTCTAATCTTTTGAGTAACACATGCCCCAACAGTTTGGCTGTAGAGTCTAGAAGGAAATGGGGCGGTAATTCTGGGGTTTGGCTTTATCCCCCTTTTTAGGTCGAGCCTAGCGCAGCGCGCATGCGCTGCTCTATGGGGAGGCTTCTTGTAAGCACTCCAAACTTTCCCTAGACTTCTCCGTGTGGGTCTGGCAACTCCCACACATTCCATTGGCCTTTGCGTGTAGCTTTCAATAATGAAAGTACGCAATTGGCCAAAGACGGGTGCATGTCCCGCCTTTTCTCTAAACGTTCACTCCCACGACGTTTGGGTCTCGGGAGCGAGCAGCGGTGCGCGGTGTGGCAGCTGCATTCCTCTCTCGTCATGGATAATTAAACACAGAGCGGTC
This sequence comes from Calotriton arnoldi, assembly GCA_963921515.1. Lineage (NCBI taxonomy): Eukaryota > Metazoa > Chordata > Amphibia > Caudata > Salamandridae > Calotriton > Calotriton arnoldi. Next base: position 2,262,040 of record CAWUFW010000142.1, read on the forward strand.
GCTTTCACTTTAGCGGCCACGCTTGTTTTCCTTTGCTGCTTTGCTTGTTGTAGGTTTGTTTACTTTCCTTTACGGCGCAGCGGTATTCGTGCTATAGTGTTTTTTATTTATTTACTTTCCTTTGGGCACGCGGGTATTGTAAACTCTTTGCCACTCCCTCCTGTCTTCAGCGCGGCACCCGCTTTATAAACATTGCGCTAAAATTATTATTTTTTTAATTTGTTTACTTTTATTTATGCGGCGCAGGTATTGCAAACACTTTCTCGCTCCCTTCTGTCTTGTTTTTCCAGCTCGGCGCGGCCTCCGCTTTATGGGGGTTGCGCTATAACTTTTAAATATGCTCTGAGTTTGTCCCCCTTCCCCCGTGAAGACGCTTCCCCTATGCCCATTGTTCTCCCTCCCTCTCCCATCCATTCCCTTCCTGTGCCAGGCATGCCCACCGCTGCATCTCACCAGCTCCCGCTGCGGGCAGTGCACTGGACGGGACCTATTATAACTAGTTCGGAGCTAGCAGGCAAAGGCACTTCTCCAATCCCGCTGCATGTGCCCAGAGCGCTGAAAGTGCTGTTAGGCGCTGCGGACTACCCGTCCCTCACACACAAATACACCTTAAGAATGTAAATCCCCGTGCACCAAAAGGCGTATGCCCGCCAGGTAGCTCTGCACCATGCCCACCTTCTCTATGTGGTGTACTCTCCGTAACTTGTGCCAGGGCACTTCAGCGCTCGGAAGCAGCCTCGCTGGCAAGTGGCGCTTTAACAAACACACAAACTTTTAATGAAATGAACCAAATTCTTCAATAGCACTGCAATGTGTGTAAATACAGTGCTTCCATATTCAGTGAGTAATTTAAAAAGACAGCAGATAAAATGTACCCCGTGGGAGTAAATTAATGGTGCTCATGCGCTATACAAATGCTCATAAATTCACTACGAAATCAATAGAAACAAGTATTTCGCATGGACTATTTAATCCCCACTGAACATTCCAGCGCCTGCATACCTTGCTTGTTTGAAGTAACTGTGCTTCTAAGTGCTGAGCTAATGGTTTTAGTTACACGAAGCGCTCAACAGCTTTGTTTCTAAACACCCTCAATTGCTGCAGATGAAGCCCGTACATGAAAGCAATTTGCCCAGGAACACACATTTTTGTAAACAGGGAAAGCCGGGATTAGAAGTTGGGTTTGCTCGACTCCCTGCCGACAACATTCTCCCATGTTTTGCTGCTTTACAATTATTGTCAGGGTAACATGAACCATATTTTGTTAAGAACAACAGAAGTGCAATGGACACATTAGTTTGTGAACCCACAAGCGTGTGATCAGAGTATTGTTCTCGCGATAGAAAGGGGCCGCACACATAGTTTAGAGCGTACGTCCACCCCACTGTTACTGAAGTGGGGGTGTTCTTTGCACCTCCATCTCCCTCATCCTGCCAGTACCCCAGTAAAACATCTCAAACTTTGACACTCAGGCGATTCTATACAGAAAACGTTTGTTGAACTCACAGGCGTCGTCTCATCTTCACCCTCGTACAACTCCCTAATGCAGTGTTATATATAAATGGATACCACCCTTCATAGTGCACACTGCAGAACTTCAGCGCATGTAGGCGCTTCAGGGAGATAATACGATGGATTCGATGCAGGAGCCAGACAAAATGAATTGATCCATCGCCCTTAAGTATACATTATTTTTAGCGGCACTCATTTCATCATTGGCAAAAGGATAAAAGGTGAATTGGCTCTGACTGAGTTCAGACCTGGGAGCTGCACGTGCCCCCTCGGCGGCGGGTGCTCATCAGAAGCAGCCACCTGTCTCGGAGGGCACCCCGTGCCCTCCTTGTGTGACTGGCACAGTCCGTGCCACACTCCCCTGCCTCTGGAAGGAGCGCTGCTCTCCCACGAACGGGCAGCTGTTGGCCATTTCGCACCGGCAGAAAATACCAAACTCGTCCTTTTAAAACGTCCCACAACATTTCTGAAAAGTCGGCAGTTCGCAGACCGACCCATATTTGAATTACTTTTTAAAACAAGCATTGGCATAGCCAATAGGTCTCGCCTTTGGGACCTTATAAGTGTTTAGCCATGCAACAGTTGATGTTGTTGCACCAAGGATATTGTGCTGCATAACTAAATACTTATAAGGTCCCAAAAGCGAGACCTATTAGCTATGCCAATGCTTGTTAATATTGGGACGATGATGCTTGTTCTCCATGAAGCAGGAGGACCCCTCTTAGATATTTCGTTAAATATGATGGTTAGTAATGGGACCCAGAGATCTTGATGTTCAAGAAAAAAATCAATTGGGACCCCATCTGGGCCAGGAGCTTTAGCACGGCCACACTTAGCCAAGGCGGATCTTATTTCGCCCAGAGTAAAGGTCATAGGGGAGCCTGGCGGATCTTGAGCAACAGGTGAATCGACCCTCAATGCAATTCCAGCCCCAAAAATCCCTTCAAAATGTGCAACCCATGTGTCTTCATCCACATGATTGTCCAAAGTTTTTTCTGTGTCCATCTTAAAGAAAGGTGCATTTATTACCCTCCAAAATTCCCTGCTACTGTTTAGGGTTGCGGCCTTTGCCAGATTATCCCAGGCTCTTCCTTTAACTCAGTTTCCCTCTTTTTCCGGGCTTTCTGTTACAGCGCCCGTAAATCCTTAATTAGGGGCTGGTTTCTAGGGGACGATTTAAGTGCCCTGCAGAGATCTCGAAGGGCCCTCGAACAGGTCTTATCAAACCATCGAGGTTCTGGCCTCTCTTTATTAGTTTTAGTCCGAGTCAGGGACGATTTAATCTCCTTCAATAGATCTAGGAAGTTTAGGATTAGGGTATCTGGATCAGTTTCTGGATCTAAACAATTCATGACCATATTCAACTTATTAGCTACAAACTGTTGTATGATTCTTTTATTATCAGTATTTTCCCATTTAAGCTGGTAGCCATTTAGCCTGGCTAAAATTGGTTTTGGTACCCTCACAAAGTGGCGGGGAGAGAGTCTAACTCCGGACAGCTCAAGGGATAAAAATGTGTGGTCACTAAAATAGGATGGAGTGGTGTCGGTGTGGATAATGTTTCCACGGCAATTAGAAGAAGTAACTATGAAGTCTATGATAGAATGGGACTCACCGTGGAAAAAAGTTGTTTCAAGACCTACTCCAGCAGGAACTATTTTACTATAAACTTCTAAGTTCTTCAAGGCTAAAAACCTATTTAGGGTGTTCCCATAATCATGATGCATAAAATGCACCAATGGGTCTCCTTCCATATCTACCAGACCACAAATAGTTCCCAGGGAAAAAGGACATGGTTGAGCATTAAAATCCCTAACCATAAGATGTAAAGGTCCTTAAATGGTAGAGCCCTAGTAAAGATTTGCAGCTCCTTTTCCAATGAATCTACAATCAACACTATACTCCCAGCAAAGATATTGTTATGATAGTTTATCACTATCCAGGCTTGCTGGTTCACTTCCACCCACGCTAAGAAATGGAAATAGGGGGAAGAGTGTTCGAATTTAATAATCTTTATAGCTAAAGTATTGGAAATTAAGGTTACCAAGCCCCCTTTGGGTCTGCCTGACGAGGAAGAAACCACATGGGTTTGAAAGGTTCGGTAGCCATTGAAAAATATTGGACCTGAGGCCCAGGTTTCCTGGAAGCATATAATATCTCTGTCCTGCCATGTTGAGACCCACTCGGCTCTAGCCATCTTATTTGCAAGACCTGCAACGTTCCATGTAGCTACTTGCACCCCTCGGTTCTGCTTGCCCATCCGGTCCACAGGGCCGATACTCCTGGGTTACTTATTGGCAGGTGAGTACTAATTGACTTAACAATTTCACCCCCCTCCTTTGGTTTCAGCCGGACCTCAATTACTGGTACTACTGGGGTATATAGTGCTCATTGGAACTAGTGGAGACACCAATATCACCTCCCTTGTTCAGTCAGTCACATTTAATTTACTTATATACACAAATGCATATTTCCACATACTGAGGAGTTGACCGTATGAATGAGTCAAAATGGCATGTTGAAACAAGGGGTACATTTGCTTGGTGCATTTAAAAAGGACAATGTTTTGACACAAACTAAATGTTATGCCTGAACAGTAAAATGCTTAGCTGCTAAAGGTATGAGAAATGATAGATGGGTTTGAATTTCAGCCTTCTATGTCTCTGACACCCCACCACATTCCCCTTTAGAAATGCTGATTACAGTTTCAGACCCTGAAACATGTTTTTCTGAAACAGGCACCTGGTAATAGATGAGCCTCACACACATTCAGCCAGTAAACAATGTGAAAGGTCCTGACCCAACTCTTGGACACTTACCATAAATTATTATTAGTTTCGCCCAAATGCCACAAACTCTTATAACCTGGCGTCTGAGGCAAGGCCTCCTTCTAAAAATGAAGTCTCAGGGTGCGGCCTTGAAATGTCACACATTTCTCATTGCGGTTTTGCTACCCCGTTCAACAGACACCTTTGTTCCTTCATGTGAAATAACAGTACATTGATGTGGGTAACCGGTAATGCTGAAGTTGCTTCTGGAGAAGCGATCACGCAAGAAAATTCAGTCTTCCGCTTGTGTAGCACTGTGTTTAGACCACCTCCTGGGCACACCTGGGTGTGCCACAGAGGGCGGTCGACCACACATCTCTATATAGATGGAACTGCTAATAAAACGGCATCACACAGGATGAGTAAGAGTAGTGCTGCAAGTCTGTCAGCATAATAGCATTGCTTCTTGAGATTTTGTGAGATAAGGAGTATGGAGTGGTCCGATATTCCTGTACGAACTTGCAAACAGCCCACTGAAAGTTAATATGTTCCATTTCGACAATTCTTTGCAACTTGTTCAATATCCTCATAAACTGTTCTGCTTTCCCATTAACTTGGGGCTTTGAGTAATTTTACAATGATTAATCACAAAAGATGTTAAGGTAGGAAGTAACTTGTTTCCTTAAAAATGTATAGTTGTGTGTTTGAATTTTTGTCAGTATACCAGAAGCATTGAACATCTTCTGGGTGCTTGGTCATTGTGGTCAGGCAGTGGTTGTGCCCGAGACTTCCAAGATGGGCGACGCCGTATTCCACAGTGAGAAGTGCTGCACAAGGGGGCTTGGGGGGCGGCCGTACCCGGTGAGGTCTGCCCCCGGGCAGATTGGGATGGGGAAGGGGCAGGCCGATTAGCGGCCATTTTGCAAGTTGGGTGATTTTTATGTATAGCCCAAATGTAGCCCAAGGGCTATAATTGTGGGTTTGGCGCGCTCCCAGCCACCATTTTAGGTTTGGTGACCTGGTGGCTGGGAGCGTAGTGGTAGTTAGCGTTTTTTGTGTCAGGCAGTTTTGTTAGGTGATAGTGAGGTTTACTTACTTGGCTTAACAGTTTGTCAGGCTTTTGGTTAGCAGGCTGAGTGTCAATGGCAGGCGAGGATTATCGTGTGCTGGAAGCGGTCCGGCTTCAGAGCGAGGCCGGGTGGCTCGACCTCCTGCTGCCGGAGGCCGATGGGAAAGCGCGCCCCCCGAGGCGCGCGTCCGCGGGGATAGCAGCCGCCGTCGCGGCCTGCAGGTCCCCTAAGAGGGCCAAAAAACAGGAGGTGAGTGTGCGGGGCCGCTCCTATGCCAGGAGAGTGGCCCCGTTGATCAGCGCTGAGCCAGAGCCTCGCGTTCTCATGGAGGCTCCGGCGAAGGTGCGGGGGGGGCTCGCCGGAGGAGCGCGTTGTGCGTCTCTCCGGCCGGCTCCTTGGCTGTTCCCAGTCTGAAGGGGAGGAGCGCGCCCGATGCCTCAGGCGCGGAGGGCATGATTAAAGGCAGGGACCGAGGGAAGAGGAAGAAGGGAGGACCGGCAGCCCGAGGGGAAATCCCCTGTGGGGGGTGTTAGAGATGGGCTTGGCAAGGGGTGATGGCCCCGCAGGGGGCGGCCTACAAGGCCTGAGGGCAATTAGGGAGGAGGCACTGGGTTTTCCTGGGCTGGGGAGTGGGGATAAATTCCAAGGGTTGTTTGAGGAAGAGGTGGGCGGGGAGGGCAGCCAGATGGGAAGGGGTGGCCACAGGGGGGGCAAGGAGGGGTACCTTGGGGCCACAGGTAGAGAAGGGGAGGGAGAAGAAGTAGGCCTAGGTTCTTGGGGAATGGGGGGGAGGGGAAAGGCCCACCCGAGGGGCTGGACCCAGCAGGGGGAAGCCAGGACTGGGAGGGCCTCGACATTTTCACGTCCTGGCATGAGGAGGTGAGGTGTTTAGACAGGGTGGGGCAGGTAGATGCTTACATGGCACAGGGAGGGTCTTTGGGTGTGGAGGCTAAGGGGCTGAGGCGGAGGGGTAAGGAGGGTGGCGAGAGGGAGGGGTGGGGTCAGGGTAGTGGCTCCTTGGGTCTGGGTGCGGTCCCCAGTAGGGCCCGGGCTGGGGTTTTTGCGGGACTTGAATGGAGTGAGGATGAGGAGGAGGGGATGGGTGGAGAGGAAGCACGAGATTTAAGTAAAGTAGGGCGTGCGTGGGCGGAGTGCACTTTGGGGGTAGGTAGGAAGAGGATTTGGGAGGTCAGGGAAAGGGATGGTAGGCCAGCACACCAGACCAGTCCTTTTTATTTCAGGTAGAGGACCTGCGGCAGGGGGCAGACTTGGCAGAGCTGGGAGCGGCTCAGAGGCACCGAGGAGAAGGGAGGGTGGTGCCTCGCGCGGCGTGCCCAGTACTGGCACGGGATCTCGATGCGGCTGGCAGAAGTAGGCCCGAGCGGTCTCGCTGGCCCCAACACCCGACGGACCTCAGCGGTCTGCAGGGCAACGAGGACACGGGTTGACGTCCAGCAAAGGTGCCAATGATCATAGGAGGGTGCAGTCGGCACCTCCGGTGGAGCGAAAATGGGGGCATTTTGGGCAACAGAGCGAGTATCGGGAAGGGCAAGAGGAATTAGATTATGATGAGGACAGCCTGGAAGAGGGCGAGTTAAGAGAGGGTGAAGAAGGGGGTGAGGGGGGTGAGTAATGTGTCTTCTAGTGTGTTACAGGTGTCACGACGGCCGGCAGAGCCTACGGGTCGGACATCGGAACTGGCTCAGACTACGGCTCCCATGGCAAGGCGGACTGCAGCACAACGGGCACCCTCCTTAGAACCAGGTAAAACGCGGGAAAGAGGGGAAAAACCAACAATGGTGTCGGTGGCGATGGGGGGGGATGGGGGAGGAGGGGGGAGGTTGCAGAGAGGCAAGTATGTGTTGGATGTTGGGGTGGGCACGGACGCAGGTAAGGCGTCCGCAAATGCGTTAGACGACACTAAGACTAAAGGGACGGGCGACACAGGGGAAAAGAGGGCGGCAGAGACGAAAGACAAATTAGAAAGCAAGGAATTGAAAGTTAAAAAATTGCCTTATATGGGGGTGACCAAACCGCTGGGCGCACACTTAATGTTGGCAACTCAAGAAAGGATATGGAAGGGTGAGTATGTGGAGATGCTCAAACTTCTGCATAGGGAAGTGCGCGCGAAGGAGGGTTCGAAGGAAGAAGAGTATGAATTGGCCAAGGGTGCCTCTCACTATTGAAAATTGGACAGCGGCCTTTTTAATATACGCAAGCGTCTATTGCGAGAAGTACCCAGAGCGTTGTGTGGCGCTGTTTAAATACATGGATGTGATCCGGAAGGCACAGATCACTGGGGTGGGATATGCGTGGGCACAATACGATGAGGAATTTCGGGCTCGCATGGCATGGGACACCGAGGTAAAATGGGGGAGTTAGACACGGATTTGTGGCATCATACAATGGGGGCGTCCAGGGCAGGGAAAACAATCTTCACGGATAGCGGGCTACCGATAGTTTATCGGCCCTTTCAGGGGAAACCCACCCGGGGAGGGTTGGGTGGAACAGACAGAGGGCAGACAGGATTGGGATGGGCATGCTGGGGTTTCAACAAAAGCATGTGCACCCGAGAGTTTTGTAAGTTTAGTCATGACTGCTTGAAATGTGGAGGCAGGCACGCATTGGTTAATTGCTTCGGGGGAGGGCCAGGGCAGCAGCAAGGGGGCCAGCAGTGGCAGCACGGGGGGTTTAATGCAGGTGGGCAGCAGCAGGTGCCTTTCACAGGAGGGAGGGGGGCTAAGGGTGCTGGGCCAAAGGGCTCATACTCCGGGTAGGGCAGACAAGCTAGAAACAGCCTTACAGGGTTATGGCAACCAGAAGGCTGCAAAGACCTTGCGAGAAGGGTTTCAACAGGGTTTTCGACTGGGGTATGAGGGACCTAGGGTCAGGAGGTGGGCGGACAATTTGCATTTGGCAAAAGAACACCCCAGAATTGTGCAGGACAAATTGGATAAAGAAGTGCGCGAGGGTCGTATGGCGGGCCCATTTGAGGACTGGCCTTTGGAAAATTTGATTGTTTCTCCCATCGGAGTTGTACCAAAGAAGGAACAAGGCCAGTTCCACCTAATTCAACATTTGTCATAGCTGGAAGGGAGCTCTGTGAACGATTTCATCGATGAAAGGGAGGCTACTGTGTCATATTCGTCAGTTGACGTGGCCATGTCACTGGTGGTGACCGCGGGCGCAACGGCACAAATGGCAAAATGCGACATAAAATCAGCTTTCCGTTTGCTTCCAGTCCACCCGGATGATTGGGATCTCCTGGGTATCCATTTCAATGGTAAATGTTGATGGAGCAGGGTAAATGAAATTTTTTTAACTTCCTAATATTTACGTTAAATAATTTAACACACATGTTCGTCTTAGTAAATAACCAACCATGTATGTTACATGTAAAGGGTTAAAGGTAACACGCTATATATGTGCAAACTAATTTACTTACAATTGTTAACGTGGATAACATACGTCTGACAATTGCGTACTAACTAGAATAATAAATGCATGATTCGTGCTTGGAAATAAACTGTGTAGTGGCAAAAAGAAGTTTTGGTAAGTAAGGAATTGCTTTATATGTCGCTTTTGCTAGGTAATACTTAATTGGGTACGTAGAATGACGGGAGGGAAACGAAAAGGCTTATATTCTTTATTCTTAACTGTGTTTTGTTTATCTTTATAATAGTGCGCTTAGGCCTGTTGAGCAGCGAAATAAAATGGCCGCCATGAGTTAGAGTACGCAGGCGCAAGAGGGGTTACGAAAGAGAGAAAAGCCGTGAACAAGAGGGATCATGTGATCGTTCCAAAAGCTTAGGATGGAAGCGTGGTCAAGGCTGTGATGACCTAATCGCATAAACGTGTGCCAAAGCAAGTCAGCGAAAAGCGTGAGAAGTCGCAGTGAATAAAATGGACAATAAGCTGATCGACTGAAAAGTATCAGAAAAAGATACAGTTTGAAACCAATGAACTAAGGAGTAATGTCATGAACTCATGAGAAACGACAAAAGTATGAACTTGCCACAAAGAACTGGTTGAGACAAGGATATTTGTAATGAGATGTATACTGACCCGAATGGACCAATTAGAGAGAATCTCGCCATAAAGATGTAACATTTTCACTTAGTAAGCTAGAATTAGGGTATAAGAAGACCTACTCTTGGAGGGGAGGGGTTTGCTGCTGCTGTTCGTTGCCGTTCGTTGCTGCTCGTTGTTGCTGCTCGTTGGTGGTTGCTGTTGTTGCTGATGCTGCGGCTGCTGCTGCTATTTTATATTTTTTAGAGCATGAGATGCTGCTATTGGAGAACCTTTTTATCCTAATAGATTTTCTCCATTTAAAACATTAGACCTTTATTCTTAAAATACTAAAGGGGAAAGGAACGAGAAGGCCTGTTTTCCAGGACAGATAGATAGATCCTTCGGAAGTTCTTGCTGTGACTAACTTTATTTTTCCATCTAATAGGTATGCATTGCAATTTCAATTTATTCTTATAATAATGCTAAATGTAATAACCTGATTAATAAATTTGAAACTTATTCATGCTTCTAAACTTTATATAAACTTATTATCTTTAAAACCAATGAGTCAGTGGTTCTTTAGCTCAATGATAAAAGTAAATGTTTGAAGTTTATAGTGATTGAGCTGGTCTTAATCACCATCAACTGATTCCTACTAGTTGGTCCATCGACCAATGAGCGGAATACCTTGGAGTTTGAGAAGTATTATGTCGTTTTTATAATAAGGTATCCCGTCTCCTTCCAGCAAATCATTTAACCGTTTTTCTCCTATGTAAGGACGGATGAAATCCAGGGAATAAATGAGTGAGTGAATGTATATGCGGTGTTACGGGCCCCACCGTCATATGGATATAGTTGTGTTTAAGAGGGATATTTGCACCTGGACGTCCAAAGACATATAGGAGAAGAAATTTTATTGTTAGCGCTGGATCAGATTTCTTGGTAGCAGAGTTATGGTTACTATAGATTAGTTTGGTGATTATTGATTATTTCATGTCTAACATTCTATGTTGAAGTCGCGTTATGTTATATGTAAGTCAAAGTTTTAACGCTTCCGGGAAGTAGGAAGTGGAACACGTGTGGCAAGAGAAGTCACATGGAATAGTGCATTGTCTGAGTTTATATTGGTGATAACACAGGTTGTGTTATGATAGGGACATTTTCGGTATAAAAGGTGTGTGAGTGAAATAGCAACCGGTTTTCTTGTGAAACTCTGGCCTTAATTCTCAGGAGCAGTGTAGTCTCCACATGTGTCTTATCCCCAGAGAAACGGGTTTACTCCTTGCTTGAAAGAAGGGTAAGGTAGGGGGAAGTGCTACTTTATCGGCGAAACGGGAAGATTCTGTGGTAGGGTAGAGGTAAGCGCTGCCTACTGGAAATACAGAATTCTTGTGTAAATGGACAAAGCTGTCACTTTTGTTTAGCGAATCAGAAAATGGAAATGTGTTTTTAATGTTGTAACTAACAAAGAATTGTTGAGAAGTAAATTGCCGATAAATTTTGTAAAGGAGGGGTCAGGAGCAGAACTGACGTAGACAAAAGCCGCGCTGGGATTGGACAGTGCGTTGTTATACAGAATCAGCTCTGATTGGAGCGTTGGTGTGAGTCGCGCTGGGATTAGTCAGATAAACCTGTGACGTAGCAGCTTAGGATTGGAGCGTTGGTGTGAGTCGCGCTGGGATAGGTCCGAATAACGCATAGTCAACAGTGTTGAATCGCGGACTTTTGAGAAGGGAAAGAAATTGTGAATCATGGCTTATTATGAGTATGATAGAGAGAAAACGTCGTGGATGTCAAAAGTTAAGAACTTTTTTAAGAAAGACAAAAAGGTAGTGACTAGAGAGGGAAAAGTAATTCCTCCGCCGAAGTCACCAGCTTCGCACATGATGTTGAAGTACGGATATCATACCTGCATATGGTTAGAAAATTGGACTAAATATACTAAAAATGATGGAGTATTGGCTTTCCCTGAGAATGGTTTATTTAGTGTAGCTGTACTTCGGAATTTGAGGGAGAAGATGTTGATGCTTGAACCTAAACCTAGACCGACACAGTTTGAAGCTTTAAGTGAATGGGAAGATGAGATGTATGAACGAGAATGATTCAGAGGATTAAAGAATCATGAATTTGTACCCGGAAGGTTGTGGGGAGTGAATCATGAGGACAAAATAAAGCGTTGAAGATATGCTAACATGACAGGAGGTTTGTTTCCGGCTTTTACAGTTGAGGAAGAAGCAAAGAGAAAGTGTACAGAGAAAAAGAAACATGTGATTACTGAAAAGTATGGGTATGGTGGTAGTGAGACAGAAGATGAATTGCTGGAAGATATTTTAAACAGAAACCCACCTCCATACCAACAGAATTCTGCGGTGGTGACACCTAATGCACCGCCCATGAAAACTGGGAGGAATAAAAATCCCGGACGGGAATGTGAGATAAATAGGTCACAAGATCAAATGAAAACCCCACAAAACGAGAAGAGTGAAAGTGACAATACAACTGAACTAGCGAAAACCACAAGAGAATTAACTGAAAAGATAAGAGAATTAACAATGAATATGGAAGCTGTAACTGTACCAGTAACGATAGGTCCAGTAATACCGGTTTTTGAGAATCAGAAAATAGAAGAGCATTCTTTAGTCATTCCTATGAATTCAAACTTGCAAAGAAGGAAAGAAGGGATGGAATTTGACAGTGAAGGTGCAAGAAACTTGGTTAGTACATATAGACCAAGCCCACCTACTAATCTAACGATAAATGAGAATGAGTTTAGGAGAATACCTATGGTAACTGAGTCTGCATCAGAGACACCAGAAAGAAGTAAAAATTGGATAGAATTAAATAGTACGCCTGTAGGTCCGACTCCAGATGAATTGAATGAGTGGATGAAAACTTTAAAAACGAAAGAGACAGAATCAAAACCATTAGATGTAATTAGGTTAAAAATAGACATGGAAGAATTGATCTTAGGGACAATTGGCACAGAAAAACTGAAATCTTATCAGGATGATGAGATTATGTTCTTATGCAAGAGCATTACATGGAGAGCTAGAAATTTACATGACAAATTAGAAGAAACAGCAAATGAACTAGGAGTAGAATTTGTAAAAGTGAGAACGTTACAGAAACCATATAGAGTAGATTTTTGCGAAAAAGATATTGAGAATTTGAACACATCAGGAAGGTTGACTCAAATAAAAGAATTAATTGTTCTACTGAGGAAATGGGGTGATGTGGATAGATGGAGAAGCAGATGGACTAAAAGGAATGAGAAAGTGACAGACAAAGCGTCTTTGACTTTTGCGGTGACAGACAAGGAATCAATTGTGAGGGAGTACCCGATGAGAGAAACTCCAGGAGGTAGTTATGTGCATGTTCCTTGGTCTAGACAAGATATATTGTCATTTACAAATGACTTCCCAAAATTGAGAGAGAAACCAGTAGAATGGTACAGACAAGTGGAGAGATTTGTTAAAGTTTCAAAAGTATTGTGGATAGATTTGGATGGGTTGTTTGACATAGTAGTACCAGCTGATTTGTGGACAGAATGTAAGATTACTATTGATTGGCCAACTGTAGAATATCCAAGGGATGCTAAAACTGGAGCGCCAGGACCAGAAGTAATGAGGAAATATGATCAAGTAATTACCTTTTTGAAGAATAAGATTCCGCCCAAAGAAACGGATTGGGTAAAAATAGACAGAACCACACAGGAGAGCAAAGAATCAGTGCACGCATACTATGAGAGGCTACTGTTAGTTTTCAAACAGTATAGTGGCTATGAGACACTAAATGAGAAGGATATGAGTCATTTTGTATATAGATTTGTTTATGGTTTGAAACCAGAGATAAGTGAAATGATTAAACAGCATATGATTTGATGGCAGAATAGCACAGTGGATGAAGTTTTGAGATATGTCAAATATTGTAGTGATGACATTGAGAGTAGACAGCGTAAATTGAAAGAGAAAGCAATGTGGGCACAAGTGAAAGTTGCAGAGAAGCAAGAAGCTCAATTGAGTAATCCTGTTAATGAGACAGGACAGATTAGATCGAGACCAAATATAGGTAAAGGAAAAGGTCAAATGAGCATAGAAGAGGCAAAGAAAAAGTGGCCATGCCACAACTGCGGAAGGATAGGGCATTGGAGAAACAAGTGTAAATTTCCTCCAAAACTTAATACGGAAAATCAATCATTAAATCCACAGGTGCAGAGTGAGGTAGTTACCCAACAAAGTCAGGTGCCACAACCGCCACTTCCCAAGAGTGTTAATCAACAGAAATACAGTGCAGAAACAGGATTCTACGGAGGAGAGCAGGTAACACAATTGCCGCGCGCAGCTGCCATATCTCAGTACTGGCTGCGACAGGATGGTGATGAGTCAGATGAAAGTTTATGACGGTGCCTAGGAGAGGAGGAAGAGTGCGTGCTTGGCGCAACTCTAGAGGTAGATCAAGCAGGTCCATTTGTGGATGGAGAAGTGAATGGTGCAAATGTAACATTCCTTGTGGACACTGGAGCAACCCGTTCTACTGTTAGGTCAGTGGAAATTCCAAACCTTCCTCTCTCAGGTGAACATATCCAAGTAGTGGGTGTTTCGTATCAGCAAATTAAGGCGCCTCTTACTAAATTAGTGGAGGTAAAAATTGGTCCATTTAGTGAAATGCACCGATTTGTGGTATGTGATTGCAGTCCTGTGAACCTATTAGGACGCAATCTACTTTGCAAGATGAACTGCACCATCTATTGTACTCCAGATGGAATTGTATTTCAGACCCCAGATGATGATGTATTGTATAAAATGACAATGGTAAAGTTAGAATCAGAAGTGAATGATTTGTTTCCCATATTTGATGTAGAGAAAATCCCAAATGAACTGAAAGAGACAGTGAAACAGGAAGTGTGGGACTTTACGGGAGAAGATATAGGGTTAATGAAAGAAGTAGACCCTGTTAAAATCTCTGTTAAAGAAGGTACTGAGTTACCCAAATACGCCACAGTATAAATTGACACCAGAAATAATTGAAGGAATAACACCAGTAATAAACAAAATGATTGAGCAAGGGATTCTGAGAGAAATAATGAGCAGTCCATGTAATTCGCCGATAATGGGACTGAAAAAGCTGAATGGAACATATAGAATTGTACAGGATTTGAGAAAGGTAAACAAAATTGTTGTGCCTTGCTGCCCAATAGTGCCAAACCCTGCTGTAATTCTATATCAGATTCCACGTGAAGCCGAATGGTACACAGTTATTGATTTGTGCCATGCATTTTTCTCTATTCCATTACATCCAGATAGCCAACCATTATTTGCGTTCAGGTTCGGAGAGCGTATTTTGGCATGGTGCCGAATTCCTCAGGGGTATACAGAAAGCCCCTCGATCTTTAATCAGATTCTAAAGAAATCATTGGAAGATTTGAAAATGCCAGAGAAGTCAGTGATGGTTCAGTATATTGATGACCTACTGGTGGCATCAAAAACAAAGGAAGCATGTGTTAATGATACAATTGCTTTACTGAATCATTTAGCAAAAAGAGGACATAAGGTGTCCCCATCAAAATTACAGTTTTGTCAACAAGAGGTCCAGTATCTAGGACATAAGATTGAGAAGGGAGTGCGAAAGGTAACGACAGAAAGAATAAAAATAATCCAAGGAATGAGAGCTCCAATGACACAAAGAGGTAAGAATGTTCCTAGGAATTGTTGGATATTGTCGACAATGGATAAGTGGATTTTCGTTAATTGCAAAACCATTACAGAGATTGACAAAGAAGGATGTTAAAGATCCTTTTGAAATGAATGATGAGGAAATGAAAACATTCAGAGAACTAAAGAGGAAACTGTGTGAAGCTCCGGCATTGGGAATGCCTGACTATGAAAAAGATTTTGAGTTGTATTGCAGTGAAAGAGATGGGTGTGCGTTTTCAGTCCTAGTGCAGAGACACGGAAACATGAAAAGACCCATTGCATATTTTTCAGCTGTTTTAGACCCAGTAGCGAAAGCATTGCCTGGATGTTTGAAAGCAGTTGCTGCTACTTGTGTAAGTCTGGAGCAGAGTGAAGGCATAGTGATGGGATATCCACTGAGAGTATATGTCCCTCATTCTGTGGAAATTCTGTTGACAAGAACCAAAACCCAATACATGACACATAGTCGGCTGACTAGGTATGAAAAAGTAATTTTGAGTGCAGACAATGTGACCATTGACAGATGCATGAATGTGAATCCTTCAACATCATTGCCAGATGAAGAGAGTGTGATTGAAATGGATGAAGTTGATCATGATTGTCTGAATGTACTCGAGTATTGTACAAAGCCGAGACCTGACATACGAGATGAGCCTTTAAAGGAATCAGATTACATTCTATTCGTGGATGGCTCATGTTTGAGAACGGATGATGGAATTCTAAGTGCAGCATATGCAGTTTGCACAGTAGCTGCTGTAATGGAAGCATCGTGTTTGAACGGGATACGTTCTGCCCAAGTAGCAGAGTTGGTAGCTCTAATTCAAGCATGCAAGCTGGGAAAGAATGTCCGAATAACAGTTGTCACGGATAGCCAATATGGCTTTGGAATGGTGCATGACTTTGGGCAGATCTGGTCTCAGAGAGGTTTCTTGACGTCTGCAGGAACACCGATAAAAAATGGTGAGTTTGTGAAAAAGTTGCTTGAGGCGATACAGCTGCCTAAACAGATTGCGGTAGTGAAGTGCATTGCACATAAAAATGGGGAAGACTACATAACTGTTGGCAATAAGTTTGCGGATGAAATTGCACAGTATTGTGCTAAAAATGTGGTCTCATTGAACAGAAACCAAGAACGAGAGCATATTTCATGTCCTTTGCTTTTTACTAACCCTGTTGAGACATGGGATGAGGTGAGACAATTACAGGAAGCAGCAGTTGATGAGGAAAAAGATAACTGGATAAAAGCAGGATGTAGAAAATATGAGGAAAATTATGTTTGGGTTTACAGGGATGAAAGACCAGTTATGCCTGATAGCATGATTTCTGACATGGCACGGATGTACCATGGACAAGCTCATATTGGGAGAGACTCAATGATCAGACTTTTTAGACAAACATGGTATAATCCAAAATTCAGAGCCATAGCTGAGAGTCTTTGTCAAAGGTGTCTTATTTGTCAACAGCTAAATCCAGGAAGGAAGACAGTAGTGAGTCTAGGAACAATAGGACGAGAGGGAGGTCCTTTCACGAGAATGCAAATGGATTTTATTGAAATGCCTCCGAGCAATAGACTAAGGTATGTCCTTATAGTCGTCTGTTTGTTTTCCCGTTGGGTGGAAGCATACCCGACCAGAAGGAATGATGGAATTACGGTAGCAAAACTAATGCTGCGAGAATTCATTCCAAGGTATGGTTTTCCAGTAACGATTGAAACAGATAGAGGAACGCATTTTCAAAACGAATTGGTTCAATTGATTTGTGAAGCACTTAGTATTAAGCAGAAACTACATTGTGCATACAGACCAGAGGCTTCTGGAATAGTAGAGCAAGTGAATGGAACAATTAAGAACAGGCTAGGAAAAATGTGTCAAGCCACAGGACTCAAATGGCCAGATGCCTTGCCATTAGTCTTAATGACAATCAGAAGTATACCGGAAAGAAAGACAGGACTCAGTCCCCATGAGATAATTATGGGACGAGCAATGAGACAAGCACATGTACCTGTCAACAAACTACTGACTATAACTGATGATCTGGTGCTGGATTATTGCAAAGGATTGGCTGATGTGGTACGTTCTGTGTTTCATCAGGTTGGACCGGATGCGACCACTCTTGAAAGAAAACCGGCTCACGATTTGAATCCAGGAGATTGGGTCCGCATAAAAGTCCACAGAAGAAAAAACTGCTTGGTTCCTCGTTGGGACCAACCACGACAAGTGATCCTGGTGACAACAACTGCAGTCAAATGTGCTGGAGTGAAACACTGGGTTCATGCCAGTCACACCATCAGAGTTCCAGAACCTGAAGATCGACCTGTAAGTCGACATCTGGAAGTGTCAGACACCAGTTCAGCATCTGATGTAGAGAAAGAGACGAACAGAGTTCCAGAAATTGAAGATCGACCTGTAAGTCGACATCTGGAAGACCCAACTACAAGTGCAACGACAGGAGGAGTGGAGGAAATAGCAGAAGTTCCAAAATCTGAAGATCGACATGTGAGTCGACATCTGGAAATATCAGACACCAGTTCAGCATCTGATACAGAGCATTCGGATGGTGAGGAAAATCTGAAAAGAAATTGGAAATTTGATAATATAGAAGAGAAAATTGAGCAGAAAGAGAGTAACAGTGAGCAACCAAGTACAAGTTGTGGTGAAAATCCTTCAGAGATAATATTAATAGACGAAGAAGGGAGAGTTTCAAATAGAAAGTTAGAAGAATCGGAAGATCCCCGAGGAGCAATAGGGACAGATCGACGAACACAAGAACAGGGAAATTTAGAGGCAGATAGAGAGATTGACACAAATTCGGAAGAACCTCGAGGAGGGACAGAAGTAGGTGATCTAAAGAAAACACTAAAGAAAACACGAGAAAAACCACAAACAGATGAAAGGAATGAAATTATAAAATTTAAGATGAGACAATAAAGGAAGAACTGAAACAGAGTCAGAAGAAAGTGGAGAAGAAGGAAACCAGAAACTAGAGTCGAGAAAAAGAACTTGGAGAACAGAAAGAGAGGAAAAGAAAGTGAACCAAAAGGCCAAGAAAGGGAGACAATTGGCCCGACGAAGTTAGAAAACTGAGATACAAGATCATAAGGCTAGATGGAAAAAGTGCAGAGCAAGTAAATGAGATAAGTCAAAAAGAACCAGAGAGACAAGGTGGAAAACACTTGCAGAAAACAAAAAGAATAAAGAAAGTAAATCTGAAGTATAAATCGCCTGAATGGCTATACATAGCATTGACTGATATCAAAGAAGAAGAGATCACTCACGAGAACCCAGAACAAAGCTGCAACCTAAAGGGGTGAAGGTGAAGTGCAACAAATTTGAAGAAATTTGAAGAAATTTCTACTGGATTGGACAAAAACACTGGATTTGACAAAGAAAGAGTTCTGAAAAGAATTAAAAGAAAGTACCAAACGAAGACAAAGTGAAAGTGCAGGGTGACTAAGAGGTCATTACTGAGGTGTGGTGACACATTTTCCCTATACATAATAAAATAGGTTATAGAACAAAATGGAAGATTCTAAAAATAAAAAGTGTAGATGTGAGTTCTTAAGCAGATGGTGTAAGATGTGCTTCTTTTATACAGGATTATTAATGACAGTATGGATTATTTTAGCAATCACCATTCCAATTAGTTTAGCCGTAGAAGAAACGTCTAACAACACAGAGAAAGAAAAAGGAGCTAATGTGCACGAAACAGCTATATTTAAAAGTAGTGCAGAATTGCATAAAGACAAATCAATAACAGATTTTTCAAAGAATGTTTTCACTAAATTATTATACGAGTATGTAGAAACAATGGAGGTAAGAGATTGTTACGTTTGTATGCAACTACCTGCGTCTGTTGCAGAAGGTGTGACCTGTCATCACCTTCCTTTGACGTATGGAATAACATGTAGTGTTTTAGCAAGCCTATTTTACAAGACTGGAAGATTAGAATATTATTACACTAATATAGATAAGATTTTTGCAAAGATTCCTGTAGTTTCAGAACTAAATAAAGTAAAAGAAGTAAAAACATTTGGTGAATTTTTCATAGAAGATAAGATTCTAACATTAGATGATATAGTTAAAAACAACCTTACCTGTGAGTTAAGAAATGAAGAAAAGGTATTTTTAGAAATGGTTGAGGATAGAAGAGTGAAATTTCAAAGAAAAGTGATAGAAGAGACAAAAACACCTCTTTGGGCGTTTGAGGAAGAAAACCATGACAAGAAAAAGACAAATGCAGCTATGACTCTGGATTGGCCCCAACAGGGAAGGTTGTGCATTAGAAGAAATAGAACAAGATATGACAATTATTTCGTGGGTTCCAGTGATTGCCATGATAATTATAAAATTTTAGGTGGATGGGGACTCAAAGGGGGAAAAGATCCAATATTTCCTGGGATCTATTACATTTGTGGTAACAGAGCTTATTACAGGTTGCCGGACCATTGGTATGGAAAAACAACAGTTGATGGACAGAATGCAGAACAATGTCATACATTCACCCCAGTACAGAGATCTGGGCCTAAATCCATCGTTTTTTTGCTCACCATGCCATTCCAGTTTGAACCCAGCCATATGCAAATCAGTCTTGACCCTGTGCCTTGTGGGAACAGTCCAGCCCGAACTGCCAAGCCAGGTCCTCCCTGGACTGGAAACAAGCATCCTAGGACCGGTTTCGGGGTTTCACCCCTCTTCAGCCAGGATAGCTTGATTCCAGTGGCATGGAGAGCACGGGACCCACGTCTGGGCATACCCGTCCCACTCGGGGTGACAAATGCAAAAACAACAGTTGATGGACAGAATGCAGAACAATGTCATACATTCACCCCAGTACAGAAATCTGGGCCTAAATCCATCGTTTTTTGCTCACCATGCCATTCCAGTTTGAACCCAGCCATATGCAAATCAGTCTTGACCCTGTGCCTCATGGGAACAGTCCAGCCCGAACTGCCAAGCCAGGTCCTCCCTGGACTGGAAACAAGCATCCTAGGACCGGTTTCGGGGTTTCACCCTCTTCAGCCAGGATAGCTTGATTCCAGTGGCATGGAGAGCACGGGAACCACGTCTGGGCATACCCGTCCTACTCGGGGTGACAAATGCAAAAACAACAGTTGATGGACAGAATGCAGAACAATGTCATACATTCACCCCAGTACAGAGATCTGGGCCTAAATCCATCGTTTTTGCTCACCATGCCATTCCAGTTTGAACCCAGCCATATGCAAATCAGTCTTGACCCTGTGCCTCATGGGAACAGTCCAGCCCGAACTGCCAAGCCAGGTCCTCCCTGGACTGGAAACAAGCATCCTAGGACCGGTTTCGGGGTTTCACCGCTCTTCAGCCAGGATAGCTTGATTCCAGTGGCATGGAGAGCACGGGACCCAACGTCTGGGCATACCCGTCCCACTCGGGGTGACAAATGCAAAAACAACAGTTGATGGACAGAATGCAGAACAATGTCATACATTCACCCCAGTACAGAGATCTGGGCCTAAATCCATCGTTTTTTTGCTCACCAGGCCATTCCAGTTTGAACCCAGCCATATGCAAATCAGTCTTGACCCTGTGCCTCATGGGAACAGTCCAGCCCGAACTGCCAAGTCAGGTCCTCCCTGGACTGGAAACAAGCATCCTAGGACCGGTTTCGGGGTTTCACCCCTCTTCAGCCAGGATAGCTTGATTCCAGTGGCATGGAGAACACGGGACCCACGTCTGGGCATACCCGTCCCACTCGGGGTGACAAATGCAAAAACAACAGTTGATGGACAGAATGCAGAACAATGTCATACATTCACCCCAGTACAGAGATCTGGGCCTAAATCCATCGTTTTTTTGCTCACCAGGCCATTCCAGTTTGAACCCAGCCATATGCAAATCAGTCTTGACCCTGTGCCTCATGGGAACATTCCAGCCCGAACTGCCAAGCCAGGTCCTCCCTGGACTGGAAACAAGCATCCTAGGACCGGTTTCGGGGTATTGATCATGTTATTTAGGCCTGGTCTTTCCAAAGATTTTTCATATAGATAGAGCAGAAAAGGGAACACACGAAACATTTACACGTAGGAAAAGGGAAAGTTTCTCAGAAATAGTAGGTGATATTTTTGGAGCATTGATACCAGCAGTGGGAATATCTTTGAATGCATTTAAAATTCGGAAATTATCCACAGTAGTAGATAGTTTATCTACAGATACTGCTGGAGGGTTCTTGATGGTAAATACCGAAATGGTTGCCATGAGAGCTATGGTGATGCAAAATCGACTTGCCCCTGACATTCTTTTGACGAAAGAGGGTGGAGTCTGTGGAATGCTGAAAGTCCAACATTGTTGCACTTACATTCCTGATAAAAGTGAAAATATACAAAAGTATATAAAGAATATTACAAATTTGCACAAAGAACTTGTTCCACTGGAGGTTGAAAATGCATTTGGAAAACTTGGTAAGAGTTTTTCCTCGGTAATAAACTGGTTTACTAAAATGAGTGGATTAATAGTAGGGAAAGTGATAGTAGTAGCAACCTTGATAATCATAACAGTTTTAGTACTGAAGCTAATCATTACATGTATAAAGAGAAAAAGAAGGCAGAACAAAATAGAAAACGAAAATAAGATAAACAAAGAAAGAGAAAGAGAAATGGGTGAAATAGAGCTAGAAGAAATAAAAGAAACCATGTATAAAAAGACAAAGACAAGTTGAAAGAGATACAGTTGTGTAAACTAACAAAAACAAACGGACAAAGAAATATGCTATCGAATAGAAATGTATAACATGGGTTTTTGTGGTGATATTAAAAATCACCAAAGGGGGAGTTGATGGAGCAGGGTAAATGAAAATTTTTAACCTCCTAATATTTACGTTAAATAAATTAACACACATGTTCGTCTTAGTAAATAACCAACCATGTATGTTGCATGTAAAGGGTTAAAGGTAACACGCTATATATGTGCAAACTAATTTACTTACAATTGTTAACGTGGATAACATAAGTCTGACAATTGCGTACTAACTAGAATAATAAATGCATGATTCGTGCTTGGAAATAAACTGTGTAGTGGCAAAAAGAAGTTTTGGTAAGTAAGGAATAGCTTTATATGTCGCTTTTGCTAGGTAATACCTAATTGGGGTACGTAGAATGACGGGAGGGAAACGAAAAGGCTTATATTCTTTATTCTTAACTGTGTTTTGTTTATCTTTATAATAGTGCGCTTAGGCCTGTTGAGCAGCGAAATAAAATGGCCGCCATGAGTTAGAGTACGCAGGCGCAAGAGGGGTTACGAAAGAGAGAAAAGCCGTGAACAAGAGGGATCATGTGATCGTTCCAAAAGCTTAGGATGGAAGCGTGGTCAAGGCTGTGATGACCTTATCGCATAAACGTGTGCCAAAGCAAAACAGCAAAAAGCGTGAGAAGTCGCAGTGAATAAAATGGACAATAAGCTGATCGACTGAAAAGTATCAGAAAAAGATACAGTTTGAAACCATTGAACTAAGGAGTAATGTCATGAACTCATGAGAAACGACAAAAGTATGAACTTGCCACAAAGAACTGGTTGAGACAAGGATATTTGTAATGAGATGTATACTGACCCGAATGGACCAATTAGAGAGAATCTCGCCATAAAGATGTAACATTTTCACTTAGTAAGCTAGAATTAGGGTATAAGAAGACCTACTCTTGGAGGGGAGGGGTTTGCTGCTGCTGTTCGTTGTTGTTCGTTGCCGTTCGTTGCCGCTCGTTGCTGCTGCTCGTTGGTGGTTGCTGTTGTTGCTGATGTTGCAGATGCTGCGGCTGCTGCTGCTATTTTATATTTTTTAGAGCATGAGATGCTGCTATTGGAGAACCTTTTTATCCTAATAGATTTTCTCCATTTAAAACATTAGACTTTTATTCTTAAAATATTAAAGGTGAAAGGAACGAGAAGGCCTGTTTTCCAGGACAGATAGATAGATCCTTCGGAAGTTCTTGCTGTGACGAACTTTATTTTTCCATCTAATAGGTATGCATTGCAATTTCAATTTATTCTTATAATAATGCTAAATGTAATAACCTGATTAATAAATTTGAAACTTATTCATGCTTCTAAACTTTATATAAACTTATTATCTTTAAAACCAAGGAGTCAGTGGTTCTTTAGCTCAATGATAAAAGTAAATGTTTGAAGTTTATAGTGATTGAGCTGGTCTTAATCACCATCAACTGATTCCTACTAGTTGGTCCATCGACCAATGAGCGGAATACCTTGGAGTTTGAGAAGTATTATGTCGTTTTTATAATAAGGTATCCCGTCTCCTTCCAGCAAATCATTTAACCGTTTTTCTCCTAGGTAAGGACGGATGAAATCCAGGGAATAAATGAGTGAGTGAATGTATATGCGGTGTTATGGGCCCCACCGTCATATGGATATAGTTGTTAAGAGGGATATTTGCACCTGGACGTCCAAAGACATATAGGAGAAGAAATTTTATTGTTAGCGCTGGATCAGTACGTGGACAAGGCATTACCGATGGGCTGCTCCTTGTCATGCGCATTATTTGAGTGTTTTAGCACGTTTCTCCAGTGTCTGTTTTCTAAGCGCACGGGTCACCAGTGGGTGACACATTACCTGGATGATTTCTTTTTTGTAGGCACATCAGACTCCACGGAGTGCCAGGCAGCTCTGGACAGCTTCAAAGAGATCATGAGGGAGCTAGGGGTGCCTTTGGCACCAGAAAAGACGATGGGGCCCAGCACGGCTCGTTCCTTTTTAGGTATTGAGCTAGATTCTCAATTGATGGAGGCGCGCCTGCCGGAAGACAAAATGCAACAAATGCTGGGGCTACTGGCGACGATGCTAGCAAGGGACAAGATCACAGTGAGGGAGATTCAGGTATTGCTGGGACATCTCAATTTCGCTTGCCGGGTAGTGAGAGTAGGGAGGACATTTTGTAGAAGACTAGGCAGGGCACTCACAGGACAGAGACCGCCACACCATCATGTACGCCTGTCGGCGGATGTGAAAGAAGACTTGAGGATGTGGAAGTTTTTCTTACAGGATTTCAATGGTATTCCTTTGGCAAAGGAGGGTGACATGGTTTGTGATGTTCAAATTTTTTCGGATGCAGCAGGCAGCAAAGGCTTTGGCCACTATTGGCAAGGAAAGTGGTGTGCAGAGCAGTGGCCAGCAGAGTGGGGGGGCAGGAGTATCACATTTTTGGAGTTCTTTCCCCTAGTAGTGGCGGTGACATTGTGGGGGGGAACAATTGGATCATAAGAAGGTGACTTTCAGGATTGACAACATGGCAGTTGCAGAGATCATAAACCGCCAGTCCGCCAGGGACGAACAGGTGTTGAAATTGTTGAGAGTGTTCGTTTTGGGCTGTTTGCGCCATGACATAGCTTTCAGAGCGTTGCATGTGCCAGGCGTGGACAATGACATAGCGGATGCTTTGTCTCGTTCACAGTGAGGGAGATTCCGTGGGCTAGCCAAGGACGCAGACGGGATTCCGACCCCCTTGCCGCAGCAGTTGTGGTACGTAGGCAACACAGGATGTTACAACTGGTGGTAGGGTCCCTGGCACAATCCACGAGGATGGCATATAGTTTAGCTTGGGATGAGTTTCTGCTCTCGGGAGCCCGGTGGCGTTCCACTTTGGAGCATAGAAGGGAAGATGTGATTCAATTTATTCTGGACTTGATTGACAAAGGGTTATCTAGGGTGACAATCGCGGGTAAGTTGGCAGGAATTGCATTTGTCGGTAAACTATTATTGGGTTGTGCACTGTCTGCAGGGGAGCTCGGCACACGTATGCCAGAGGGGTGGGCTAGAGAGCAAGGTCAGGTACGGCGGGCTAGAAAACCTCTGTCATGGAACCTGCTGGGCAGGGTTATACAAATATTGCTTAGAGTATGCTTGGATGAATACGAGACAAGCCTTTTTTCCACGGTGATGGTCTGGATATTTTTTGGGGCTTTTCGGTTGTCAGAGTTGTTGGGTCCTCGGTCAGGGGGAGGTATTGAATGGGGGGATGTAGTACCGCGTCAGGACAGGGTGTGCATATGGTTATGCAAGTCAAAAACGGATCAGAGGGGCGCAGGAAAATGGGTGTCGCTTCAGGCTTCAGACCCACAGTTGACTTGCCCTTGCAGGTGGGAAGCGAAGTGGAGGGCTCTATCTAGAACACAGGTTGGGTGGGTCTTTTTGCATGCAAATGGGAGCAGGGTTACGGCATTTCAACTATTGGTGGTTCTGCGGAAAGCGCTCACAGAGTTGGGTATCGATGGCAGGGATTTTGGGACTCATTCTTTCAGGATTGGGGCGGCATCAGAAGCGAATAATAGAGGCTGGGAGCGGGGGGACATTATGAGACTGGGGAGATGGTCCTCGGATTGTTACAGGCGATATGTTCACAGCGCAGCAGGGGGGTGTAGCGCGGGTGTGTTTCTTCGTCATGTTCACGCAGTTTTTCTTGTTTCAGGATCTGTGGCTGGCCCCCTCGCCAGGGAGATGTCCATTTGGATAGTGGGGCATTCATTTGTGAAGTGGGCCCAGGTCCAGGCCCGCACCAGTTACTTTGGAGAAAATGTAGGTTTTAATAAAAATCTGTTTAAAGTGTCTTGGAGGGGTAGAGGGGGCATGCTCTGGAAGGAGCTTTTACAGTCTTTGAATGGTGTGTTGGCGGCTGGTAGGTGCCCCGACATTTTGTTGGTTCATTTAGGTGAGAATGACATGGTCAAGGAAAAGGGGATAGTTTTAATGAGAAACATGAAAAGGGATTTGGCCTTAATAAAACGACAGTGGTCCGGGTGTTCGGTCATTTGGACAGAGTGTGTTCCCCGTAGAGTATGGAGAGGCGCAGTTAACCCCGGGGCAGTGGACAGGGCCAGGAGGAAACTCAATACAGAAATGGTGCTTTTTTGTAGGGAGATTGGATTTGGGAGGATTGCCCATAGGGAAATCAGATTTGACGCTGTAGAATTCTTCAGGGGTGATGGTGTTCACTTGTCACGTATGGGCATGGACTTATATTTGTTGGAAATCAGAGAGGTGCTTTTCAGGGAGTTGAATGTACAGAGGCACTAAAGAATACACGCCTATGAGGAAGGGGGGGCAGAAAAAAGGGGGAGGCGGCGTTCCCGCTTCCACACACCTGCTTTTTCCTGGGTGGCGGGGTTGTTAAAAGTTGGCCAGGATTGGCAGAAGTTTTTAGTTAAGTGTTGGAAGTTTGTGAGCAGGGGCAGGGAATGGGTAGGCAGATAGGCTAAGTTTAGAGTAGATGTTTGGTAGTTACAGTTGCAGAAAGGCAGGTAGTGGTTTGGGTTTTATTGGAGGGCAGGATTTGTAACTGCAATACTGTGTAATGTGGTTGTTATTATGTTATCGGCAGGGTGGGGGATTTGATGTGAGGATCGTAGGGGCGGGGGGGAAACAGGGGATCAGTTATTTTATGTATAGTGAGGTTTTAGTTTTGTAAGGCAGTTGCCAGTGTCTTCATTGTGATATGCACCTGTTTCAATAAAGCGGCCTTTTACACACATAAAAATTGGTCTCGGTTTGGCTTGCCCCCCTCCCTCCCAAGGGGGGCTTGGGGGGCGGCCGAACCCGGTGAGGTCTGCCCCCGGGCAGATTGGGAGGGGGAAGGGGCAGGCCGATTAGCGGCCATTTTGCAAGTTGGGAGATTTTTATGTATAGCTCAAATGTAGCCCAAGGGCTATAATTGCGGGTTTGGCGCGCTCCCAGCCACCATTTTAGGTTTGGTGGCCTGGTGGCTGGGAGCGTAGTGGTAGTTAGCGTTTTTTGTCCCTCCCTCCCACCCTATAATTTTGGCACTATAGGGGTCTTTTAAATGGGGGTTAATGTATTACTTTGTGGGTTAGGTTTGTTGAGACAGGTGCATAGGGGTTTGCTAATTGTATACTTGTTGCTTGGAACAGGTGCAGGCGGGGTTGTTAAAAGTTGGCCAGGATTGGCAGAAGTTTTTAGTTAAGTGTTGGAAGTTTGTGAGCAGGGGCAGGGAAAGGGTAGGCAGGTAGGCTAAGTTTAGAGTAGATGTTTGGTAGTTACAGTTGCAGAAAGGCAGGTAGGGGTTTGGGTTTTATTGGAGGGCAGGATTTGTAACTGCAATACTGTGTAATGGGGTTATTAATGTTATTATGTTATCGGCAGGGTGGGGGATTTGATGTGGGGATCATAGGGGCGGGGGGGGGGGAAACAGGGGATCAGTTATTTTATGTATAGTGAGGTTTTAGTTTTGTAAGGCAGTTGCCAGTGTCTTCATTGTGATATGCACCTGTTTCAATAAAGCGGCATTTTACACACACAAAAATTGGTCTCGGTTTGGCTTGCCCCCCTCCCTCCCAATGCTAGACGCTCGACCGGACATCACAGGGTCTCCGGAGCACACTCAGGAGATAAATGGAGGACTTCAGTGTTTTTTGGGAGTGAGCAGTGTTACGGCAGAGGCAGATCCTTGCTGGGACACAGGAGGCGAGACGACGTTGAACGATGGCTGCCAAGACGGGAAGGAAAGCGAAGACGCTGTGGACAGGAGTACTGAAGATGGGAAGGAGAGTGGAGACACCGTGGGCAGGAGTACCGAGGACGGGAAGGAGGAGCCTACGTGGGTCGAAGGTATCGCTATGGGGCGGAGAACAAACGCGCTACGAGTACTGCTAATGAGTACAGTGTTCCGGAGACCAGGTGGGTGAAGTGACTCCGGAGGCCGCGACTCAGGAGGGCCGTGGCCTCAGGCAAGTCCCTGCAATACATTGTTTTACCTTACGGAAGTGGTGGGCAGGTGTTCGAGCATCAGCAAGGGATCGTTTGGGCACGAGGAATAATTCTTAATATCGTAGGCACCACCTGGGTCACAAACACTGTGATGGGCACGATAGGAAGAGCATACAAATACTGTATGCAGTAATACTTACCCTGTGCTGTATGATTTCTTTGAGGGCCACACTATGCCTGATCTCTGTGTTCGGAAAGAACACAGAGAAAATGGGAGGACGTGGAAAGGGAGAGCCCGGAGGCATAACCATATCCGAGGGAGTTAAGGAACTCATATATTGTATCCGAAATACGTGTTGATATCAGCAAGGACTGCTTTTAGACTGGTTGACCACATACCAACAATAAAAAATCAAATCATACCTGTGGCTGGGCTTGTCCTTCTGGGGGAAGTTGAGTGACCACAGTGGTGTCAGGAGTGGGATCTTGTGTCAGCCAAGATGACACAGCCAGTAACCATTGAGGCAAAGGTCACAGACTTAGCAGAAGGTCAGCGCCATTTGCAACTGGGTTTGGAGCAGCAAACCCAAGCTGCCCAAAAAGTGTGAGAGGCATTTCAGCAGCCCTAAAGGACCAGGCGGGTCTTGCTAACTTCCAATCAACAGGTCCAGGACACAGCCATTCTACGATATACGGACGACATCTAGTACACGTGTGCATCCCAATGTATTATGGACAGTACTCCAGAAGGGGATGACCCTGATTACTTTTTCGTGAACTTTGAGAGAGTAGCCAAGGGAGCGACTTGGCCCTCGGAGAGGTGGGGTCAGTTTATTGTGCCCTTACAGTCTGGCGAACTACAGGCAGCATATCGGGCAGCAAATCCTGCCAGGGTAACTGCCTATGCGGACATTAAAAAGGCTATACGGGAACGGTTAGGATGTAACTTTGAAAATTACAGGAACTGGTTCCGGAAAGATATGTGGGCGGCAGGGTATCATCCCCGGGCTTTATACTACAGAATAAGGGATCTGGGGAATCGATGGCTTCGACCTTCAACCACTACCATGGAAGAGATAACCGAGAGAGTGTATCTTGAACAGTATCTTGAGGCTTTACCTTCTAACACTAGATCTTGGGTGAAGCAACACCCCAATCTTACAGTCATGTCAGCCGTTGATCTTGCTTGTGAATACCATCGCTCCCCTGAGTTTATGGTACATCCCCCCCGAGCCCCCATGGGTTCACTTAAAGTTCCTGTACGGGGTGGGGCTGCATTAGTGGAAAACAGGGCACCAACCCTGCCTAGATTACACATAATTTACACCTGTTGGGGTACTGGGCAGTTTTAGAGTCTGCAGTGTTTTCACTGTGCTGAATGGGGGTACATAGGCAGACTTTGTCCCTTACGGACCATCAGTAGTGAGTCTATAGAGGTGGGTTATGCCAACGGCCGGTTGCTAGTCACAAGGGGCATCCCTGAAACGCATAAGAAAAGGATCCACTTGAACGGTAGACCACTAGTTGCTTTGTTAGACACTGGTTGTCATCATACCATGGTCAGCAGAGAACTGATCCCAAGTATCCAAATAAGGGAGGGGGAATATGTGCAGGTAACCTGTGTGCATGGTGATAAGAAAACATACCCACTTGCAAAAGTACTATTTGAGGTAGATGGCGAACCCCAGATACGTAAAGTGGGGATTGTTCCCTCTCTACTGGAGAAGGTTTTGCTTGGTACAGGCCTACCTAGGTTCGACAAGTGCCTATCTGACCTGACACCCCAGAACACCATGGTGGGATGGTTTAGGAGGCACATTTTTGTGAGGCAGAGATTGGGGTCCCAGTGGGGAAAGGCGTGAAATCCCGAAGTGAGAAAAGAAGAGAATGGATATGTTATCATATGTCTTCCCAGCATATAACCACTTGTGTCTTGTCGTCCTCGGAAGGGATCCAGACTCCTACCCAGAGTTTTTGGACGGCCCAGAGAGATGATAGTACCCTGGAACATGTGTGGGAACAAGTGCAGGAGGACGAACCAGCTCAGGTAGGCCGTTTCTTTTGTATCAAAAGGAGTTTGTTGTATAGAATCACTCGGGAGGTGAACACCAAATGAAAACAGCTGTTAGTACCCCTGGCATTCTGGGAGCAAGTATTACATCTTGCTCATAGCCAGACACTTTGAAAAATACCTGCTTGAGAAGTTCTATTGGCCTGGCGTATATAGCTAAGTACAGTGCTCCCTGACCCCGATGTCAGCTAGTTAACCCTTCTGGGGTTCCACGTGCTCCCCTATGGCCCTTTCCCATAATTGAGATACCTTTCCAGCAAGTGGGGATGGACCTCGTTGGTCCTTTGACACTATCCATCCGGGAACACCAGAACATCCTGGTCTTGGTGGATTATGCGACTCAGTCTCCGGAAGCAATCCCCTTGACCAGTATGACCACTATGTCAGTCACACAGGCTATGGGTTTTTTTTTTTTTCCAGGTGGGTTTTCCCCAGGAAATACTGACAGATCAGGGTACTCCCTTTATGTTGCGTCTGATGAGTCAGATTTCTAAGTTGTTGGGCATGCAGCAGATCCAGACTGCGGTATACCATCCACAGATGGATGGACTATTAGAAAGATGCAACAGGACTATTAAGACCATGCTGAGGAAAACCATCTATGGGTCGGGGAGGGATAGAAAACTGCCCCTAATAATGTTTGCCATTTGGACACATTTTCACCTTCAAGCTACTGTACAGGAAAAAGCCAGTACACTTCTGGACATGGCTGCGGAGCAATGGACAGAGGATGAGAATGAGGGTAGACCTCTTTCGAGTTATAGTACAGCACTGAAGGAAACCCTCTCCACCCTATGGGAGTGGTACATACCAACATGGAAAAGGCCCGAAACCGCGAAAAACAAATATACGATCAGAGGACTAAGGGAGTTCGCTGTGGGGGATAAGGTGTTAATTTTGCTACCCACTACTGAAAAGAAGCTCTTAGTTACATGGCAAGGCCCCCATCAGATTTTAGAAAAAGTAACTCCTGTGACATATAGGGTTTCTATCCTTCGCAGAAGCCGGGTGGGAGCAGATTTATCATGTAAACCTGTTAAAGGCATGGGAAGAGCCCCCTCCTGTACAAACAGACATAGAAGTCACTGTAAAGTAAACCATGTGAATATCAGTAAATCCCCTGGACATACTCATCCAACTGTTCATGGACAATACAGAGGAAGCAGTCAAATTATATCCTGATGACTAAGCAGAAACAACAGATAGCCACTTTACTGAATCAGTATCCTGGCCTTAATTCTGGTATTCCCCGATGCATGTCCCTGGTATCATATAACATCATCACAGATGGGTCTCGGATAGTTAGGTTGAAGCCCTACTGCATCCCCGCAGCCAGAAGACAGGCAGCAGAACAGGAAGTAGCCGCCATTCTGAGGGCTGATATAATAGAACCCTCCCAGAGTGCTTGGTGCTCACCTGTAGTCTTAGTGCCAAAAGGGAATAGAAGTCTTCACTTCTGCATTGATTTCCGCCAATTAAATGCTATTTCACAATTCAACACTTATCCCATGCCTTGGGTGGACAAATTGGTCGAGAGGCTGGGTGGAGCAGGGGTTATGTCCATGATTGATCTTACAAAGGGGTACTGGCAGATACCCCTTTCACCTGAACCACGAAAGAAGAGAGCCTTTGTGACTCCTACAGGGTTCTGTCATTTTAAGGTTCTACCATTTTGCCTTCATGGGGCGCCAGCCACCTTTCAAAGACTCATGGACGTACTGCTACCGGCTCACCAGGCTTACGCTGTGGCGTACTTAGATGACATAGTCATATACAGTCCTGACTGGGAAACACACCTAGAACATCTAGATCAGGTCTTACATACTTTTAATCATGCAGGGATTATCTTAAATCCGAAAAAGACCACCCTGGCCACAGAACAGATTGAATATTTTGGATTTACCAGTCATGCCAGGGTTATTCAACCCCAATTGAACAAGCTCAAGGCCATTCGCAAAATAGTATTGCAAGTGAACTGGTGGTATTGTTTATAGGGAAAAGGCGCCTTGGGGTATATCCACTGTGTGTGTACCTATATCTCTTATATCTGTACGGTGCTAAAAGGTAGGGAGAACCACCCACCTCCCCAGATTCTGCGGCCCAAGCTGCAACTCTAATATTTACACACTCCCTAGCACACGTAAAAGGTTTTTTTCGAAGTACAGTCAAATGACAGTAGTAACTCCGTTTTGTCCACAACAAATTACACGCATAAATATATTAGTCATGAGGATTCGTCACAAAGACTCTTCACTTTTTATTCTCAACGTGAAGCTTTCTCAAGTGTGATTTCTTCAGACAGATCGAGAGCCAACACGTGTTTCGTCGCTTCGGTTACATGTACACGCAACTTTTTCAAGGCTCAATCGTCTTCATAGTAATTTTGTCAGTGTGTGGTGATACTCGAGGAAGCCCGCGTGGGGGACCATAATACCGACCGAGAAATTTTAGAAGAATTCCACTAAACCGTGTATTAGAGGGCGACAGATATTTTACGGACCCCTTTGTAACAATTTCCCCACGCTGGAGGATTGTGTGGGTCGGAAGTATCACCACACACTACCATGGACTGATGTACAGGAACAGAGTGTGACTTCCAAAGACTTATTCCAATACAACAACAAAGTGCAAACATCCGGGCCCAACACCAGATGGCGATCTATGCACAGTGTGTGATCTGCAGCTCATATGCCTCGAACCAGAGTTTCCAGTGATTGATACAGATACTGTGTCAAGCCCCTGTCCTCATGTGTCTGGATTTTGATAAAACTTTTGTGCTGCAGAGTGACGCCTCTGGTCGAGGCTTAGGAGCTGTTCTGTTGCAGCCTGATCAATTTGGCAATTTGCGCCCAATCTTGTTTCTCAGCCGCAAATTGTTCCCCAAGGAGGTACATAATGTCACTATTGAGAAGTAATGCCCGCAATCAAATAGGCTATGGAAGCCATTCAATATTACCTGTTGGGGTCTTCCTTCATTCTCCTGACTGACCATGCCCCTCTAGCGTGGCTTGTTTTAGATAAAGACACGAATCCTAAACTGCTATGGTGATTCCTGGGCTTAGTCTTTTTTTTCAGGCCTTACATGTACCTGGGAAACTGCAGGGGAATGTGGATTTTCTGTCTTGTTGCCCTATTACAGAGTGGCCCGCATGTCCAATCTCATTGGGAAGGCAGTGTGGTCAGGCGGCGGTCGTGCCTGAGACTTCCAAGATGGGTGACACCAATTCCACAGTGAGAAGTGCTGCCCCGTGCTAGACACTCGATGGGATTCACAGGGTCTCCGGAGCATGCTCAGAAGATAAATGGAGGACTTCAGAGTTTTTTGGGAGTGAACGGTCTTAAGGCGGAGGCGGCACCTAGCTGAACACAGAAGGCGAGATGACGTGAGACAACGGCTGCCAGGACGGGAAGGAGAGCGGAGAAGCCGTGAACAGGAGTACCAAGTATGGGAAGGAGGAGCCGACGTGGGTGGAAGTCCTCGGCTATGGGGAGGAGAACAAACGATCCACAAGAACTGCCAACGAGTCCAGTGGTTCCGAAGAACTGGCGGACGTTGTGACTCCCGATGCTGCAACCCAGGAATGCCCTGGCCGCAGGCAAGTCCCTGCAATACATTGTTTTACCTTATGGAGGTGGTGGGAGGAAGTGCGAGCATCACCGAAGGATCATTTGGGCATGGGAAATCACTCTTAATATTGTAGGCACCACCTGGGTCACAAACACTGATACGGGCAAGGTAGGGAGAGCATACAAGTACTGTGTGCAGTTCTATTTACCCTGTGCTTTATTGTTTCTTTGGGGGCCACATTATGCCTGATATCTGCGTTTGATGAGAAGACAGAGAAAACTAGAGGACGTGGAAAGGGGGATCCCAGAGGTATATTTATATCAGAGGGAGTGAAAGAACTCATATATTGGATCTGGAATACTTGTTGATATCAGCAAGGGACTGCTTTAAGGCTGGTTGGCCAATTCCCAACAATAAAAGATCAAAGCATACCTGTGGCTGTGCGTGTACTTCTGGGGGAGGTTGAGTGACCACAGTCATCACTTCATCTGCAGACGTTGAGCAAACCAGTTCTATTTGCAAGGTACTTGCTGTAGTCGACAAGCAGTAACAGTGATGTTGCTGCTTGTCCCGGGAGACAAGCAGCAACATCACTGATGCAAGACCTCAGAGATAGTTGTAATGTCCTTCGTGATGATAGGAGCAGGCGGTTCTCCTGGTCCAGTTGCTTGGCACAGTAGATGTCACAGAACCAAACCTTTTGGAGTATTCCCATGGGACTACACCTGGTGTCCCAATTTCTACAGTTTCAAGATGTGCAGCACTAGCTAATTGAAACTATAATGTTACCACCCAGGAGGGAGGACATAGCTCCTTCTTTTGCATATAATATAGGGCTCTGGTATTAGCAATAGAAGGGATATCACTTGCATATGACCACCAAAGGGAAGAATGCTTTTAACACCAACATGGTTAAAGGTCTTTGCAATAAGATATAGTTCAAACTTGGAGGAATCAAATATGACCTAAATCTATGGTCCTGGAAGGTAGACCAAATTCCTCAGTAGAAAATGAGGTGCATTTGAACATATAAATAGGAATGGTGTAAGAAATGCCAGGATTGAGAACATTCTTGCCAATGAACCAGTGCTTCAAATGATGAAGCTGCAGGGATTGCATAACTCCGAAAGTCCCAGAATCCCTTGGAAAAACAGGGTGGCTACTGAGCTGCATTCGAGGCAGAACGTCTCTTTTGGCCAACATACTATTTGAGGGGCTGGATAGGCTCTAGTTAGTCCAGTGTTCAGGATGGCCCCTATAAACGGACTTCTACTTGATAGTGATGGGATAGCAGTTTGATGAACTGCTGGAGATCCATTCTATGCAAGGGTATCATTTTGTACAGACAATGCAGATTTCACTCCTCATTATCCCAAGTGAACTAGGGGTGTTCCCTGCGTTCCTTATTCACAGAACTTCTTGCACTAGAAGTCCACTGAGCATAATCAGTCACA
This sequence comes from Calotriton arnoldi, assembly GCA_963921515.1. Classification (NCBI taxonomy): domain Eukaryota; kingdom Metazoa; phylum Chordata; class Amphibia; order Caudata; family Salamandridae; genus Calotriton; species Calotriton arnoldi. The sequence continues at coordinate 2,296,888 of CAWUFW010000142.1, forward strand.
ATGCTGAAAATATGCAATTACGTGTGCCAAAGCCTGCAATTGTGGGCCTTGGGTCATGGACCCTATCGCAAGCAATGAAACTAAGCACCCTAGCTGGTATCAAAATACTACTATTAATGAGGTTCAGTGAGCCCATCACACCCCTGGACCCAGTGTCACCGCATTTGCTACACTAATGTAATTTACAGGTCTACAAGTTCCTCTTTCTACTCCTCTTTCCTTATCACCTCCCTATTTCCACCCTGCCCTCCTCTCATCTCCTTCATCCACTTAATGCTGTCCTCTTTATCCCATTCCTCAGTCTCTGTCTCTTCCCCTTCCGTCTCTCGCTCATCTCCTTTCTCCCTTCTCTCCCTATTTGTTTCCTTTCTCTTCCTATTCCCTTGCCCACTTTGCTCATCCTAATCTCCTTTCTCTTTCTCGCTCAAACTTATTTCCTTCTCCCATTCTATTACCTTTTCCTGCCCTCCCCGTTCTTTCACCAAGTCCTTTTCTTTTATCCCTTTCCTCTCTTCTTTATTTTTCCCTTAGCATCTGATCCCTCTGTATCCCTACCCTCCAGAAAAGTAAACGCAGCCATGCCCCTGGCCGGCACTGTGTTGAACAAAAAAAAAGACCAGGCAGCCTCTGAAATAACATCAGCTGGTGCACGGCAGACTAGCCCGGTGCATTGCACTGGATACACCAATGATAGCTATGCCCCTGAAAGCCAGCTCACTAAGCCTATGGAGAAGAGGAACTGCTGGGCAAAGAGACACTCTGTATTTGTCACTAGAAAGTAGTGTGCATAGAAACCCTGCCTCTTCCAGAGGGAGGGACTGGTTCTATAGCTGCTGAGAGAAAGAATCTCTGAACCACTTCCAGAAGTACAGGAGATGCTCATTGGTGCAATGGTAGTCCTGTTGGTGGTGGCTGATACAAGTGTACAGCATGGCTACCACAGAATGACAACAGCACCTAGGAGTCTTGGGGTGGTCTAAGTTTATTGATGATGTGAGGGAAAGCTTCTCAGTCCTCAGAGTGGCGTGCACTGTTCACATTTTAGGTTGAAAAATAGAAAATGCAAGAACCACGAGGAGTACATTAGGGTTTCTGGGTCACAGTGTTGAGGGCAGGGTGATGGGCTTGGTCTTCGTTAGGACTGGACAGAGACCTTTCACTTTGCCGTCCCCTTATGAAGCATAAGCATGCCAGCATGCCACACGTCCTTCGCACCATGCCCATCCTGCAGAGCTCACTGTGGGCTGTCTGTACATACAGAGAGCCCGTTGCTCTGGCATATGTCCCCTGATGTCTCTCCCCTTGTCCTATTCCTCTGGGGTGATTGGCCATTTATATGGTCTGGCTTGAAAGAGTAGCTATCGCCAGACATTAATGGGAGAAGCATGAGGAGAAGGGCTTTGGCCCCCCCACATATTGAGAGCCCGGAGTACATATTTTGATTGGGCAGAAGTTGTGTGCTTCCCCAAGAAAGTCTAGCCATCCATACAGCTGTGATCATTTCTTTTTATTTATCCAGCTGCCTGAGCTTGAACTTTCAGGGGCCCACACATGATAATGCAATGCTAATAAACTGTCTTAGGTACTAGATAATTTATGGTGTTTTTCCCTGGCAGCAGCAGAGATGAAAGGAGGGCAGTCATTAACCTACATTGATTTTTAGGTCTGGCTTGACATTACAACAGTCACTTTTCCTTTTAAACCACACCAATATTATTCTACAGCTTTTTGCTTCCACACAAATGTGTATCCATTCCCATGCTATCTACTTGTAATGCTTCACATTACCATACAACATTCCTTTAAAGCCAGACCTATTGCCATTGCCAGTGCGTGTTCTTTCAGGCTGTCTTTCACTGGGCATGCCCTTACGGGCCCACTAAGGGTATATTGTGCACCCTGGCGTGTATCTACCCTGTACTCCTGGCTAATCAGCCATCTTCCATTGAGCACCAAGCCCCCCAGCCTAACCTTTTCTACTCAGACTCTACTTTTGTGATATAGTGTTTCTCCATTATTGGTTTCTGATAAAGCCAGCAGCACTCTGTCATCTAGTCTGGTCTTCAGTATTACAGTTATTTATCAGCTCCTAGCGACATTCTCGCTTCAGACAGTGGCCTCCAGTCTGGGGCTACCTTTCCATGTGACAACTGGCTCATTTCCCGTACTTCTTGTGTTATGTAACATCTAATACAAGCCAACATTTAATTTTTGTTTGGTTATTTGGACTTATTTTTCACACTATGTGATAGATTTTATAATGCTGTGTGTGAATCACCGAGCATATGATTTCTTCACTCATTCACTTGTTGGCAATCAGTTCACATTATGCATATTAGAAATCATCCTTTCCTTTGGTACTGGCATTGGGTTTATTTAATACTGATTGTCTGTCTATATGTGTTTAGTGTCCTTTAAGAACTGATCTAAAGCTCCTTCTTTTGGACTGTGAAAATTAAGCAAGGGGTGGCTAGAGCTGGTGGCTTAAGTGTGAAAGTAGGATTTGCCTTCAAAGAGTGAAAAGCCATGGCCGACTGGCCCATACTTCTTACATTAAACTTACTGACTTTTCTGTAATGAGGGCTATTTTATACCGAGGGAGCACCTCAACCATCAATCGACCAAAGAGTCTTTCAGCCACACAACAAAACCACTTTATCTGGGGTATGCCTGTTAGACCGGATATACAAGCTGCGACTGAGCTCTCATAAGGCCAACATTATTGGATCTTGATGGAGCAGGGTAAACGAAAAAATGTTAACCTCCTAATATTTATGTTAAATAATTAACACACAGGTTTGTCTCAGTAAATAACCAACCATGTATGTTACATGAAAAGGGTTATGGGTAACACGCTATATCCGTGCAAACTAATTTACTTACAATGTTAACGTGGATAACATAAGCCTAATAATTTGCATACTAACTAAAATAATAAATGCATGATTTGTGCTTGGAAATAAACTGTGTAGTGGCAAAGTAAAGCGATTGGTAAGTAAGAAATGGCTTTATATGTCGCTTTTGCTAGGTAATACTTAATTGGGGTACGTAGAATGACGGGAGGGAAACGAAAAGGCTTATATTCTTTATTCTTAACTATGTTCTGTTTATCTTTATAATAGTTCGCTTAGGCCTGTTGTGCCGCGATGTTAAAATGGCTGCCATCGCAAGCAAGCTAGAGTACGCAGGCGCAAAGAGGGTTCCGAAAGCGAGAAAGGCTGCGAACAAAAGGGATCATGTGACCGTCCCAAAGCCTAGGATGGAAGCGTGGTCAAGGCTGCAATGACCTTATTATACAAGCGTGTGCCAAAGAAGGACATAGCGAAAAGCGTGAGAAGTTGCAGTGAATATATGAATAAACAAGTAACTGTCCAACTTAAAAGTATCAGAAAAGGATACAAAATGAAACCAATCTACGGATGGGTAATGTCATGAACCCGTGAGAAACGACAGAAGTATGAACATTCCACAAAGAACTGGTTGGGACAAGGATATTCATAATGAGATGTATACTGACCCAAATGGACCAATTAGAGAGAATCTTGCCCACAAAGATGTAACATTTTCACTTAGTAAGCTAGTATTAGGGTATAAGAAGACCTACTCTGGGAGGGAGAGGACTAGAGCTGCTTTTTATATTTTTGATTGATCTATTAAAAGCAAAAGTTTCTTCAGCAGCAGCGTCTCGCTGCTGCTGAAGAAACTTTTGCTTTTTAATAGATTTTCCATTTTAATACTATTAGACCTTTTTTCTTAAATACTAAAGGGGAAAAGAACGGGATTGTGGCGGGACACTTCCTATAGGTGATCCGTCGAGAAGGCCTGTTTTTCAGGACAAATAGACAGTTTTTCGGGAGTTCTATGCTGTGATCTGAATTCATTGCTGTGACGAACTTTTGTTTTTCCATCTAATAGGTATGCATTGCAATTTCAATTTATTCTTATAATGATGCTAAATGTAATAATCTGAATAATAAATTTGAAACTTATTCATGCTTCTAAAAATTATATAAACTTTATTATCTTAAATCAATGAGTCAGTGGTTCTTTAGCTCAATGATAAAAATAAATGTTTAAAGGTTTAGTGATTGAGATGGTCTTAATCACCATCAACTGATTCCTACTAGTTGGTCCATCGACCAATGAGCGGAATACCTTAAAGCTTGAGAAGTATTATGTCATTTTAAAAAGGTATCCCGTCTCCTTCCAGCGAATCATTAACTGTTTTCTCCTAGGTAAAAACGGATGAAATCCAGGGAATATATGAGAGAGTGAATGTATATGCGGTGTTATGGGCCCCACCGTCATATGGATATAGTTGTGGACGTCCAAAGCATATAGGATAAGAAATTTTATTGTTAGCGCTGGATCAATCTCAAAAAGTAAACTAGTTTCCGTGAGGAATCCCTGGCTTACCCATGGTAGCTTTGCTCAGGCTGCAACACTTTCCTTTAAGATATGCATGATACATTTGGTAAATGTGAAACAACTAACCAAAAAGATAATATAGTTAAGAGAATAAAGAACGCATAAGGATCACAACAAGTTAGCTAAAATGCTAGGAATTAAATATGCACAATGATACATAAATGAAGACGATCTGATGCAGGGTTCAAAGGTTACAGCAAAAAATAATTGGGGATGCTTTAAGGAAACACAGCTCTCTTCAGCCACAGCAAACAGGCCTTTTCTCAAAATGGCCACCAGGGTTTAGTAGTACAGTCAATTTTGAGGCAACAAGAACTGCACCAGCAGGTTGTTTGGAAGGCAAAAGGATACATATAAAAATGTTAGGGTGATGTGCAGCTTAATAGGAAAACCTAATTAAAAAGAATCTTGATACAAGAAAGTGCTCAGATCTACAAGACTGGTTCCTCAGACCATGGTGTCCAGTCACAAGAGGTCTCAACAACTCCTGTTTTGATGAAGAGCACAATGTCTAGTCCCATCTGTTTCTTCGAATTATCCCACAAAAGCAAGAGCTCTTTCTGTGTAAAGGGCCTTGTGAATTCTCCAGTAAAAGGAGAGAAGTTCCAAAGGGGCAGGCGTGAGAAATGTTCACTGTAACTGGCCAAGAGGTACATCCCTTGTTCCAGGATTTTTTGCACTATGTATATAGTGGAGGCTTCAAAAGGCTCCCTGAATTCACTGGCAGACCTGGACCGCCATGTTCTTTGGGCCAGCAAGAGAACACTACTAGCTCAGGAGGCAGCTTTCTGGACCAACAGATTCAAGGCAGAGTTGCAGACTGTAGGAAGCTGGGTTTCTGTTGCAGTAACCCCGCCCCCTTTTTGCCAGACTACTGATGCACTTTGACTTGATGTGCCCTGGGTCCTTGCCAATCCGGTTCTCTCTCTCTGCTGCGTGTTTTGGTGCAGAACAAAGTGAAGAGTCGACATGGCACACATCCCTGTGTGCCACGCCTACAACCCACTGCCCTGGCATAGGTCAGCCACCCCTCTAGCTGGGTGTACTATACCAGTTGTGAGGGTACAGGTGCATGAGCCCTGTACCCCTACCGTGTGTAAGCCAATTCTTAGACATTGTAAGTGCAGTACTGCCATAAGAGTAAATGGTGCTGGGAGTTTGTCATTACGAACTCCACAGCACCATAATGGCTTTACTGAAAACTGGGAAGTTTTGTATCAAACTTCTCAGCACATTAAACCCACACTGATGCCAGTGTGGGATTTAATGAAAAATGCACTCCTAGGGCATTTTAGAGATGCACCCTGAAAAACGACCAGCCTCTGGTGGGTTCCCTGACTGGTACACACCAGTCTGCCACCACGAGACATGTTCCCAAACCCTGGGGTGGGAGCCCTCGCTCCCTGAGCCAAGAAACAAAGCCTTTCCTGGGAGGAGGTGTTCACACCTTCCCCAGGCCAGGAAGAGCCATCTGTGGCAGGGGAGCTTCAAAGGCCTTGCGGGCTTTGTAATGCGACCCCCAGCCTCTCCAGCTATCAGGAGCAGGCCCCCTTCCTGTCTCCCCTCCTTTTCGGCGGGAAGACAGGCGGGATAAATTAGCCAGCCCAGAATGTGTGCCCACCGCTGCCAACCCCACCCCTCAGGTGGGGGAGGCGGGGTGAAGCCCACTCTTCAGTGCCCGCCATCTCGCAGATGGCAGGCACTCCCCAATCAGGATTAGGGATTGTGCTCACTCCCCCATGTGGGGTGAGCACACCAAGGGTGTAGACACCCTAAGGTCAGTAGCTCATTGGCTACTGACCTCGAGACCCCTAAAACGCCCCCTAAATACAGTATTTAGGGGGCAGCCCTGAACCAAGAAGACAGATTCCCACAACCTACGAAGAAATAGGACGAAAGAAGACGCCCAGCAGAGGAGACTGCAGAGAACAACTGACTTGGCCCCAGCCCTACCGGCCCGTCTGCAATATCCAGCGATCCTGCGCCAAAAGTCGCCTTGTCCTGCAGCCAGTGACCTCCAGAACCCTGGGAGGACCGACTGCCTTCAACAAAGACCGGATCTCCTGTGAACAGCAGCTCTGTTCAAAAGAAACTCCCAAGACAGACTGAGCCTGCTGAGGACAAAGAAATCCGATGCCTGGAACCACCACTGCACCCGTCGCCTACGGCCCGAGTTAGAGTGGCCCACCGGTCCCAGCGAGGTCCCCCAGCGCTCCAGAGTTCGAGTCCACCGTGGGTTGACCCCTCCAGGACTCCCCGATGTCGCCTGCAGCCTCTGCACGGAGACCCCCCCCAACCGCGAGAGGCCGATAAGGTGAAATCCGACCTCAAAAGAACCCCTGCATCCAGCCGCCCTGCACCCTGGAGAAAAGAACCCAAGGTGCACCTACGTCCTGAGCCCTCAACTTACCTGCCCAGCTGTTGGTTCCTCCTGGAAGTCTTCCTGGACCGTGTCTGCAGCTAAAAACCAAAACCAAAAATCCCCATTCAAAACAACAGGGCACCCGATGCCAAAACAGCACCCTGCACCCAGCCGCCGCTGCGGGTGCACTTTGTGTGCTAAACCGGATCCCCCTTTGCCCTGAGCCTAACACCAGGAGCTTTGCTCCCACAACCTTGTGGCCTGCTCGTGACCAGCCACCAACCGGAGGTCCGCTATCCCCCATTGGATGACATTGGGCCTCAGCACTCTGCACCCGGCCGCCCTAGTGCCACTGAGGGTGCTTTGAGAGTGCATCCTTGACCCTGGGGGAACCCTAGTTCTAACCCCAGAAACTCAACCCCAAAGACCGAGTACTTACCTGGTAACCGATAACTTCATTTCTCTCAATAGAAATACATTGACTGTTTTTCTCTGAAAAATGTTCTAAGCGTGGAATTGATTTGTATGGAAACCTGAAAAACTACAACTGTGCAAAACTGATTTTACTTACCTTTTCTCTAGGAAATGTCCCAGTGTGATATCTAGGCATATCACACTGAGTAGAAAAAGTAATCTGAAAAGTAATCTAAAAAGTAACTGAAAAGTCATCTGTACAGTAATTTCGAATCCTTGACTAACCTGTATTTCAAACAAACTGCATTGGAACCTACATTCAATTGTAAACACTGCATACTATTTTGCAAAGCATTTATTTCACTTACCTGTGCCAGTCTTGGCTTGGTTCTAGAAATAAAATAACTTAATATTTTTATACAAACAAAATTGGTCTGAGTTGAGTCTTTGAGTGTGTGACATAATTTGCTGATTGAGTGTGTACAACAATAGCTTAACACTACCCTCTGATAGAGCCTTACTGCTCGCCCACACTACCACAAATAGAGTGTAAGGTGCTATCTACTGTTACCTCTGCCTACCTTTGAGGTTCCACTGGACTCTGTACACATTATACCTCATTTTGGTGTAGAATATACAGAGCCAGCTTCGTACACAAACCATTCCTCTGCAGTCCTCTATTAAGCAGGCATGACTTGCAGTGCAATAAGCATATAATGCTAATTGTCTTCATCTGATACAGTCAGATCTCTCCAATGAGTAGGTGAAGGAGTACTGCGATCTTTTCCAAATTTAGATGCGATGCAGCTGTTCACTCTTTTCCTCAACTCTAACCCATACCTAGGAAAAGTGGTATTCAACTGCTAGAGTGGAAGGAGACTCTTGAGCAGTGAAGACCTTGCTCATGCCATAGAGAATCACCCAGGGCTCAAGTCCTAAAAAGAAGTGGGGAACCTGACACATTAGGCAGAATGGGCGTGACATCATTGCATGTGACATCACAGGAAGTTGCATTACAACCCATGATCTCACAAGAAGGAACATAAGATCTGAAGATCTCACATATGTTTAGCAGGTCTATCATGAGTACATTTGAGTGCATTACAATATTTAACAAATTAGATTTTGCAATGGGATTGTGCCAAAATATTGACGCAACCCCGACGCAAAATCTGGGTCTCAACTTATTTTTTTTTTAAACCCTGCCACAAAGAAATTGACAACAAGAAGAAATGTGGCAGTAAATCTGTCCTACTTAAGTGGTTGCAATGTCTGTATTTTAAAATATCTCATGGGGTTAAGGCACCTGCTGCAGAGATTTTTGTGTGCCAGCTAAATCTCTGGGAATAATAATAATGGTAAAATAACTCTGGAGGATAATGTATTTTCTGGAGAGATCTGGGTTTTGCCTAGTCCTAGTTTTGAATCAAAGTAGTACATAGGGTTAATATGTCTTCTGCATAGCACAATATGTAACACTCATGACAGATTTTTATTTTTATGTAAATGGCAAGTGGGTTACTGTTTTTAAGAAAGAAATCCTTTTGTTGCAGTTCATAAATTGTAATCCTTCTAATATAGCCTGGGTCACAGGAATTATGCAATTCTGAGACCGCTGCTTTTTTCGCATAATTATAGATGTGCCGCATTTGCTACATAATCCATCATCTGCTGCACAATCTGCAGATTTTAACAAAAAAAATTCTAGCTCAAACGGATCAAACGTTACTAAAATGTGGTGACTGGTCATTTTCAGTTGCTTATTTCTCTATTTGGTTGCTAAACTAGTACTAATGAGATTAAATATACAGCATTACCATGTGTATAAATTACAAAATAGTGAAGTAATACTATCAAAAATGTGACACCTTATGTTGCATAATTTGCCTTTTCTTGCTGCATAATTTAGTCGACTCTGCTACATAATTTGCTGCTCCCTCCGCATAATTCCAGAGCCCCTGAATATAGCACAGTGAGGTAAGAAGGACATGTGGCTCCTACACCTTGTAACCCTCACTGTCTTATGTAATACTCCCTTTATACTGATGTACACACATGATTTATTGTCAATGTATAATCTGTAAGTGTGATGTAAAGCACTCCGACACCCTGCATTGGGATGAGTAATGCTAAAGCGCTCTAAAAGAAATAAAACAAAATAGTGGTATTTAAATTGTTATTTGTGAAAATACTGGGGCGACCAACATCTGACATTCTTACAGTGTATGCATCTCTCTTAAGAACAGGAACTGAATAAAGTAAAAAATATTTCTCTGTTAAGTACCTGTGAAGTGATAAGATGTGAGCTTTTGTTTCCCCTCCATTACATCTAGGTGTGAGGCTCCCCATAGATCCCTGCCAGGATACTCCAGCAAAAAGAAGCCTGATGGCCCCTTAACTTCTACTTTTGTTATGGTCGAAGCTGTAATTTGATAAGCCCTCTCCCCGCCGGCACGCTGCTGCTCGGAACAAAAGCAGAACACACAGGAGCTGCAGAAAGTTTATCGGTGTCAGAAAATTACAGCGGGACGAGGGGCGTGGCTTACGCGTCAAACAAGATGGCCGTGTAGCTCCGGAGCTTCGCACCTCCGTTTCCCGATGTGATTTTCTTCGGGAGTGAAACTCTTCTCATTTTGAACATAGGACGTCGGATATCCTTGCTATATGCAGCGGCGAGCCTTTTGATGACTTTCAATGCTGTTTTCATCGATTTTCGGCAACTTCTGACGGTGCTACTCGGCTCGTATGTTTAACGGCCGCCATTTTGTTTTATTAATTGCGCCCACCGTATTTTAAGATGTTTCCTCCTGACTCTGTTATCCTCTCATAAGACATTATTGTCTTTTAACTTTTTGTGCACAGCAGATGAATCTCTTTACTTATTGAAGTGCTGTTTTGCTTTAGCCTATCCTCTTGAAATGAGCTAACTGCGGTTTGCCTTTTCTGTGAGCAGCCACCATTTTGTGCTTCACTCGACGTTTTCTATGAGGTGAATGCTTACCCAGAATATTACTGCTTTTCTTGGCTTTGCGTTTCCTTGGCTTCTTTGAATTACACCACGTTCCCTTGAAAGAGGCTTTCTAGATTTCAAAGGCTTTGGAACTTGTGTACAACCTGACTCTCACAGTGATTTAAAGATTTTAAAAACTCAGCCCTTAAGAGTTTAGTTGCTTTCTACTAAACTCCATCGTATTTTTATGGGGAGATTGCGGAATCCTAAGTTTACTGCTTCCACCAAAGCCGCTGTGTGTTCAGATTCAGACTCTAATTTCAACTTTAATGAAATGGAAGACCTTTCTTCTCAAAAACCTGATCATTCTTCAGGCACCATCCCTAAAGCGCTGCTTTCAAGTAAACTACCTGCAATCTCTACCAAACGTCCAAAAAAAGACCCTCCTTCTCCAGTGAATTCCTACTCAGCTTCCATGGATATAATCCTTGAAGAAATTCGTGCCCTGAAACCTTTCATAGAGGAAACTAACAAAACTCTTCAGTTTCTGCATGACAAATGGTCTTCTTTGGATTCGCGAGTGCTCATTGTGGAACAAGCAACAGAATCTCTCCAAGCTTCTTGCTCTCGTATTTCATCTTTAGAGTCTGACATATCTCTACTTAAGAAACAGGCGGAGGATTTGGAAAACCGTAATCGCAGGAATAATCTTAGACTTTATGGTCTCCCTGAAAATATTGAAGGTTCCAACCCAACTGTCTTTTTTCAGTCATTTTTGCCTAAGCTCTTGGACTTACCTGCTACTCTTAACTTCCAAAGGGCTCATAGACTTGGTCCTAAAATTTCTGTGAAGCCACGTGGTGTCATCATACTTTTTCTGCAATACACAGATCTTCTACAAGTCCTGTCTGCTGTCAAATCTAAAAAACAAATGTTTTGGGAAGGTCATCGTTTATTTCTTTCACAAGATGTAGCTAAAATTACGGCAGATCGTCGGAAGGAGTTTCTTGATCTACGTCCTCAACTACGAGCTATTAACGCCAGATTTGGACTTCTTCATCCTTGTCTCTTCAAGGTTACTTATAAAGAGAAGTCTACAACATTTGAAGATCCAGCGGCGTTACAAGAATTCCTTCGTCAACATGGAGCTGATGTCATGGATACTTCAAAACCTGCATAATTATTATATTTGCCTCATGTTGTGTAATTGTTTTCTCGTCTTGGTTACACATTGAGTGTTGTTTCGTTTATATCTTTGTAATGCTTTAATATTGTGCTTTGTTCTATATATTTCTCTCATATTTCTCTCCCCAAGGTTATTACTTCTCCTTTCATTAACTCTCCTTTCTTTCATATACAGGTGTTTTATTCCTCCAATTTCGTTCCTTATGGTTCCCCCTGTTACGTTGAAGTCTTGATTGTAGTCCATTGGGTGTTCGGTGGAGTTTCGCTGCTGTCGCCGTCATCTTCTGGTGTAGTCACTCCCCATTCGTTTTGTTTTCGCTGCTGTCGCCGTCATCTTCTGGTGTAGTCACTCCCCATTCGTTTTGTATCTGTAGGTATGTTTTTCAGTCGTCTTCTGTATGACTTGTACTGTCTCTTTGTTCTCTTCCTTCTCCTGTTCTTTCTTACATGGCCCCCTTGTTAATTTTTCTCTCTATTTCTTACTTTATTTATCTATCTCTTTCATCTCCCTTGTTCTTTTTCTAAAACAATTGCTCTATCTGTTCCACCTTCTTTCCTTATATGTTTTTCAATCAATTTTAATTCCTGTTCCTGTAAGCATAATGCCTGTTCATATTTTTCTCTTTAAGTTACATTCCGGGTTACAACTTGGAAAATTAAAGGATTAAATAATCCTATCAAAAGGCAACGGGTGCTATCTCACCTAGATAAGTTAAAAACTGATATTGCTTTACTCCAAGAATCTCATATTACTGAGGATGAAGCTTCAAAACTGAAGAGATGCTGGGTGGGTCATGTGTTCAACTCCCCAGCTATGGGTAAGAAAAACGGAGTTTTGATTTTATGTCACAAAAAATTGCACGTTTGCATTGTTCATCAAGAAAATGATGCTGAAGGTCGTTGGGTTATTGTTAAACTTCTTATAGATAAGATTCCTTTAATTATTTTCAATGTATAAGCCCCTACTGTGGTCGATAGGGTTTTTTGGACTAATGTATCTGATAAATTACTTACTTATGATGATGACTATATTATATTTGGTGGTGATTGTAACCAAGTCTTTGACCCCATTTTAGATAGACATTCCAGAGTTAAGTTTCTTCCTTCTTAAATGCATTCACAGTTTACATCCACTATACGTCGCAAAGTATTGGTGGACATTTGGAGACTATGCCACCCTGACCTTAGAGAATATAGTTTTTATTCGGCCTCACATCATTCACAATCTCGTATTGATTATCTTTTTTTAAGTAAGTCCCTGGCCCAACATGCCATTCATTCTGAAATTGGTTCTATTTTAATCTCAGACCACGCCCCTGTACTTGTAGATATTGATCTTATCCCTTTTTCTCCTCATCCAAGAAGATGGCGTTTTAATAATTCCCTACTCCTTGATCCTATTTTTTGTCAAAAATTCAACTCCTTTGCCTCGGAGTTCTTTACTATCAACAATACCCTGGATTCTCCCTTTGTTATGGTGTGGGATTCCTTTAAGGCTGCTGCCAGAGGTTTTATCATACATTTTGTTTCACAAAAGAAAAAATCCATAGAAGCCCAATCCTCTCAACTACTTAATAAAAATTAAACAATTAGAATATACATATTATCATTCAAATACTGAGTCCTCTTTGAAAAACCTTATTGACGCTAAACTTACCTTTAATAGATTATCTACTGATGCTGCCTCTAATTACTTATTGAAAAGCAGTTCTCGCTACTATGGGGGTCAAAACAAAATGGGGAAATTACTGGCTAATTATTTAAAAGTGAGAAAAGAAAGAACGAAAATAGAATCTCTGCAAGGTCCTGCTGGTACTCCTCTCTTCAAAGACAAGGATATATTGAACGAATTTGTTTCTTTCTATAAGGATTTATACACTCCTGAAACTCTGCCAGATCAGTCCGATCTTCTTTTTCCATTTCCATTCCATTCCTTCTCCTCCATCGAGTCACATTGATTTCGGGCCTTTGGAAGCTGATATTTCTTTAGCAGACATTTCTCACGCTGTTTCGATTTTGCATCGTGGGAAAGCTCCTGGCCCAGATGGTTTTACCATTGAATTTTATAATAACTTTGCGAAAATACTTTTACCAAATCTTTTACTTTTATTTCAATCTTTTCTTGACAATGGCTCTTCTCGAGGTACTTTTCAAGAAGCATTGATTTGCTTAATTCCTAAAGAGGATAAGGATCATTCTTTTTGTAAGAACTATCGACCTATTTCTTTGGTCAATACAGATTATAAGATCTTTGCAAAGATTTTGGCACTTCGTATGGATCCAATTCTACCCGATCTCATTGGCCTGGAACAATCAGGTTTCGTTAAGGGGAGACTTGCTTCTGACAACTCACGAGTCTTTTTTAATGTTTTAAGTAAAGCCTCTTCCTTGGATCACCCTATTGCCGCAATTTCCTTAGACGCAGAGAAAGCATTTGATAGAATTGGTTGGGATTTTATGTTTCATGCTTTAAAATGGGCTGGTTTTCCTTATAAATTAATTGCTTTAATTTCTTTATTATACTCAGGCCCCCAAGCTTCAATATTTGTCAATGGTATGGCTTCTGATTATTTTTCATTGCATTGGGGAGTACGACAGGGTTGCCCCTTATCTCCTTTATTATTTGCTATAGCTTTGGAACCCTTTTTAACTAAGATTAGACAGGACGATCGTATTACTGGATTTCATTTTGGCCCTCTTCAGGTTAAAATGCCAGTTTATGCTGATGACATTCTTTTATATTGTTCTAATCCTCAATCCTCCCTTACTCCTTTTCTTCAACAGGTGACCCTCTTCTCTAGAATCTCTGGTTATCGCCTTAACGCTGATAAATGCGAAATTTTGCCTTTAAATGTTTTGTGTCAAAAACATCTTTTTGAACACTCTGGGTTCTCTTGGCAACCACTTAAAATCAAATATCTGGGTCTATGGTTCGCTCCTTTATTATCTGAAACGTTAAAGTTAAACTTTGATTATATTATTAAAAAATTGAACTATACTATTACGTGCTGGCATCCCCTCTTTCTATCTTGGTGGGGTCGTTTAGACTCTATTAAGATGATGCTTTCTCCTCTTATATTATATATTATCTCCATGATTCCTATTCATATTCCTGAGTATTACTTTAAGAAAATTGACTCTACTTTAGTAAAATTCTTGTAGAAAGGTAAACGCTCTCGTATAGCCTTGTCCTCTTTAAAGAAGGACAGACCTAATGGAGGTCTTCGGTTTCCGGATTTTAAAACTTCTCGCTTTTTCATTAAAAGAAGCTGCTCGATGGATATCTACGGATCTTCCTTTATATCCTCCTCTTTGGTTAAAAATAGAATTTTTTTTTATTGCTCCTTTCGATTTTCAGGAAATCCCATCTTTCACTTCCAACACTGCTTCGCTGCGCTCTCCTATCATATCCCATTTTTGTAAACTTTTGGTTCCTATACTATCTTCATCATATCCCTCTAATAACTCCCTTCATCAACAACCTATTTGGCATAATAAATCATTACGGATTCGTAATCGTTCTATATACTGGAAATCCTGGCATTCTAGAGGTTTAAGATGGATATCCCAGCTTATATCTAATAACCAACCCCTTACTTTTTCTGAGCTCCAATTTCAATTTTTCCTACCTTCATCCTCTAGATCACAATATAATCTTCTTTATCCTTCTCTCACCCAATATCTTAAAAATCTACCTAATACTCATGATTTTCCTATTTTATACCAAAACTTATCTTCAATACTAGACAATTCTCCTTCAGCATCCAATCTATACAAATCTTTCCAATTTCCCTCGGACAGACACAAAACAAAGGTTGAATTGGCATGGGAAAAATACTTTTCACAGGAGTGGCCAATTCCTACTTGGGACAAAATATGGTCTAAAATCCATAAAACCTCCAGGGCTGCAAACACCACACAAACCCTTTTTTTCATTTATCATCAAGCATTATTCTCCCCGGTACTTTTGGCATCCTTTTCATCAGACATTCCCTCTATATGTTGGTCCTGCCCTTGCCCTACTGCTGATTTAAAACATATGTTGTACGAATGTCCTTCAATTCATCAATTCTGGAAACTTGTCTGGTCCCAAATTAAGAAAATGTTTAAAGTTCAGATCCCTTTCTCTTTCACACACATATTCCTTGGTACCCTATCTTCCCAATGGCCTCAATCACCACTGAGTTTTAAGCTTTTAGATTTGCTGTTAGCTATTGCATTTCATGTAATAACCTCTAATTGGAAACAAGCTGATAAAGTCACTTTCAGATCCTGGTGGAATGCAGTCTGTTTTCATCATCGACTAGATACTAATTAAGTCTCCCCCATATCCCTGGCAATCAAAAGGGATCTTTTATGGCTCCCTTTAACAACTTATTTATCCCTGTCTGCCTCTTTAAATGTTGCTTCTAAAAATGGATCAGATGATGTACGGAAACCACCTTAATTTCTCCCTTTGCCTCCTCACTCCTAGATGATTAACTAATCATTTATCATTGATTGTTCGTTATTCTGTTTTTCAATATCATTTATTGTTATGCTTACAATGCTAAATATGTTATTTAGTATGCCTGTTATCTTCAATTGTTTTACATTTATTACATTTTGCTCACTCTCCCTTTCCATTTTCCTCATTGCCTTATATGATGCATTTTAGCTTTTGTATATAATGTGATAATGATATTATTAGATATTTCTACTTCATCTTTTTATCTTTATGTTAGGTAAGGTTTCGTTATATCATTATATTGCTGTTTCTTCCTTTTTTTGTTATTCTTTAATAAACTCAAACTTAAAAAAAAAAAAGAAAATTACAACGGGACGAGTTCAGCACATTTCTATGGGGCCCAACCTCTTGGCAGGGTAGAGAGCATCTACCCTCTGAAAATAGTGGGTAGATGGCATCTACCCGCGTTTCCCCTCGACTCAAGCCCTGGAATCACCTACATGCTGAAGAGAACCTAGGAGGCATTTCACTTCATGCTGAGACAAGCTAGTTGTCGAGGGAGTATTAGTGAACAGAAATGCTAATAAACCCCTCCCCTATTCTATAATACCAGAAACTAGTATTGTTTCTGGAGTTCCAGAAATTGTTTTTGCATTACTATTCAGTGACTATGGTCGCCTAAACTTTGATCAGACATGGTCAAATAATTAATGTTTTTATTGACCTAAGCTATATAAGGAATACTGAAATCTATTGCAAAAGCGGTACGTACTGCAAAGCTTGCAAGCAATAGCGACTCCAAAAAATCAGATGTGCGGTCTACTAAATAACAGGCCTCTCTCTGTACCCGATGTGCACAGATTGTGTGTCCTTGGCTCCAGTTTGATCCTGAAATCCCAGAAGTTGGCAGCATCGTCTGAGACTGAGCTCAGTTTCAGAGTAGCCAAACTGGGGGAGGGAATTAGAAAAAGCACTGCTTGCGACAAGAGTCGGAAATATGGCAGTGTTTCTACTAATTAGAAATAATACCTAATTTAGGTGTGCTTTAGGAAGCCTGACAAGGCCTGTAGGCTTGCATTGATAAATTTTAATTTTTGCAGAGAGAAATGTGCAACTTTATTTTATGGGAGCAAGGCCCTTTTCTCTCTATGTATGCTTGCGTGTTTTTCCATTTCAGGTAAATCATCAAAAAAGAACATTAAACAGTAGTGTCAGTAAAGTAATATTTGTGTTTAACTTGAGGAAGCTATGTCCAGGATGTCTCTTTACTCAGTAACTTTGAAATTTCCTACCAGTGTCTTGTATACGAGTTATCTGAACAGACTATTCTAATGCTACGTTACATAAAATGTCAAATTAATCCCTTATTTTCTGTGCATGTGCTTAGCTTGGACGTGCAGGTGTTTGTTCTCTTTAAGAAAACCATTTTAATTCAGAGACAAATCACGGTCTGTATGTGTGCACTTGTAAAGAACAGTTTGCTAGCTTACTTTCAATAGAATGAAAAATAATAATTTCCAAGGTTTTGTCCGTTGTTATAAATGTGCAGAAGAGCATTGTGCAATGTTTCATTTCATGTTTATTTCTTCTCTGTAGTTAATCATGTATTCGTTTGGCCAGTCACACTTATTTGGAAGTAGTCAATGCCATTAGTGATTGAAAATGAATAATTTGATTGGTTGCTATGCAAAAGTATCATATTTTTACCGGTCATTTATGTAATGTCATGCTATGAATTTGTGTGTTTCTATTGTCGGAAAACCTGTAGTTTGGAGATAATCTAGATCTTTTGGGGTTTTCTAAATAATAAGACTCTATTCTAGCCTATTTGAGCCTATTTGCTTTACATAAAAAGACTTTTCTCTGGCTTTTTATTGAGATAGACTACGTCAGTCCTCTTGCTGAACTTAGTATTTGCTGCTTACTTGCTTTGGATCTAGACCTTATATTGATCTTCTCACATTATTTGACTTTGATTTACTACTGTGACATTGATGCCGATTCATGAGTAACTAATTACTTTTTGTTTTCTCTAATGATCATATTTCTGAATAAATCTATTAAGTTTAACCTGTCTCATGCCGGTTTGCATTAATTAGTCTTAAGCTAGATCTCACGAAGACTTGCAAAGACTCAGACAGTCCCTATCTTCATCATCGACCCTCTTAATTAGTTAATTAAAGCATTGACAGAAACAAGTGAATAAAATATGATAGCTAATTGGACAACTAATGAAGCTCTCTTGTACGAATTAATAAAATAGCCTTGACAAATGACCAGCTGTTCTTTGATAGCTATGTGTTTTGATTGGAAAAAAGTCTTAAGTGTCAAAAAGGCCCTCAAAGCTCCAATCCTTGGTCTGTGGCATTTGCTTCTCTGATAGTGAATGTCAATAATTACGTGTTCTTGGCTTTCATTAAGACTACTTTCAAAGCTCTAGCTGACTGTATCAGGAAAATGCTGTGGCTTCATGCTTGCAATCACATCACAGTTTAAATTGTGACCCTATATCCAAGAGTAACTATGCAGCACTCTCAAATGTGTTTCCTTTCGTTCTTCGCTGTATTACTGTCTACTGAACTGACCTGAGAGCTACTTGAACAAGGGGCTAATGAGCCCTAATCATGGTGAAAACGGTCTTGGGTTGCTTGTGTACTGGTTCGGGGAAGACCTGGCCTAGCAGTTCAGGCGGGACTGTCCTAATAGAGCAAGGTCAAGACGGATTTGCTTACGGCTGTGATCAAACTGAAATGGCATGGTGAGCAAAAGAACGAAGGGTTAGGATCATACCTCAAGCAATTGCCAGTAGTTAGACAAGTTGCACACATTCCTCCCATCACCTTATGTGTGTTTGAGATACTTGAATCAAGACATAGTCATTTATGAAATTTGATTCCACTGGAATTTGAAAGATGAGAAGGGGCTACTCTGTCAACATCATAAACAAGATTGCAGAACAGGAATCACAAGCTTGTATCAGCAAACAGTGATCCTTAACAATCACAAGGCCTAAGTAGGGTCTCCCTTTATAATGGAGATCCCAAAATGGCTGCTGCACAGGTGATCATTGGACTTGTAGTCCCAATAAGGGAGCAGTAAAACAGGGTCTTCAGAGTTGCATTTGCCTGATGAAGCACTCCAAAAGGACTGATACCACAACAAATGTTCATCTTGCAGTCACAGTGAGGTGAAGAAAGTCTACCAATGAAATGGGGAAGAATATAACCTCTGCATGATCTCACAATACCTCACTCCTCAAGAAGAAAAACAAAAAAGAAGTAAAGTATTTTTCACCGAAAAAGTGCTTTCACTGCTATACAAAAGTATGTTTGTACAGCCCACTTACGTAAGCTCATGCTATGAATTGGTGTGGTTCTATTCTATTCACTGAGCAGGTTTAGTCAGCCTGGTGATTGTCATTCAAACTGAAAAAAATAGTTTAGACTAAATGTTTACTCAAAACAAGCTAAATGAAGTTTGGTTTTCATTGAAATGACTTTTAACTGTAGAACTGTCCATCCCATATGAAATTATGTCATTGGGCAAGTGAATGACACTCTGCAGGAAATGATTAAAAGAATCGAGTCTTGTTGTAAAGCAATCATGATAGATTTTCCTTGATCACAGGGTAAAATCGTGATTCAGAGAAATCACATGCCAACATTGCTTTGGAGTAGACAGCGTCTCTAATAGTCCCTTTTGTCCAAACAGACTGGCCTTTACTTGAGAGCAACCTTCAGAATACCACACATTACTATGGAGTCATTTATTTTGGGCTATCAAAAGTGTATTTGGTTAATTTCTATGGTTTTTAGGTCTCGCCTGAGACATCGCATGCGCTGCATGCGCTCTCGCGTGCAAGAGATACTGTATACAACAAGGGCTTGCAGCCCGCCCATTGCTTACATTTGTTGGCTTCATTATCACTCTTTTTGCTGCGTTCTAATTAGCCAGCACGTGCTGGCTTCACTTCCTCTTCTTTTGGTTGGAGCATCGACAAAGTACTGATTGCTTCAACTTGATTGCTGTCCTTCAACTGATTGTGCTGTGATTGAGGCACAATATTTTTTTTCTTCTTCCCAGTATTCCTTGGTGAACATCGTGCCATTTAAAGCTATGTTTTAGTTTGCCACACACACTTCAAAGAAGTCCTTTTCTTCTTTGAAATGTATGTTTATTGTGACAACAGCTATTATCTGCTTTTATTGTGACAAAAGATGTTATCTGCCCCTAAATTTATTTTTACTAAAACGTGGACATTGGCGCAATTGCTTTCTCTATGGGTTAGGATTTTTTGCGAAAAGTAATATATTTTTTTTCTTTTTCACGCATGGAGAGATTAACTAATTTGCCCAGAATCAAAGGGGTGTTGTGCCAAGACCTAACAAGTATTAGCAAAGCCAATAGGTGTCACCTTTGAGCCTATGGGCTTTGCCACTGCCTTTGTTCATGCTTTACAGCATGGGAATGTCCAACGTTGGTAATGATCTGAGCCTTGTTACTGTTGTGCAACATGGCTAAAATATAACAATTAAAAAATAGGACTATGATGCAACAAGCACTAATGCACTTATAATAGAGCTTTTATAAATTAGTTTTAGCCACACTGCAAAGCATCAGCGCTGCTGTACAGCACGGCTACAAAACATTGCCAAAGCCAATGGCTCTCATAGGCGAGACCTATTGGCTTTGCAAATGCTTGTTACGCTCCTGGGTGACCAGCTAGAAAAAGCTACAACACTACACAATTGCCCACTGCACACAATGCTCACCTGTGTAGCACTGCCAAGACACCAAACTGCTTTTGCCATTAGGCAACACCAACAGGGACTCCAAGGCAAAGGACATGGGTCATCCGTGAAGTACTCAGACTTGAAGAGGGACCATATGGCTGATGGAAATTGTAATGCAGGGAACCTGTGCATAGGGCATCTCCTCTACAGTTCATTCACATCAACCCTCTCCCGCTTCCTCTGTCCCTCACAAGCGCCATACCCATTGCTACCTTCCTAATGGCTTTTTCCTCAACCTCCTAAAAGACTACGGCTGGGCACATGAGATGGTTCCCTGATCAATGTGTCTCACCTACTGTGCGAGAAGAACAATACAACACACACAGGAGGACCAAGGCACCCATTTCAGTTCCGCTTTGCCTCTCTGCATCCCAGCAGTTTGTTGCAATACACTCCTGAGGTGGCCAAAGCCCTTTAGCCATCTGCCAACCTCTACATGCTTTTGCCTCACACTACGCCATCACCACCCTTGTAGTAAGCCTGCAAGGCCCATGCTGTTCCTGCCCTGGTGTGTTAAAAGGCTGCAGTAAAAACACTGTCTTTTCTATGATCTCGCTTGTTTTGACTTTGTGCAGCTCCGATATTCATTGCAAAGGGCTTAATGTAAGCAGACCTGACGAATATCGATGGAGCATCCTGGGAGACATTTCTAGGAAGCCTCCTTCACACACTGACCTAAATTTAGGGTCAAGCTTATCTTGACACCCTAATAAAGTGAGCTGAGCAGCTCTCTCCTGTCTACTGGTCACTCTGTCTCAGGCATTAGGTAGTTGAATTATGTCAAAAGTAATTAAGTTGTGGTTCTCCTCTCTTAAATCTAGCAGCTCTCTGCTGCACAGTGCCATTTTTAGGTCAAATATGTTTCTGAATGCAGTCTTAAAAGTGGTCCAATAAAACAACTTTGGATCATTACCTTGGAGAAATGGGATCGCTGCCAAGAAACCGCGTTATCACTGGAATATGAAATTAAAAAGGCTGTGCGGACTGGTTAGAATGAAATAATGAAAATGGTCGTCAAGAAAAAATGTAGCTGGACTTGTCAGAAACATCTGGTCCAATGGGTCTAGTCTAGTTTCGGAAATTGATTAACAGCACTAAGGCAACAAGAATGGGGACTTTAAGTGAATTTCTTGGGGTGGTGAATAGCTTGAGCCCAACTTGGAAGTGACTAACACAATCACTTAAGGAGTCTGTTTCCACTTCAGAAGCCACCATCCAAGTTCTGCGGGTGATTAGCTTCTTTTGCATCTCACCAATCCTTTTCGTCAGGTCATTAGAGACATGAATCGTCCATTCGATTCAGTTTGCAATAGTGAACAACAACTGGGTACACATCAGTCAAGAGGATGATCCTAGGGCCCACTGCACCGAAGCTGAAGCCTCTGGTTTTCTGATCCCTGTATTAGACTATGTTTTGGGGAGAGTATGGGAAGGCATTGGAAGTGGAGATTCCAGTTCTAAACCCGCTCACAAAGAGGGATCATTTGGAGAACGATATTCTGTGACAATGGATTGGTCAAGACCACCAAAGCCTACCTAGTTACAAGTCAAGGAGCTAGCGCTGGGGTATGACGAACACGCTTGTAGCATTGTTATAACCTAAGTGATAACCCTTCTCTCTTTGAATGCACAACTTTTAGCCCAATCTGTCTAACATGTACAAGCTGAGGGCCAGCCCTGCTTCAGAGAGAGCACGACGCATGGCTCGGTCGCCGGTGGCTTCCATCACAGTCCTCTTTTAGAAGCCATTAAACACTTCTAATGCAAATTCTAAAAAGAAAGTCTATTCCAAAGGCAGCCAGCACTGGCCTATGTGCACTCTGACTCTTGCAATACTGAGCCTGATCACTTCCACTTACAGTCCTTGACTCTCGTGGCCTCATGAGCCCTACCAACAATGGGGCATGAACCTCTGTCCTAGGCCTTACCCTTTACCCGACTCGCCAGCACTGTCGGCCATCGTTTCCATACTGCCTTCTACTCTGTAACCCTCCACTGGGAGCATCCTGTCCCTACTTCCGGCCCTCACACTGCTTGCATCCCTCCAACGCTCCCAATTCCTGTTCCTCAAACTTGTGGCACCTCACTGGCGCCCCACAACCTGTTTCACACTACCTGCACCTCACTAGGGGGCTTTGCCCCTGGGTATCACAGTCTGCAATTTCAACAATGTTAAAAAATAAGCATCTCCCAAAAACAAAACATATAAGCCAACACATTTTCAAAAAACGTGCTTCCTGCACAGTCACCTTTCACCATCTATTATAGACGTTTGTTTCTTCAAAGCGTATGTTGGGAGCATTTCTACATACTCGACAGAAAAATCTAAACTGTAAGCCCCACCAATCTTAGCTTTCTTTTTCAGCAAGCTAAAATTTCAAATGTTTAAATTTCAGCATGGTGAAATGGGCCTGGGCCTCGCATGTCTAACAGGTGAAAGCATTATATTGGACAAAATGCTAATTTTTCACTTTGTTTCTTCACATGAAGCAGTCAAGGGGTAGTTTACTCCTTAAAAATTAACAGATAGTTTTAGGATTAGTGGAATAAAACTATCCAACTAAGTTTTGACTGCACATGAGTAAGTTTCCACGAAACAAGAGACATTCCTAGAACCAGCATTATTCACACGCATGCCTTGATGTTCGCTGGGTTTCAGGAAATGATCATTCAAGGGAGATCATCGTATATCCACTCTGTGTCACTGAGCACAGGCGTAAAAGATGAACAATGCATGCACACACAAGCACACAAACACACTCGTCAAGTCATGATGGAGTGAGTAAGAAGACAGACATATTCTTAGAGACATTCCTATTTATTATTGTCATTATAAGGATGTTGTGGTTACACAAGTTGTGTAGAAGTTCATTCTGTCGCTTCCCTTACAAATTCCAGAAATCTCACGTGACTCGCATCAAAACTAATCTGCTGTAATCCTGAATGTAGTTCTAAGACCAGTTCCCCAATTTAACATTTCACAGTGAAACAGAAGTCCCGTGCTTATGGACACCAGGGCTGGCATGGGTGTCTCTCAAAGTTGAAGAACTTTAAAATTCTTCCTCTGCATTCTTTGAGTAGGACTTCTTCAATTTCTTGAGCTTTTCGATGGCTGCCCTTACCGACACTTCTCCATGAACCTTGTTGTCTCTTGTTCGCACGTTGACAGCATCGTTTGCTTTTTCTTTTTCCCCAACAACTGCAAAGAAGAACAGACTCACTTCATATCTATGAGTTGCATTATCACAAGCTAATCCAGTGATAGGTTGTATACTGTTTGGTCACCAGATGGCAGCAGGAGATTATTCTTTAGGGGAATTTCAAAACCTGCTTTTACAGCCACAATATTAGCTACAAAATCGTAAAATAGGATAATTACGTTTTCACACCTGATTTATATTTTTCTTCCAACAAGCGCATCCTTTAATCTGCAGTGTCCGCCTCTGCTTAGGTGGGCGTAGCATCACAAAATGAGCAGATCTCAGACATTTACAGTCTATGGCAAAAATACACAGATAACCTAAAGCAAGACAGGCAACCATATCCTTAAGATAAGTGAATAATTCATACATTACAAATGGATTTCAAGGACGGAGCCTGTTGGTGAATAAATACATTATGTTTTTTTCTGATGGCTTCCCACAAATAATCAATAACATTCTATTCGGGCATCAAGTTGCATCTGGAACGCTTGCGCCCAGCTGTTCAATCGCTGGGAGTCCCCAAATGCACTGCAGTAAAATGGCAGTCACGACCGGAAGCAATAGCTTGAAGTATCCAAACACAACCCACCGATAACTTCACGGAGGGCAAGGGCAGAGATGATCAATGTGCGGGCAAAGGCAACATCCACCAGAGAAAGCATTAATGGGGGTAAATGACTCGTCCTTATAGTCAATACTGGTTTCCGTGGACTGTTCGTCTACAGAAAGTCGATTAGCCGGGTCTGGTGCCTTAATGGTCTAATTTGTCTATAATAGGGAGCCTGTGTTCGACCTCATGGTCGCAGGTTCAAATCCCGGCGGGTCCACTCAGCCTTTTATCCTTCTGAGGTCGATCAAATGAGTACCATTGAGTTGGGTAACAATAAATATCTGTTATTCAGCGACAAGATACCCTTGGGTGAAAGCGCTCTTTACAAATACACGTTATGTTATAAATGTACTTAAACTGAAGTAATAGGTAACCATCTTTTTACAGAGCAAACCGCTAAAGTACACCATGGCCAAATCTCGCTTCTCTCCGATTCTCCTACTCAAAACAGTAAGGATGCCTCAATCAGCACTCCCGCCATATTTCTAGGGTTCGTACCCATTGTTGCAACTGGCCAACTGGACTGGTGTGATGCAGAAAGGAAACTGCATGAAATCTTCTTTCAGCCAAGTATTACATACGGCCCTACCGTTGGAAGGATAAAATATTGTTAGGTCAACTGAGGCAGCAGTATCTGTAGTTGTTATGAACTACATCGCGTCCGAATGCTTTGAATTGCTGGACTAAGAGAGATTAAGATAACATAAAAACCATAGCTGCTAGTTTATGAATTGCTGGACTAAGAGAGATTAAGATAACATAACAACCATAGCTGCTAGTTTATGAATTGCTGGACTAAGAGAGATTAAGATAACATAACAACCATAGCTGCTAGTTTATGAATTGCTGGACTAAGAGAGATTAAGATAACATAACAACCATAGCTGCTAGTTTATGAATTGCTGGACTAAGAGAGATTAAGATAACATAACAACCATTGCTGCTAGTTTATTATGCCATGTCTCGTAAGGCTCTCGCCGGCCTAGTCCCTGAAAAGGGACTCACTACAAAAAAGGCACATCGAGTTGTTTGCTCAACACGTTTGAGGATAAACCTTTAGAGTACATACAGGGATGCAAGCCAAGTTGCAGCGCCTGGATACCCCCTCTCCCCCTCCGGGGGTGATTAGTGCGCTATACAAATGCGGACTGATCGGTCACAGGCCAGGTGTCCGCTGCATGTGGGATGGTAGAACCTTTGTGGTCTCGAGAGCCACTTCCTACAAGCGTGGTTATAGCAACATGGTACATTGGATCTTAGCGCCTAGAATGTCAAAGGCAATCCACTATGGCCTAAGGAATCTAGGCTCCTACACTTTGTATCCTGAGCTCATATAGGAATGATTGTGGGCTCCACCTTGGCGGAAGAAGTCTAAACTACCCAGCTTTAAGGGAATGAATGGGGCCTTCAAAAGCCGGGATCGCCAGGTGCTGGCCAATACCTCTGACCATGCTGGTCTCGGAGCATGGAAGGATAGTACCGCTAAAAAGCTAGAATAATCTCTATTTTTCACTGAAGGGGAGAAGGGTTTATGTATTCTAGTTGTTACCTTTACGTCATCTTTTAGTGATTTGGGTTCTGTAGTTTGTACCAGCGACATTTTTCACCACATGGAGAATGTTGAAGATATCCAACGCACAAACTAGGTGCATGGAAAAGACATCTGAGGAGACTGCTAGCGTGGTGTGCATTCAGGAACAAAGCTCTACCCTTACTCTAGGGAGGAATAGATTTTTGGTTTAGTACTTTTTAGGTCGAGCCTAGCGCAGCGCGCTTGCGCTGCACTAGGAAAACGACCTCTTGGAATCACTCTGGACTTTTCACACGCTCGTGCGTGGGTTTTTTTTTTTTAGCATTTTTTCCATTAGGCTTTGCGTGCGTCTTTATAAAAAGACAGCACGCAATTGGGCAAAGGCGGGGGCATGTCCCTCCTTTCCCAGGGAATGTATCCGCCCACCGCCTACGGCTTGCGGTTACGAGCAGGGGCGCCATCTGTTCGGGGTCATGTCACCATCTGTTTTTAATTAGCGCGTTCGCCGCACTGCCGTGCTCACTCGCCCCCGCTTCTCTCTCGCGCCATTCTTTGCTTTTCGGGAAATGTTTACTCCCAGACCGTTTTGCTCTCGGGAGCCAGCAACAGCGGCGCGCAGGCTGCCATCTGTTTTGGGTCAGGTTTCATTTCCAGACCTTGCCGCTTTCATTAGAAGGCGCGTCCCCTCCATCCCACCTCCACAAGAGTGCGCTTTCATTTTCTCTAAAACACAAAGGAACAGAAACTAAATCAATTACGGTGACATCTTACTTTTCAGTGGAATCGTCAGCACCGTCAAATGAGCGGGCCTTGGCCAGAGCCTCACGGGAAATTACAAATAAGCTTATTATGTCCATCCACACTACTTTCAAATGACTCCAGACTGCAGTGTCCGGTTGAACCTGAAAACCTTGCATTTCAGCCGCTGCTTCTCTAGAAACACCAGCAGCACGAAAATACCGACAATAAGCCAGACTCAGTTAGCCTGCCCGGTCCGCTCTGGTCCAAGCCGATTCTGTTGGCTCAGTGGGCTGACGCTTCCACCCTATTAATCTTATGTTTGACCTCACAACCGCAGGTTCGAACCCCAGAGCGTCTGCTCAGCCTTTCATCCTACTAGAGGCCGACGAACTAATTAACATTCATTTGGTTGGCAATAAACATCTGTTACTCGGCACCAAGATACAGCATACTCCAGCCCCGCCTTCACTTGCACACTGGGATAACTCACTTTCGCCTCCTTTCAATTCGGCTCCTGATTTTCTCTACTGTGCTCGCTTTCTGATTTGGTACTGGCATTATATAATGCAATCTTAACTTATCTTTTCGTTCCCCCACCTCAAAAATCTGCAAGCACTTCTCCTTTCATTCCTTTTTATTTTTTGCATTATGTAGCGCGAATGAAGGTATCAAAGCACTTTACATAAGTACTACTTCCATTACAGAAATCTGCCCGGTGGGTGATAATGTGCTGCATGGCTAAACACTTATAAGGTGCCAAAGGCAAGACCTATTGGCTATGCCAATGCTTGTTGTTGGTGTCATCACTATGGCCGAGGGAAGATTGGGCCCTCGGTTTCAAGCTCCAAAATAGAGCTCAACCTAAAAAAGGAGTCAGATCCAGTTTCCTTAACAAAGAGGTCAGGACTCCCTGTACTGCACAGAGCTGGGTCCAGCAGGAGCAGTACTGTAAGGGGGGCACTCAGGAGTCCGCATTAGGGCCAGCTGTGAAGCCCCCGGCACCGCACCACAAACCAGTGCTTTCCTAGACAAGGCCACACCAGGTGGAGCCTACCATTAAAGGAGGGACAGACACCGACCCTACCACACCAGGTGGAGTCAACTATTAAAGGAGGGACAGACACCGACCCTACCACACCAGGTGGAGCCAACCATTAAAGGACAGACAGACACCGACCCTACCACACCAGGTGGAGCCAACCATTAAAGGAGGGACAGACACCGAGGGACAGACACCAACCCTACCACACCAGGTGGAGTCAACTATTAAAGGAGGGACAGACACCGACCCTACCACACCAGGTGGAGCCAACCATTAAAAGAGGGACAGACACCGAGGGACAGACACCGACCCTGCCACACCAGGTGGAGCCAACCATTAAAGGAGGGACAGACACCGACCCTACCACACGCCAACCATTAAAGGAGGGACAGACACCGACCCTACCACACCAGGTGGAGCCAACCATTAAAGGAGGGACAGACACCGACCCTACCACACCAGGTGGAGCCAGCCATTAAAGGAGGGACAGACACCGACCCTACCACACCAGGTAGAGCCAACCATTAAAGGAGGGACAGACACTGACCCTACCACACCAGGTGGAGCCAACTATTAAAGGAGGGACAGACACAGACCCTACCACACCAAGTAGAACCAACCATTAAACGAGGGACAGACACAGAACCTATTACACCAGGTGGAGCCAACCATTAAAGGAGGGACAGGCACAGACCCTACCACACCAGGTAGAGGCAACCATTAAACGAGGGACAGACACCGACCCAACCACACCAGGTGGAGCCAACCATTAAAGGAAGGACAGACACAGACCCTGCCACATCAGGTACAGCCAACCATTAAAGGAGGGACTGACACCGACCCTACCACACCAGGTGGAGCCAACCATCAAAGGAGGGACAGACAGCGACCCTACCACACCAGGTCGAGGCAACCATTAAAGGAGGGAATGACACCGACCCTACCACAGCAGGTAGAGTCAACGATTAAAGGAGGGACACAGACTCTAGTGGGATGCCATGTCCTTAAAGAGTTAGGCAGGGCTAGTAGATGGGGAAGGGAAAGAAGGAAGAAGCAGGTTCAGATAACTACTCAAGCAGCCAGTCCAACTCTGAAGCAGAATGGTGCTTTCGAGACAACAAGGAGTCCATTTGGGATGTCATCCTACTGTTAAGGTGCAATTTGGAGTTTTTCCAGAATCACGCTTCTACCCTTGCACCACACTGCAAATGAATTTATTACATTCTGAGATTAGCACTGCGCTTAAGAGAGGAACTAGGACTTGGGTTACTTTGCATGATGAACCGGCATGAAATCCTTAGCCTCTCTTCCCCTAGATGGCCTTGGGATGGTTAGCCAGAGGCCAAACAACACACAATGGTAGTGAGAGTCTGACAAAAATAACTGAGTAAACCTGCTCTGGTCTGACTCTGTGCATTTTAATTAACTAGAATCTTTACTGATTCAGCGTAATTACTTTTGTCGCACTGTGTGGCGAGTTAAGTATTGACAGTCAGACTTGCAAGACTTAGCCAAGTCCAATAAAATAAATACAATACTCTGGCTCAAAACATAAGATCTGCGAGGGACAAGAAACAGCTTTTTTCAAACAGACCAAAATGAAAAAACACACTCACAATAAAAGAGCTTTATACTAAAACATTGCTTATCACTAGGTAAGTGCCTTTAAGAAGCATCTGCTTAAAGGGGGTTTGAGGAAAGCTGGAGTCCTCTAAAAGTTTTTTGGCCTCCGATACCGTTCCTCATTGCTACGCTTATTTTCATTTTACAGTAGATTGATGTGGGTTAAGTGCACACTTTATAAAACTAGCTGATAAAGTTCCCCCCCATACATTCTTAGGATACTGTAAGTCACCAGTGAGTTCCATGACCATACAGAGGAACGAGGTTGAAGGAAATGTAACTTTTTCTCAATGAGAGTTCGCCGCTAGATCATCTTCGATTCACCCCCTCCCCCGA
Organism: Calotriton arnoldi; assembly: GCA_963921515.1. NCBI lineage: Eukaryota > Metazoa > Chordata > Amphibia > Caudata > Salamandridae > Calotriton > Calotriton arnoldi. Next base: position 2,326,553 of record CAWUFW010000142.1, read on the forward strand.
GTAGGAATTAACCTAGTTACCTCAGATAATCTATGTTCTTAAAACCTCTTAGATGTATTAAGAGGCTCACTACACTACAGACTTGGGTCTTGGCAGCACACATTATTGTGCAGCCCATGCCTGACCTTACATTCACCCCACTAAGCACCAAGTGCTGTGTTTTCATTCATTTCCCATGTAAGCAAAAGGAATTCCAACCCAATTTTTTCATTTAACCATTTATATATTATAACATACCTCGCCCAAAAGCTTTGCCTACATCCAAATGTATTGAGGTTTAAGAATAACTCGAGTACTTCCACCTTTCAGTACGTAAATGTTACTGCCTCACAGAATCTGAGCCCCGCCTATTATTTCTACTGTCTATGCTGTAATACATCAACATTTCAGCTGTGAAAAAGCTCTAAGCTTATTAGTCCCTGTGGGGCGAAAGATGTGTTAGATGTTCTAACAAAATCAAAGAAGGAAAAAAGTACTTGTGTAGATCAATAAACCAGCTACATCCAGCCTTGTCATTTGAATATTAACTTACCATTGCCTATTGTCTTACTTCTGTAACAAATTTTGATCACTTAAAACGTTTGGTATTCCATATATAAATGCCTATATTCCTGTGGAATATTGGGCCCAATGCAGATCTAAAGAGCCACATTCTGCTGTAAGAAAGTGGGGTATTAGGTGAGAGGAGTGAGTACCAACCTCAAATAATAAGCAGAGTCCTTGTCAGGCTCAACCACTGAAGTCATTAAATTAACCTGAGCTCAACCCCCTGGTAGCTATGCTCAGAGCACACAGCCTTAACTTAGACGCAATGTGTAAAGTATTTATGTGTAAAGTATTTATGCAGTACTCAAATTGAAATAAAGTCAAACGCAACACAAGAAAAATTCCAAACCAATTTAGAAAAATAGAGTACATTTTAAAAATAAAAGGAACACAAAACGACAAACATCCAATGGGTAGAACCAGAATTATGAATTTTGAAAGTTTAAAGCTCAAAATAGCACTAAAAGGAGTTAAGAGTAAACTGCATTCATCTGGGTACACTTGAAAGGGACAAAGATAAGGTTTATGGAGAAGAAGCGCAGGCCGGGTACAGGGACCAGGTTCGACTCTGGTTAAAAGTTTAACTTCAGGCTTAGAAACGTTTATGGCGGAAACAGTTTTCAGTGGGGCATAGCATCGAAGCTGGGGTCGTGACGACGGGAGCAGAAGTCCAAAATATCAGCTAAGCAGTCTATGAAGGTGAGAAAGCATCATGCATAAAAAGATCTAAGTTTCGCATCTAAATAGCCGTCATTCGGATCCAGCCGGCAGCTTGGTCAAGTGTACATTCAGACATCAAAACGTTTCTGGAGCTTGGATTTCCTCAGTGGGGCACGGCTACAGGCTGTGGCCGAGAGGGCTTGACGTTATCAGATGGCGGTACCCCATAATTGGATTTGCTGCTATGGAGAAGAACACAGCAAACTCAATCCCAGCAGCGATGCACCCTTGGTGGATTGACTTAGCAGGTTCGTACTAGTGCCACCTCAGTTCTCAAGTTTCCAAGACGCAGATTTTAGGAAACCTTATAAGGGATACACTTTGACACCAGCCAAGGGTCCAAAACCTTGGGGGCAGCACTTGGTGGACGCGGTGCTCTTCAAGAGAGGCCAGCAGCAGGATTCAGGGCAGGTCTATTTGGAACTGGTAAGCAGGGAATGCAAAAAAAGGCTTTTTGAAGCTTCTTGTATTCTTGTAGCCCAAACAGGAGGTCAGCCATACACCCCTTTGAGTCCACTTCTTTGTCTTGGGTACAAGAGCATAGCAGGTTCAGAACTAGAATCTCAGGGCTCCTCTCAGGTCACTGACAGGAGGTCAAGCCCTCTTCTGCTCTTCCACAGGTCCAGAAGTGATCTCAGGAGGGCACTGGGGATGTCACATTTATTTCCAGTGCCAGCCATTTCCTAACCAATTGGAAAAAGTCTCCAGGGGTGCCCTTACACACATTGGCAGCACTTTGTGTGTTCTACTGCAAACAATCCCATAGTGCCCCTCTCTGCCCAAAACTAACATGGCAGAACTTTTCTTTCCCTGTGCAGAGCTCCTGTGCCCACCCTAAAGGTGTGGCCAAAGAAATAAACAACCCTTCCTCTGTGGTAATTCAAACCCAGGTTTCGGGGCAGCTCCTCTCCCACTGGGCCTGCTGCCTGACTCGCTAGTGGGACAAAGGAAAGGGCAGGTCCAGGTGTTAGCTACATCGGCCTGTGACAAGTGGCCTTTGAAATTAATTAAGTTCCTGGGCATAGCCCAGATGGTCAGCCTACCAGAGAAGAAAATGGGCTTCTACATGCTTTGGACAGGTAACAGGCACCTTTTAAAAAGTATCAGTTCTAAAATATTTATTACAAATCCGACTTTACCAATGAACTTGGCTTTTCATTTAAAAAAGTCTATGAAGGAAATCTGCAACTGTTTCCTAAGGAGAGATAAAAATATGAAATTTAATATTGTATCCCAATGCTATCCTATAAAAAAATTAACCCTACTTCGACAAAAACAGCATTTTGGGTCTTTTCACTGTAAGGACATGTTCAACATTAAATATTTACATGTCCTACACTTAAATACCATGCACCCTGCCTGAATGGGCAGTAGGGCCTACTTAGGGGTGACTTACTAATATTTAAAAGAAAGATTTAGGCCGGTCAAAAAGAGTTTATTTTGACAGGTCAAATTTGCAGTTAAAACCCGCACTATTGTGCTACACATGGAAGGCTGCAGACATGTTTTCCCTGTCACTGCAGTGGGTGGCACAATGTGTGCTGTAGGCCACTGGTGACATTTAACTTACAGGCCCTGGGTAAACTTTATGTACCATATACTAGGGACTTATTAAGTTAAATATCCCAATTAGGGGTATGATAAGTTCATCAGGTTGAAAGGAGGAGCACAGGCACTTTACCACTGGTTAGCAGGCGTGAAGTGCAGAGTGTTCTAAAACCAGCAAAAATAGTCAAGGCAAAAATTTGGGTGGGGGCGTTAGAGGGATTTGGGTTAGGTTATCATGCAAAAGATGGTAATTACCAATTATCGCCAAATAATTACACCACATAATTGACATGTTGGCTAATAAAGCGTGGCACCTTAGACCCTGGCACCATACAATACACTCTAATCACAGGTGCAACTTTCATATCAGCTTATCAAAGATGTTGGTATTTGGGCAATTCTAAGCACAGTTTGCCAAAACTGTCTGAATTAACACAAGCTGTGAAAATGCCACCTTCAACGGAACCTACTGAGTGTACTATCCTTAGCATGGCCTATCCAAAAATAAAACGTTGAAGCGGCATGCTGAAAGTGCCTGCATTAGCAAAGCCTACAAAAGTGTTCTTATTAATAGCCTCCTGGATGCTTCAAAAGGAGCGCAACTCACATGGAGGCCTAAATGAGTGTGATTTGCTAAATGTATGACGCTTAACATGGCCTGGCGCAGGCGCCAACATTACAAGGGCATGAGAGGCAACTTATTTTTTTCCAAAGTCATAAAAATATAATGAAGCATTTAGTTAAAATGTTTAAATCGTCAAGTATTTTAATGTATTTTCCACAAGATTAGTAAAATCTGATACCCCTGAACCTAGTCCTCCCAGTCTAGCTTCATGTCTTATTTGATGGAATGCAATCCTCCAACACCTCTTTTCTCATTTGCTATTTAACACTCTTCCCCTACCCATTATAGTTGCTACCCCCTACTCCCTCTTTTATTCTTTACAAATTGTCTATAACTGTTCATTACCCTAGTACCTGTACAACTGCCCATACCCATGTACCTCTAACTATACCCTCTACTTCACCCAAGCCTATACCTGAGCTCTCTACATCTGCTGATTCCCTAGTATCTTCACCTGAGTCCTCTACCCCACCTATCTCCTACTACGCCTCCCTTGTATCCACACCTTAGTATATTTACTTACCCTTACTGATACCCTAGTATCACTACCCCTACCTATATCCTAGTATCTCTATGCCGAGCTATACACTAGCAGTTCTATATACACATGCACTCCTATCTATGTCCAAGTACAAGTACTCCTACATGGGCTCCACATACACCTTAGCATCATTACCCTTACTCTTACCATAGTACCTTTTCTCTTCCTTCACGTGATTCTGTGCACATTCTCTCGTTACTAGTTTACTTGTAACCTTTTTCTTGTGGGCCCATGTTCACATTTTCTAATGCTTTTTGCTAAATTTCCACACATTTTGTAAAGTAAAGAGTTTTGTTCATTTTGGAAACTTAACACCTTGGGGTAATTGGGGTAACCCTGCCGATCTTCTCTTTTGTGTTTTTTTTTCTTTGAAATAAAAATAAGGCTGATAAGTTGAGTTTTAGATGCTTTGAAGGCAACGGTGAGGGTGTTCTGTACCTGCCTTACCATCTTGGGCCAATTAATACATTGCAATAGTGCCTGAATCCACTCAAACTAATATTTATTTATGAAAGAACAGAGTAAACAGAAATAGCATTACTTGCATTCACTCAGATGGCAATTTAGAAAACATTGTAGCAAACCAGGTTCTCTGCATGTAGAAAGCACTGAGAAGAACCACAAGGCAAAGTCACCTAAAATCATACTTTACCTAAAATGAAATTGTACTGAGCCAGCTGCGCATTTCTTATCTTCTTATTTAACGTACAGCTGTGGTCCAGATCAACATCAGCCATAAACCCTGCTTCATAGAAACGACTGCACACCTGAAAAGACGATGTTTTATATTTAATAAAAGGAATATTCCCCATTGAAGAGATGATATAATGTAGCACAAAGTAAGGAGGAACAATATTATCTCCACTGAACACAAGCCCAAAATCTTATATCTGTCTGTTGTCCATTTATGTAATACAAATTAAAATATTTTTTATTTCTACAATGCATACATATTATTTGCACTCGGACATCTCAAAACCAAAGAATATGTGGTATCTTTATCACTGCATTCAAGTAAATGTTCCATGTCTTTTTTCAGGATTCTACAGGCACTTATCAATTTCATATACTTAAAGCATGTACAAAGCAGGTATGCAGCTTGGCCATGATATATAGATCCCAGTTCAACAAATGAACTCAAGATGGTGGCAGATATTACAATCTGCATCCGTTTTGTAGCTGATGCACGGCTTCTTCCATTTAGTTTGAAGGCATAGCTGGTAAAGCATGTCCTCGCTCTGACACGTTGGATTAAAATCTATCATTAGCATAGGAAAACTTAATATAAGCATGGGTATAGAAGCATAACACTGCATTTCTCTCCAACCCCATCACAATGTCTTACCTACCGGCAATTTGTAATAACTCTTTGAAAGCCACTACACTGGTAGAAGTTGTATAGTTATAGGTGTTAGAATGTAAAATGGCTCAGATTACTTGGAATCTGTATTGGAAAGTGGTGACAGTGGGGCTTCTGAAGAGAGGCGGTTGAAGAGTAGTGATGTGCTGGCTGGTTGCACTAAGGAGATTAAAGAAGTTTTTGTTTGTTAACTTCTACGTCGTGGTTCTGTCTCATGTCATGAGAAAAAGGCAACACTTTCACATTGACGACGAGTTATTTTAACCCACAGTCACCTGCCACAGAGTTGCCCAGGCCACCTAAGCTGCAGGGCAACGTCATCTACCCAACATGGGGCACACTTTGCCTAGAAGCACATTCACTAGAGTGCTTTTCTGACCTCGCGTTTCACAATTATCTCAATGAGTGGCATAGTTTGCCTTCGTAACTGGGCATTCCAACAAGGATAATGTTGTTCCCGAATGATTAATAGCACTGAATGCTGCCCCTGAAAAAGTGCTGACGCATTCATGCGCCCAAAATGAAATACAAAAAAAACGAAACCTGCAATCTTTTTGGTCAATGTTCCTCATATGGAAGTAATGTGTGGAAGGAGAAACCAATAAGATTCCTATAGACTCATGAAGTGATAGCTCAACAATATTGTTCAACATCTCCACAGTCAAATAACGGTGACTACATTTCTTATTTTCTTATCCTCCATGTCTATTCTTATCCGTATCTTTGCAAATTTCTCCTAATTTGAGTTTGTTGCCACAATACAATTGATTGCAACCTCACAAGCATTTTTCTATAATCCTGTAGAAACACTGATGCCATGATAAGATTGGTAGGAGGTCTTTGAAACTTACTTAGAAGTGATGGGCGGTAATGTATTTGTGGCCAAGAGTAAATTTGCTATGCTGAAACATTGTCTAGTGGTAAAAGTCACTAATATTTTAAAAACACTACCTATGAACGATAGAAATCACATAGAGATGATAATAGTGCTTTGGACATGGAAGAAGGGTTGGATGGTGAATAGGATGTGGTCTTCAAAGCATTAGTGGAGAATTTTGGCAAAAAAAACAATCACTGCGGTGAAACGCCATAACTTTTTTTTAGAGCAAAAATGCCTGGAGAATCAATAGGCCAGTATTTAGCAGTGCTATGTCAAAATGCGGCTAGTTGCAAGTTCATAGATCTCCACAAAGAGATTATAAAGAACATGTTAATTAACAGAATTAACAGCATCTAACCTGAGAGAAATTGTTAGGTCTAAAGGAATCTTCCTTGGACAAGTGGATTAGCTTGGCCAAACTCATAAAACACAACTCTTGCTATGTTAAAGAGTTAAAAAATCTGAGAAGAAACATGTAAAGTTGTTCAGATACCTGCATATAGAGGAGTTGAGGAAGTGCAGGGGCCATTGGAAAGCAAAATGGATGGAGGAAATAAAGATAAAGGCGTGACTGATTTGGAGAAGAAATCTTGCTATAGAGGTGAGAGTGTCAAACATGCAGCAACTTTGTGCACGTCTGGCTACAAAAGCACAATGTTATGAATGCAAAAAAACGGGGATATTTCTTGAGATGTGCTAGGGTGAAGTGAACAGAGGAAGGAACAGTATGAATGCTTTATGTGCTAGAAACATAAACATAGGATGATATTACAGCAGTGAAAATGATGTTCAAGTACTTGTAGTGGGGGAGGATGAAACTTGAGACAATGAAGTGAATGCAGGGTATGAACTTTATTGCCCTCCTAAGTGTTCAGTAGAGGTGTCTGGTGGTAAATGCGCCAATGTGGGCAGATTATTGTTCATTTTACACACGTATTGACAGGGATACTTAGGGAAAAGTATGGCGAATGGAACTGTATGAGACAGATGCAAAACCAGTAGGTTATTTACCTACGGTGGGATATTTTACTGCTATGTGGCCTTACATGGGGTAAAATGTGGAAGCCAGGGTGTATATTGAGAAAGTGAAAACTTGCTGGGTTGGGGGGAATAATGTGTGCTAGGAATTTTGTTAGACTGTAACAATCTTGAGCAAGTACTGGTAATGGTTCAAAATGAAGGTGAACAATGTAAGCATGAGTTTCCCAAATTGTTCAGTAATGAGTTAAGCTGATGTAAAAAAATGTAGTCGGCGGTTTGTATTGACCAAGAATGCAGTGCTTAAACTTCACAAAATGAGCAACATTCCTTTTGTATTAAAAGTACCATTGAGAAAAGAATTGGACAAGTTATGTATTGATACATTTATTGAAACAATAGAGCCATTAGAGTGACTTAGTCCCGTAGTAATAGCACAGAAGGGTGAAGGAATGATACCTATGTGTGTAAATCTAAGGGGTTTAAAAAAGAAAATATGGTATTCGTCATCCCTTGTCAAATACTAATGAAATATTGGCCAGTGTGAAAGATTCAAGGTTATTTTTCTATATTGCACATACCAACAAGTCTTATTGTACCCAACATTTTTTAACCTCTTCTGTTGCCCAAGAGGCATTTTTTTATTTATTTATTCAAGTTTTCAGATATAAACATCACAAAAACAATATAGCCATTTTTCCAGTTACATAGCGTTGTGCAGCATGATTCGTACAATACATCAATCGTTAAATTCAATTTCCTGTAGGTTGAAATCACATCAAAACAGTACCTCTATTTCGTTATGAATTATTTCTGTATACATTAGTCGGCAGATTTGGCAAACAAATATGCAGTAAAGGGGCCCCATACATCCCGAGAGCGCAAAGCCCGGGGCAGTTCTTCAGCATAACAGTTAAGTTGATCACGACAATCCGTCATATTCCATATCCAATGCTCGTGTTTTGGGCTGACCTTACCCCCCCCAGTGAATGGAAACCCTCCGTTTGGCCAGCAATAAAGCTATAACTACTATTTTGCGGTTGGGTGGTTGTATGGCTTTGGTCAGGCCTAGCAGACACAACTGTGGGGTTCATTCCACTTGCTCCATAACTATTGCAGTAAGTGTGCTTGTAACCTGCTCCCAATATGCCAGTATCCCTGGACCAGCCCAAGCCAAATGTATAAAATCTGTGGTTGGTGCCCCGCATCGAACACATTCTGCTTTCTCCCGTAACCCAAATCTACAGAGCTGTCCTGGAGTATAATCTAGTTGATGTAGGTACTTAAAATGTATGATCCTAAGGATACCATTTGCGGTCAGCTGTCCCGTTAGATTACAGCAGGATTTCCAATCATCCATGTCAATTGGTGTGGAAAGGACAGCGTTCCACTTGGCCAGGGGTTCTTCCACCATGGTCTGCGTATCTATCTGTGATGTGTTATACAGGCGTGTGATTAAATGGTGCCGTGTTTCTGTCACGATTATCAGCTGGAGTGCCCCCAGAGCCCTAGGTTCAGGGAACTGTGGATATAGTGTACGCAGAGCTGCTCGTAATCTGCTGTATGCGAAAAGAAGCATGGGAGATACATTACCTTCCATTGATAGCACAGAGGAGTCTATGAATCTGCCCTCCCGGTAGACATCTCCCATGGTGCGAAGTCCCACCGCTTTCAGAGTGGTCAACGAGCCCACCTCTCTCGTGACGGAAATATCAGAATGGTGCACAAGCGGCAGGGCAGGGGCATACAAGGGGTCAATTTGTGCTCTTACACCCAAGTCCTTTCCAAGCTTGAACCGTGCATTGTACCGAGTCTATTTTCCCGTGTTCAAAGATTGAACTTCTATTGGAGATCATAGCCTTGAGAGGGACAGGGTGCACCGCATCCCGTTCCACAGCTACGTGCGGGGTATACTTCGGCGCATGGTGCCAGTAATAGGCAAAGTGCGCCTGTGAGCATAAGTAGTACAATTGTAGATCTGGGGCTGTAAATCCTCTGTGATTTTCTCCCTAATTTCCGCCAGGGCATCGTCCCCATGAGTAGACTCATAAACCCTCTCCAAGTTCCCCAGATCCAATTCAATCTGCTTAAGCCGCCCTCATATGGACCTGAGGATTCCAGCCTGGAGACCTATACACTGCCCGCGGAGCATAACTTTGAATGCTTCCCATACAGTTTCCATATTCTGTACTCATCCTATGTTTTGAGCAAAATAGTCTATAATTGCCGATCTTACACCTACCCTGAAAACCTGGTCTAGCAGGGAAGTCGGCTGTAAGTGCCACGTAAATTGTGGAGGGGTGTGCGTGGGGATTGTCATGGTTAACAGGACCGGGGCATGGTCCGACAATGTCTTTGGCAAGTGTTTGACTGTGCCTATCCATGTACTTACGTCCTTTGTGATTACCCAGTAATCCAGTCGTGACAATAATTTATGTATATACGAGTGATATGTGCCCTCTCTATCCCCAGGATACCATATGTCAATAAGGTCCATATCCTTCATACCAGGTGGAGTCCCATGGGGGAGGTCTTGTCGCCGAAGACCAGTACTTCCATCTTGTCGGAGATGAGATTCAAGCAGTTGGTTGGCATCCAGACTGCTACCATGGTCATGCAGTTGGTGAAGTGGGTTCTGTTGGTGGTTGTCTTGTCTGTCAGGGAGAGGGTGAGTTGGATGCCATCGGCATAGGAGAGGACTTTGATGTCTTGTGGCCGAATGATTTTGGCAAGCGGTGTCATGTATATGTTGAAAAGGGTGGGCCTGAGGGATGATCTCTGTGGAACTAAGCATATCAGTTTCTTGGTCTCTGATGTGAAGGGTGGCAGCCTGACCCTTTCGGTTCTTCCTGTAAGGAAGGAACAGATCCATTAGAGAGCGGATCCTTGTATGCCAATCTTGTGGAGTCTTCTGATGAGGGTGTTGTGGGAGACAGTGTAGACGGCCGCAGAGAGGTCAAGCAGGGCCGCTGTTTTTCCTCGGTTCAGGATAATTTGAATGCCATCAGTGGCCACATTAGTGCTGTTTCGGTGATGTGATTCTTTCTGAATCATGACTGAATAGTGTCTAGAAGTTGGTGATGTTAGAGGTTGGTTGTGAATTGCTTGTTGATGGCCTTCTCAATCACTGTGGCTGGATAGGGGAGCAGGGAGATGGGTTGGAAGTTGCTCAGTTGATTCAGGTCGGCGGTGGGCGGGCTTCTTGAGGAGGGTGTTGATCTTTGCAAGTTTCCATTCATCCGAGAAAGTGGCGGACATAATGGATGTGTTGATGATGTGGGTCAGGCTGGTGCTGATTGGTGATGTTCCCAGATTGTAGATGTGGTGGGGGCATGGGTCCACCGGGGCACTTCAATGGATGGTCTGCATGATTGCCACTGTGTCATTTCTAGTGAGGGGTGTCCATTCAGTCAGGTGGCTGTCTTGGTTGGTGGTGGATAAGTTAGCGGTGAGTTCTCTGGGGTTGGGTTTGTGCACGAAGTTGCTGTAGATGTTTGCGATTTTGCTGTGGAAGAAGTTGGATAGGTTGTCGCAGAGTTGTTGGGAGGCATCGATGTTGCTCACAGTGACTGAGGGCAAGGTAAAATCCTTGACAATCGAGAAGCTCTCCTTGCAGCTGCTGGAGCTTCCTTCGATGCGGTCCACTAGTGCTTTTTTCTTCGTGTCTATTATTTGCTGGTCATAGCGTCTGAATGCAGCCTTGTAGGTAGTTCTGTCTGCGGTGTCGTAGCTGGCTCTCCATTTCCTTTCTAGCTGTTTACAGTGTCGTTTGGTGTCTTGGAAGTCTTCTGTGCACCTCCTAAAGTGTTGAACGACCTCCCACTCCTCTTCAGAGCCTCCTCCTCTCATCTTGAATTCCAATAAAGACCCGGCTTTTCAATTAACCAGCCTACACTAGGCAGGGCGAGGCGCGCGCGCGCACACACACCTGTTCAGCACTAGCCTTTTGACATGAATGTTAGGGTGGTATGTAACCCATGAAAAGGAAAGCTTAGGCTGACTTTTGGTGGTATGGTATGAACTGGCAAATGGAGAGGCATGTAAGGAACTGCACAGCATGTGCTTGTAATGATAAGTTGCATGTGAGGAAGGAAACTCCAATTATACCTGTGAGTTTTATGGGAATCAAAGAGAAGTATGCAATAGTGATTATTGAATATCACTTTAGGTGGCCAAAATTAAGTTTTGCTAGTGAGGTGAAGAGTACTAATCTTGGAGTTTTTTGAGAGTAAATATTTAGGAGAGAGGGTTATCTTGAGGAAATTGTGATTGATAATAGTCCTTAAATTATCGCTGAGAAATTTGAGAATTACTTGCGACAGAAATGGGTAAAGCATTATAAAACAGCTCTGTATCATCCACGTAATAATGGTTTGGTGGAATGATTCAAAAGATTGCTGGGAAAGTGCCTGCACCTGGCTGTGCATAGTGGTTCGTCTAGAGAAATTAGGTTAAGGAGATGTTGTGGTGTTATATAACCACACCACATTCTACTGAAGAAACACTTTTCCTACTGCTTAAGGGAAAACTGCTCTGCACTAAGGTGTTGCCAGGTTGGATGGGTAACGTAAGAGTTAATAAGGTCAATGCTGCCAGGATGAGTGAGAGAGTGCATAAGAAGCAGAGTAAATATGGTGGAAGGAACCACTGATGAGACTGGTGTGTAACCCTTGAAAAGGAGATTTTGTTTGAATGTGGTTTGGGTTGATTAGAAGAAATAGGATTTCAAAGTGGCCTTCTCCAAAGCAAGTTGTTGAGGTAAATAATCATTCTATAGTGCTAAAGGATGGCACCAAATAATGGAACAGGACACGTGTTTTAAGCCATAATGAGGGGGATTTGAAAAAGTGGAATGGGAAGAAAGAGCAAAGTTGTGGCTTTAGTGAATCAAGAGTGTCCCAAGTGTGCAAAACGTCATGTCAGAATGCCTAAGATGTTGGAGGATAGTTGCTTCTTACCTAGGGGTGTAGTTACTCAAGCTATACCTCGGGTGGCATGTGAACTATATCTAGTACATTCAGTTCAGAAATGTTGTTAGTTTAGATTTAATTATATGTACACCTTGTATTACTACCTATATTTATGGATTGTAATAATTTTACTATACACCTGTGGGGTACCTGGAAGCACCATGGTCAAGTAAATACGTTAGTTTACATGGATGATTTTGTTTACTACCCAGTATGAGTGGCAACCCCTGTTCTCTAGAGCTCTAGGACAAAATGGCTTGAAAATTAGGTCATCCTCCCCTCCCGGGAAACCAAATGAAGGCAATCCTTCCAGGCAAACTATTCCTTAATTGGTTCTTCACTGGTAAAAAGGCTATTATTTGCTTGTGCATTAATTTGCTCATATGAAGGAGGTCAGCACAAAATATAACACATCATGGGTGGGAAACCTTTTGTCTCCTCTCAATCTTCGCGCACCTAGGTGAGTGACTTCATATCTGGTGCCCACAGAGGAATTCACACATACGAAATTCGACTCCTCCCACATATCTATTGTTACCAGACTGAGCCAGACTCTGGGATCCCGACATAGTTTGTTAAATGAGATTGGTAATCACTGGGATGATGACTGAATACTTTGTCGGACAATTCTTCTTGATGTGACCATTAAGCCACACCTGTAACTACATCATCCTTGAGAGGAGAGGGAATTCTCTTACTTGCATTCCCTTTCTGATCTAAAGAAACCCTTTTTATTCCGTTTGTGTCCTACCTGGGAGCCCCGGGAATTGCCGCTGCCATTTTCAGGCATCCGGCCATGTTGCTGGAAGCTCTTGCCCCTTTGGGCTTTGAGTGCCAATGCACCTGCCCTTTCTGTTTAAATGTGTTGGAATACTATTTACAAGCAGCTAGGAAAGGCTACTGTAGCTCTGCCGCCTTCAAGTCAGCCAACTACTGCTTGAACTCCGGTGACCCTCCTCAGTGAGTCATTCAGCCAACAAAATATGATTTAAAGCCTTAAATTACTTAAAATTAATCTACTTCATCACACCATGCCAATTACCATTCTCCACATACCGCCAAATCCCAAAAGAGACCCAGGTTTTGTTTTTTGATCCTTGCGGTTTACTCTAACCTGATGTGTAAGATCAAACCGTCACATGATCGCATCCACTACATTACTGGGCAGGCTGTGTACAGTGGAATCGTTTAAACTGACTGGAGCAGATAATCAAATTCCACAGTGATCCCAGTGAGCTCCCACTCATGGTGCAAAATGTATGGACTGGCAAGTTACCTGTCCACTGAAAACACTTCGCCACCACATCAGTGGTACAAAACGCTATTTAAATGCAACTGACAATTGCAAAGATCTTTCATGACTGCATACTGCAGTTGCTCAGTCTCGCTCAATTCCAGAATGGGTTAATTCACACTTAAGGGAATGCAACTCAGAGCAGAACATACCTTCTCAGCTGCACAAGTCAGCTCAAAGGTCTCTGGCCTTGCAACCACATCTGCACTTATATGTAGGAGGTTACAACCTTGTTAGGGACAATGCAGTGGGGCAGCAATATAGGGGCTAACCAAACAACCTTCAATTCTAGCTCCTTGCTCTAAACAGCATTAATCAGCATTTGCTCCTCTAAGGCCCTCTCTCTTTCCCTCTGCCTTTTCTGCATCGTCTATTGCTGAGCCAATCTATCCACCTCTTCTTCCTTGGCTTGGAAGTTTAGAATGGCTATCTTCATCCTCCTACACTCCAGATATTCTGTAGTCATGGCCTCACTAAGGGTACATAGCGTACTGCAGGGCATGGTTCTGTGGTATGTGGAGGGGGGATCGGGTAACAAGAGCGCCCTACAGAGGGAAGGCCTGAAATGTAGGAAGTAGATAACTAACCAGATCCTTGCAGGCTCAGAACTAACACTTGTCCCTGCATAAGATGACCCATCTTCTCTAGGCTAGAAGCAAGTCTAACAGTGATCAGCTGACCCTTGTTGTTGCCATGGGGTCACAGCCATTTGACCTTAAAATCTTAATCTGTTGTTTTCAGACATCTCAGTACAGACTCTTGCTACCTTATGTGGCATTTTAACTGTCTAGCCATTAAGAAAATGGACCTTATTAGGTTCTATGTAGTGTCTCCAAGTGTACAGAATCTTGTGATCGCACCACCTGCCCACCAATGCAAGACTATTTCTTAGGTCAGTCGTTACTGAGCAACAGCCTTTTGGCACTAGTGTCTCAAGGACACAATACACTTGCAATCCAATTGGACAACCACATTACTCCCTTTAGGCACTTACTCTTACAAGATAGCAAGGATGAGCGGTCAAGGCTTATTCTAGGATGTGCAGAGGGTTACAAACTCATGAAAAAAGTATTAATGTCTAATCAGTGCTTTACCTAAAATAATAGGAATATGTTACTTATCCTGTAAGCATCTGTTTATGGCATGTAGTGCTTTAAATTCACAATGCCTGCATACTTCTGACATCCAGTGTTGGGTCCAGATGCGTGCAAGTTGTTTTTCTTTGAAGAAGTCTTTCCGGTCACAAGTCAAAACGACTCATGTTGGTGAAAATGCGCATGGGCATCGACTCCATTGTTAGATTGTTTTCCGGAAGGTGGGGGAGAATGGAGTGAGAGTAATTATCAGTAAAGAGATGTCTATGCCAATGAAATAGTGTAAAGGAACTGCAACGGCAACAGGTGTCCAGGGAGGAGGGGTGGGCGCATGTGATTCTACAGCACTACATGCCACAAATAGTGGTTATGGGGAAAGTAACCTATTTTGTTTGAGGCATGTGTGGCTGCAGATACAGATGCTCTGCATAAACTGTAAAGCAGACCCTCACTAAAAGCGGTGGCTAGCCTGCGGTTGTTGCAGCTGTTTGAAAGAGAGTCCATAGCACTGTCTGCCCTACATTGGCTAGTTGGCATGCTAAAACATCCACACAAGAATGTTTGGTGAAAGTGTGAGGTGTAGACCAAGTTGCTGCCTTACCAATATCAGCTATTGGGATATTGCCCAGAAAAACCATGGAAGTCCCTATTTTACAAGTAGTGTATGCAATAGGCGGTGTAGGCAAAGTCTTTTTAGCTTTCGCATAAGATGCCAAAAACACCATCTAGAAATACCTGTCTTAGATATGGGCTTTACTGTGTGAGGGGGCGAAAAAGCAACAAAGAGTTGTTTAGTTTTACGGAACTCTTTAGTTCTGCCAATATAATACATTAGAGCTCTTTTGACATCTAGCTCATGAAGAGCTCTTTCCGCAACTGAATCCGGTTGCGGAAAGAAAACGGGCAAATCAACTGACTTAGGTGGAAAGATGAAACTACTTTTGGAAGAATTTGGGGTTGGTTTGAAGGACCACTATCACTATGTAGCTGGAATAAAGGTTCTTCCAAGGTTACTGCCTGGAGGTCACTGACACGCCTAAGTGAGGTAATGGCCACAAAAAAAGCAACTTTCCAAGTCAGGAATTGTAGGGAACAGTTGTGCAATGGTTCAAATGGTGGACCCATAAGTCTGGTAAGTACAATATTGAGATTCCATGCAGGTGGAACTCTAGGTATAATTACTCTTTTAAGGCATTCCATGAATGACTTAATAACTGGTTCTTTGAACAAGGATAAATGTTGCCTGTTTTGTAGATAGGCAGCAACCGCAACTAATGTAGATGTATGGAAGTGTAAGCGAGACCAGAGGTATGTAAATGAAGAAGGTAGCAAACAATGTTTTGCATAGTTGCATCAAATGGATTAATTTATTTACTGCGACAGTAGAAAACAAATCTTTTCCACTTTGCAGTGTAGCATGCTCTAGTTGTAGATCTACGAGCTTCTTGAAGAATGGCCATACATTCAGGGGGAAGATTAAGGTACCAAATTCTTAGACCTCAGGAGCCAAATCGCAAGGTTGAGCTCCTTTGGATTTGGACGCCTGATTTCTCCATGGTTCCTGGTGAGAAGATCAGGGTTGAGGGGAAGCGTTTCGTGGGAAACTACAGGGAGTTCGAGCAGTGTAGTAAACCGTGGTTGGCGAGCCCAAGTGGGAGCTACCAGAATGAGGGTGAGAGAAATTTGCCTGAGCCTCTGTACCAATAAAGGAAGAAGAGGGAGAGGGGAAAAGCATAGGCAAATGTCCCTGACCAGTTCATCCATAGAGCATTGCCTTTGGATACTGGGTGTGGGAACCTGGAGGTGAAGTCTGGGCATTTTGCATTGTCTGCAGTTGCGAATAGGTCAATCTGTGGAAACCCTCACTTGTGAAAGTATGGGAGAAGGACTTGTGAGTGGAGTTCCCACTTGTGGACTTGTTGCCGCATCCTGCTGAGGAGGTTGGCAAAGTGGTTGTCCATCCCTATGAGGTGTACCGTTAGCAGATGGATGTTGTGACGTATTGCTCAACGCCAAATTGTCTGAGATAGGCGTGATACCTGTAGAGAGTGTCCCCCACCCCCATTTTTAGGTCGAGCCTAGCGGCAGCGCGCATGCACTGCTCACTCTGAGAGGCATGCTGTAGTCGAGTATGCTGTAGAAGCCTCGCCCACTCTCCTCCCATATTTTTCATTGGCTGGTATCATTGTCCTTGGTAAATGCTGGCTTCCGATTCATTATGAGGCTTGTTAGTCCCGCCTTGTTACCGCCTTGTCGCAATTTGTTACTGCCCATAAGGACTGGACCTTTTACTTTGCACGTTATTTGGACTGCTTTATCTAGTGAGTGAGCACTATTTTTTTTAGATTGATATTGATGGGGACAATGGCGGCTGCTTTATTTTGTGTATTTGCATGTTGAGCGTGGCGCCCGCTTCAGGGACGCCGCGCTCAGTTTATTATTTTTTTTATTTAATTTAATACCGAGCGCGGTGCCCGTTTCAGGGACACCGGACACCGCGCTCGGTTTATTTTATTACCACTGCGCTTAGAACACACACTCGCTGTCTGAGTCCTAACTCGCTCTTTCCCAAACCTCTGGCAGTTCACAACACTGTCCTCTCAGAGCCCTGATACCATCGGATCCTCCAAACCCTCACTCTCTATGGAGAGCACTCTTCTCCAAGGGTTCACTCCCCGCTCGGAGCTCTCTCGAATTCAATGTGAGCAGAGAAGAGCAGTCGCCACACGCTCGCATCACTCCGGTCTCTCACTCAGAGCACTCTCCTCGGCAGTGTGACAGTTGCTGCCCCTGAACACTCTCCCCAATGCTCACGCATGGTCCAGATTACGCACTCTGTGGGCAGGGATGTGAGGTGCATGCGGGGGTGGGGCGTGGGTATGATACAGCGGGGTTTGTGTGTGGTGGGTGGTATATATTGTGATTTATGGGCTCTGGAGTGTAAAGGTGTGATGCTGTTGGGCACATCCTATGGGCTTAGGTGTCTAATGTGTGGTACGCAATACGGACGATGGGGGTGATATACATGTAATGGCATGCCTATGCAGCAGATGCTGGGCTATGGGGGTGTGCGCTAAAGCGTTTGCAGAGGGTTATTGAACTGTGATAAGGCTGTGGTATAGAGATGTTGGGTGTGTGAGGGGATAAGGTGTGATATGTACGTGCTGGGAGAAAGGGGTGTTCTGGGATATGTTTTGGCGTGCAGCGCATGTGTATCTGTGAGTGTGGGTGCAGAAGGGGTGTGTAGGGGTGATAGAGGCTGTGTAAACTCTGCTGAAGGTGCGATATTAGGTGCTAGGTGTGTGTGTAGGGCGTGTTCAAAGGTCAGTCGTGGGTGTGCCGGGTGTAACGTGGGGATGCTGAGGTCATGTGTTGGTGTGCTAGAAGGCTGGGTACGTGTGTAGGCAGCGAGCTGTGTATTTTAAAAGATGCTTTAAGTCACAGTCATAGTGCCTAATTGGTCCATAATTACGTCCACCAGTGAGTGCAGGGTGCCTTAGTTGTAGTTAGGAACAACTCCCGGCAACTGTATCCACCTGTCTGATGAGCTCACCATTCCGGGCGCTCTGCACACCCACAGCCAAGACACTAGAAGACTAGGGATGAAGAAGTACAAAAAAGAAAAACAAGCATTTGCAATGCAATAGGTCTCGCATTTGTGAGAGTTTAACGTATTAGCATTGTAAATGACTATGCCTTTTATTTATGTTTTAAAAATAAAAACATATATAAAAGACATGGTCATTTACAATGCCAATAGCTCAAACTCGCGTAAATGTGAGACCTATTGCATTGCAAGTGCTTGTTGTAAATAGTACATGGTTGTCATGTTGTCCGTTCGGACCAAGACAACCTTGAACAGGTTGAAGCTCGAGGTAGTTGATGTGGTGATTGGTATCCCAGAGACCCTGAACTGTGAGATACTGAAGGTGAGCACCCCATCCTGTAAGGGATGCATTTGCTGTGAGAATGATTTGGGGAACAGGGTCAAGAAATGGCTGCCCCTTTGATAAGCTCTATGTGTTCCACCACTGCAGAGAGCGATGAGTGCGGCTTTCTACCAACACTAGATCTTGTAACTGACCCTGTGATTGAGACCATTGAGACATTCTTGCAGCAGTCGCGTATGAAGTCGAGCATGTGGTGCTATTGCGATGCAAGATGCCATCATGCCTAAGAATCACATAACTATTTTGACTGGTATGTGTTGGTTGGGTTGAAACTGCTGTAACAGTGTTTGGATATTATGAATCCTGGCCATATTTGGGTATGGTAAACCCAACTGTGTGTTGAGCATGACCCCTAAATATGGCTAAATCTGTAAAGGTTGGAGGTGTGATTTCTGTATGTTGACAGTAAACCCCAGTTGATGGAGAAGATGGAGAGTAGTCTGTGTGTGTTGTTGACACATGAGATGTGTACTGGATTTGATGAGGCAGTCGTCCAGCTATGGGATGATTTGAATGTGCTGTCTGCACAGATGTTCTGCTACTACTGCTAGACATTTGGTGAACACCCGGGGTGACGTAGGGACTCTGAATGGGATCACTTTGAACTAGTAATGCCTTCAGCTATAACAGTTCTGAGGTATTTGTGATGAGCTGGATGGATTGGAGGTAGAAGTATGGGTCCTTTAAGTCTAGTGCTGACAAAGTCACCTTGTTGAAGCAGTGGGATCACATCCTGACGAGTGACCATATGGAAGCGTTCTGATAGTATGTCATGATTTAAGAGCCTGAGATCTAAGGTGGGCAGTAGTGATCTGTCTTTTTTGGGAATTAGAAAGCATAGCGAGTACACTTCTGAACCTTGATGTTGAAGATGGATGGGCTCTATGGCTCCTTTGAGCAATAGAGCCTCCACTTCTTGTTTGAGCAGGTTTTGATGTTCTACGGAGAGATTGTATCTGCGAGGTGGAATGTTTGGAGGTGTGGTTATGAGCTCCAGACAATAACCTTGTTGGATAATGTCCAACACCCACTGATCTGATGTTATAGTTTTCCAAGTGGGAAAGAAATGTTGTAGTCGGCCCACCGACAAGTGTTAAATAGTCAGGGAATGAGCAGAGAATCACTGCTTTGAGGTGGCGGGGGCTGAGCGTGTTGAGGCACCCCTACCGCGACCCTTGGAATTATTTCCTCTACATGTACCTCGGTGGTACCCCCTAGATTGGGAGGTTTGTTGCTGCCTATACGAGGATGTAGAGGCATCCGGTGGTGCAGTTTTTTGGCGCCCTGTTTATACAAGGTACACCAAAAGGAGGCACGCGAAGCAGGGGTTTGGGGCACCCCCACTAATTTAGCTACTTCAGTGTCCCTTTTCATTTTCTTCAATGCTTGGTCCACCTGGGGACCAAAGAGATGCTCTTTATCAAAAGGCACATTTAATAGTCTTTGTTGCACCTCTGGCTTGAAGCCAGATATACGTAGCCATGCATTTGTACACAACAATACACTTGTGTTGATGCCCCTGGCTGCTGTGTCCGCTGAGTCTAAGGCACACCTGATTGAATAGTTGGAGACTAACTTTCCCTCATTCACAATATCATGTCCCCTTTTTTCATACTCCTCAAGCAGGTGTTGATGGAGCTCCTCCATCTTATCCCAATGTGCCTGGTCGTATCTTGCTAACAAGGCTTGGGTGTTATCGATCTGCCAGTGATTGGAGGATTGTGCTGCCACCCGCTTTCCTGAAGCGTCGATAAGTTTGGACTCCTTATCAGGTGGAGGAGCATCTGCTGATGATTGTGAATTGGCCCTTTTATGATACAACCAGTGAGTCTGGGGAAAGCTGACTCTTGATGTAAATAGGATCTGAAGGTTCAGGTTTATATTTCTTGTTGACCCTGGGTGTGATTATACATGCCCACACTGGCTCTTTAAAGATGTCATCAGAATTTCGTATCATGCCCTTAAGCACTGGAAGATATTAATTTGATCTATGCGTGCTGGACAATATTTCGAAAAGAAAATCGTCATCAATAGGGTCTTTGTGTAAGGGGACCTGGTGATGTACTGCTACCCTAGTAATGAGGTCTTGAAAAGATGAAGCATCATCATGGTGTGATGGTCTGGCTGGGTAGAGATGTGGGCCAGTATCACCCAGGGAATCAGGAGCGGCCTGTGTATGTAAGAGCGGTGGAGCAGGGTGGGTGGGGAGTGGTTTTCTTTAAAAAAATGTAATTTTACATCATCATCGTCGTCTGTCGACTCGCCCTCCACCCCACCGCTCTTACCTGCATGGTCCGCTCCTGCAAGGGATCAATGTCATAATTATGCCAAGGATCTGTGGGCTGTGGAGACCCCTGTGGTGTAATGTCTTCTGATTCACCATGTGAATGCTGTGGTGAAGGTGGTGATGGAGAAGAGGGTGGAGGAGGTGGCTGCGACGGAGGAAGAGGAGGATACAGGGGCTGATTGCAATGTCCTTTTTAGCAGGCACTGGTACATCTTTGGCCTCTGCAAAAGAAAGTCGGCGCTTAGATGATTTAGATGCCGAGTGGACAGTCTAATCTAAAATACGGCAAGTGCGAGGCTGTGCATGTAGCTTTTTCTGCTTCGGATTGAGCCGCTCCTTTATGATTTGGAGGATTGGTTCCGGAGGCAACTTGGAAGCCGAAGCCGAAGTTTTCAGTGCAGTAGCAGGTTTCTTTTTCGAAGCTGAAGTGGTTGGAGCCAAAGCGGCTGGGAGCAGAGTGCTCGGAACCGAAGAGGCAGCTGGTCGGCTTAGTGCAGAAGGTAGTTGTTTTGGCTTTGCTTTCGGTGCCGAGCCCGAGGGTGGACCATCTGCAGCAGATGGTCGGTGCCTACCATGGCCTGTTGGCAGTGGTGGCCCAGGAGCCATATATTCGGTCACAACATAGTGTTTCTTGGGAGGTGGGACAGGGGCATTGTTATTCATGGTACGCTGGCCTGAAGGAAGATCTTGTATCTGGATACTAATGCCAAGGTTGGAGCAGGAGCCAGACCCGGAGACATGGATGGAAAAGACCTCTTCCTCAGCCGCAGAGGCCTCAGGAAACTCTTCCTGTTCCTGCTTAACATCTTGACCAAAGATGCCAGGCGTTTCGTCTATCTCTGTGCTGCATCTCTCTGCGACGTGTCCAATGGTCCCGTAATGTCTTTATGGATCAAAAGGATCGACAAGCCTCACAGTCCGCTTCCTGATGGTCCGGAGACAGACATAAGTTGCAAACCTGATGGAGGTCGGTTCTTGGGTACTTCGTGAAGCACCTGGGGCAGAAGCGAAATTAAGTTCGTTCCATTAACATTGCATTCTCAAGACTGGAGGATGTCGATTTGACGGGTGAAGGTTTTCTGGTTTTTTATTACGCAATCATGGAAAAAGCAACCAAAACAATACAGACGAGGGTGGAAATAATCAGTGAACCGAAAGGGGCCGGATACGGTCTCGAACCGGAGATTACACAACATGTCCGAACCTGACGGCGGAAAGAAAGCAATCCAACAATGGAGTTGATGCCCATGAGCATTATCACCAAGAGGAGGAGTCACTTTGTCTCGTGACTTGAAAGACCTTTTCGAAGAAAAACAACTTGCACACATCCGAACCAAATACTACATGGTGGAAGAATGTAGAGCATGTTTATCTACAGCCACACATGCCTCGAACAAAACTTTACTTGGAAGGTATGTAAATGGATCCCTTAAAACTAAGATCTACAATGAAAAACAGAAGGCGCTATCACCTTATGGGGCCAGGATACAACTTGAAATATTTTTGTAGCTCCTTAGTGCTAGATTTTTAACATTGTCAATTTGGTCACTACAATGTTGGTTAAGGAGGTATTCAAGTCTCCAATATACAATGGAGCTTAAACTCCTGCTAAACGGTCTAAAAGGTTGACATGGGATACAGAAGCATGAACTCTGCAATGAAGTCGGTTACCTTCATAGCACTATGGTACCAGGAGGTGATACTGCCAAAATAAAGAGACCAAAAACTCACAACACACAAACGTGAGCCCACCTGAAAACAATTTTTGGTGCTTCTGGAAGTCCTGCCATCCAAAAAAATCTTACTTCTTCCTATTGTTTTGCAAGACAACAATGACCCCCAAGAGGTATTATTTCAAAGAATATTTCAAATTCATA
The DNA here is from genome assembly GCA_963921515.1 of Calotriton arnoldi. Classification (NCBI taxonomy): domain Eukaryota; kingdom Metazoa; phylum Chordata; class Amphibia; order Caudata; family Salamandridae; genus Calotriton; species Calotriton arnoldi. Next base: position 2,349,223 of record CAWUFW010000142.1, read on the forward strand.
TGGTATATTGAATAAAACACATTAGCAATAAATGGTAATTTATTCCCAATAAAGTTCATTAAATATACCATAAAATATTTCAAATTCATATGGTATTTTTTTTGCTTTATATCTACAGAGAAATGCTTTCCAGATGTGTGTACAGATGTTCTTGGAGCAGAATCACAAATGCCTACTTAAGTTACATTTCATTAGAAAGTCATTGTAGCTCCTTTATTATTACAAGGCAAGTGTGCCTCCGATGTGCCAATCACAGTTTTTTTTGCCTTAGCATAGCAAACATAGATACATCTCACAATCACAGATTTTGAGGTAGGTTTTCCCGATATAGTTGTAAAGAAATTTAAAAAAACGTTACTTTTCCTGACTGATTTAATTCTGTCAAGATAAGACAAAGGGCCTGATTTAATTCTTTGTGGTAAGAATACTCTTTCCCAGTAGCGACGGAGTATCTTTACTGCCAAGAATGCTATTTGCCTGCCGAATTTAGATTCGGGCAGACCTTGGTTTAACCGCTGTGTAGACTACCCAGTCTCCGCGGTGATTAAACCACTCCCATTGCCCTGTGGTGTAAGGGTATTTAGATGCAGGCCTATACTTCTGGCCAACTAATTTAGATGGGCAGAATTAGTGGTCAGTTTTCACTGCCTGTCACCGCCAAGAAAACCTTGTCGGCCAGGAGCACTGAAAACTGCTAAATGCTCCCCTCGTCATGAAAGAAGACTCCCATGATGACAGGACAATTTTCTATTTTATTTGCAAAAAGAAAATCCAGCTTCAAGATTTTCTGTTTGAAAATAAAAAAAAGTAAAACCGTTTGGTGCAGGGCTCCGTCAGCATGATGGAGCCCTGCACCAAACAGTAAACAGCACTGACAGGAATCCCTGTGATGGTGGCTCTTGCCAATGCTTCAGAAATGACTGCCAGCTTGGCGGTCATTTATAAATTTGGCAGGCGGAGTTGTCTCAGCCAAGCCAAAGGAGATGACTTCATCTGCAAAATTAGAAATCTGGCCCAAAATCTTGTTTGACATTATGAGTAAGTGAATGCCTTTTAGCAGCTGCTTGTGGATTTGCAAAGAAAGTGGATTATTCAATAGCATTCGATTAGGAGAAAAGGGGACATCACTTTCGCAATATTACCCCGCTCTTGAAAATATGATTTGTCATCCTTGCCTTCAACAACACTCCTCCCGCCCCCAAGACCTAGGTGTTTGAGAGCATTAATGGGTAAGTAGCATTTTCCGTTTGAGGCATGTGAGATGTAGATCACATGCTTTGCATAGACTATACAGCGGTATTCTGCCAAAGTGGTGGCTAACCTGTAGCTGTTGCAGTCTTTTGAAAAAGTGTTTGAAGAACTGCCTGGCCTACATTAGCTTGTTGTCTGGCTAACATATCTACACAATAGTGTTTTGTAAATGTGTGTGGTGTCGACCATGTTGCAGCCTTACAGATGTCAGCTGTGGGGATGTTTCCTAAGAAAGCCCTAGAAGCCCCTAGTTTGCAGGTAGAATGCGCACTAGGGGGAATTGGTAAAGTCCTCTTTGCTTTTGCATAGCATGTTTGAATACATTTAACTATCCACCGAGCAATACCTGATTTAGAAATGGGATTGCCTTTGTGTGGTGGAGCAAAAGCGACAAAGAGTTGTTTAGTTTTACAAAAAGGTTTTGTCCTTTCTATGTAATATAACAATGCTCGTTTAACATCTAAAGTGTGTAGAGCTCGTTCTGCCACTGAATCTGGTTTAGGAAGGAACACAGGTAACTCAACAGATTGGTTGATGTGAAAGGCAGATACGACTTTGGGTAGAAATTTGGGGTTAATTCGAAGAACCACTTTGTTTTGGTGGACTTGGAAAAATGGTTCTTCTATGGTTAGTGCCTGAAGCTCACCCACTCTCCTCAGAGATGTAATAGCAATGAGGAAAGCAGCTTTCCAAGTGAGAAATTGCAGTTCAGATTTATGCAATGGTTCGAAGGGTGGTCCCATTAGTCTGGTAAGGACAATATTAAGATTCCACGCTGGGGCAGGTGGAAGTCTTGGTGGAATAACTCTTTTGAGTCCTTCCATGAAAGCCTTGATAACAGGTACTCTGAAAAGGGAGAGATGCTGTCTATTTTGACGGTATGCAGCTATTGCAGCGAGATGTAAGCATATGGATGTATATGCTAATCCTGTTTGCTGTAAATGAAATAAATAAATGATGTTTTGAACGGAAGCATCTAAGGGGTTGATATGGTTGTTATTACAATATATAACAAACCGCTTCCATTTTGCTGCATAGCAAGCTCGTGTAGTAGGTTTTATGGCCGCTTTAATAATATTCATACAGTCTGGTGGTAGATTCAGATAGCCAAACTCTATGATTTCAGGTGCCAGATCGCAAGGTTGAGATATTTGGGATCTGAATGTCTTATCTCGCCATGGCTCTGCGTAAGGAGACTGGATGCGAGATGTAGTTTTTGATGAGGAACTACTGAGAGCTCCAACAGGGTAGTGAACCAAGGTTGACGGGCCCATGTGGGAGATACCAGGATTAGTGTGAGGGACGTTTGCCTGAGCTTCCGAACCACTAGTGGAATGAGAAAGAAAACGATATCATGTCCCAATATCAAGCCGGGTTTAGAGCAAGAATAAGCACAATAGACCAGGTGTTCAGACTACTATGCATAATATGGAAATACATCAAACTTAAGGGAGGCTGTTAGAAATGGGGGTCTCTAGTTGGCAATGGCTGGCCACTGTCCAAGTAGGGACCCTTCTTCCTAAGTCAGAGTGAGAGGGCTCCACCCTTTGATAACCCCTGCTCAACCCTGTGGTAACATAGCACGAGCAGCTAGGCTTATCTCAGAGGCAGTGTGTGAAGCATTTATGACCATACACAGTAACACAGTGAGGAACACTACAAAGGGACACCACACAAGTAGTTATCAAAAATAAGTATCTTTATATATAGACTTAACACAAGACCAATAACGATAAAAAGCCACAATACTGTCAAATAGGATTACTCTTGGAATGATGCAAAAATAGTTCAAGTGCGCAAAGAGGAGTTCAGTTCAAAGCAGTGGTCTCTGCGACCCTTTTACCTACAAAGTACCTGGATTTCGTAGCAAAACCAACAAATTGTCGCAAAGAAGCTGTAGCGATGAATTTCTGCACGCGAGGCCGGCGATGCGTTAAATCCTTGCCGCGAGGGAGGATGATGCGCCGATCTGCTGATGCGTGTAGAGACGATGCGACAAACTTCTGCACGCTAGACCGTTGATGCGATGACTCCCTGCCGCAAGAAAGGAGGCGAGGCGACGATCTTGTTGCGTGTGCGGTCGGGTTGCGATGCGAAGAAATGGCGCTCCGCGAGGGAGCAACGATCCTGATGCGATGCAAGGAAAATGGCGGACGCTCGACGTCCGCGCTGCGATGTCGTGAAGCGATGATCTCGGTGCGATGACTCGATCTTTGGTTGCGAGCACTCGGCGGCAGCAGCGCGATTATTTTTCAGGCGCTCTCGGCTGCGGCGGCTCGCAAACGTGCGTTAGCGACGATTTCAGCACTCTCTTCTCTGTAGTAGAACTAGAGGCCCTGGAACTCACAGGAGCCTCACCTGCAGATAGAAATCCTCGCTGGGAGGAATCAGGAGGCTGGTGGTGAAGTCTGATGTGCCTGAGACTTCAACAGGAGGCTAGCTCTCTCCTAGCCCTGGGGTGATTGCTTTAGCAAGATTGATAAAAGTTCTCTCAAAGTCCTTTTCCCTCTTCCTCCAAGTCCAATGGTAACCACTGCAGGCCAATCCAAGAAACAGCACACAAGCACAAGGATAGTCACCTCCTGCAGATTCCTTCAGTTACACGGACAGAGGTTCGTCTTGACATCCAGGAGCAATACCTCTTGTAGGGGTTTCAGCACAGATATTTATACCCCAAAAGTCTTTGTTCTCAAAAGCTACAAGTCACTGAGCCTAGCCAGAACCAGTTCTGGTCAGTCCTGGAGCACTTTGTTTACCAGGCTGCATCCTTCCTTTCAGAAAGAGGGGGTCTGCTATCAGACACACAGTAGGAGGTGGAGCCAGCATTCGCCTTGCCAGGCACAGCCCTATTCAGGTCAAGGAGCCACCCCTCCCCATACTCTCAATGCAGATCTCTCTATTCAACCCAGGTCTGACTCAGCCTGCCCTGTCCCTCCAAAACCAGACAGCCAATACACATAACAGCAGAGCACACTGGAAGGCTTAGGCAAGAAAATACCTACTTTCTAAAAGTGGTATTTTCAAACACAGAATATAAAAATAAACTTCACTAAAAGATGTATTTTAATATTCTGAGCTCAGGCATACTAAATTCGTTTTTCTACCATGTTCCTGGGGTCAGTTAGGACTATAGGATGTAATAGTCAAACTGCCCATTCTAGCCTATGGGGAACAGGTAGCCTTACAGTAGTGAAAAACAAAATTGGGTGTAATTCACTACCAGGACATGCTACACACACCAAGGCATGTCCTACCTTACACACACAATGCACCCTACCATAGGGGTGACTTACATGATGCCAAGGGAAGGTTCAGGGGCTGGGAAGTGGGTGCACTTCACAGCCAAGATGGCAGTTCTGGACTGCACACAGACTCTGCAGTGGCAGGTCAGAGACACACATTACAAGCTGCTTCTGTGGGTGGCGCAACCCAGCGCTGAAGGCCCACCAGCAGCATTTGGTTTACCAGCCCTGGGCACACACAGGCCACACTACTAGGGACTAACAGGTAAACCAAACAAGCCAATCATGGATATACCAATTCACATGTCATATTTACACAGGGAGCATTCGCGCTGTGACACTGAATGGCAGTGGCACAGCGCCCAGAGCATCTAACACCAGCAAAAACAGAGGAGACAACAGCGAAAAAAGGAAGGGAGACCCATGCCAATGGTGCCAGGTCTAACAGAGGCCATATGTATATAGCCTTCATAGATTTGAAGGCTGCCTTTGATCTCATTCCCAGGTACTCACTGTGGAACTCCCTAAAAACCCAGGGAGTCCCCGATGACCTTCTTTGTCAAATAGTACGACTCCACACAGACAATTATGCAAAAGTTAGATGGGAACCCAGTGGCGAACTTACTGAAGCAATTCCAATAAAAAGAGGAGTAAAACAGGGATGTGTACTGGCACCCACCCTCTTTTCGTTATATGTCAACGATGTCGTGCATTATCTCCAGGGATGCAAGCACGACTCTCCTAAGTTAGGAGGGGTGCCAGTACCCGCCTTACTCTTCGCAGATGACACGATACTACTATCACAAACACCCAATGGACTGCAGAACCTTTTGGACTGTTTTGGTGCTTTCTGCTTGGCAAAAGGTCTAGAAATCAATACAAACAAAACCAAATATATGGCCCTAAATCCACATAAATCATTTAAAAAAAAACATTATAGTCGGAAAGCAAAAGTTGGAATACGTGCCAAGCTTCAACTATCTGGGTATTACCCTTGACACTAAACTGTGGAAGCCACATATGCCCAAGTGTAAGTCAACTTTGGTTCAGAACCATATGACAATCACAAAAAAACATCAAAAAAGTACATCCAAAGCAGTATCACCGGCCCTAGAAGTTCATAAGTGTAGGGCGCAAACAGCAACTCTTTATGGCGCAGAACTCTGGGGCATTAATAACCAAAACAGGCCCACTGTAGAAGAGAATACATTTATAAGGATGCTATTACAGCTCCCGGCACGCACGCCTAAGATCCCCATCATCCAAGATATAAAACTCAGGAGAATCGATCCCCAGGCCATATTAAGACCTCTGTTACTTTGGGTCCGGCTGTGGACCACACAAGAGCTCAAATATTACAAAGCTGGGCTGATGGAGATAATGTCTCTTGATCATAACGTAACACTCCCATGGTTTCGACACGTGCGTAGTTGGTTTTATAGGTTAAGTTTAAATAGTTACTGGGATCACCCCCAATCACTGACACTTCACTCAAAAAGAATTTTGAAAAATTCATATTGGGAGTACATTCAGGACAGTATACATTATAACTCAAATGTGGGAAGGTTAACCACGCAGTTTCTAACTATAACACCAGTTCCTTTGTTTGAGGGTTATATGGATGAAATACAACCCCAATTAGCAAAGTCTTTATATATGAAGTTTCGTTTTGATGTATTACAGACCAGATTCAACACATCTAAGTGGACGTGTAACAATTCTAATAACACGGAGGCCATTTGTACCTTATGCACATTAAATGCCGTAGAAAATGATCCGCATATATTGTGCCGAGAAGGAATAACTAATAGAAAGAGGAGGAAATGATCAAAGCATTTGCACTTTACAAATTTTATGCTGTTGTTTTATTTTAATCTAATTTGCACTGTCTTACACAATGATTGTACTTTACAGCTAATGTTGATACTTTTATTTTCAGACAGATTTTAACAAAATCCAAAACAGATGCTAGATAATAACCTTGTTACACCATGTGCGGGCCTTGGCCATTTTTATTGTACCACACACTTGTCGGACCTGTGCCTGACATGTGCGAAACATTAGAATTTGTATCTTTAATGATTTTTTTAAGTCGAATAAAGAATTTTAAAGAGTGGGAGAGGCGGAAAAGCGTAGGCAAATATTCCTGACCAGTTCATCCATAGTGCTTTGCTTTTGGACAATGGGTGTGGATACCGGTAGGCGAAGTTTGGGCATTTTGCGGTTTGGTGTGTAGCGAACAGATCTATCTCTGGAAAGCCCCACATTTGAAAGAATGGGAGGAGAACTTGAGGATGAAGTTCCCACGCGTGAATCTGTTGTCTTTGCCTGCTGAGCAGATCTGCAATATGATTGTTTACTGCTGGAAGGTGTTCTGCTAGGAGATACATCTTGTGATGTATGGCCCACCTCCAAATGACTTGTGCTAGGCTTGACAGTTGTGTAGAGTGCGTCCCCCCTTGTTTTTGTATGTAATACATGGCTGTCATGTTGTCGGTGCGTATCAGGACAGCTTTGCCTACAAGGTTAGTCTGGAAGGCTTTGAGCGCTAGAAATACTGCTAGCAGCTCTAGATGATTTATGTGAAGTTGCTTTTGCTTTTGACTCCACAGGCCTTGAATTGTGTGATTTTGGAGATGAGCTCCCCAATCAGTGAGTGATGCGTCTGTTGTTAGCACTATCTGTGGAACTGGGTCGATGAAGGGCCGCCCTTTGGATAGGTTTTGTGGATTCCACCACTGCAGAGAACGATGGGTGCGGATGTCCACCAACACTAGATCCGACAATTGACCCAGAGATTGATTCCACTGACGTGCTAAACATTCCTGAAGGGGACGCATTTGAAGTCTCGCATAGGTAACTATGATGATGCAAGACGCCATAATTCCCAGTAGCTGCATAAATACCCGAGCTGGTAATGAGTGGTCGGGCTGATACTGTGAAATTAAAGTTTGAATATTGCGAATCCTGGCTGCATTGGAACAGGCTAGAGCTTTCTGAGTGTCGAGAGTGGCTCCCAAGTAAGTTTTCGTGTTGGAGCGTTGGAGATGGGACTTCAACAGATTTACTGTGAACCCCAAATCGTGCAGTAATCGTAGTGTTATGCGAGTAAGCTGTAGACACTTTGTGTGAGAGCTGGCTTTGATGAGCCAGTCGTCCAAGTATGGGAAGACATGAATATGTTGCCTTCGTAGGTGAGCAGCGACTACTGCCAGGTATTTGGTGAATACTCTGGGAGCAGTAGTGACTCCGAATGGAAGCACTAGGAACTAGTAGTGTTGTCCGACTACCACAAACCTGAGATACTTGCGATGAGCGGGATGTATCGGAATATGAAAGTATGCGTCCTTTAAGTCTAGAGTAGACATAAAGTCGCCTTGCTGAAGGAGTGGGAGCACTTGTTGAAGAGTCACCATGTGAAAGTGATCTGCTTGAAAATATATATTTAGCTCTCTGAGATCTAGTATAGGCATGAAAGAGCCATCCTTTTTGGGAATGAGAAAATATAGGGAGTACATGCCGGACCCTTGATATTGTAATGGTACAAGCTCTATAGCTCCCTTTTGCAGAAGAGAGTGAACCTCTTGTCTGAGGAGGTGTAGTTGCATTTTGTGTGAACGTGGAGGAATGTTTGGGGGATTGTCTGTAAGCTCCAGGCAATAACCAGATTGGATAATTTGTAGGACCCATCTGTCTGAAGTTATTGCAGGTGTGGAATGATCGGGGGAAGAGGAGGCGAGTCACTGTTTGTTTGTTGCAGGGGAAGTACGGGGTGTGTTACCTTTACCTCGTCCCTTGCCATTATTGCCTCGAAATCCTCCTCGAAAGTAACCTCTTGAAGAGGGTGATTGATTGTTGCCTCTATATGAAGTAGAGGTGTTGTCTGTGGATATGGTCTTGGAGCCCCCCCTGTAGAAGGAGCGGCGAAAAGCACCTCGATTGGATGGGGACTGCAAAGCTCCCATGGATTTAGCGACATCTGTGTCTTTCTTCATCTTCTCTAAAGAAGTGTCTACCACAGGTCCAAATAGGTGTTCTTTGTCAAAGGGTAGGTTTAAAATAGAGGCCTGGACTTCGGGTTTAAACCCTGAAATTCTGAGCCAGGCGTGCCTCCTTAGTAAAACGCTGGTGTTAACAGCACGAGCGGCAGTGTCAGCTGCGTCTAAAGCGCACTTAATGGAAGTGTTCGAAATGAGTTTCCCTTCCTGAATTAAGTCATGTGCCTTAGCCTTGTGTTCATCTGGTAAAAATTGGAGCAATTGTTCCAATTCGTCATAATGAGCTCTGTCATATCTTGCTAAAAGAGCCTGGGTGTTGGCAATACGCCAGTGATTGGCTGCTTGCTCAGCTACTCTTTTGCAGGAGGCATCTATCAGTTTTGATTCCTTGTCAGGAGGAGGGGCATCTCCTGTTGTCTGTGAGTTTGCCCGCTTACGGGCATTAGAAACCACTAGGGAGTCTAATGGTAGTAGACCCTTGATGTAAACTGGATCTGTAGGTGCGGGTTTATATTTATCTACCGTTGGTGTGAGAATCCTTGCACGCACTGGGTCTTTAAAGATGTCGTCTGTGTGTTTAAGCATACCCTTAAGCATGAGCAGTGTATTAGTTGATCTTTGTGAAGAGCTTAAAGTTTTAAATAGAAAATCCTCTTCAAGAGCCTCTTTGTGAAGCTGAACTCAGTGATATTGAGCAGCCCTATTACCAATTCTATGTATCCTACATTATCGCCAGGTGTAGAGGGTTTTGAAGGGTATAAATCTGGGTCATTATCAGTATTAGGATCCGTATTGTAATCGGTCCATGGATCAGGACTATTGTCATCTGGTGCATCCCCATCATCCTGGTGATCAGGTGACTGTGGTTGGTGTGAATTTGTAGGTGTAATAAGCAAATTTGGGTCACGTGGGGAAGGATGTGAAAGAGGAGGAGGAGAAGGAATAGTACCAACATTTTTCTTTTTAAGGGGAATGTGGTGAGTGTCCTTCGTTTCTGGCTAGCATTTAACTGGTAGTTTTGCACGAATATGTCCAGTTTTGGGATTAATAACTAGTTCTTTTTGTTTCGGGTCCAGGTTGGAAGGCGGGACGCCGAAATGAGGCTCCTTGGATGGAGGAGGAGCTGTTTTGTCTCTCGGTGCCAGAATTTTCGGATCCGAAGATTTGGGTTTTGGCGCTGAAGGGATAGTCACAACATGTTTGGATTTCGGTGCCGAAGGTTTCGGTTCGGTGCCCGAATGGGGCCGACTCGGTCCCGAGCCGGAAGGCTTTGGTATCTGTTTCGGTGCCGGGCCCGAAGGTGGGGCGTTTGAAACCTGTTCTCGGTGCCGACCTTGGCCCGAAGGCAGAGGAGGGACCGGATGCATTTTCTTGGTCAGAGTTTGGGGCAGGGGAGTATCAGTACTCACGGTACGCTGACCCTGCGGAACGTCTTCTTCCATGTCGGAGTCGGCTTCGGACACAGAAATGTGTTCATCCTCTTCTTCGGTTCCTTGTGCGTCGAAGACTTCGTGGTCGGAATGTTCTCCGAAAAGATCCGGAGCGGAACCGCTATGTTGCAGGTACATTTCGTGACGTCGAGCCCGACGGTCACGGAGCGTCTTCTTGGATCGAAAAGATCGGCAAACGTCGCAGTCCTGTTCGTTGTGTTCCGGGGACAGACACAAGTTGCACACTTTGTGCAAGTTGGTGCACTGATACTTGGCACGGCACCCGGGACAGAATTTATATGGAGTCCGTTCCATCGACTGCGAGCTGACCCGGCGCGGTTAGGCCCAACGGCCTTCCACAAAGTTTCGATCAAAGATTTCTAAATCCATACGATACACGGAGAATAGGAAACGCGATCGAATAACAATACCGTGGAGGGTAGTGGATTGCGCACCGAGGGGAACCCGAGAACGGTGTCGAACCGGAGCGCCGCAATTCACGTCCGAACCCGATGGCGGAAAAAACACAATCTAACAATGGAGTCGATGCCCATGCGCACTATCACCGAAAGGAGGAGTCACCTACCTCGTGACTGGAAAGACTTCTTCGAAGAAAAACAACTTGCAAACATCCGGACCCAACACAAGATGGCAGGAGTATGCAAAGCATGTGATCTATAGCTCACATGCCTCGAACGTATGCATTTTTCAAATCTAGGGTGCAATTTTTATGTTGGTTGGAAGCAAACTCCGTAGCAACAGTGATGGAATTTCCTTCCCGCCAACATGGCAGTCTGCCAGCCAGATTTATATGTGGGTGGACCTTCAGTTTGGCCACAGCAGAGACTACTCCGTTTGCGCCGCGGCCAAACCTCTCCAATGGCGCTGCGGAGTGAGGGCCATTGGAAGCTGACCTGTCATTCCACTCATCTAGTTTAGATGGGTGGAATGACAGGTCAGTTTTCACTGCCCATCACCTCCAGGAAAAACCTAGCAGTAAGGGGCAGTGTATTTTTTATTTTCAAAAATAAAATCCTGTTTTTAGGATTTTCTTTTTGAAAATAAAAATGAAAACTGTTTAGGGCATGGTTGCATCATGCCGACGCAGCCCTGCACCGAACAGTGAAATGCATTGGCAGGAACCGCCGTAACAGTGTTTTCGTTCCAATGCATTTTAAACGACCGCCTGCTTGCCAGTCCTTTATAAATTTGACAGGCAGTCCCTCCACCATGGCGATGGAGGAATTTACTCTGTCCCCCTGGCGGAACAATGGGCCCTCTGCCAAATTATAAATCAGGCCCCTAGTGTCAGAAAGTCGCCTTTTTGAAATAGTGGAATGACTCTTAAAAAGTAGTCTTTTTTAAGTGAATGATTTTCACATCTCTAAAGTTCAAAATTGTTCAGAGACTCTCCTTTGCTTGGGATCAGGAAGTACATTTAAAATACTTGGTTCCCTTTTTCGCCATCGTACCTCTTCTATTGCCCACCGGGTTTCTCTTCCCACAACAGTGGAAAATGGTCTTTCTTGGTGGTGTGTTTTCGTGAGAGTTCTATGCAATAACATTTCTGAATTTCTTTAATCGTTTCTCTTTCTTGAAACATTCTAACATTTAACAACCAACTCTTAGAGTCAGGTCATACATCAGGAGAGTCACATCACCAGCAACATTTATAATACCATTGAACAGAAACAGAGACTTGTAATTTGTATCTATATATGTGGTAATTCTATATTGTGAACCTAGCCATAAAGCAGTAGAGTGCTTTACAGGGTCAAAGACAAGCATAAAGTTAACCAATAATAGGAAGATAGCCAGCTTGGGGGCTGCCAATTCATTGTGAAGCAGCATTTTTTTTTTTAAAGAGGTGTGTGTTCTAATCTTTCTAGAAGCAGTGTTAGGGTGGTCCTAGTGGACACAGTGATGTTGTTCCAGATGTGAGTGCATACATGCAAAAGGCCTGCTCCCATGCTTTTAAAAAACATTTTTTGTTTTACACTTCTTAGTCTGCAGTCTGATGATGTTCTGGCTGAGGGTGTGCCGAGAACCACAAGAGATGGTGAGCTTGTTTGCAAGATAAGGGTGCTGATCGTGATCGCTCATGCCAAACTGTAACAGTTGCAGATTCCCAGGAGTACTCCAGGAAAACATTATGAATTGTAAATGTCTTTATATGTAAATCTTGTCCTAAGGAACTAACCTGCTTTTTACATAGAAGACTTTGGCCTTACCTGTTGTGCATATTCATCACAGGTGGGTCCCACTGGCACCAACATCACCTGCCGAGGGGATAACCAAAAAGGCCTAGAAAAAAAGACAACACAGCGAAGTGTTAAGAATGACAATATTCATATACAGGGATGACAAAACTACTATAAGAACCATTTACTAGAGAAAACCATTAAATATGACATACCTAGAGCTCTTAAACTATTATCTGCTCTATTTTGCACTTGACATCATAGCTCACACACTGTCATGTTTCAGCTGCAAGCTCCCTTAAAGCACGTTACAACTACATTTAAAAAAAACGTTGATTTCATTTCTTAAAATGATTCCGAATATTTTTTAATCAAAGAGCACAGTAAGATCAATAAGTGAAGGCAACAATTAGGATGGGACAAACTGCGAGCGCTGCATAACTGAGTAAAAAAGAGAATATCAGCGATGATGGCAGTGATGAGGAGAGTGAGATAAAAGATAGCATGCAATAGTTGGGAGACTGTGATATGGCGAGTTTTTGAATAAGTAAGGAAACAGAGAAAAAAAGAGTTTGAATGAGGATTCTTATTACTCAATTCTTGGGTGCCACACTAATGTGGGTAGTTGTGTGTGTACGTGGAGTGAGTACATCAATACAATTAAGGCTAAAGTCTATTGTAGCCACAGCGAATTTATGATGATCCCTTTACCTCCCGTATATGATGTTCCAAATATCCTGCACACCCCTTTGTAGACTTCCATGTCTGCAGTGGGTCAGCACAATTACCTTCATTAGTCCCATTTGTTAACCTACATTCCTTATACAAGAATAGTCTGCCAACTCCTGATTATTTTATACTGCTTTGCACATTTCTTCATCATTTAATAAAGTGTAAAATAATTTAATACATACCACTTCCCACCATAATTTTCTGAAAGAATAGCTATCATCCTCTCCACTGATCCCAGGATGGCTCGATGAATGATCACCGGCCTCTTCTTATCGTCACTGTCCTTGCTGAGAGGACACAAACACATAGATGAGGACGTGACTTGCTCTCTCCACAAGCATATTACTAAACTTAGCAGACTATTGGCTTTGACATTCAAGCAATGACAGTTCTTAAAAGATTATGCACTCCTGTTGGCAGTTACCATATTGCTGAAGCAAAATTACAAATGGCAAATGAAGGAAATTGTGTATGAGGTACATGCCTGTCACTTATAGCTAGCAGAATAAGATGAGTACTTACCATCTCAAAAGTATTGTTTAATTGAACATTTTCGCACACATTTATTTCAAACAAGCATTTTCATAAATAGATTCAGGTTAGAACACAGATTCAAAGACGGGCATAAACCATGGACATAAAACCGAGGGCACACAGAACCATCATACAATTTACCTTCTTCGTGCCCTTTTCTTTTCTAACCAGCAATAAATGCCAATTGAAATCTAAATTGAAGAAGCATTTATTGTATGACCATTACCCATTCGTAAACTATTTACACTACAAATTCATGAGGCAACTCTACAAAAACCTTTAAAAAATATTTCTAAAACAGCATGTACAAATATGACTTATTTCACACCCTTTCTACCTACCTTTCTTATATATCATCTTGAGTTATTTTAGGTTATATATTACAGTATCTTTAAAACACTTAACATAAAAGGAAAATGTTACTTACACCGTAAGCATCTGTTCATGAAATGTAGTGCTGTATATTCACATGCTGTGCATACTCCTGCCACCTAGTGTTGGGCTTGGACGTGTACAGCTTGTTTTTGTTCGAAGAAGTCTTTCAAGTCACGAGGTACAGTGACTCCTCACTTAGTTGGCAGTGTGCATGGGCATTGACTCCATGGTTAAATTGTTTTCCCGCCAAGCGGGAAAGGATGCAGATAGAGCATAAGAAAGTGTAAAGATGGCACTAAAAAAGAACAGTGGGAAAAGAAAGCGATCTGCAACAATCAATGGCGTCTGGGGAGGAGGGTGGTGGCAGGTGTGAATCTACAGCACTACATGCCAAGGACAGATACTTACAGAGTAAGTAACATTTTCCATTTGTGGTATGTGTAGCTGTGGACACAAACTGTGCATAGGCTTTAAAGCAGTTTCCCCTTTAAGGCAGTGGCTAGCTGGAGGATGTTGCAGGACACTGAAAAGTGTATGCAGGACAGCTTGGATCATTTGGGCTTGCTGTCTCGCTGGGACATCCACACAATAATGTTTGGTGAACATGTGCGGTGTGGACTAAGCGGCTGCTTTACAGATTTAAACTATTAGAATGTCGCCTAAGAATTTGAGGCTGCTTTTTTATGTGTAGAATGTGGTCTTGGCGGAACAGGAAGCTGCCTTTTGGCTTTGGTATAGCAGGCTTGAATACACTGGACTAGCCAGCGAGCAATTCCTGCTTTAGAAATGGCAATACCTTTGCTTTACGAAATAGTTTTGTTCCATCAATGTAATACATGAGGGTTCTCTTTACATCTATTGTGAAGTGCTCGCTCTGCTACCAAGTTTGGATGAAGAAAGAACACAGGCAGTTCAACTACCTGGTTAAGCTGGAAGGAAGAGATCAACTTGGGTAGAGACTCTGGATTAGTCCTAAGCAGTCGCGGCCAGTGGAGGTAAGCACGGTGGGGCGGTGGAGCGGGGCGGGGAAGTCGACAGACGGAATTGGTTTAATTTATTTATTTAATTTGACCTATTCCATCATCTGTCGTCTCCCCCACCCCCCACCGCACTTACCTGCCCCGGCCGTCGCTGGTCCTAAGGAATATCTTGTCATCATGTACCTTAAAAAAAGGTTCCTCTAACGTGAGTGCCTCTATTTCACTTACCCATCTAAGGGAAGTAATGGCAACTAAAAAAGCCACCTTCAAGGATAGAAATTGTAGAGGGCAAGAATGAAGGGGCTCAAAGGGGGGGCCCCAAAACTCTTGTAAGGACTATATTAAGAATCCAGGGGTTTCCTGGGAGGGATAACCCTTTTGAGCCCTTCCATGAAAGCTTTAATGAAAGGGGCTCTGCACAAGGAGGAGTATAAGTATGCTGCTACCACAGCTAGATGTAGGCGAATAGATGTGCAAGCCAAACCTGAGCATTGCAAGCACAACAGGTAGCAGATAATGTTTTGCACTGTTGGTTTGGGAGGTTCAATCCATTTGGGTAAACAGTAGTCAATAAACCTCTTCCACAATGCAGCTTAGCAGGCCCTAGTAGTTGGGCGATGAGCTTCTCTGAAGAGGACCATGCAGTCAGGGGGCAAATTTAGGTATCTAAACTCTATGGCCACAGAAGCCAGATTGCTAGATTGAGCTGTTTGGGATTGGGATGCCTGTCTCCTGGAATTGCGCGAGAAGGTCCGGTCTTTTGGGGAGTTTCTTGTGAGGAACTACTGATAGGTCGAGGATGGTGGTGAACCAAGGTTGTCTGGCCCACGTGGGAGCCACCAGAATTAGGAGGAGAGAGGTCTGTTGGAGTTTCAAAACCATGTATGGAAGGAGTGGGAGAGGCAGAAGAGCGTAGGCAAACATTCTTGACCCATTCATCCATAGTTATTTGTCAAATTGTCTGTGGGTTTGGGAACCTGGACACGAAACTTGGGTATTTGGCTTTTTCGGCAGTTGTGAACAGATCTATGTTGGGAAATCCCCAACGTTACAAGTAGTGGAGCAGGGCTTCTGTGAGGAGTTTCCACTCGTGACGTGTTGCTGCATCCTGCGGCGCAGGTCTGCAAAGTCGTTTTCCACTCTTGGGAGATACTCCGCTAAGAGGTAATCGAGTTTAAGTCTGCCTGAGGAATGGTTGAACTTGTAGTGGCTGTAGATGATATTTTTCCAAATTGATGGTGTAGCCCAGCTTGAAAAGGAGATCTAAAGAGATCTGCATGTGAGCGAGGGAGTGGTGTTTGCTTGAGATCTTTATCAGCTAGTTGTGGTGGTAAGGGAAGACGTGAACACCGCTCCTCCAGAGATGAGCGGCGAAAACGGCCAGGCATTTGGTAAAAACCCTGGGGGCAGTGGTAACCCCAAAGAGTAGAACCTTAAATTGGTAGTGCTGGCCACTTACCATGAATCTGAGGTAGCCTCGATGCGCTGGGTGCCAAGGTTTGTGGAAATAGAAGTCAAGGGCGGTCATGAAGTCGTCTTGTCGCAGAAGAGGGATGATATCCTGTAGAGTGACCATGTGGAAGTGCTCCGGCAGGATGTACCTGTTGAGATCCCAAAGGTCTAGAATGGGCCTGAGAGACCCGTTTTTTGGGGGAATTAGAAAATACAGGCGTATTATACTCCTGGGCCGCGTTGGTAGGGTGGTACAGACTCTTTGGCCCTCTTGTGCAGCAGGACAGCTACTTCCTCCTGGGAGAGGTGTTGGTGTTGAGGGGAAGGGAGTATTTGGTGGTGTAGCAGCAATCTCAAGACAGTAACTGTGCACCACTATTGCAAGGACCCACTGGTCCGAGGTAATGTTTCGCCATTATGGCAGGAACCCCTGCAAACGCCCCCAAAAAGGTGTTGTCTGATCAGGGTGAAGGGAAAGGGAGTCACTGTTTAAGCGGCGCGACTGCCTTAGCCGCTCCACCTCTACCCCTGACTTTACAGTTATTTCCCTGAATGAACCCCTGAAGTATTCCCAGGCAGCTTTGGGTTGCTGTTGCTGCCTTTGATAAGAGGAGGAAGCCTCCGGGGAGGAAACTGTGCAGTGAAAAATAGAACGAGGGATAGTGACTGTCGAGCCCCCATTGCTTTGGCTGTATCTGTGTCTTTTTGGATTTTCTCCAGCATCTGATCACTTTTTAGGCCGAATAGATGTTCTCCATCAAACGGCATGCTGATCTGATGCTGTTGAAGTTCTGGCTAAAAGCCAGAGAAACGAAGCCAAGCATGTCTGCGAATAAGGATACTAGAGTTTATTCCACCGGCAGCGGTGTCTGCCTTATGAAGGGAGCATCTAACAGAAGTATTGGAGATGATCTGTCCTTCCAACACAATCTCTTGAGCCTGCTGCTTGTACTGATCAGGGAGGTGTTGGGCGGGGCGGGGCGTCCCCAGTGCCCTGTGCATTTTATCTTTTGCGGGCGGCATGTACCACCGAGTCAAGCGAGAGTTGGCCTGTAATGTAGGGTGGGTCAGTGGGTGAGGGTTTGTACATTTTGTCAACCCTAGGGAAGTCAACACTGGCTTTCACCAGGTCTTTAAATACCTCCTGCATTGGCTTAAGCATGCCCTTAAGCATTGGGAGGAACTAGGTGACCTGCTGGTTGTGAGAGTGTTTCCACAAGGAATTCTTCCTCCTCAGGTATGGAGCGCAAATCCACCTTTTGCAGGAGATGGGACGTTGGGCCCTGGTTGAACCACCTCAATCAACCCATGAGTCATCCTGGGGTTCTTGGGTATACAGGACCTCATATAAATCTAGTGGGTAGAGGGCTCCCCGCCCCATAGGACAAATAGGTAGATCCCTGAGGTGAAGAGGAAGGTTGTGGAGGAGGTGGTTGTGATAGTGGTGGTGGAGCTGGCAGTGGTGGTAGCGGAGGGGGAGGAGTAGTAGGGGCGACAACTCTGGCTTTCATTGGGTCTTTAAACAACTACTGCATTGGCTTAAGCAGGCCCTTAAGCATTGGGAGGAACTTGGTGGCCTGCTTCGTGTGAAAAAGTGTTACCACCAGAAAATCCTCCTCCTCAGGTATGGAGTGCAAATCCACCTTGTGAAAGGCAGCTGCTTGCTGAATAACCTCGTGATACAAGGTGGTGTCGTCAGGCGAGCAGAGCTTGACAGGAGATGGGTCTTTGGGCCCTGAATGAACCACCTCATAATGATCCCATGGGTCTTCCTGGGGTTCTTGGGTATACAGGACCTCATATAAATCTAGTGGTGGAGGGCTCCCCTCCCCACAGGACAAATGGGTAGACCCCTGAGTCGGAGAGGGAGATTATGGAGGTAGAGGATGTGCTGGAGGTAGCAGTGGTGGTGGTGGAGGAGGGGAAGGAGGGGGAGGGAGAGGAGGAGGAGGGGGAGGAGGAGGTCCAGGAGGAAGAGAAAGATGAGCAGGTCTGAGGGGAAGTGGGCTGGTTCCCCTATCACGTCTCTTCTTCAGCTTCGGTGGTGGAGGGAGAGCTCCTGCACCAAATGCTCCTCAAATGTGAGCTGCCTGAAGCAACGGAGAATCTGCTGCACTTGAAGTGGAGGTTTGGCAATGATCTTGCCTGTGTGTGGATGATTTTAACAGCTGTCACTGCTGAGAGTCAAGTTCCTCCTACAGGCACAGTAGGATGGGGAGCTCCTGGCTATCGGATTCTGCCATGGACGAGCGACTGGGTGCCGAAGTCTGCTAGGGTCTCGAACTCGCTTTCGATACAGATGTGTGTTTTGATTCTGAAACGTCCTTCAGTGTTCACGTCAAACCGCTAGTGGGCGCCGAAGGTGCTATTTGCATGAAGGCAGGCCGGGTCTTGTCGAACTCTGCTACAAAGCCTTAGGTTGGTGCCAGCCATGGCTGGAAGGAAGTGGCAACTGGGATGCTGTGAGCCCGAATGAGGGCTTGAAACCCTGTCCCAGAGGAGCGGCGAGTGCCCTGTTGTGATGTGGTACTCATTGTGTCTGTCCTCGGACGTTGAGCTGCGGTCGGCTGTAGATCTGGGTCCTCTGAGACTGACAGGGAAATCAGGTTCCGGGCTGAATGCTGTTGCCTGTCTGGCGTGAACGTCTTCCTTGACGTCCTTTTGTTCGAACTCCTTTTCGAAGATGTCGGGGTCTCGTCATCTCACTGTTGTTCCAAGGCACGCCAAGCGAGTCCATGGTCTCGACAGCTATGAATGGTCTTCTGCGATGGAAAAGCAAGGCAGGCTGAGGAGAAGGCTTCATTGTGGTCCGGGGACAGGCAAAGATTGCATACAGCATGCTGGCTGTCGACGAGTACTTTAAGTGGCACTGTGGACAGTATTGAAAGTTTTTTTTCTTCCACCATGCGGTGCCCATTCTTGAACGCGAGACTCGTGGAAAGGAGCTTGTCTGGGGCCGAGGCCCTGCGCGGGCTAGAGGATCACCGTCGACACGAGACGGAAGCAGTCGACTACGACGGTGAGAAGACAAACAACTACACTGAAAGATTGTTCAAAGGCTACCCGAAGCGGAAAACTCTTAAGGCCCTGACGAAGGTTGCCAAGTAGTGTCGACTAAGAGCCCCGACAATGCACGTCCGAACTATTAGGCGAAAGAAAACCGTGTAGTCGATGCCCATGCACACTGCCAACTAAGGAGTCACTATACCGCGTAACTCAAAAAACTTCGACTAAAAACAAGTTGTACACGTTCAAGCACACCATTAGATGGGATCCAGCTCACCATGCACCTCGTCAGCCTTCATAATAGTTCATACTTCTGCAGTTGTTCTAATGCCACTACCAAGAGAAAAGGTTGCAATAACTGTGTCCTTAGGTCTTTAATCAGGGGACAAATCCAACATGCATGCCACAAAGCATCAAGAAAACAAGTAATCATATTTGGGTCTCTGTAAGGCTCTTCTTAGATGTAAAGCGGTAGGATAAGCAAACCTACATTTTAAGCCAACTAGGTGAATTATGTCTCAAGCCTATACATTACAAACACAGACACTCATTATGAAGAGGCCTGGACTCAGGGCATGGGGTCCACCCATAAATAATATGAATAATATCGATCAATTATTAGTTCCCTTCGATCAGCAGGAGACCCAGGTCCCAACAGGATGGAAAGCATATGCCACAAATTCCAGCAATGCCATGGGTGTTCAAGAAATTATTACTCTGAAACTTCTGCCAAGATAATGCACTAAACTGCTTATGAGAAATGCAAAGCTGAGATCCGCATACAGGCCCATGAGGATTTGTACACTTTTCTTTACCAGTCCAACGGGAGGGCCTCTTATTTATCTTGCCAGCTGAGTCTCGACCTGAAAAAAGATCTAATCAGGCCAAGATGCGGCATCAAACCCCTAAAAGCCTACAAATATGTCCGTCTTAATGGCACTTAGACCCGAACTGCAGGCTATATAATTATAAACTTGAATCTCTGTTGCATGTAGTATGTGTATGTAAAGAATTGAATGGGTTGAGGTTTTATTGGTTTACTCCTGTATTTCGTATTTTAGGAAGCAGGGAATGTCAAAACACAATTGCAGCATGCCTAAGTGGGACACACGCTCAGCTATCCGCAAGATTTCTTAAATCTTTGAAGGACACCTACAAAGATATGAATATGAATGCCTCGTTATTTCCCAACCCCTAATTTGTTAGAGTTCTCGGTATGGACACTCTGCACCTTATTAGATCTTTATATTTTAACAGTATTAAGCCTGATATTTGGATCGAAGGCTGAAGGAACACAGAGGGGAAGGAATAATGTGACAGTTCCAACCTGCACAATGCACTTTACACCTGCATAACAAGTTGAGTTATCAACCCTTTATTTGCCTATTGAATCAATTTTGGAGATAGTGTTTATTATGTCTCAATTTAAGAATGAACTGTAAGTTTTTTTGTTTATTTTGCACATTGAAAAAGTTTTTAGATCACGTTTTTATGTTCTAAGATAAGATCGAAACTGGTAAGATATCTCTGAACAGCACATGCAACTTTATGCCACTCATGAACAAAGTATGAGTTTCTTTGCTCATTTGCTATATTGCATCAATCACGCAATGATGCACTTGTTATGCATCAATCTAGGAGTGAAGCCAGCGCGACGAAGTTTGAAACAATCTTGCGCATAGTGAACTTTGAAACAGTTTTTATATCAAGTATCTTTATGCTTTATGTTTCAAAATATGAATGATGCTTGTGTGATACCTCTAGCTAGCATTATGTACTTTATGCCTTTTAAGAATTAAGTTCGAGTATTACCTTGCTCATTTTGCACACTGAACTATCACCTAGATGTGCTTCTAGCCAGGAACGATGTATCCGTTTTTGTCTGCTTATTGTGCACACTTAATTTACTTTCAGACGATATCCTGACCACACTTCAATGTAACTATGCAAGAACGTAATTTTCGTTATTTTACTTTTTGTGTTATCTAGTTTTTAGCTTAAGTATATTAATTTGATATAACAAACTAATGTTTGATGAAGTGCTTATTACGCTTTTGTTTTCTCCCTGAATTTGGCACACGCTTTTAATGTTATGGTTTTAATTAACTAAAAAACATTTACGTTACTTTACCTACATTTTAATTAATTCACATTGCACAGCTAATCTTAAGAGTTTACCAAATGTTTATCACTACTCCTAAAACTGATATACTTCCCTAAAAGCCCCAAACTATTGCACTGGCGGACATGCGCTACATCAAGTAATCAGTACAGTTCTGTACTTTTCTCCCACACGATTTGTATTCATTGAAGCACTAAAGAAATGTTGTTGTCAAAACAACCCTTCATAGTGATTTTCACTGTTATTTCTCTTTTTAAAAAGCTTCTACCAATCTTCTGATAATATTTTAACATCTCAGCCTTCAGCAGTCTTAAAGGACACTGGCGAACTACAGACCCATATCCCTTCTCCCCTACCTGGCAACAGTTCTGGATAAACTCGCCAACAAATAACCGGCTGACCACCTCAAACCAAACAGCTCCTGGACCCTTCACAATCTGGATTTAGGCCCAATCACAGCACTAAGACTGCTCTTGTCATCGCCACTGACATCATCCATCTAAGCATGGACAGGTGAGACAAAACAGCACTCATTCTTCTCGACCTCTCCGCATTCAACACCATCTCCCACCCCATTCTCATGCCTATGCCTTCACAAGATTGGAATACATGGACCTGCACTCCAATGGATCATATCTTCGTCCCATGACGCACCCAGTCAGGCAGTCTGGACCCGCACTCCTCCTCCTCCTCTGCCTCCATCTTGATCTGTGGTGTCCTCCGAGTCTCCTTGCTCAGCACCATGATCTTCTACGACCCCTCCATCTGTCAACATTGTCTGAGCCCACGGACTCAGAATCATCTTGTACGCTAAAGACACACAGCTCACTCTCTCCTGCTCTGAAGACACCTCCCACACCCAGACGAAGTTCATCAACTGTATGTTGTCCAAAGTCACAAACTGGATGAAGACCCACTGTCCAAATCTCAACCCCGACAAGATTGAGGTGATACTCTTTGGAAAAGACTCCTCTCTCTGGTCCTTGGCCAGGTGGCCCCCTGAATTAGGACTGACACCAAACTTGTCACACCAAGCCAGGAACTCAGGGATCATGATCGACAATCAAATCTCAATGACCAACGAGGCTAACAAGGTTGTCTGCTCCTGCTTCCACCCCTCAAGCTCCTCAGGAACATCTCCAGATGGCTCCCACTAAACAGCCATAGAACTGTTACCCAAGCCCCGATTACCAGCAAACTGCACTCTATGTCAGCATCACCGTGCAGCTCAGTAAGAGACTCCAGTACATTCACCCTCCCCCCAGCATACCTGAACAGCCACATCAACTTCCACAAATTAAGCGGACACCACCACTTGGAAGGCCTCCTGCTTCCCCATGTCCTCTGGCAGCCATGCATTTTTAACCCACCCTTCCCCAATAAAACCTGGAACAACATCTCCCTTTACATCAGAGCCACCAGCTCTCCCATAGAATTCCACACAAAAACCTAAGAACCTGGTAATTCCAATATGCCCGTCAGGGTAGTACCTTCCTTCTTAAGGATACCCCCGGGTGATATGTGTGCTACACAACACAACATAACATAAAACAGCCACACCGTGCTTTGTATGCAACATCGCTGACATACGATGAAGATTAAATAAATGGTACAGTACACCTTCGGCTTGTAGCTCAAGGGCAGCAATATCCAGTGTTCTACACCTTCCTTTAATACATGCAGCCTCAGGAAAGGATAAAACTTTATTTTATAAACTGCCCTTTTCCACCTAGATAATACTCTTCATCTTCAAAGACCAAAAGAGGGGTTCTGCTTAGGACCAACATTCGCCTTACAGACTAAACATTTCATATGGTAACTTAAGAATCTATTCCAAAACTTTGGTAAAACTGTGCCAGACCTCTGGCCTTCAGTTCAGTTTTCACTTCTTGTAGGTGCTTAGCCTAAGATTGTGAAAATGTCAATCCTAGATTATTAATAACTGTACAACTTCTAACACCTTTCCCTCTGACCAGCACACACTTTCAGCTTTACAACAATGGGTGCAAGCTTATTCCTTACAGAAAACACATTTTTAAAGTTTTCATCATCTTTGAAGACCAACTACTGCACTGTATTTTAAGACAAGGTCACATACATAAGGAAGATCAAATAATTTAAGTTTTTGTATAAAAAGCTTCCTTACTTGCCTGACATATGTGAGATTAAATCTGATTGGGAGTTGGAAATCAAGCTGGATAGTAGCACACTGATGGTATCTGCCAATAGCGTCTTTAATTTGTATATCAATCTGTAAGGGAAAAGGCCGGTTAGCAGCTAATAACTGTTTTTTTGTCACCATTCCTATCAGAGTTAAAAAAAAAAAAAAAAAAGGTTTCCATTAGTTGGCTGCATGGTCTTACTGACCTTGGGGCCATAGAATGCTCCATCGCCTGGATTCAGTTTCCAAGCTTCTCCAAACTCGTTCAGACTCTCCTCCAGTTGCTATTAATAATAAGAAATTAAAATAAGAGAACAGTGCATAAACAAGTCCCAAAGCTCTAACTGTGTGCGAGGCCAAATCCATCCAAGACATTACAGGTGACAAGGCATGACATATGGATTACCATACTGCTGAGGTTGGTAACATCATTCCATTCACACAACAGCATCTGATTTTTCAGGAAGGCATGGTGTTGATCTAAAAACTACACTCTATATCACCACAAAACTAAAGGCTGAGGTTGTGAAAACACATCAGTAGGTTGATCAATATTTTGAACAATGCATACTTACCTGTAAAACTGCTCTGCATGCTTAGAATACCAAGGAGTTACAGAGTAGATTTTCCAAGAGAGACTGAGGAAATGTAAAGACTGTGATAAGTGAGTTAAACAATTATGATTAGAAGATAACAAGTAAGTATGTGAGTAACCTCCTCATAACCGCATGGCCCCTTGTGCTCAACAGAGTCTTTAGTTCATAAACTAATACAAAAGCAGAGACCAATCTTCAAATAACATTACTATATCTCAATAAACCACCCACTATAGACTAAATGATGCAATTCCATTGATATTATTAACCATATGGATACATCCATTCACAGAAAATCTGTGAAGTAAAATGGAGGCAAACGTCCACACCTAATTTCATAGTGATAAATAAACCAATGGTGGGGTTTATCCATGAAGCAGTCTGGTAAATATCTACCAATAAGGCGGATAAATTTAAGCCCAATAAACCACCATGCCATGGAATAGGTTTTTAGAACATAAGATGAAAGCAGCACACGACTGAACATACATCATAAACATAACATTGCAAATCCTGTGGGTCATGGCCACTGAGGAAGGTTTCTCTCCTTAGAAGAAACCACACATTTTACAAAAAAAGAGAATTGCTGAGTTGAGTTCACAAGCATCCAATACAGAACCACGTCACCCACAACATGTCACAATTTTCAAGCAGCATTTCTTTTCTGGCAACTGCCTTCAATCTAGTCTTTACTTCCTTTTGGGGTAGATTGGGATTTGAAAAGTAGGCGTCCTTCAGGTTGAAGGCGGTCATGAAGTCGCCTAGCAGTAGTAGAGGGTTGACATCCTGGAGCATCGCTATGCGGAAGTGCTCGGACAGTATGAACTTGTTGAGGGGCCGGAGATTGAGCATGGGCCTGAAAGACCCGTCCTTCTTGGGGATGAGACAGTAGAGGGAGTACACTCCATTACGTGCTGGTGTGGCGGCACAGGCTCTATGGCCCCCTTTCAAATGAGTGTGTCTACTTCCTCTTGGAGGAGGCGCTGGTGTTAAGGAGAGACGGTGTGTTTGTGTTGTGTGATGTCTGGCGGGGTTGTAGCGAGTTACAAGCAGTTACAAGCAGTAACCCTGGCCTGTGATGGCAAATACCAATTGATCTCAGATGATTATGGCCCACCACGGAAGACACCCCTGTAGTCTTCCCTGTGATCGGAGGGAAGTGTGAGCGAGTCAGTGTTTGGTAGGGCGCCTGCTTTAATGGTACTGTCCTTCTTCCCTGGGAGTTGTTACCCCTGCAACCCCACTGGAATAGCCCCATTAAGTGGTTTGCTGGTTCTGTTGCCTCTAAAAAGCCAGTAGAAGCATTGGGAGAGGTGGACTTGGTCCTTCCACAGTACTGGGACCTGTGAAAGGAGCCACAGGGAGGAGGAGTCTGAAACGCACAATGGCTTTGGCTGTGTCCGTATCCTTTTTGATTTTATCGAGCATCTGGTCGACCTGTAGTCTTAAGAGGTGCTCCCCAATTGTAGGGCAGATTGAGCAGGTGCTGTAGTACTTCTGTCTTAAAGGCAGAGACATACAACACGGCATGGTGCTGGACGAGTACGCTTGAGTTGAATCTGTGCGCCACAGTGTCCGCAGCATCTAGGACACACTGAATGGTTAGATATGATTTTTCCCTCAGTGACAAAGTTATGGCCTTGTTTCCAGTACTGCTCCTGGAGGTATTGGAGGAGCTCTTTAATTTCATCCCTGTGTTCCTGGTTACACCAGGAGAGCAGGCCAATTGAATAAGCGATACGAGAAATGGGCGGCTAACTGGGCTGCAACGTGTTTACTGGCCGCGTCAATCTTCTTGCTCTCCTTGTCTGGGGGTGGAGTGCCACTGGTACCTTGAGTGTTGGCTCCCTCATAGGCTGTGCGCACTACCAGGGAGTCTGCAGGAACTGACCTCTGATGTAGGGAGGATCTGAGGGGGAAGCTTTATATTTCTTCTCCACCCTAGCAGTCACCACCAGAGGCATTGACCGGCTTCTTGAATTTTTCAGGAGCGGACTTCAGTATGCCCTTGAGCATGGGTAAAAATTGGAGGGAGCGCTGTGTGGAGAAGAGTATTTCCACTAGGAAATCCTCGTCCTCTAGAACCATATGTAAGTCCACATTGTGGAAGGCTGCTGCTCAATGAAGTACCTCAAGGTATGAAGTGTTGTCATCTGGAAGGAGACAGTTTGGCAGGATAGAGGTCCGGAACAGTGTTCCCAGGTGGATCAACAATCATCTGAGGGGTCATCCTGAGGATCGAGGCACCAGTCGGCTTCCACCTAGACCCTGTTGTCCAACTCCTCCTCCTCCTCCTCCTTCCCCTCCACTTCCACTTCCATCCTCCCTCCCTCCACCTCCTACCAAGGGTCACCCCTCACCACATTCACCTGGGGGTTCCCCACATTCATCACTCAGAGGATGAGGGTAGGTAGTCCTTCATTTCCTTTAGATCCTTATGAAGAGAGTAGAAAATATGACCTTGTAAAGAATCAGAAAGAAAAAATATCTGTAACAATCTCAAGCTTCCGGGGAGTAGGGCTGGGCACATGTGAATTTGCAGCACTGCATGCCTCTAACAGATGCTTACAGGGTAAGTTACTTTTTCTGTTGGTAGCATGTTTAGCTGTTGATACAATTGCTCTGCATAGACTTTAAAGCAGTACTCTTACTAAGCAGTGGCTAAGTGGAGGATGTTGCAGAGAACTGAAAAAGCATACATAGAAGTTTTTGGCCAACATTAGCTTGCTGACAAGCAAAGACATCCACACAATAGTGATTGGTAAAAAATGTGTGTGGTGAACCAAGTAGCTGCCTTACAGATGTCATCTATGGAAACGTTGCTGAGGAAAGCCATAGATGTTCTCTTTTTGCAGGTACAGTGGTGTTCCGGTGGGGTGGGCAATTGCCACTTAGGTTTAGCGTAACAGGTTTACGTTTGACCAATGAATACATTTGACCAACCAGCAGGCAATGCACCCCTGTGAAAGAGCATAGCCCATCAGTGGTTTGGCAAACGAAACAAAAAGCTGTTGAGTTTTGCAGAATGCTTTTGTTCTGTAAATGTAAAACAAAAGAGCCCTCTTGACAACTAGTGTGTGAAGTGCCGCTACAGAGAAAGGGTATGGGAAAAACACTGGTAATTCGATGGTTTTATTAAGGGGAAAGAAAGAAACTACTTTAGGGAGAAACTTTGGATATGTCCTAAGGAAAAGTCTATCATTATGGACCTGGAAAAAAGGTTCCTCTATAGTGTGATCTTGAAGCTCACAAATTTGACTAAAAGAGCTTATGGCCACCAGGTATGCCACTTTCCAAGAGAGGAACTTGTGTCCCAGAAAGGCACGGATGCTGGCTTGTGCTGGAATAGACTCAGAGCTGATGCTGAAAGTCTACACATGAATTTAAATGTCTCAATCCAGAGCTCATGCTGAATGCATACATGTGAAGAAAAAAAAGAAAATCTCGGAAAAAGGCTCACCAAATTCAAACATCAGAAAATTATCCATATGCTGGAAACCTCTGAAGTACTTCAGTTGGCTTGAGAATGACGTATTGAAGAGGTTGCGGTTCTATCCTAAAGGTATGGCATGGGCTCAGTAGCACGTCGCCAAATTATGTTGTGTCCCAGAGAGGCACCAACCTCCAAGATAAAGGATATTATGATTTATTTATAAAATTTCTCGTTCACCAAAAGACAACACACAATACTCCCTGGTAACAGCTCCTGATCTCAACAGAACCTGTCAGAACATGGAACACTCACCAAGAAATATCAAAGCCAAGTTTCAATATTAAAGCAACAATCACTAAATAAGATATAACAGAACTGCAGTGGGCATGAATGGAGGAGTTAGAAAGCTTGGCCCATGAGTCCTGTGGGAACAATGTTGAGGTTCCACCCAAGGACGGTAGGTACTCTGGGTGGAATAATGTGTTTAAGTCCTTCCATGTAGGCCTTGATGACAGAGACAATGAAGAGTGAAGTATGTTCCCTATTCTGAAGGGAGACAGCAACTGTGGCTAAGTAAAGTCTAATGGAAGTGTAGAAGAGGCCTGATATTTGCAAATGTAGCAGACTATGTCTTGGACAGCTAGTTTTACAGGGTTAATGCGTTTAGGGAGACAATAGTGAACAAAGCGTTTTTCATTTGGCTGCATACCATGCCTGCGTAGTGGGCTTCCTGGAGGATAAATGAAAAATAGAGAATCCAATTGTTTCAAAAGGACTAACCATCCTCAAGGAAAGAAAACCATAGGTTTTCTTATTAAACCTTCACTCACCAGGGTTATACCTTGGTGGCATGCTTCATCATCGGGTCCAGCATGCTTCATCATCGGGTCCATCCCATTCCGCTGCGGAACGAGGCATACTACGTCCTACGAGACACGCGGGAGCACTTTGGGTGTATCCAAATGATAAAGGAGATGGAAAAAGAAAGGAGTGGAAAGGTTTTATGGAGAGTGAGATTAAAAATACCTGCCCAGAAGGTGAACCACTATTTATTCTGGCCTCTAGTCGGTATAGTTAAAAACAAGGGGGAAATGAAAGTAAAGGCTTTAATGTGCCTGCCTTTCTAAAAGGTCAACATGTTTCAAGCTGCACCCCACAGGCTTTTCATAAGGACCAAAGGAAACTAACTCCCTGATACCACTCCTGTTCTGCTAATCGCACGCACACTGCATGCCAAACAGTAATATTTTATTTTGGTTTGTACAGCACGTACTTGTTAATTACTGCCAGTAGCTATAAAAGATGCAAAATTTCCGCCTCATGTGTCCTCCGGTTGTGAGGGAAAGCTGTAGTCACACTCATTCCAAAGCTTCACCTCCGCCTATCAACCGATTAGCTTTGGAGTAGGTAGTAATTACCATCAGGGGTGCCTGATTGTGCCCCAATTATGAGTGAGAAGATATGGCAGTTTGGGCAGCTTCTCATGAGGAACTTGGGACAGGTCGAGAAGGGTGATGAACCAAGGCTGCTTGGCGCATTTGGGAGCCACCAGAATGAAGGACGTTTGCCAAAGCTTCCAGACCACGAATGGAAGTGGGATAGGAGGAAAAGCGTAGGCAAATATCCCTGACCAGTTAATCGTCCAAGGACTGAGGGTGTGGTAGTCTGGAGGAAAAGCTTGGGAATTTGGCATTTTATCCAGTGGCGAAGAGTTCTATGTTGGGGAATCCCCACTGGTGGAAGTATGGGAGTAGGATTTACCAATGGAGTTCCTATTTGTGGACTTGTTGCTGCATCCTGATGAAAAGCTCTGCAAATTCGTTGTCTACTCCCGGAAAGTACTCTGCCAGAAGGTGGGGTCTTGTGGTGGAGTGCCCACCACCAGATGTGGTGGAGTGCCCACCACTAACCTGACAGTTGTGGTGAGTGTGTCTCCCTGTTTCTGGAGGTAATACATGGCAGTCATATTGTCTGTCTTGATAAGGACTACCTTTTGTTGCAGGTCACACAAGAAGGACTTGAGAGCTGGCTGGATGGCCAGCAGCTCTAGGTAGATGATCAGGAGACCCATCTGGGAGGCTGTTCACATGCTCTGAAATGTCAAGTACTGTAGATGCCCTCCACCCCAACTAGTAAGGGAGACGTCCGTTGTGATTGTCACTTGCAGGACTGGTCTAGAAAGGGTTGGCCTTGCAGCAAGGATGTTGCTGCTCCACCACTCCGGCAATGGGTGCTGGTCTGAATCAACACTAGACCTTACAAAGTGGCCCCCCACTTGTGACCATTGTGCAGTTAGGCTCTCTTGCAATGGACGCATAGGCAACCTGGCATGTGGTACAACGATGATGCAGGAGGCCATCATGCCGAGGAAAGGCATGACTGTCCTGACAGTGACTTGGTGATCTAGACGAAAAAGAGGCAGTAAGGACTGGAAGGGTTGAATTTGTGCTTGGCTGGGATGCACCTTTCCAGAGACCGAGTTGAAGACTGCTCATAAAAAGGGCTAATCCTGAAGGGGCCGAAGGTGGAACTTTATTGTGTTTTAAAAATTGAACCCTAGACCATGAAGGAGATCTGTGCACTGAGTTCTGTCTGTACTCTTGATTACCATCTCTTCCTTAGGAGGATGAGATGGTGTACTCACAGTCAAAGTCTTCAGCTGGTGCTCAGTGGGCCGGTTGTTCCTTGGTCTCAGACTCAGAGTGAGAACTGGGCTCGGAGCTGAATAGTAACTCTGCCAAGGTGCCGGGCTGCGGTTCCTCCTTGATTTCCTTATCACCGAAGATCGGTGTGTCATCTTCCTGTCGATGTATCATTACATGTCAAGTGAGGTGCCAACCTTGACAATAATGCAGTGTTTTCTTTAAGCTAAAGTCGATGCAGGTGGAACAGGAGGCCTTGTCGTGCCCCAGGGACAGACAGCGGTTTCAAACCTGGTGGAAGTCCGTCTGCTGATACTTCACTCGACACTAATAGGCAGTTCTAGAATGGGGTTCTTTCCATCACGGATCAGCCATTCTCGAGGAAGAAGTACACAGGAAGGCCCCAAAGAGGGCACTGGCCCCGAACCGGGCATCAAGTAGTTTCAAGATGCTACCAAAGCGGTGCAGGATATACAGATTTTTAAGCATACGGGTCTGGAGAGTCCATGCTACGGGGCGTCGCCTTGGCGCTCGGTGGAGTCACAGCCAAACCAGGCGGTGTAGAAAAAAACCAATCAAACAAAGGAGCAGATGCCCATGTACATTACCAGTCATAGGAGGAGTCACGATAACTTGATGACTCGAAAGACTTCTTTGAAGAAAAACAAGTTGCACATGTCCGAGCCCAACATTAGATGGCAGGTGTATGCAGAGCATGTGTATCTATGCATAGCATGTGTTTCTACACCTACACATGCCGCAAACATGTAATTTAAAAACTCTTCTAGGGCATTATGGGGCCCTCCTTGGCTCGGGTAGTGAATAATAAATAAGCGGCTCCTGACGCTCATTTCTTATTCTTTTTTTGGGGTGTTCCAGTTCTACCCAGGACACCCACACTTTATATTCACATTGGGGCATGGTGGAGTCACAAGGCCCCCACAGTCCCTGCCGGCTCCCCAGCCAGCACTCATAGTGGGTGCCTGTACGAGGCGGCCATTATGTTATGTTATCCATTTAGTATAGCGCATCGAATCACAGCCGGAGGTGTATCTCGTCGCTCAGCCTCTACAGTTAAACGCACCCAATAATTTAAAACAGCCAGATTTTTAGAAATGTTTTAAATTGAGCAAAATCTGAACAGCCGTGAAGGTAGCTTGGAAGTGGATTCCACGTTGTTGGAGCAGTGTAAGAAAAAGCTCTGCCCCCATAACTTGAGGTTCGAACACGGGGAATAGACAGAAATGCCTTATTGCTGGATCTTAGAGTGCGAGTGGGACAGTAATAACGTAGTTTGTCTTTAAGATACAGAGGGGACTTGCCAAATAAGGCTTTATGGGCAAGACAACAGATCATATAGACAATAAACTTCCTGACTGGAAGCCAGTGAAGAGAACGGAGCATGGGGGCAGAAGAAGAGCCTGCCAGGAGGTTACAAACCATCCGGGAAGCCGTTCGTAGGCTGGCATCAACAGAGCGTTACTGTAGTGTAAGCGGCTGATGATCAGGGCCTGGATCAGCGTTTTTCTGGCCGAATACGGAAGCCAGGGGAAGACTTTCTTCAGAAGTCGCAAGGTCGCGAAACAAGACCCTCTTATGGTATCTACATAACTTTTCATGGGCAATTCATGGTCCAGTATGATACCCAGATTTTTCGCTGATTTACTTGGACATGGGGCCGGTCCCAATTCAGAAGGAGACCAGTCTGGAGACCAGAGATGTCGAGCTTTGCCAACGAGCAGAACCTCCGTATTCTCACTGTTCAGCTGAAGACAGTTCTTGGACATGCAGGCAGCAATGTTCCTCATGCACACTTGAAAACAACACCTGGCATTGTCAATGTCCTGTCCCATCGAAATGATTAGTTGAGTATCGTCAGCATAAGAGATTACTTCAATGCCTGATGCTTTGACAATCTGGGCCAGGGGGGCAACACATACATTAAATAACGTCGGGCTCAGAAGCCATTATTTTGCCTACCGGGCCACCCACAACATACTAATGGTTAGTGGCCACAGACGGAGGCCCATGGCATGTCTCCAGCCAACAGCTCTGTCGCTTTGGGCGGGAGCGAAGTAGTGGTTCCTGCCTGGAAGAAAGAAGGCAGGAAGTTAAGTTTATATTCGCTGCCTGCACTCTCCAAGGTAGGGAACAAGCTAGTGTCCCTGGGATGGAGTCCCAGGGCACTGCTCTGTTTGGCTCCCCTGGGCCAGGTGTCCCCAGGCTCTCCTATGGCTTGCGGAGGGGTCCACTAGCCCTTCTCCTCATTAAAAATATATTGGCTCCGTCCATCATCCCCTTTTGGTATCGCTTTGTTCGCCCTTAGTTGGCAGGGTATGCCCAGACGTGGGTCCCTTGCTCACTTTGCCACTGGATTCAAGATAGCCTGGCTGATGAGGGTTTTGAACCCGAAACTGGTCCCAGGATGCTTGTTTCCGGTCCAGGGAAGACATGGCTTGGCAGTTCGGGCTGGACTGTTCCCATGAGGCACAGGGTCAGACTGATTTGCATATGGCCATGTCTGAACTGGGGTGGTGGAGTGAGCTAAAGAATGATGATGGATTAAACCCAGATCAGTTGACTGGGGGTGAGTGTTTGATTTGCTCTAGCGCTCCGTCCATCATCCCCTTTGGTATCGATCTTGGCCTTGAGGCGGAGGTGATGCCGAAGCCTTAGATTTTTTTAGGGACGGTAGGAGGGGGGGAGAAAGTGTCTTTGGTACTCACGTCCCCTTGTCCCTGCGGCACATCACCGTCTTCGAGGTCGATCTGCAATTCTGAACCGGAGTCGGACGCAGCTGTAGCCAGCTCGTCTTCTGCCGCTGATACCTGTTCTTGTTCGGAGTCTTCACCAAAGAGATCCGGTGTGACATCCAACCGCTGCCGCTGAATATCTCGACATCGAGCCAGACGTTCACGGAGAGTTTTCTGTGATCTGAAGGATCGGCATGCGTCGCAGTCTTGCTCTTTGTGCTCGGGGGACAAGCACAAATTACACACCTGATGAGTCTGTGCACGGATATTTCGCGTGGCACAGAGGACAGAATTTAAATGGGGTCCGTTCCATCGACGAGGAGCCAAACGGACGCGGATGGGCCAGAAGGCCGCCCGCAGATCTTCGGACCGAAATGTCGAAGTCTTGAGTTTATATTCGAAAGGCGGAGAGAGAAGCACGTTCGAGAACAACACCATCGAGGTAGAGAGAAGTACGCACCGAGGGGGAACCCGAGGATCGATTCCGAAGCGGAGTGCAACAATACCCGTCCGAACCCGATGGCGGAAAAAAACAATGGAGTTCGTGCCCATGAGCACTATCACCGAAAGGAGGAGTCACCTACCTCGTGACTGGAAAGACTTCTTCGAACAAAAACAACTTGCAAACATCCGGACCCAACACTAGATGGCAGGAGTATGCAAAGCCTGTGATCTACAGCTCACATGCCTCGAACATCCATTTCCTATGGAAACGTGGTCCTAACTATAACTACTAAATATATATATATATATCTTCAGTGAAGAGATCATAGGTTACAGGAACGTTATAGATGACATATTACATCACTCATGAAATGGTCAGTGACATCACTGATGACATCTCAAATGACATCACTGATGACATCATCCAGTGAGTGTGAGTGCTTTCTAAAAGTTACAGTGTGTTAAACATATATACGAGGGTAAATGGCTGTGGGAGTGCCTGTATGGGTGAGCGAGTGGGTGTGTTAGTGGTGTATAGAAGAATGAGTGGGTATGTGAGAAACTGCATATGAGTGAGTCGGTGTGTGAGTTTTTGTATGAGTGAGCGAGTGGGTGTGTCAGTGGGTGTATGAGTAAGTGAGTGGCTGTGTGAGTATCTGTATGGGTACGTGAGTGGGTTTGTAAGTAGCTGTAATGGTGAATGAGAAGGTGCATGAGTGGCTGAACGGGTGACTGAGCAGGTATATAGATGTCTGTATGGGTGAGTGGCAGGGTACACGAGTGGCTGTATGGGTGTATAAGTGGGTGTGTGAGTAGCTGTATGGGTGAGTGAGTGTGAGAGAGGTTGTATGGGAGAGTATGTGCTCGTCTCAGTGACTGTATAGGCGAGTGAGTACATGTGTTAGTATATGTATGAGTAAGTGAATGGGTGTATGAGTAACTGTATGGGTGAATGTAAGAAAGTGCCCTCTTTCTGCATGTTTGCCCCCACTTTTTGCTGAACTGCTGATGTACTTTGACTGAGTGTGCCCTGGGGTCCTGCCAATCAATTACCCAGGGCCTATGTTCTTTCCCTAAAACTGCATTGAAGACAAAACCCAATTGGCACTCTCTGGCCACAGGTCAGCCCCTGGTAAATGGTACCACAGGTACCCAGGGCACTGTGACCAGGGAAGGCCTCTAAGGGCTGCAGCACTTATTGTGCCACCCTTAGAGGCCCTGTACCTTTGCACTCACACACTGCCTTTGCAGGCTGCATGTTTTGGTGCAGAACAAAGTGAAGAGTCGACATGGCACACATCCCTGTGTGCCATGCCTACAACCCACTGCCCTGGCATAGATCAGCCACCCCTCTAGCTGGGTGCACTATACCAGTGGTGAGGGTACAGGTGCATGAGCCCTGTACCCCTACAGTGTCTAAGCCAATTCTTAGACATTGTAAGTGCAGTAATGCCATTAAGAGTATATGGTGCTGGGAGTTTGTCATTATGAACTCCACAGTACCATATTGGCTTTAGTGAAAACTGAGAAGTTTGGTATCAAACTTCTCAGCACATTAAACCCACCCTGATGCCAGTGTGGTATTTAATGAAAAATGCACACAGAGGGCATCTTAGAGATGCCCCCTGAAAAATGACCTAACACTAGTGTCCAGGCTGAGTGGCTGCTCACCAGCTGCCACCACCAGACATGTTTCTGGACCCCAGGGTCGAGAGCCTGCTGCTCTCGGGGGTCTGAAACAATGCACATACTGGGACGAGGTGCCAAGCATCCTCCCCCAGGATGGGCAGGGTCTACGAAGGGGAAGCTTCAAGGGCTTGCCGCCTTTGTGAGCTTCCCCAGGCCTTTTGCTGCTTCCAGTAACTGGTCCCCACCGGTTCTGACCCCCACTTAGGACGGGAGAACCGGCAGGAAAACCAAGTGAGGAAGGGAGGTGTGCCCACATTTGCCAACCGCACCCCTCAGGTGGGGGAGGCGAGGTGAAGCACAACTCTCAGTCCCCGCCATCTTGCAGATAGGGGGACCAAGCCAACCAGAGTGAGGCATATGCCCACTAGTGGCATAATAGGGGGTGTACCCACCCCAAGGAAGGGACCCATTGGTCCCAACCTTTTACTTACCTGTAACACCCCTAAATTTAGTATTTAGGGGCACCCCTGAACCTTGCCTCCTCAGATAAGCAACGACCAAGAAGAAAAGAAGAAGAAGGACCGAGCAGCTGTGCCCAAGCTAAGAAGAGGAGGACGCCCACTGACTTGGCCCCTGCCCTACCGGCCTGTCCCCACCTCGAACCTACAGAAGCGAAACTCCGGTGTGTCCTGCAACCAGCAACCTCAAGAATGCGGAGGACCTGGCCTGCCTTCCAAAGAAAAGACTCTGTCTCCAGTGAACACCGGATTTGTTCACCCACAGACTCCAGCTCCGGCCAAATCCGCGAGTCTGCACCACTCTGCACCCATCGCCCACGGCCCGAGTTCGAGTGGCCCAACACCAGGAGGTCGTCTCCCCGGCGATTCTGACCCGAGATCTGGTGATCTCTGACCTGCCTCGAATCTCCAAGCGAAGCCTGCAGCCTCTTTCTGGAGGATCCCCCCAGACCGCGACCGGAGCTGGTAAGAGAAACCCGACGCCTAAAGACACCCCTGCACCCGAAGCCCCACGGCCTTGGGTGGCCCAACCGACGGTGTCCCAGCATCCCCAGGCATCCCAACTTACCTCTCCAACCGGTGGTCACCTCCAGAAGATCTTTGTCCCCGAGCTGGCAGTCTTTGTTGAAACCGGAGAATCCCCATTACAATCAACAGGGCACCCAACGCCAAAACAGCACCCTGCACCCAGCCGCCGCCCCTGCGCTGCTGCGGGTGCACTTTGTGTGCTAAACCGGATCCCCCTTTGCCCTGAGCCAAACACCAGGAGCTTGGCTCCGCACAACCTTGTGGCCTGCTCGTCAGCAGCCACCAACCGGAGGCCCCCTATCCCCCATTGGATACCATCGGGCCTCAGCACTCTGCACCCGGCCGCCCTAGTGGCGCTGAGGGTGTAACAAGAGTGCATCCTTGACCCTGGGGGAACCCTTGTTCTAACCCCAGAAATTCAACCCCAAAGACCGAGTACTTACCTGGTAACCGTTAACTTAATTTCTCTCCATAGGAACCTATTAACTGTTTTTCTCTGAAAAATTTTCTAAGTGTGGAGTTGATTTGTATGGAAACCTGAAAAATTACAATTGTGCAAAACTGATTTTACTTACCTTTTCTCTAGGAAATGTCCCAGTGTGATATCTAGGCATATCACACTGAGTAGAAAAAGTAACTTAAAAAGTAATCTAAAAAGTAATGAAAAAGTAATGAAAAAGTAATTTGTACAGTAACTTCAATACCTTGACTTACCTGTATTTCAAACAACTGCATTTGAACTTGCATTCACTTGTAAACACTGCATAATATTTTACAAAGCATTTATTTCACTTACCTGTGCCAGCTTGGCTTGGTTCTAGAAATAAAATAACTTAACAATATTTTTATACAAACAAAATTGGTCAGAGTTCAGTCTTTGAGTGTGTGACATCATTTGCTGATTGAGTGTGTACAACAAATGCTTAACACTACCCTCTGATACAGCCTTACTGCTCGCCCACACTACCACAAATAGAGAGTAAGGTGCCATCTACTTTTACTTTTACTTCTACCTACCTTTGGGGCTCCACTGGACTCTGTGCACACTATACCTCATTTTGGTATAGTATATACAGAGCCAGCTCCCTGAGTGCGGGGTGTGTGAGTAGGTGTATGGGTGAGGAATTCAGTGTGTAAGTGGCTATATGGGTGTATGAGTGCGTGTGTGTCTATGTCTGTATGACTGGATGTGTGAGTGGCTGTATTGGTCAGTGAGTAGGTGCATGAGTGGCTGTATATGTGAGTTAGTGGTTGGGTTAGTGGCTGTATGGGTGAGATGATGTGTGAGTGCCTCTATGGATCAGTGAGTAGGTGTATGAGTGTTTGTATGGGTATGTCAGCGGTTGTGTGGAAGTGGGTGTATGAGATGTTGTATGGGGTATATGTGGGTGTGTGAGTGGTTCTGTGGATGATGTCATCAGTGATGTAATCAGGGATGTCAAATGAGATGTTCGAGTTCAGCCCCAGGAACCCCATCCCCAGGAACCCCATCCCCAGGCCCCGCGGTCCGAGCCGGCTTGCCACCTCCTGCGGGAGCTGGCACTGCTCTGACAGACAGGGGGCTGCTGAAAGGCAGCTCCCCATCTGTCAGAGTAATGTTTTCATCTGCTTCCCTGCACGCATATTTGCGTGCAAGGAAACAAATGAAAACTCCACTTCTTGCAAGTCGTGGGTGTTTGACAGCTCTGGTTTGCAGAAAATGGAGATTTGTTTGGTTTTGCTTGGCGGGAGCAGTCATGCCAAATTTAGTGTAATTCCGTCCAGCGGTTTGGGCTGTAGTCGTGTTCAAAACTCCTATAGGAATTAACATGGGGAAAACGCATTTTGGGACCCTTCCTTTTTCTCGGCCCCCGCCTGACTGGCCACCCCGAAACTTTCCAGACACAAGCTGTAGTGAGTGTCAATTGTTTGGGGAAAATTTAGTGAAGATTCGTCAATCAGAGCTAAAGATATAAGCAAGTAAAAAAACGCTTTTCCTATGGTTCTAACTACCGCCAGTAAGTATATATTATATTCTAAAAAAAGCACACATTGCCATCGTAGTCCCTGGCACTTAAGGGACTACTTTATGTGTGGATGTGCTCCTCGTGAAAGGGAAAATTGCTGTCAATCATAGTGACATTAACTAACAGATGAAGTTAACTGGCCTCCTGCCCTATATTGTATGCTGTAGTGGGCAGAAGAAATATGTGATTTTAACAGTAACAGCCCAATGGGTGAAGAGGGCTAACTGAAAGCTCCTATAAGTATATTATGCATATAGTTTTAGTAAAATCAAAAGGCTTCTTGACTAATGCCAGACCAGATAACCAAGCAATGGCAAAGGTTGGTTGTTGCCGTCTGCCTTTTGACTTTGTCAATGCTTGTTTTGCTTTGCATGAGCTTACTGTTGGAGAAGCTGCTGGTGGACACATCGATAAAAAAAAAACAAAAAAAACACACACATTGGCTAAAAGCAAAAATATTTTTGGTCTCAAAAAGGATACATTGCCATAGTGGTCTCTGGCACTTAAGGGATCTACTTTATGTGTTTATGTGCTCTAAGTGAAAGGGCACAATGCTGTCACTCATAGTAGAGCTAGCCAACTGCTGAAATGGGCTAACCTACAGCCCCAAGCTGTATGTTGTAGTGGGAACCATGACACAAAACACAATAACAGATCAAGGATTATGAGGACTGACTGAAAGCCCCTTCAACTTAGGATATTATACATATATTTTAATAAAATCAAAATGCATTGGCTAAGGCCGACCTACAAATGAGGGCATAGCCAAACTGTCCTGAATTTCACAATATTCAGAATTTTACCGTGAAGTACTTTTTGTTAGCCAAGATGTGCACAAACTTCAAAATATGAAAAAAAGTTATTTCTTCGAATGACAACAAAAATATTCCTTAGATAAATTTAAAAAAACATTCTTGCCAGTACCTTTTCCGCTTGATTCCAGATCTCAATTTCTCCTAGAAAATTTTCAGGTCTTGTAGAAAGGTGTAATTGAAAAGTAAATCCAAATACAGCATAAACTGATTGCAAGAACTGTAAGCAGCCTTTCATTTCGTCTCCGATCTGAAATGCGAAATAGAAGCACAGATGAGTTAGACTATTCACAATGGCCAATAGCAAATTACTAACTACTTTGGAGAAGTGGCTGCAGCCTAAACCTGGAAATGGATACACTTGCTTGTAAAAGTGGAAGACAATGACATTGTTGGCTGGACTGAAGTATTTAGCAGCCTGAAACAGATAACAGTGATCCAGCAATTACTTATATTAAATCTGTTAACGTTTGCAAAGGTTATATTGTGTTGCTTAGTAGGATGTATACTAATGTGCTCATTCAAAGTTCCACTGTACAGACAAATTGAGCGCAAGATGCGTTTGCATCCGATTTTAGATTTTCAGTTGAGCACAAATTGCACATGGACCAGGGAGTTTTTCATGCACAAAACATTCCAGGTATTGTCACAAAAATGGCAACATTATGTTATCTCAAAACTGGGTGAAAAAGCTGACCAGGGTAAAACTGCAATGGTGCAGTAATGGTATTCCTCTTGCTATTTTTTGAGCCTGCTAAAACACCAGGTCTCAAAATGAGGGGCAAACGGTTTACTCAAGGGGACGCCTCTCTGGAAGAACACAGAAGGTCCGTCTACCACCATTCACCTCCGAACCAAAGGACATCATCTGCGGTGTCCCCCGAGGATTATCCATCAGCCCCACCCTCTTCAACACCTACATGACCCACTTGGCTAACATTGTCAGATCCCATGGACTCAACATCGTATCCTACACAGAGGACACTCAACTCTCCCTCTACAAAGACGCTAGGACCACCAGAACTAACTTCCACAAGTGCATGAGAAGCATTGCCAAATGGATGAAGGACAACTTCCTGAAGCTCAACACGGACAAGACGGAGGTACTGATCTTCGGCAACACCACCACTCCATGGAACGACTCCTGGTGGCCTTCAGAACTAGGACCTTCACCCACATCGAGCGACCACGGCAGGAACTTCAACATCATCCTGGACAGCAGGCTGACCATGAAGTTCCAGATCAACGCAGTCTCCTCCGCCCGCTTCCTCACACTATGCATGCTACGGAAAATCTTCAAACTGCTCCCCAGGACACAAGACGCACTGTCACACAGGCCCTAAACACCAGTCGCCTAGACTATGGCAACGCTCTCTACGCAGGGATCACCAGACACCTCCTACAGAGACTCCAGACCATATAGAACGCCGCAGCCATACTCATCCTCGACCAGCCTCAATGAAACCACAGCACACCCCACCTCAGGAACCTCCACTGGTTCCCCATACAGAAGAGATGTCAATTCAAATTGATGATCCACACATACAAGGTACTACACAACCAGCTATCTGCCTACATCAACCTCCGCCTGAGCTTCCACCACCCTTCCAGACAGCTTCACTCCGCATACCTTTTGCTCGCCCACACCTACCAAAGCAGAAGTGGAGGACGCTCCTTCTCCTGCCTCACAGCTAAGACATGGGATGACCTCCCCCTGCAGCTACGGACTTCTGCCTCTCTTGCAGAATTCAGAAGGGCACTCAAGACCTGGTTGTTCGATTAAGCCCCTCAGGTCGTCAAGCACCTGGCAACCCTCCTGGTGATTAGCTGTGCTATAGAAATCAACTGAATGATTTACACTACTCATTGTTCAGTGCTTCATGCTTTTCACCACTTCAGAATTGGCAAAAATATACCAATGTCATGAGAGCTGGGTGCTTTACTGCCTACGTTTTAAAATGTGGGAAACAAAACAATGGGGAATTTTCACAACAATCTATTGCAAAACTAAAAATGTAGCCACAGCTGATGTAAAGGATACAAAAAGTGTATTTGTGAATGTCATAAAATTTGAACATTCTATAATCCCAAATGTAAAAACTTTGATGGCCGCTCTTTTTCTTTTTACCCTTAACTGCAGAATAACAGACTTATGAAATGCAGCCACCATTAGTAGTACCTGATCCATTGTACAGAAAATATGAGCATCATCCTGTTGGAAGCGTCGAACCCGGGTCAATCCACTTAATGTTCCAGACAGCTCGTTCCGATGCAAAACACCAAAGTCAGCATATCGAATTGGCATTTCCCGCCACGATCGTGGCCGATGGGAAAACATTAAACTACAATCGAGCAGAAAAACATTGATACAGTCATAGGAGTAGAAAACATTTATGGTGATACATAGCTATTGAACAATTTGATATGCATAGCTGGAAATCTAGGTATTCATCTGCTGAGAACATGAATTTTCAATTTATCACAATTGTTTCTCAACTATAAGCTCATAAACCCAGCAGAAGAAAGCCTATGGTTCTATCCATGCCCAACAGAGTGATGTCCAGCGAGGTGAATATGTCCACCCCGCAGATGAACCATTCATCCGAGCAATGGACATTTCGCAACTTTGTTCGTGCAGAAAAACTTCAAGCATGGTACCTATGGGTTCTTATAAGTTTACTCCATTTTTGATAGTCTCTATAAGCACAGTTAGGCAAGAGAATAATGCTTTCTGCAATAACGGCTTGAGAAACAACACAGCCCCCAGAATTGTAGAGCAGATGTGTGTTGTACTACATTAGTTATCCATTAAAATATTTTGGACTCAAACTAGCACAAGTGTGCTACATTTGGTGAAAAAAGTTCCCACAAAAATCATCACTTTCGCCCTTTAAGATAGACAAAAGTTTGTGTCTATGAGTATTTATTTGAACCCATGGAAATGATGACCAACTTCCGATTCTCAGTGTATACCCACTCATACTTGTGCATTGCAATTTGTATGCTTAGCTACTGTTGGGAATTCTTGACAGTGACCCACTGCCTGACGTGACGTAGTCTTCTCTCGACAAATATACAGAAAGAGAACTTCCAATGCAGTCATTTTTTTATGCATTCCACGCCACTGGTGTACCTCGATTACTGAATATGAATTTCATAAGTACTAATAAAGCATGAGAGAATTTGGGATTTTAAAAAGGGATTTTGAGTAGCTCTGCTAACCTAAGAAGCATTTGCAAAAAAGCACTTCCAAAGGCAGAAACAAAGTACATAACCCAGTCATTCAGGTAAATATAGTCCCCCTATGTTGGCTTAATGGACCTGTGCACACTTTCACATTCGGCCCATTAGCCAAATGATGGAAACGGCATAAGCAGTATACAAAGACTTTCCAGTAGGGCTACTTTACTCTGACAACAATGTTTGCTTTTGATAATCTGCTGGAGGTACAGTGTGTCTACCTAGATGTTCTGTGGACCAAAGACTGGCAGTAGCAATCTGTGTTTGTATGGTTAGTAACTATACTTACCAATGTCCTGGGCAGTTCATAGGTTTAAGTGCAAAAGTTTCCTTCTCGACCTCAAAGGAAAACATGTTCTCACTGTAATGCTGCCAATGGCCCGAGGTTTCCCAGAGTTTGCTGTTGTAGATGTTGGGAGTTGCCACTTCAGTGAAGTTACGTTTGATGTATTCTTCCTGGACAAAAGAAGATGAATCCCTTGAGATTAATTGTGATAACTAATACGTTTTTATTAACACATTGGAATAGCACAAGTTCTTCCACCATGCATTTCCTGCTCATTGGCATATGATTTTGCTTATTTCGTATTGATCCATCAAATCCCGTTCTCCAGCTGAATCTCAACAAATAGAGGTGTTTTAGCTAAAGCCACGTGGGCATATCATAAGACGTTATGTTTAGGTCAAATAAATGCTGACATGCTCTGTTCTTGAAAGATTAGAGCCATGATCAAGTTAACTTTGAATAATACCTCCTCACATTAACCTGTGAATAGTAGGGTAGTAAAGTGCCCTTTTTGACATGGTCACCCCCTCTTTTCTGCCTGGTATTTAATGTGATTTCGACTGGAAGTGCACTGGGTTCCTGCTAACTAGGTTCCCAGAGTCAGATCTCTTTCCCAAAACTGTGCAATTGTTTTCCCCAATTGGCAATACCTTTGGAACCCTCTGTAAGTCCCTAGTAAATGGTACCCCTGGTACCTAGGTCCTGAGGTACTAAAGAGGGTCCCTAAGGGCTGCAGCACAAATTGTGCCACCCTAAGAAACACCTCCACAAACTCATGCACGGCTGCCATTGCAGGCTGCGTGTTTTGGTGCAGAACCAAAAATAAAAACCGAACATGACACACATCGCTGGGTTCCATGTCTCCTAACACTGCATTTAATATTTGTAAGTCACCCCTACCACAGACCTTTCAGCCCTAGTATTACATGTGAGGGCATAGCTGCATGAGCAACTATGCCCATGTGCCGGTCAGTTCCATTACTGCCACTACAAGTAAATAGGGAAGCCAATTTAAGACATGTGCTAGACACTGGTGAAAATGAGTTCCCCAGCTACATGATGGCTTCAATATAAAGAGGGATGTTTGGTATCAAACATCTCATATTAATAAACCCACACAGATGCCAATGTCGGATTTATAAATACATGCACACAGTGGGCACCTTAGAGCTGCCCCCTGAAAACCTACCAGCCCCTGGTGCTGACTGACTGGCTTTCGTCAGCCCGCCACCAGAGACGAGTGTCTGACCTCCAAGGGTGAGGGGGCCTTTGCTCTCCGGGGGCCATAAAACAAGCCTGCTCGGGCCGAAGGTGC
This sequence comes from Calotriton arnoldi, assembly GCA_963921515.1. NCBI lineage: Eukaryota > Metazoa > Chordata > Amphibia > Caudata > Salamandridae > Calotriton > Calotriton arnoldi. The sequence continues at coordinate 2,392,909 of CAWUFW010000142.1, forward strand.
TTTGCGCCCCGCTACAGGATGACCTGCAGATTAACATTCCAAGGCAGGGGAGGTTCAAAGCGCCTACCACCTTTGGTATGTGAATCTGGTGTCTCTCACAGGAGAAGAAGCAGACTCCCCTAGACCCCTAAATTCAATGTTATGGGGAGCCCCTGGCACCAGAGAATCATATACTGATGACCTACAAAGAAGGACACTGAAGTTCCCTGTCGAAACTGCACAAAAGACGCCTTCTCGTGCAGTTGTTGTGCCTCCAAAGACTGGGAGGACTGCATGCCTTCAATAAAGACTCAAGAACTCCTGTGGAGCAGAGGAGCTGCTTCCCTGCATCCTGCAGTCACCCAAAGAGACCTGATAGGACTTCAAGACCATGAAAACCTGACACCTGCATGCACCACTGCACCAGCCCGAGTGGAAGTGGGCCAAAGGTGCCAGCGTGGTCACCCAGCCCTCCAGGAGCAAAACCCACCGTGGACTTGCCCACTGTGGACTTCCCAAAGCCGCCTGCAGCACCTGTTTGCAGGCCCCCTCTACCGCTACTGCTCCAGGTGACGAAAATCTGACACCTAAAGACACCTCTGCACCCGTCGCCCCTGACCCATGGAGAAGAGAACCAAAGATACCCCCCACGTCCCCTAGCATCGTTAGAGATGAGCCCATTTGCTGGTTCAGCCTGACTGGTTTCTCCGTACACGCCTGCTGCCTCTTTTTGACTGAACCGATCCCCATAGGATAACATTGGGCCCCCGGCGCAGAAAAGCACTTCTGCATCCGGCTGCCCCAGTTCTGCCCAAGGAGACACATTGGTGCTGCTCGGAACTTGCCCCATACTCACCTTAAGTCCAGGAGATCGGTCCCGTAAGTCACTGTGAAGTGCCCGAATGCAATACATGTTTTGCACCCATAGGATAACATTGGGCACCACAAGAAAATTGCACCTCTGCACCCGTCTGCCCCAGTGCTGCCCGGTGTGACCTCTTGGTGCTGCCTTGGACCATGTCCTATACACACCACAAGTCCAGAAGACTGGTCCCATAAGTTATTGTTAAGTGACTGTGTGCAGCATATGTTTTCTCCCTAGGTCTATGTTGCCAGAAGTGCTTCAAATACTATTTAAAGTATCAAAACCTGGTTACTACAAACCTGCAATTTTATAAAAGTACTGACCAGAGTTTGCTGATCTTAGTGCCTAAAGTTATATAAAAACGTGTTATTTTTATAAATTGGTGTGGATCTCCTTATTGAGTCGTGTGCATCATTTATTGACTATTGTGTGTATCTGCAGATGTCTAACACTCCTCTTTGATAGACCTAAGGCTGTTCGACCACACTACTCCCTAAAAGAGCACCTTGGGACTGCTAGAGCGAGCTCCTGTTTGCTAAAAAGGGAATACCTGAACTCTTTGCACAGTATACCTCTTTTTGCTATACCATATAAAGAGCTGGCTTCCTACAGGTAGTTTCTGTTCACTAGTCGTAATCTTGTATTAAGTGACACCAACAGCGTCAATTCAAGGTACGATCGCTGTACAGGTCCATATAAAATGAACAGCCAAAATGGAATAGAATTCAAATATAGAATTCATATCAGGTTTAGTCTTCAGTACACCAATTTGAACTATGTTACCCAGAACATCTTGTATCAGTTTTACCATACATATTCTTAGGCATCATGCAGGAGGTGGATTTTCGTACCGATGGATGGGACCACCATCTCTTACTCGTTAAAATCGGGGTAGGAGCTACTACCTCACGTCTGCAATGTCAGGCATTTGAAATGCTTTTTCCCCAGAGGGCTGTCTGTGCATTCATTTACTGTACATAAGTGAATCTGTTAGGGTTTTGCCTTCCAGCAGACCTCTCATATATCCAATGCAGTGTTCTTTATCAGCTATGCAATTGCTTTGTTTCTAATGTTTGCAGTATGCCTGCATCTGATCTCTGCAGTGTTCTTTGCATGGACCTAAACTCTGCACTGTACATGCACCTGGCTGGCTGTTACAGTATCCCTGTTCCTGACCTCTGTAGCTTCTCTGTGCCTGGCCTCTGCAGTATACATAATCCTGGCCTCTGTTTTAAACATGAGCCTGGTCTTTGCAGTATCCACGTGCCCGGCCCCAGCAGTATTCATAATCCTGGCCTGCAGTAAACACAAGACTAGTCTCTACAGTATCCACGAGCCTGGCCTGCACAATATTCTTTCAAAAGGCCTTCCTAGTAACATTGCTCCTGGTCTCTGTAGTATCCTTGTGTCTCACCCCCGCAGTAGCGGTTCACCTGGCCCCCACAGTTGGAATTCGACTGGCCTCCACATTGTCCATGCACCTGGCCTCTGTAATGTTCGTACAATCTCACCTCTTTATTCATTCATTTATAACTTTATTTTTATCATCAAAGATCATAAAAGTGAAAAAAAAACATAATAAAAGCATAATTCGTTATGCATTAAAACCTACAAGTCAAAACCATCAAGGCTATGGCAATGTACAACTGGATCAAATTCTCTTTGTGTAGAACATCACACCAGTTCCATAAATTGACTATTCATTAAAACCTATACAGTTCCTTAGAGCTACGCTGCGGAGTCAGAGTTTGCTAACTGGTGGGGCCTCTCACGCAAATTTTGCAGTAAAGTGCAAATTCTTCTTAGGGACCATAAAGGAACCTCAACTTACAGCCCTTTTATACCCGAATGATGTGCAAAATAGCAATAACCCACTAAGCAATAAAGTGCAACATTTCTCATTTGTCTCCTAGACAATGTCTAGCATACCGAATGAAATAAAGTGCCATTTAGATACAAAACATAGCTATTAGAGTGCTTAGAAACATTGGTTTAAAATACAATCACAAAGTCGGGGCAAAGGCGAAAGAAGTAGATAAAAAGCTATCTTTTATTGATTTATCTATTTTTTGGACATCTGATGAGGCCAAGAGATCCCTTAGGGGTTCTTGGTAGGCTGCTAGAGTAGTCGAGGTCCAAAGTCTATGCCAATATAGCAATGGCCTGTACTCATCTTTCAGCTAGATATTCCTAAAGGCCATGTCGAGAAACAGGGAGATCAAGGGCGAGCTTTTTGGGAGGGTAAAAATAGATGGGGTAAATCTGTTTTCCGCTTAAGTTAGGATGTTGCAGTTTGTGCATACCCAAATCCCTGAGCCATACAGAATGGCTCCTAACGCCTTCACGTTATAGAGCTCTATGCCGGGGCAGCTGTTTTTGAATGAGTTTCTTTAAAGATCTTTGATAGTCAGAGATATAATGTACTTAAGAGCATTGAGATGTTTGTACCTGCATAGTCCAATCCAGGTTTGGTGTTAGTCTTAGACCCAAATAGTCAAAGTTAGAAACCTGTTCTATAGGATCATTGTTGGCATATAGCTTACATTTAAAATGTTTGCTTTTTGCAGGGTTAAACACTATAAATTTTGTTTTTGAGCTGTTTGGCTCTAACACACACTCATCACAAAAATTATTGTAGTCATTCAGTGGCTGCTGTAGACCTCTAAGTGATTTTGAAATCAGCAGAGTATCATCCGCAAAAAGTAGAGCGGGTACTCTCCTCCCTGCCACTTTAGGTGAGTCACACCCATCCCTGTCCAACCAATCCACTACATCATTTATATATAGTGAGAACAAAGTGGAGGCCAAGACACATACCTGCCTCACCCTCCGCAGGAAACTTGTGGGATCAGTGAGTCGCCCAGGCTCCAACCACCTGACCCTTACATAGGTTTCTGCGTGCAGCCGGATGAGAATTGCCAATAGGTTGGGAGGAAGGCCCATCTTGTCTAGGATTGTCCACATCATTGCTCTTGGGAATAAATCAAAGGCTGCACACAAATCAACAAAGGCGACAAAAAGTTGCGCCCTTGTTGATTGCTACTGCCTTCCAGAGGATGCAATTATAACCGGAAATCTTGCCAACCAAGCTAATGCCACTTCTGAACCCCGCCTGAAACTCAGATATTACATTAGTCTCCTTGATTCATTCCAAAGGGTGCACTAGCACTTGCCTGCAGAAAATCTTATGTGAAGCAGTTATTACACTGATTGTCCGGTAATTGCTTGGAACACTATGCTCGCCCCCTAAATCAGGATAATCTCTGCAGTAAGCCAAGTGGTGGGAATCTTCATGCCCTTTAAAATCGAGTTTGAGAGATAATTCATTTAAGGGCCTCAAATTTCCAAGTGTGACATAGAAAGATTGTTTGGGATCCTGTCGGGACCTGGTACTTTTCCTGATAGGCAGGACCTAATTTCCCCTAACGACTGCCTGATCTCAAATTCCAAGGTGTTATAGTTCTTTATCTTGGCTACCAATGAAGGATCGATACCCACCCATGCTGGATCCTCTCTTCAGGAATACAAATTCATAAAGTGAGATACCCAGTCCTGGGGTTGAACAAAATATTTCACTGCCTTCCTGCCGCCACTGCCTCTCAATGCCAGAGTATTCCAGATCCTTCTATTGTCTTTGGTGCTCATGGAATGGGACAGCTCTTCCCAGAGCGCATTTTCCCAAACCCTCTTTGCTTTTGTCACTTCTCTTTTATAGTCTGCTCTGCAAAGCACAAGTTGATGCTTATTCTTAGCTTTGGCTGCTGACAAAAGGCCAGTCTTGGCCACTCTACAGGCCTAGGTATACCACAGAACTTCCTTCTGGGACTTGGTAGGGCACTTGATATCCTGTACCAGAAGGCCTCTGGTAATAGAGAAAAGCACTTTGTGGCCCTTTTCCAAGGCCGAACCTCTCTCCTCTGGGGTAGGCTGACCAATATCGCAAACTGCTGTTTCTCTTTATTCACCGCCAAAGCCTCTGGGTGTTTTTTGACTCAACCCCATTTGATAGCTTTAACATTATTGGAAAGCTCAACATAGCCAACTTGTGCACAACCTTGGATTTGCGGGGCATGTGCTAGCTTAGCCAGCAGCGACAAACTAAGGGCTATGAGGTCGCTGTAGGCCCCTTCGATAACTACCATATTGTGCATGGATGACCAACCAGTCAAACTGACTGAAAAATAGTCTCACCTCTTTATATACATTGCTTATGTTTGCTAGTCTACTACCTTAGCATTTGCATTATGTATTGCACTAAGTAATCTGCAGTACATCCTTTCCGCCTTATGCTTATCCCGGAGAAGGCAAACACAAGTAGATGATGGACGGAGCGCTGAAACCTTTCACTCACTCCCAGTCACAGATCTGGGTTGAATCCATCATCGTTCTTTAGCTCACTTCGCCACCCCAGTTCAGACACAGCTATATGCAAATCAGTCTTGACCCTGTGCCTCATGGGAACAGTCCAGACAGAACTGCCAAGCCATGTCTTCCCTGGACCAGAAACAAGTATCCTGGGACCGGTTTTGGGCTAACAGCCCTCATCAGCCAGGCTAGCTTGAATCCAGTGGCAAAGTGAGCAAGGGACCCACGTCTGGGCATACCCTGCCAACTTAGGGCGAACAAAGCAAACACAAGGAGATGATAGACGGAGTGCTGAAACTTTTCAGACACTCACCCCCACTCACAGATCTGGGTTGAATCCATCATCGTTCTTTAGCTCACTTCGCCACCCCAGTTCAGACACAGCTATATGCAAATCAGTCTTGACCCTGTGCCTCATGGGAACAGTCCAGACAGAACTGCCAAGCCATGCCTTCCCTGGACCGGAAACAAGTATCCTGGGACCGGTTTCGGGCCAACAGCCCTCATCAGCCAGGCTAGCTTGAATCCAGTGGCAAAGTGAGCAAGGGACCCATGTCTGGGAATACCCTGCCAACTTAGGGCGAACAAAGCAAACACAAGGAGATGATGGACGGAGCGCTGAAACTTTTCAGACACTCACCCCCAGTCACAGATCTGGGTTGAATCCATCATCGTTCTTTAGCTCACTTCGCCACCCCAGTTCAGACACAGCTATATGCAAATCAGTCTTAACCCTGTGCCTCATGGGAACAGTCCAGACCGAACTGCCAAGCCATGTGAACTGGAATTGCATGGTGAGCAAAAAAACTATGGATTTAGGCCCAGATCTCTGTACTGGGGTGAATGTATGACATTGTTCTGCATTCTGTCCATCAATTGTTCTTTTTGCATTTGTCACCCCGAGTGGGACGGGTATGCCCAGACGTGGGTCCCGTGCTCTCCATGCCACTGGAGTCAAGCTATTCTGGCTGATGAGGTGTGAAACCCTGAAACCGGTCCTAGAATGCATGTTTCCAGTCCAGGGAGGACCTGGCCTGGCAGTTCGGGCTGGACTGTTCCCATTGGGCGCAGGGTCAAGACTGATTTGCATATGGCTGGGTCCAAACTGGAATCGCATGGTGAGCAAAAAAACGATGGATTTAGGCCCAGATCTCTGTATTGGGGTGAATGTATGACATTGTTTTGCATTCTGACCATCAATTGTTCTTTTTGCATTTATCCCGGAGAAGTAGCTGCTCTAGCTGTCCTTGAACTAATGATTTGGTTAATTCCCTGGTCTTCATTGTTGATTCCTTGCGAGGTTTGCTTAAGTCTACCTAGGTTCACCTACTTATGTAGCACTTCCTTTTCAATTGTCATTTTAATTTTTCCTGCTCCGTTCTCTCTACTCTGCAAGTGGGTCCATCCCTCTGGCAAAACAAATTCTTACATTTGATTGTCATAACATCTTAAGTATTATACTGCTGCTTACATAATGTCATGCTGCTGCATACCTTGTAACAAAAGCCAATTGTATTTTTCCTGGCTAGAATATCAGTCATGGAGTTTCTGTAGCTCTAATATCTGCACAAGAACCTCATAAACTTCTCTCAGTAAACCAGAGATATCTTTCCTGTACAATAAAAAAGGCTTTTTCATCTGCCTATTTGTTCATGCACAAGCACGGCTGTAGAGCTTTAAGAAACATGAAAGATTGTCAATTTTTTTTTTTTTTAACTTCAAAGGAGTCATCAACTAGCCCAACTATATGGACTAATTTTTGCTGAATTTTCTGTCTAAATTGACACACTCCTAACGCTTTGAAAACAGTTTCATCCTTGCCTACATGTTTGTATTTATTGCTTCTTCTTTCCACAGAACTTGCATTCCTCTTTATGCCCATTTCGTTTAATCACAGCCACGGGCACTAACAAACTAAAAATATTTCTTCCTTCAACCTCAAAGATCTTCATCGGAATACGGATTAGCAACTTATCAAGCTGGTTTTAGCCGTGGAATCTCTAAAACCAATTGTGTAGAAAATTTAAGTAAGAGTAATTACCTTAGCACTCAAATTTAACTTAATAGGATTATATCTCTGCTAACAGAATACATTTCATAAGCAATCAAATCTGTCTTGAACAAGTGGATTTTAGCCTGCAAAACACATCAGCTGTGTATTTAATTGCATTACATGTGAACTAGAATCCATTTGTGAAATAAAGATGTCACTCATATTGGAGCATAATCTGTTTTAGATTAATTTCTTTTGAAATGTGGAACTCTATTATATTTCGAATACTATTGATGAACGTTGTACAATTATGGAATTTCACACTAATATTATTTGAGGAATTTGTACAATCAAGGATTTTATGCTACACTATGTCTTTTAATATGTCCAAATAAAGGGAGTAGTTATACTAATAAAGTGAATATATCATGTTACAGTTAGTACGCCTAAAGCAAAAATTGTTTGTTAATAGATGTAACATCACCCTGACCACATATATCTTAAAAGTGTCCAAGACTGCTCAATTCCAATTCAACCTCATGAGAAAATTGAAGCCATCCTTTCCACATCAACATTTCAGGACCACCTTTGAAGCACTGATATTATACCCCTACATGGTGCAGAATGACTTACTTGCAGTCCTACCTAAAAATGCTATATTGCTATCCTATTTGCAGCCTTACAACTTGTCAGAGAGGCAAGGAAATCAGACCACCCTATTCTTGAAGACCACTACTCAATATACAGTTTTAGATAGAATGCTTATCTTACAAAGCTGTTCACCTAGGCAGTCCTGCTTACTTAACAGACAAAGTGTAGTTCAATTAAGAGGACTAAATCTTGTCTAATGGTGGAAATCTCAAAAATAGCAAAAGCAAAACTCTAAACCAATGGAACCATCTCCATCCATATATCAGATCCAATGATTCCGCTTTCTTTCATAAGTACTCTGAAAAACACCCTTTTCAACGTTTTCACTGTAAAACTGTAATGCTCTCTCCATCAACTCTCGTTACATTTATTTCACTACCTTCCTCAAAACCCCTTGTCAAATTCTGCCGGTTTCTCATTGTATCATTATTGCATTTCCTGTTATTTGTGAAGAGCTTGGTAACCATGTGGTTAGCTCCAAGCCTTATAAATATGTTTAATTAAAATTACTAAATAAATATACTCTACAAATTACGTGCCTCCTTCCATCTAGTAGAACCTGGAACTCTATACTTGCTTCTAGTGAGTAGGTATGCTTGACGCAATTCCAAAATAAGATCTTTGTCCAATGGAATCTGGCAATACTTTTCAATTACAGTATGAATAATCTTAGAAGAACTGTTCCTACGTAGGACAGTGCACACATGGTTTCCTTATATCCTTGTGAATGTCAGCCATTTAGCCTGGGTATTCTATTCAAAAGAAAGAATCCACAGAGTTTGATAGGAGTCTAGTTTCTTATTCTAATTCAATTTTTTAGTGAGTGATCCAGACTAGCCAATGAGTTCCGCAAACTAAAATATTGTGTTGTGCTTGATCACATTTTTCATTTCAGTGCATGCGAGGTTCACTTATCTGTTAAGAATCTTGTGAATTGGGCTAGAGCAGTCTTGTCAAATAATAAAATACACATCTTTTGATATTTTTATTTGTTGCATTTATATACATTACACAGATAATTAAAGGGCCATTCTAGAAAGGACACACTACGTCATGCCATGAACAAACACTTAACTGGGCAGGTGCTGATATACTTTTCCTTATTTATGCCTCCTTAAAATAGTCTCAATTTCTTAAGTCTTTTAATCTTTATCCATCATACAAGAAGGCATGAAAGTTGTGGGCTGAGCTTTCCGTTACAAATACTGTCATATCAATTTCTTCTTGCAGACAGTGACTTTTCCAAGATGATCCGTTAAGGAAGCACAACTCAAGTGAATAACGTTACAGACCAACTACCTCGCCTGCACACATCTAGAAACCCAAGATTCATTTAACTCCCCCCCACAGTATTTTCTTTCTACAGCCATTCACCCACTGAACAAGCTGTATGTCAGTCCTCATGTCAAAACGTTGCCAAAGTGTTTTTAAATATTCCACTCCCAGCTAAGCATTCTGCTTTCACTTGTAGTTTCTTCCCCTTTATGCAGCAGGACTTCTCTTCTTTATGCGGATTGTTTGCAATCCCCCAGATCCCTCCCCCCAAAAACCAACATTGACTCTTGATATTTTCTAGATATGGGAGGGAAGGTCCCAGAGGTGGTCAAGGAAGCCCAGAAGCTACACCGGATGCTCCTTCAGAGAACAGCAACCCACAAGCCCTGTTAGATCAGCTCTCCTGTACATAGATTTTCAATCAGTCAATAAGCATTAGTTTTATGCTAGAACTATACAAAAATTAGATTCTGCCGTCATATTCACATGATACAAATCAGATGGTCATTGCCACCTAATGGCAAACATAACCATCCATTTAGTAATACATCATAAAACTGTATGGACTCTCTTAGCCATACTGTCCACAGTAAATTGGTCTTTTCGAGCCCCGTTGGAGGGCATTTTGATGATCTTCACAACAACAAAATACTTTATAGACTCCTTATATACCATATAACTTTCTGAACAGCAGGACAATGGAAACAGTAAGAACCTTTCAGTGTTTCCTAAGGTACACAAAAAGATTACTATTTCTCTGCTCAAGAAAAAATTCTGACTCTCCAACATGAGAAGTTAACAGACTGGCTATCTTCCTACAAACATTTACCCACTATGCTATGAAGCTTGACACATGCGGACAAGAGCATCTCAGAGCAAAATCAACGCCTTTGGGAAAGTAGTGTTGATCCTCCAGGTTTTAAGCAGCACCAGAAATTCTTAGTGTGAGAAATGAATGCTATTCGCTTTTAGAGAAAATGACTGATGTTGATATCACACTGTGAAGCCTATGGATCTAAGAGGTGTATGGGTTGGGATGATGAACTGCTCTTAACTGCAATGAACTGGTGTGGCTTTTTGAACCAAACAGAACATTGTATTGTTACCATTCTAGGTGCCAATAATGCAGATTTTGAAAAATAACGTTTGTCTACATTTCTGAATATAGATGATGGACTTTATTTTTTAATCGTGGTTTTTCTTACAGGGACTGAAAAGATGCTCCTAGGCCGGGTCACATTAAACACAGGATTTTATGTCACAACACTTCTTATTTATATACCTCATCATATGAGTAAGGACTGGTCATGAATGACGGCTTGCATGGTCACCTTTTTCCTGTGACTAAAGTACATTTATAGGTTCCTACCTATCATGGCAGCCTCCATATTTGCCATGCAATGCCTAGGCTACCGCACTCAATTGTGAGTTAGTTATAACTAAGTCAAAGCCTAAAAGTATAAATTTTATAAAAAAACAGCTAATCAATGCAAAGTGTCAATATACTGGTAAACAAATCGTATTTTTTCACAAATTTACCCTGGCAGTTAAGCCAACTTACAATACAACTTACCTTAATGAAATCAATGAGTGTATTATAGAGAAAGGCACCTCTGGGAAGAAAGAAGCAGCTCCCTGGGCTGAGGTCATGGAAGAAGAATAGCTCCTGCTCCTACACAATCCAAAGAAAAGAATAGATGCTTAGTCCACAAGCAAGAAATGAGATTTACTGACAGGGAGACAACACGGCACAGTAAACAGAAAATTACACTCACACAAAAACCGGTGGGTACATCCAACACAAAGATATACCACATAGTCAGCAACACTGTGAACATTCTAACTCTAACCGCAATGACAAGGACATTCCACCATCCTACGAGATTTGTAAGGAAATTGTGAAGCCCTTCAGCTGTATGCGTCCCTAATGAAAGTAAAAATTAGTTCAATTACTAAGATAGTGCCCCATACCTTATCATATCACAACATGTTCTTCCTGAAATCTAACAATGCTCAACATTCTCATCAGACAACGGGTGTAACACATCTTCAGGAATGGACCAGAAAATGATACACAATACACAGTAATGACTCTGAGAAGAAATAACAGTAGTGGAAAACGCACATTTAAACTGCTCACAGAAATACATACAAACCCACCTTACCAATGAGGACAAACATTTTTACATATTCCTTTAGAAGAGTCTTCGTCAAAAATGAATTATGAGTGAGTTATCAACAGATCATAAACCTAGAAAGGCAAAAACTCCATTCAAATGCTCTTCAGACTCCAATCCCAAATATCCCCTTCAAGAGTTGCTGCTGAAACTAATTATGAAAGTCATCTAAATCACAGTTTGCCTAGCGCAGCATCAAAGTAGACTATTTTACAATAATAGATGGAAAAATTACAAAATGATATAAAATACATTTTTGAGCATCACATGCTCGAAAATATTTAAGGCATAATTATCTGTGCTAAATAATCATTTACAGCATTACGACTTCAGTGAGATGTGGCAGTGAAGCAAAAGATATAGGAAAATGTCCTTCTCAAGTGTGGCACATCAATGATTATTTAATACATTACAACATTTTTCCCGGATTGAAATCACTTGTCGAGTGTAAATCATTTAAATGGTCACGACCTCCAGTAACCTGGTCACACTAGTTGATTGGTAAAACATAAGCCAAGTGGTGCAAACTTCAGTGTCTACATGGCTCTTTCAGACAAGCCATATTGGATTGGTTAGCGATACCAATATTCCGATATTAGAATGGAATGCAACTGTTTCATCTTTTTATGCCCTCCGCCAAGTTTTTGAGGTGTGCCAAATTGAACAATGTAGTCTTGCAGCAATCAGTTATCACTAAAGTCATCAATAATCTGCAAACCAGTCACCTTTTTTGGGCACAGTAGACTGATCATTTAAGCATATGATGCTGTATGATGTTCACTACAATGAGGAACTGTGGCTCTAAGTCTTATCTGAAGGTCAACGCCTTTTTCCTGCCGCCTTCTGACTCAAAGTTACTCAAAGTGGATGTTGATGTTTATTTGGCTGATAGAGTAGTCATCTGTGGCTAGTTGACCAAAGGTGTCATATATGCTCGAACGCAGTGCAACACATGATCACAGTTTTGAGCATATTTTCCAATTCTCCATGACTGCAATGTACAAAATCCCTTTTCTGAGTCAGAAAGGTTCTTCTGACTAGCACAAGGGGTTCTGAGACTCATTAATGAACTCAATTAGGAGTGGGTATGAAAGGGACGGCCCTTTATAACTTTGAGTCGCAATGATATGAATCAATAGTTTGTTGCCGACAACTGAGTTGGAGTGGTATCTTTCCCTGAACGAGAGGTATGGAGTGGGAGCTTTCCCTGAGAGACAACTTCCCCTTTGTTAAACAAGTAGATGGCTTCATGTGCAGCGCACAGTGGCCCAAGGGACAACAGCAAGCTACCTCTGTTGTCTTCCCCAATCGAAAACATTCTTTAAATGTCAGCACCTGTCCTTTTAAGAGAAACAAGTAGCTTTAAGAAAAAAGGTCTTGCAAAATGCAAGAAAAGGGATGGAGATGGAAGGATGCTGTCCGTTGTAGGTCAGGAGGTTGCAAAGAGCGATTTTTCTCAATATTCATATGGCAGGTGGTTTTGCAACGTCCTGTGAATCGACAAATTGTGATGTGACTTTTGAACATAGGCTGCATCGCAAATTGCATACCTGTTCACAGTGTTCAGTTTGCACAAACTGATTGACTAACAGAAATTAGTACATCAAGCCTAAAGTGATCACAATCCACTTGCTTGAACTACTATTAGAATTGGTGATAAAAAGTGTAAAAATAATTGTTTTTCCTTTGTGTAATGCATTGAGCCTACTTCCAGTGAACACAGTGAAAGATATCCCAGATGCAGTCATATTGTTCCAGTCCTTACTAATTAAAGGGTATTTAGGGCCAGTGTTATATTAAGGATTTTTGGGACCCGGGGCAAGAAGTATTTGGGGCCCACTGTTCGATAAAGTTTGAATTTTACTACCCATTGTGAGGTAACTGAAGTTAGTAGAATGGCCTAAAATATTAAACTATATTGAACTGTTAGAAACATACTCACAAAAAAGCTGATATATGTCTTGCTCAAGGCCACAAAGAACCTTAAGCTTACATTGGCGACTGAGGCGATATAGAGAGATATCACCTCCCAGTAGACCCCTTTAAAGCTGCGGGCCCTGGGCAAGTGCCCACGGCTTAAAATTTGTTTAGGGCACAATTATATGCTATTTTGATATGGCTGAATAAGGAGCACCATCAGGTAAATGTATGCTCCATATATGATACTACTTTGAATTAAACAGGTCAAGAAATTAGCTACCCACTTAATCTCTCTTTCATAAACTAGACAAAATTGGTTTGACCTTAAGTGCAGGTCTGGAAAGAAGGCATTAAATAAGGTGCTACACTGTAACACTGCAATGTGGAAGAGGTGGCCTTAATAACTGATGTGGCATAATTAAGAAGGCCTTTGTAAGACTGAAGACTCTACCCATTTCTGGAAACTGGATTCTCATAAAAAAATAAAGTGACCCAAGACTTGAGACAGCAGTGTACTGCTCTCCATCGAGTGGGCGTAGAATATTTTTAAGATCATCATATACCTGTAAATTTCACTTTACATACATCTTTTCATACAATTCAATAATCACTGGAAAACAGTAGCTAAAATGCAAACACCAGAGGCCGTATTATCAGAGGAGCCCCAGGGCGCAGCAGGCTGTGCATCTGCTTTTTTGCATCCCCGTGACACTTTGGTATTACAGAATCGGGTCCCAGACACTTGTGTGACCGCCTTCTGCAATACAAATCGTGATGGTGCATATGTAGTGGACGTTCCCTCAATTGGATGTTCCCTCATTTGGACATTCCCACATTTGCCTGAGTGCATGGTCCCATGCAAACGAGGAATCACTTGAGATGTCATCAATGATGTCATTTAACATGTCATGAGTAATGTAATATATGAGGTCATATGTGATATGAGAGGTCATAAGCAGTGCATGGCTGGGGCGCAAGTTATAGCTAGCTCAGTAAACTGTAACTGGTGAATTTCAGTGTTTTTTTTTATATATATATATATACATATATATATATATATACACACACATACATACACAAAGACAGCTTTTATGCAACTATAAATAACTAACTATAACACCACTATAACTTTTTTTGTGAATATATATCTATATTAGCCAGGGGTGGTTGCCACTGGGTAGTTATAGTTAGGATTGTATTTCCACAGGAAATGCCTTTTTCGTGTTGCTATTAACTTTTGACCGCCGTTTAACAAATCTCAGCGAAACTTTCCTAAAACATGCTACTTTTGACTAGTTTGTGCATGGAAAGTTTCAGGGGGATCTGTCAAGCAGGGGCTGAGAAAAAGGGGGTTCCCAAAACGCAAAATCCCCATGCATTTTCCATAGACTTCTTTAAGAAGCACTACTGCAAAAACTGCTGAACAGAAGTACACCATATTTGGCAGAAAGCTAGACCTTGGTCCGCAGACTGTGCTTTTTGTGATTTTGTGTAAATCCATTCAGTAGTTTTTGAGAAATCAAGGTTAAAAAATATTTGTAAATCTGGATGGTTGGGTTCAAGGGACTGTTGCCAAATTAAAAAAAAAAATCAAGTGTTTTGATTGGCCCAGGGAGCTTTTTTTCCATTGGGCCATCTCGCTCCCAGAGGAGTCTGACTCCAATGGGAGCAAGCGTACCATGCCCCCCTAGGCCCCATTGGGATAGGGGACATAAGGCCCCCCCCCCCCGGGGTCAAAAAGAAAAAAAAACTGAATTTTTTGCCACAAACCAGCAGCATTGCAACAACAACAAAAAAAAAATGGCTGCCTGGGGACGCAATGTTTAATTATGGGGAGAGGGCGCGCGACCCCCTTCTCTGAGCCATTTTCGACCCTGGGGACCCTATCCCCCTGGGAATAATATATTAGTATGGGGAGGGGGGCATGTGGCCCCCTCCCCAAGCTGTATTCGGCCCCGGTAACCCCATCCCCAGGGGCATAATATATTTTTTGAGGGAAGGGGGGCAGCGTGGCCCCGTTCCTTGAGCCTTTGAAAGGCCTTGGGGACCCCATCCCCCAGTGCCGTCACTTAAAAAAAAAAAAAGAGAGAGGAGGGGTTGTGCAGCCCCTTCCCTGATCCTTTAATGTACCCGGGGACCCAATCCCCTGGGGCTGGCTCTTTTACTATGTCCTCAGAGGGACCCACCACTGGGATACAGAAGTTTCCCTACCCGCATGTAATGGTTCATCAAGTTATCACTCAAGAGTCGTCTTCCAAGATAAACGCAAGTATTTATTCCAAAAGCTTCACCCACAACATGGAGCGTGTCTCCGACACGAAACTCGATCGGCAACTGACACGGCCCATCGAACCTCGAGCCGGCGTACACTCCATGCTCACATTCAAAGTAAAACATTCCAATTACATACATAGTATTCTGAATAACAAAGTGAAACATAGAAGCAAAGTAAACAACCCACTACATCACCTCCCCCTTTATCATAAAAACAAATCAATATGTAACAAAATCATTGTATCTAAGAGGAGCTTTTCTCAGTCTGCCACTGCGACTAAATGATGGTGTATCCATGGTTGTTGACACTGACAGAACCATTGGAGGACAATCTTTCGTTCCCGAAAACGGGAACAGCCCTCACATCTGATTGTAACCAATGTGTCCACCCATTATTTTCTACCTCCAAATTGTCTTTTCTACCACTAATAAACTTGGCCTGCTCTTGTGACACTTTCACTAATTGTCTCTTGTTCCACCATCCTTTCCCATCCAGGAAAGCTGATCCTTTACCAACCTTGTTAACCTGAACTGGGTTTGAAAATACTGAATTCCCTTTAGAAACTTTAAATGGTTTTTTAATCATCACCCAATCACCTACTGAAATTTCCAACTTTCTCAAACAATTCTTTTAATCAAAATTTTCTTTCATATGCCATTGCTTTTCTTTAACTTTGTTCGCAATCATTTCAGAATCAACACGTTCCTTTGTAACATTTGAACTTTTCATGCCTAACCAGGAAGGAAATAAAGTAGAGTGTGCTTTTCTGCCCCTTAGTAGTTCAAAAGGAGTGACTTCTGTGGTACAATGGGGAGTTGTATTATAATTCCATACTTTCTCCTCCAGAAATTTTCCAACATTCAAACCTGAAGCGATAGCTGTCTGAATCCCTTCTTTCATAATTTTATTACCACGTTCTACGAGCCCATTAGAAAAAGGTGAGTACAGTGCTACTTTAAAGTGTTTTATGTCTTGCAAGTCCAAAAATGTACGCATTTTGTCAGACACAAAATGTGTCCCGTTGTCTGTGACTAGAATACAAGGAGCCCCTTCTAACAAAAATACCTTCTTTAGAAACGTGATGATATTGTCTGAATCGGGTGAGTCCACAAATTTATAGTACATCCATTTTGAATAATAATCTATTGCCAAAATGAGGTACCTCATCTCATTTGGTAAAACATTATAAGGGCCTGAGAAGTCCAACCCCACTTTTTCCCATGCTGACCCAGGAAACTGAGTTGGATGTAGGGAAGAGGATGATGTTTTCCAATGCTTGTCTGACAGCAAGCACTCCTCACAATTATTTACCACTGCCCTGACTTGTGAGTCTATACCGGGCCACCAATAATGTTGTTTGATTCTCATGCCTGTTTTAGTAACTCCCATGTGCCCCTTGTGTACCATTTTTACTATAGTATTTCGCAGGTCTGTTGGAGGGACAAACTTTTCGCCCCTTACGACAATATTGTCCTTTACTGAAAGTTCATCTGCCACTTGGGCAAAATGTATTAATTCCCCAGACAGATTCCTTGCCTCGGGCCAGGTTTTAGATGAAAATTCTATCATTTTAGATAGGATTGCATCTTTCAAACTAGACTCCTTCCATCCACTCTCAGAAATTGCCAAACTCCATTCATCAATTGCATCTACCACCGCCACACATTCTACATCTTCTTCAATCAAATCATCCTCATCATCCTTTTCCATTAGCATCCTAGATAAACAATCTGCACGAAAATTCCTTCCTCCAGAGATATGCTTCATTTCAAAATTATACTCCTGGAGTTTTGACACTAGTCTGGTTAATCTTGCTGACATATTATTATTGCCAGCATCCTTGCTAAAGATAAAAGAAAGAGGCTTATGGTCAGAATAAATTACAAATTTGCGTCCCCAAATATACATTTTAAATTTCTGCGCTGCCCAAACGCAGGCCAAAGCCTCTCGTTCGATAGTACTATAGTGACGTTCAAACTGTTTAAGAGACCTGGAGGCAAAGGCAACAGTTTGTTCCTTGCCGTTAACCTCCTGGCTTAAAACCGCCCCCAAACCATTCATACTTGCGTCCACAGTTATGATTGATGTGCAATCATCTCGGAAGGCATGAAGAGCTTGAGCTGAAACAATTAGATCTTTCACCTTTGAAAAGACTTTATCCAGCTCTTCCGACCACAAAAATTTCTGACCCTTCTTTAGTAAAGCTCGAAGAGGTTCTACTACTTGAGCATAATTGACCACAAACCTTGCATAATACTCTGCTAGCCCCAAGAAGGAGCGTAGAGAATCTTTATCGCAAGATGCTCTTGCTTCCTTCAAAGCCCTGACCAGTGAAAATTTCGGTTTGATACCAGACTCAGATACCGTGTGATCCAAGTACTCCAATTCATTCACCCCGAACTTACATTTATCCTCTCTTACTGTCATGCCACATTCTCCCAAAATAGATAGAACTTTTTTAACTAACTGATTATGTTCTTCTATGTTTTCCGCAAATATCAAAATATTGTCTAAGTACGCCTGTACCCCTTTTAGATTTTGAAACATAGTATCCATAAGTCTTTGAAAGACGCGGGCCGCCGATGCTAGACCGAAAGGGAGTCTCAGAAACTTGTACGCCCCAAACGGTGTAACAAAGGTTGTCAGCTCCTGAGACTCTTTGGACAAAAAGACCTGATGATAGGCGGACTTTAAATCAATCAAGGAGAACCATTTGGCTCGCCCCAAATTCGCCAAAAGTTCATGAATCCTAGGTAGGGGGTGACAATCCACCTTAATGTTTTTATTCAGACCCCTGAGGTCTGCACACAATCTGATCTCGCCCGTTTTTTTTCGAGCGACTACGAGGGCGACCCATTGGGATGACTCTGTGGGTTGAATTATGCCTTGAGCACATAAATCCTCCAGCATAGTTTTTAACTCACCTCTCACACTTAAAAGTACGGGGCGAACCTTATGTGCAACAGGGCAAGCTCCAGGCAATAATCTAATTTTGTGTTCTGCGCCTTTCACTAAACCCACCTTATCAGTAAATACATTTCGAAATTCAGCTAACAGATCCTTGCGATCAATTTTAGATTCATACACATTGCATACTGACATTTCTCTTGCTCTTATAGGATTCTCATCCCCCGGTACCAAGTATAGACCCATTCTTGCCAGGTCTTTCCATCCCACAATGTTCTTTCCCTTGACCGCCACATATACTTTAGTACATATTCTCCTGTTCAAAATTTGTAAATTGCCCATGAAAAATCCCACCATATCAATATCCTTTTCCCCGAAAGCTTTGGGGTTCACATCTGTTTTAGACGAGTTAATTTCTTTACCCCACATTTCATAAAAGGTAGAGTCTCGAAGGATTGTTATGGGCGAACCAGAGTCTGCCATGACTTTCAGTTCCGTTCCATTGATAGTAGCCTCACACAATGGATCTTTTATTTCTACAGGATCGTCCAAATAATCGAGAGTTAATAACAAATTGTCAAGAGACTCTGAACAAAATTCAACATCCACGCTGCCTACTTTCACAGGTTTCTTTTGGTTTCTGCAGACTTTCTGAAAATGGCCAACTTTTTTGCAAATGGAGCAGCGTTTACCTAAAGCTGGACAGCCTTTAAAATTGCCAATGTGGAATTTAGAACCGCATCTGTAGCAAAACTTTTGACCTTTCGCTTGTGAAGGTTTTTGGATTTTGTCTTTTGTGCCTACAGCATATAATCCATCTTCGCTAAACTCCTCCGACACCATGTTTACTTTTGGAAATGACTCAGTCAGCATTGCTTTAGTTGAAATAACAGATCTTTCAATACTTAATGCTAAGTCAATTACTTCCGAAAGTGGAGGATTTTTACAGCTAAGTATTCTCTCTTTAATCTTTTGGGAAGAACAATTAAACACGAATTGATCTCTGATGTAATCCTCTAGTAATGGACCAAAACCACAGGAAGTTGCCAACACCCTCAAAGCGGAAATGTATTCCTCAACCTTTTCATTATCCATTTGTTTACGCTTATAAAAATGATGTCTTTCTAACATAATATTCGGAGATTCTTCGAATTGTTTCTTTAATCTGGCAATTGCTTCTAAGTAGACATTCCAATGTCTGTCCCCTGATTGACCGTGGGGAGGAGGTAATGGTGTCAAACTATTAAAAATACGTTGAGCAGCTAGCCCCAGGCTCCCAAACAGTAAAACAAATTTACGAGAAGGAGAATACTCCGTTGCATCGATGGCCACAAGGTGGTCCTCGAATAAACCGAACCACTCTGCCCATAGCATAACGGGTTTACCAAGTTTCTCTAAAAATGGAGGAGGTTGTGTGATTTCACGTGCTGTAGACATGTTTCTTCTCCACTACGAATAGCACCAAAATTTAATATTCCTATGAATAGATTACAGCTAAACTTGAAATGGTGAGTGTATCACCGAAACACTCAATATTTTGTTGAAGGAATAATTACAAAGAGGTGTACGTATCACCGAGGTACGCTTGTTGCCTTTTAAAAGTCAAAATTGATCAAACAATATGACTAAACGCACTAATTAAAGATGTGTGCATCATCGAGCTCCAGGTTGACTAAGTATGAAATGTTTTTCCTTTGTTATTCAGAATACTATGTATGTAATTGAATTGTTTTACTTTGAATGTGAGCATGGAGTGTACGCCGGCTCGAGGTTCGATGGGCCGTGTCAGTTGCCGATCGAGCTTCGTGTCGGAGACACGCTGTAGTGTAGTTCCTATTTCCCTAATAGGCTCTGCGCATTGGAATAATATACCCTATAGGTTTGGCATAGGACTGAGGTCAGTATGCCCCTATCGAGTATATTAAACTTAATTACTTTGTGCCAGCTAACTCAGAGGCCACTAGAAACTCCTTGTAAACAAGAAGGGAGTAGTTTCTGGCAACTGCATAAACATGACAACTTTGTTTCCCTTTAGAATCGGAACGCTCTCAGAATCGTGGAAACAACAGATAACGGTTTCACTCAGCTAATCGTGCATGCTTAGTTTCTTCAGAGTTACACAGAAAGGATAGACGGGCGTTTCAATAAAAGGATTTATTGAACAGTCTTGTTTCTCGTGTAAGAGATATGAGCTGTTACAATCATAAGACAGTATGCGAGATATATTATGTACAGCATAAGCAGTAGAAAGAAATAATACTGCGCTAGCATTATCTTTTAGCTATGACACATATATTCATATACATAAATAACATAAGCTAAAAATGCGAGTACTCATTAGATGCTTCTCTAACTAGTTCTACCCCAGTGTACCTAACCTAAGTGTAGTGCAAGGTAAGAAGTAGGTGATGTATTCTATAGTATGGTATGCTATAGTATGCCAAGTCTGGTATGCCAAGAGTCCCCCTAGGTTCTAGTCAACTCCATACCTTGAGAATGAGAGAGGTGGGAATCTCTTTCCGGGTCTCGAACTCTAACAACCCGCGAAGGGAGTCAGAACACTGGAAGCTGGATTCTCTGCGAGCAGGGATGACAGCGTCTCTTGTCAGTGCGTCAGGCCGGGACACGGGCTCCTCTAAAGTCGAGGTCTCCTCCTACTTGCTTGGGCAAGGGAAGGTATATTTATACCCGGTAGGTGCCTTGGAATGTTAGCATTGACGTAAAGTCGGACAGAGGAAGACGTCAGGAATGAACCCTTAAGGAATAGCGCTCATGCATAATAAATGAGTTCTTGGAGAAATCAATAATCCTGTGCTAGGGGAACTCCCAAGAGCTTAAGGGTCTGGTTTCTAAGAACTCGTTGTGACGTTAGGGTGGACGGATGTAGGTGACATGCCTGTATTTGGATAGCATGGCTAATGCCTAAATAAGGACTGGGATCTCACGCCTATTTAAGGGCAATGCGAATTGTGCCTATATAAGGACATGTATCAGGAAAACCTATATACGGACACCTAAAGCGGAATACAACACCCACTCCACTTTCGAATGAACGATAATACTAAATGCTTAAACATTAAATGCTAAACATTAAACTGAGTACCACATGTTGCTAAAAACATTTCTAAAAGCATACTAAAAGAAGTTTAAAAAAAAACTGTTGCTAAACATGTAATGCAATAGGTACTGTACATTTTAAAGCATTTTTTCATGCTAAGCATATATTGGAAATAAATGCAACATGAATGATGAAACAGAAATATATACATATGACGAAATGGTTGACAAGTATTCAAAAAATCAAACCATTTCATATCATGGTACTAAATGAAATTGTGGTAAATAAGGTGACAATGTGTCCCTGGAAGTATTCAAAGAAGTCCGTTCTATATGAATAGTTCTACTGTAAGCAGATTGAATTGCCATGTATTTCCCCCAAAAAAATTCAATTTTTATGAAGAGTTCCAAGTTTTGTTCTGTTTTGAAAATATGGAGGCCAAATTCATTGCTTCCCCGGTACACTGGGAGCCGAATCAAAGTTAGTGTATGGGTCTGGTGTAAACATGAAATCATCTATTCCTGTAGACAAAAGATCGTCTACCGATGTCGGTGACAGTTGGAACACCTCGTTTAGAAGGTTAACTGCACAGAGATGTGAAGCATCGCCTTCAGCATAGGATGCTGCAGCAATGTTCGCGTCCGTTGTTACCTGTGTGCTTGTTGATCCATCTCGTACCTCAGCAGCAGCAGGAAGCGTCTGAGATCTCAACGAATGCCGTCATCAGGATTGGTAGAGCATGGGCCGTTAGCGGGTCCAGCAGAGTATCGATATCCGTTGGCATGACTGATGGGAGTGTTAGACAGATGTCTAGCACGCATTCTTCACCGCAAAGCAGGCAGCGTAGAACAGGTAAGATGCAATCTTGCCAGATTGGTCTAAATGACAGAAACCATGTTGTATTAAGTTCCCGTAGACGAGGTATGCCCAAAAGTTGCACTATGCGCTCACGGCACTTCCGTTCTAGGAGAGCTTTCTCCAAATTGCTGGGAGTGACGCCGGTTGATAGGCTTGCCATAGCGTAGTAGTAGGAACAAAAACAGGATTCCTGCAACGAGTGCTAGAATTAATGGCACACCACCAAACACCGAATGTGCGAAGTTTGTAATGATTCCGAGGACTGCCTGAAAAGGTGTTAACAGTCCTGAACAGATGGTCTTAAATACATGTACAATCCCGCTCGTATCAGACATGTTTAAGATACGTCCCATCATTTCTACGAAATGTATAGGGCAGTTTGTACGAATTAGAGCCTGTATCTCAGCCGAAGTCCTTGCAATTTGTAGATCATAGATTTCTTTGGCCGAGGTCAAAGGCACGGTTTGTTGTAAAAGCATGGCTTTCATTCTGCTTAAAGTATCAAAACGTATAAAAGAAACATTCAATGAAGGCCATAGAGGCGACTCCCTGACTGTGTCTATTTGGGGGAACAATACTTGCATACAACAAGTAACCCTGGAGCCAACTGTTACCAGATATGGGATTCCTGGCAACATGCCACAGCAACTCTGATCATTCAACATGAGGTAACTCCAGTTAGAAAGTTGGCCAAACGTTGGATTAATCACAGCAGCTGGTGTACCTTGCAGGGGGCAGGACAAGTTTGCTACAGAACCATTACAAGCCCCGAGTAAAGAAATGTCCTGACATATGAGAGAGTGATCAGTGCATTTTCACAGTGTGTACCGCTTAGAAACACTTCACGATCCCCACTCCAACATCTGTATTCATAAGGTAAATTCCAGGATGTCTTAATGTATTCTTTACCCAACCTTTCATATTTGCCTGCTTGCATTTGTTTGAGGCAATACTGAAAATGAAAAGTAGTGACAGGCAGAGTTATTTTGCCATGGATAAGCCATTCTGTAGCTGGTTTTTCTGCTATCGTAAATGGTAATGTTTCCAGTTTTTCAATGCTCAGCACTGTATACTTTGCTCACCTTTGTGCCAGTTCGACCTGTTTATCCGTAAGATTGTATTCTGAAAACAGAGACGACGTATTGATAAAACGCCAAGGCACATAGCCTGCACGCAAGGATTGCAGCGTCCAGCCTAATAACATAATAGAACGTAACTGAGATTGGCCTTGTTGTAACATAGCTAAATCTTGTTCCAGTATGTCAATAGCAGAGGATACAATGTTGTCCAGTGAATAAATTCTGGATGACAAAGTTGTTAACCCATTGTCGACCACAGTGAGAGATTTCTCGAAGTTAATACGATCAAGCTCAAGTATTCTTTCTGCGGCCTCTGCCTGTGAAACCTTTCATATTTCATTATAAGCAGCATAAATGCCGGCATATATGAAACGTTTTTGACGCGGTTTTCTTGGTCCTAGCAAGAATTCCCTAAGGTCTGCGTCTTCTTTAAGTAAAGATAAGTGTTGTTTCACATCCTCGAGTGTAGATTTTAGTAACCAGTCGAGGCACAATTTTCCTACACTGTATGTTGTTACTACCCCCGGATGTTGTCGTTGAACATAACGTGGGTCTGGCCTATGGATAGTAAAGCCCTGTATTCGATTCAGGAATCTTTCTTGACAGATGTTTGTGTCTGTGGGCCAGAGCAACCATTTTTCCCCAATCAGGATCTGATCTGTTGTTTTGTAGTATTGTGCCTACTGTGACAGCTCCCTGTGTAGTGCTATTACTTGCAGGTGTTGGTACAGAAGGTGTGTTCATGTCTTTGATCTTGGCTAAACCAAGGCAAGACGTTTGTTGCACAGTGTCATTCAAAAACATTATTTGCTGTGGGATGATGCAGGCTCTAAACAAAGCTTCTATCCCCTGCACTTGCCAATCTTTAGAACCCCAGACAGATTTTGTGTCGATTGTATCTTTCCAAAAGTCAAATCCTTGTCTAGACAGTTGGGTAATAAAGACTGCAGAATAAATCTGTTTTGTATTAGTTAACATAATTTTCTGTCCTGTTTTGTTTACATTCTTATAGTAAAATGTTTCTGGATCAGATATATTGTACCCTGAAAAATATGGAAACTTATTTGCAAACGTTTTTGAACTACCCTTTGGTGGTGTAGGACAATGTTCCCATTGGTTAAACATAAACCCATTTCTAGGTATTGCAGATTTATGCAAGAAATGATGACCATAATGGTTGTAACAATAAAGCTGTTCGTAGTCTGATGAACCCTCTAAGTATTCATTATTAGAGAACGCAGCAGACCTTTCTAGATCAGACATGAGGTCATTAATAGTCTCAAAGTCCCAATCATCAGAATAGGTACTGGAGGTAATAAAGTCACTTAATGAAATTTTAAATAAATGTGGAATCTTCAAAAGTTCGGTCGGGCCGAATATGTCGAAATCGGTTTTGTGCCAAACTATACCATCCTGTATAGGAACGGCTGTGATGTTCACTGCTGACAAGTCTCTTGCTTCACGATGGGATGATTTGTGTGGTTTTAAAAGTAAGTTCACATTTTTACTTTCAGTGTCCAAACGAATGTATCCGCCATTTATGAGCATGCTAAGAGTCATAACCAAAGCTAGCCAAAGCAGAAAGAAAAATATTCCAGAAATAATCCATAGTTCAATCCATGGTGAAACCAGATAAGTCTTTTTCAGAAAATGAAAAAATTCTTGTACTTGTTGCTTGAAAGTTTTTAGGGCTGGCGTCGTTTCAGGCTCACTTGGATCCTCAGAAAACATATCAAAGTTAATGAAATAGCCAGAAGCAGTTCAGTCAATTGTTGTAATTGCATCAGGATTTGTTGAAATCGCTGGAACCAGTTGATCACGTGTTACGTTGGTGTAGACAGGTGTATCTGGACGAACTGTTACTTGAGTTTCAAGAGGGATGAGTTCCATAGCATTGTTGCTTAGTCCTTCATTTGTTACTGCTGAATTCTCGATGGTTATGAGTCTTTCAGTCTGAACCTCTTGGATAGTAGCGAGAGGAGGGCGTCTGCTACTAGGTCGGAGTCCACGAGGCCTACTATTTAGTATTGGCCACATAGTGTGGTTTGATGAGGTCGATTGACACAAATCTTTTCTCCTTTTTTCCAGCAAGGGGCGGCAGAAGTACTGTTCTTGTTCAGTGGACGGCTAGGACAGTTACTGGTTGTCTGTAAGAAGGTCCAAATTCCTTCTTGTCCGCAATCTTCTCTCTGACTAGATCCCCAACTTTTGGGATCCAGACAGGCCTTGCTGGGACTGCCGGTTTTTCCCCAGTGGTGGTTGGCTTCAGGAACACGTTGCTTTGTTTCGATCTTAGTTCATTTAGATCCTGTAAATCAGCCAAACTATCTTTGATATCAAAGGGTTTATTTTCCACCACTGTGCCTTTACATTCGAGATCAGGAACCCACATTCTTGTCCCAAATAGGACCTCATATGGAGTGACCCCCCCCTAGAGAACTTCTTGGCAAATTATTTAATGAGCATTGGACCCCATAAAGATGTTTGACCCACCCATCACCCGAACCTAATACTCTAGCTGTTATAGACTGCTTTATGTCCCGGTTTTTCCTTTCCACAACAGAATTTCCCTCAGGATGAAACAGAGAGGAGTACCGCAATGCTACGCCCAAACTGGCCATGGCTTCTTTGTAAGCCCGAGATCTAAACGCAGGGCCCTAGTCAGAATGTAGTGTGCCAATTGCGTATGTGCCGATAAAGACTCGCAAATCTTTTATAACAGTTCGAGCGTCAGCCGAGCACTGAGGCCATATCCATAGGAACCTTGAGCACGTATCCACTGCGACCATTATATATTTATAGTTACCGTCCCTTTGCAAGGGACCGCAGTGGTCCAGGTAAACACAAGCTAATGGTTTGTCTGAAATAAACAGGGGTGTCTGCGCAGGACGTTTCACTGTGGAGACTTTCATCTGTTGGCATATTTCACATTCCAAAACATAGTTTTTGGTCTGTTTCCTAATGCCAGGCCACCAATATCTTTGTTTTAGTAAAGATACTGTTGCAGAAACACCTGCATGGGCAGAGGCTATCCCTTCATGTGCTGCTAGGATCAGTCCTAATCTACGTTCCATGTTTGGAATAACCCTATCCCCCACTCCAGGGATTTGAGCAAAAGGAACGTTGTTCGCATCAATTACATAAGAGTACTTGAGTGGAAATTTCTTTGGTAACGCTGCACCACTGCCTTTGCTTGAAGCATTGACAGCCAACAATATCTCACTGTCTATTCTCGTTTTTGAACGAGTGATCGCAGCTACGGAAGCCGTCTGAACAGCCCCCTTTGCGGCTTCATCAGCCGATGAATTCCCTGTAACTTGAACGCCATCACGTTGATGACTCATCGTGTGCATCACGTGAGCTTTTGGTAGTTCGTTTCTCAAGTGAACTACTTGTTCCCAAAGCGTTTTATGCTTTATTGTGCCACCTTTTGCATCTTTGAATCCGTTTTGAAGCCAATTCTGTATATATTCATTATATGACTGAACACAGTAAAAGGAATTGCACACTATAAGTGTGGGGAATTCGCGATCTGTATTTTCAAGTGCCAGTTTGAATGCTCGTAGTTCAGCTCGCTGAGCTGTACAATCTCCTAGAGATTGAGTTTTAGTGACCATTGGTCTGAAGTTACCATTGCGCATGCGACCTTTAACGATTGCGCACGCTGCACTGTAAGCTTGCTTACTCCCTGTAGCGGGTTGCGCTGATCTGTCAGTATAAATTATAAATTCGTACTGATCGAGAGGCAGAATTTCAGTGGGCAGAGGACATTCATGTTCATATTGCAGGAACGCTTGTGTTTTTAAATCAGGATCAAAAACATATTCAACATCTGTTGCAGCAAGAGAATTAACCCATTGTATCCATCTAGGATGTAAAGCTTTTGCATTTGGAATGCTCGCTTTTGTGACCGCCTCGAAGGGTGGCACTGGAGTTACGACAATAATGCGTTTCGCTTGAGCTAGAGCTCTTTCTTTTGCTTCAGCGGTTTGAACTGCTGTCAGTATTTTTTCTGTTGAAGTGAAGCGCATTTCTGCTTGTGTATACAAATGTGATTTGTATGCTATTGGTACTTTTTCACCCTCATTAAATGTTAAATAGGTGAATCCGCATTGACCCGAAATTATTCGGATCACTAAATTGCGTTTATTTACGCGTGTTTGTAAGTGATTTGTGGCTAACATGTTAGCTTGGAGTGAACGCAGGATTTGTGTGTGTTCTTGTGTCCAATGTTTTGTTGAAAAATCAGGTTTGATTAATTCGTAGAGAGGTTTAACCCTTTCTGCGTAATTTAGAATGTAAGTTCTGCCAAAATTTAGGAAACCCAAGATGGATTGTAAATTTTTCCGCGTTTTTGGAGGTTGGAGCAGCGCACACTTTTCTAAAGAGTTAGCTGCCAAGCTCTTGCCTTCACTTGAAAGCTCATATCCTAAGAAAAGGACATTGAGATGGGCAATTCTGGATTTTTTAAAGTTGAATTTATAGCCTTCAGAGGCGAAGCCCAATATAATGGTACTCACCCTGTTCAAGTGCCTATCCAGGTCATCGTCTGTAAGATAGATGTCATCGACATATGACAATGCCTCATTATCATAAATTTGTAGTAACTCTGTTACTCTTGCTGAGAATAACCCTGGGCTGTTTTTGAACCCTTGTGGGAGTCTACAAAATTGACGCTGGGTCCCCATTATTGAGAAAGCTGTTAAGTACCTGCTTTCAGGTGCTATGTTTTGACAAAAGAAACCATTTGAAATGTCCAATGTGGTTTTATATTTTTTACGCACAATGTTATTCATTAATGCTGTACTATGTGCATTTTGCACTGCAAATGTTTTGGAACAAGTGTTCAAGTGTCTGTAATCCAAAACTAGACGATATGTATTGTCTGGTTTGGATACAGGAAACAAAGGATTGTTCATTGAGGAGGTGCATGTTTCAATCACCCCTTGGTATTCAAGTTGATCCAAGATCTCCCTGACCTGTTTTTTAGCTTCTTGCTTTATTGGGTACTGCCTTTGTGGCGTAGGTTGATTTTTTAGCTGTATTTTGTGGTGAGGTGAGTCCTCATCCCATCCTACATGATTTTTGTATAATGCTGGGGACTGGGCAACTGCCCATTTCCTGGCATAAGTATATTTTAGGTGAATTGGAATATGGTTGGAGAAGGCTGGCATAATGATGTCCTCGCCATATGGGCACTGCCTGACAAAGTTTGGTGGCCAGTCTTTTTCTGCTAGAAGTATATCATAACCCCTTGAAAGTTTCTCCCAAAAGAGTGCTTTCACTTTTCTTGGTATCTCTCCCTCCATTCGGAGTGTTATTCCATATAACTTTTGTGGAGTACTAACCCTGGTGTCTACAGTCTCTACTGTGATGTACTCATTCAAGTCCACTATCTCCAGAAGTTCCTTCAGGTTCTGGCGAGCTATTGTTACTTCTGCTGCACTGTCCAGCATTGTCTGAGCCCATTCTCCGTTCTTGAGCTGTGTTCTCAGTATCCTCGGCATGTCTGATCTTCAGACCTGCTACCTTCTTTTTTTTTAATTGAGGTTTTGATTTATTATTCTGAACGTGTTTATCGTCTTTGGATTTCACGCGTTCTTCTTTGTGATCTGACCGTCCTCTTCTTTCTGATGTCTGTGACGATATCTGAAAGGTACGAGAGGAACGTGTATCAGTATCTTGATATCTGTCAGGTTTTCTTAAATTATCCCTATTCCTGAGGTTATACCTCCTTTCAGAGGGCTCCTTTTGAGGAGACCTACCTCGGGATTGAGAACGTGTCTCGTTTGAATTTTGTTTATTAGTTTCCCACTTCTTTTTAGAAGATGTAGGATTTTGTTTAATAGAGTCCTTCTCAGGACTTTCAGATAGTTTTGACTTCAAAGGTTTTCCACCCAAACTATCTCTGCCTAATTCTGCATAAGATTTTTCTATTATTCTGGGTAGTTCATTTTGATGTTCTGTTACATCAAATTCCCTTAAGCGTTGGCGGATCGCCACTGATGCTGCCTCCCCTTTAATATTAGATAATATTATTGTAGAGACCTGGTGGAAGTTTTTCAGTAGTTTCATACCTAAATTTAGAGCAGGTTCTGCCCCGTATTCGTTTTGAATTTGTTTCAGGACATCTGGTATTACTGCAATTGACGGAACACCATGTTTTAGTATAGATGGCAGCAAAGACTGTGCCCCAAGTGGTGCAGTCTTCCAGTTGTGGTGTGATCCCCATAGGTAAACAGATTGTTAGGATTCTGTGTTTCTCATAAGGGCTAGTATTTGGAAATACTGCTTTGATTTGAGTAATTTTTTGAGCTATCCAGAATGGAATTTGTTCACGTTTGGGGGCATTTTACCCATGACTGCGTGTAAAGTCTGTGGAGTAATTTTTTAGTGTATTCCCCTGTTGAGGAGTTTGATTTGGAATTGTTATAGGTGGTTGGACTGTGAAAGTCCGCATGACATATTGGACTAATTGACTGTAAATTTTTATTAACTCTTGTAGTTGAGTAAGTAATTCCTCGTCTGACATCTCTTCAATGTCAGGATGAGGTGTGTAGCCGGCTAAAATCTGCCATGTTGCTCCTGGTCTACCTAGTGGACCGAGCCTGGTAATGTTTTTATGATGTTTTAGGGCGCCTTTAAACCAGAGATTATGCTCCTGGTATGCGAGTGGAATTTCAATATCCTCGAAAGGAATATATTCCTCTGGTGGTTCATCTTCTTTAAAGAAGTGAAATACTTTTGTTATTGGATTTGATTCTGGGAATACTATCCATGAATAGAATACCTCTGTCTGAAAGGATTCGTGTGCCTCTATCACGAAAACTGCTCTACCACCTCTTGGTGTTAGGCCGTGTTTTATAAGTTTTAGAGTGATGGATCTCCTTAAGTTTGGAGGGATGTGTATAACACCCTAATCGGTTTCATTTAAACCTGTAAAATTAAAAGCTGTTACGACTGGGTCAGCTGCAGCTACACCGTTCTCGGTGTTAGTTTCCCCGTTCAGGGACATTTTTGAAAAAAATGCAGAACAAGTTTCAAGGAAACAAAGATAAGGTGCACAATATTTTGGAACACTGTATCCTTCAACGTTGAACAAACCATACAACTAATATATAGGATTTTTGTCCTATTCAGCTTTGGCGGATACTTAACCCTACCCACTCCAGACGTCTTATGGAGTATGTGAGTAGGGGTCTCTGAGAAAAGCACGACTGAGTTACTCAGTATCTAGCGTTAAATTAGTGCCTTACCAAACGTTGGGCGCCATGTAGTGTAGTTCCTATTTCCCTAATAGGCTCTGCGCATTGGAATAATATACCCTATAGGTTTGGCATAGGACTGAGGTCAGTATGCCCCTATCGAGTATATTAAACTTAATTACTTTGTGCCAGCTAACTCAGAGGCCACTAGAAACTCCCTGTAAACAAGAAGGGAGTAGTTTCTGGCAACTGCATAAACATGACAACTTTGTTTCCCTTTAGAATCGGAACGCTCTCAGAATCGTGGAAACAACAGATAACAGTTTCACTCAGCTAATCGTGCATGCTTAGTTTCTTCAGAGTTACACAGAAAGGATAGACAGGCGTTTCAATAAAAGGATTTATTGAACAGTCTCGTTTCTCGTGTAAGAGATATGAGCTGTTACAATCATAAGACAGTATGCGAGATATATTATGTACAGCGTAAGCAGTAGAAAGAAATAATACTGCGCTAGCATTATCTTTTAGCTATGACACATATATTCATATACATAAATAACATAAGCTAAAAATGCGAGTACTCATAAGATGCTTCACTAACTAGTTCTACCCCAGTGTACCTAACCTAAGTGTAGTGCAAGGCAAGAAGTAGGTGATGTATTCTATAGTATGGTATGCTATAGTATGCCAAGTCTGGTATTCCAATTCTGGTATGCCAAGTCTGGTATGCGAAGAGTCCCCCAAGGTTCTAGTCAACTCCATACCTTGAGAATGAGAGAGGTGGGAATCTCTTTCCGGGTCTCGAACTCTAACACCCTGCAAAGGGAGTCAGAACACTGGAAGCAGGATTCTCTGCGAGCAGGGATGACAGCGTCTCTTGTCAGTGCGTCAGGCCGGGACACGGGCTCCTCTAATGTCGAGGTCTCCTCCTACTTGCTTGGGCAAGGGAAGGTAGATTTATACCCGGTAGGTGCCTTGGAATGTTAGCATTGACGTAAAGTCGGGCAGAGGAAGACGTCAGGAATGAACCCTTAAGGAATAGCGGTTCATGCATAATAAATGAGTTCTTGGAGAAATCAATAATCCTGTGCTAGGGGAACTCCCAAGAGCTTAAGGGTCTGGTTTCTAAGAACTCGTTGTGACGTTAGGGTGGACGGATGTAGGTGACCATGCCTGTATTTGGATAGCATGGCTAATGCCTAAATAAGGACTGGGATCTCATGCCTATATAAGGGCAATGCGAATTGTGCCTATATAAGGACATGTATCAGGAAAACCTATATACGGACACCAAAAGCGGAATACAACAACGCTCCATGTTGTGGGTGAAGCTTTTGGAATAAATACTTACGTTTATCTTGGAAGACGACTCTTGAGTGATGACTTGATGAACCATTACATCTTGGCGACGATTGGGATTTTTGCTCGCTTCACCCACCGACCCACACAGTAAGGACCTGCAGCGACCAAATCTCGCAAAAATCCCATCCTCGTCGCCAAGATGTAATGGTTCATCAAGTCTGGCGGGAGCATTTTTTAATTTCCCACCAAACTGTAGAAAAAACAAAGTCTGCTCTCCTGCCCCCCCCTTTTTGGCTCCCCATGGCCTGATGAGGCTCGGGGAGGGGAGCCACGAAGCCCACTCCCTTTTAAAATAAGTAAGGTTCTGGGTGATGGGGTCCCCAAGTCCTAATGAGGCTTGGGGAGGGGGCCATGTGCCCCCCCACTATTTAAAGAAATATACAGCACTGGCAGATGGGGTACCCAGGGCATTTTGAGGGTTGGGGAGGGAAGCCACACAGCTGCAATACATGCCCTGCGCCTAACCCCACGCCACGCACGAGCAAAGGCCGTGCGCAGCGTGGGGTTGGCTACCTCCAGGTGGCTGCCTGCAGGGAACCGGACGCAGGGCTTGGCAGCAAAGATGAAAGGCCATGCACAGCGTGAAGTTGGCTGTCTCCAGGTGGGTTGGCAACAGCCAACCCCCTGCTGTGCACAGTCAAAGGACGAGTGCAGGCTGCCTGTGGGGTTTTGCGCAGGCCAGTCCCTGCGGACATCCCTTAGCACGGCGGGGGATGTGTGGATTGGCTTTACGTATGGTAATAAAATATTACTTTACAGTAAGAAATTCACTGAAAAATACCAAAGGTTAAAGTAACATTACAGTCAGGTGAATATGTCAACTGCCAGATGACCCCTCGAAGGGAGGAGGAGGGAACAGTTCTAAGGACCCACCCAGACATCCCCATGCAGGCAGGTGTAATGACTCGCTGCACCCACCTACCGGGGGACCCCCCCTTCATAAGCAAGCCAGTTGCAGTCTACACAGTAAAAGGCAGAATTAGGACTTCAAACAGCCGGTCTGCGTTTTCAATAATGTGCTCCCCGCAGGGCAAGTGCAAGATTCATGGGCTGCGCTGGGGGCAGCGTATTCATTGGGATAGGGTGCACTGTCCCACTCAGTGCCCGGTGCACCCTGTTAAAGGTGCACTGTGGCCCAGACCAGAGTAGTACGCCCTATAACACAGGCTCTGGTGTTAATGTATCACTTTTTACTGAGCTCTGGATACCACTTTTGACCAATCTCTTCAACATTATATTAGAATGCTCCATTCCTTCTTTATCCAAAACGATCTCACTTTGCCCAGTTTTCTGGATACAGAATCAATTGGGATAAATGCGATTCCCTTCATTTCACACGATACACGACCGTAGCAGCAATCTCAGCCCATCCTTTTTTTTTTTTTTAAACTTTATTTATCCTTTTTGTTATGAATGCGCACAATGAAGAAATTACATTTTCATACACCATGACAGAGTAATTACAAGTGTTTGTAAAAGAGTAATCCATACTTGGTCCACACACCAGAGTGCAAGAGCACGTTCAATCAATTGGCAGATCTTCTCCCACCCCTTAAGACTTTCAAAAATACACATTTGGTTGGTTCCTGTCAGAGAACCCCAGTCTACACAGCTCATACATCGTAAAGAAACAGCAGCATGATAAAACAAACATCAAAATTTTAAACTTAACCCACACCAGTTGGGGCAATACCCGCAGGTTGTGTTGCTGGAGGGGTGGAGCTAAGGAGGTAGGCCTTCAGGGGATGCCAAATGTCTTTTGGCCTGGAAGTAGGGGGCTGCAAAGACGCAAACAGATCACAATTAGTGTTACAGTATGTAAGGCTTGCCAGCCAGGCATTCGTTGTGGGGGTGACCTTGCTTCCCCAGTGAATAGCAATTTCCCTCTTCGCAAGGAGTAAGGCAATTGCTGTGAATTTCCGCAATTTTTTCGGGAACCCAAGTACATAACCCAACAGCGCGACCTCCGGAAGGGGTACCATCTCCTGTCCTATCATGTGCAACAAGATCGCATAAATGGACCTCCAATATTCTCCTATTTTCGCACAGTTCCATGTCATATGTGCAAAGTCGGCATGAGGCCCCCCACACTTCGGGCAGTTATGTGACCTATCTGGGTTCATGGAGTTGATTTTCGCCGGCGACATGCATGTCCTCCACAAATATTTGAAATGAATCAACTTGTGTCTGCTGAAACCGCCTTTGTCTGAGAACAGCAATATGCCCACTGTGAGTCTTGTATTGTGTGACCTAAATCCCGCTCCCATGCTTCTCTAATTCTGGCATCTCTGCCCGGAACCAGAGCCATGGATGCTCTGTAAAGTTTTGAAATCAAGTGATCCCCCTCTTTGCTGGCAATCATTAACGTTAATGGTGAGAAGGACTCAGATTCCAAAGGGAAGTTAGCAATCCTCTCTAAGTGCTCTACGAACTCTACATAAGACAAATTGATCCATAAAAGTGGCACCCCTTAACCGCTCATCCTCCGTCCGACACATGTCCCCCCGGAAACAAATCCCCAAACTTCGCCAGGGAGTAGGAATCAAGAGTACGCTGTACTAATCTCTCCTCCGTAACGGGGAGCCATGGGTTGTTGCTCAATGGTATCTCAGACGAGTACAATACACACCCGCCCGTCACTCGGCGGTTCCGATCTGCCTGGGCAGGGTGTGCCATGTGCTCCTTGTCAAGTGCCTCAAGCTGCTGCTCAATGCGAGATAATGTGCCCCTTAGATCTCTCAACACCCCCGAATGTTTCGCAATACAGACTCCCCGGATATATGCTTTAAATGCTTCCCACAGTACGGCCGACTTCTGCACTGAACCTTTATTTAACTCAAAGTATTCTATGATAGATGAACGGAGCTCAGCATTAAACACCGCGTCCATCAGCGCCTAACCCGGGAACCTACACTGTCTTTCGCAGCCCTCTGGCCTAGGGATCCTAACCTTGAGAACCACCGGGGAGTGGTCTGAGAGTGTTCTGGGAAGGTGCTTCGTCTCCCGGTACCAAGAAGTTAGATTTGGGGACACCAACCAGAAATCTAGTCTGGTCCAGGTTTTATATTGTGCCGCGTAATGAGTGTAGGCTGTTTCCCCGGGGCGGCAAAGTCTCCACACGTCCACCAACCCCAGCGAGTCACAAAGCTCCAATAATGCACCACGAGCTTGCGGCTTAGGATCAGAGGAGCCAGACGTGCTCTCTCTTGTTGGGTCTAACAACAAATTAAAATCACCACCCATACAAATGTAGTCTGCGTCAAGCTGCAATAGTTGCGTGTGTAGGTCATGAAAAAATACTGGGTTGTCAATATTTGGAGCATACACACAAACAAAGGCCACCCGGTAGCCCATTAAGCGCCCCGATGCCATCGTATAGCGACCCTCCCCATCGTTAGGAACACATTCCACCTGAAACGGCAAGCGCTTATGTAGCAACACTGCAGCCCCTCTAGCATATGAACTGTAATTTGCAAAATAACTATGGGGGCCCCAGGATGATGCAAAGCCAGTGGAGGTAAGTTTTGGCAGGTGCGTCTCTTGCAAAAAGGCGACATCTACTTGGTGTCGCTGTAGAGACACTTGCTTCCCTTTTCTAACATTATTAAGTCCTCGCACGTTCCAAGTGATTAATGTAAGGTCCGAAAATGTGGAAATCCTACCCCCGGAAGTCATAATAACAGTTAAAACCTGATCGTGTGTGCGTGACAACAAGTACTAGTCTCATCATGGTGTACATTTAACTCTGTGCGCAATAGAACCCCCATGCAACGAATCTCCCCACCCCGCACCCCCACCCATCCCTGCCCAAACCCAAGCAGGGAAGATCCCCATTAGCAACCCTGTAGAGTATAACATGGGAACGTAATGTATAGCAATAAGGGGTCAGTTTCACGTACATTCAAACGAAATGAAGATTAAAGGCGATACAACACTAGGGGCGAGGCAACGCCACGCCGCACGCCCAATTATTTAGAATCATAAACATTAACAGTATATGCAATAGCCCTAACTGCAATAAAGTATGGAGAAAAAAAGAGTCGTTTTGTGTACAGGATACCATGCCATAAATCATTCTGATGAAAAAAGTTCACCACTAGCCACCGATCCGCTGTGCGATGGGGAGACCCTGGTTGGATCTTTGGCCTTTCCGCTGGAGTTTGCTTTATAGTCTTGGCAAAAAGCCTGGACCGCCGCTGGGGTATCAAAGATTCTGGACCTGCCATCCACGTCCACCTGGAGGCGTGTCGGGTATATCATACCATAACGCAGGCCCAGATTACGAAGCGTGGCCTTCACTCCAGTGTACTTTCTTCTCGCCTCCTAGACCATAGCTGTGAAGTCAGGGAGCAGCGCCAAAGTAGAGCCCTGCCAGGTCGTGGCGCCATGTTCCCTAGCCAGTCTAAGCACCGTGTCCCTGTCTCGGGCGATAATAGGCCTGGGAGGACACCCCGGATTGGGCCTAGGGAACGATGTGCCCGCTCTACTAAGAAGGTGGGAGTGAAAGCGTCTTTGCCAAAAAGATCATTAAGTAGTTGTTCATCAAATAAGTCCATTCGCCCCACGTTGGTGGACTCCGGGACCCCTAAAATGCGAATATTATTGCGCCTGCTGCGCGCTTCCAAGTCCTCGTTCTTCAAGGCAACTGACTTGAGTATTTTCTCCATCCGATCAATTCTTTTCGTGGACTGCGCCGCGCCATCTTCCAAATCCGACACCCTCCCTTCTACATTGTCCAGTCTCCATTCGTGTGTATCCAACTTGGCCCCCATTGTGTCTAGCCGTTTTTCTAGGGCATCAAAACGCCCATCTAGCGCTCTAAATCCGGCCCAGAGTTCTTGCATCAGAGCCTCTGAGCCCGGGAGTAATCGAAGTAGCACCCTCCACTCCCCCCTCTGCCATGTTTGCATCAGACTCCACTGGCGCAGTGTCAGGGCAGCCAAATTGTAGCAGGCGCTGTTTCGGTTCTTTCCGTCCCATATCCCAGACCATGCACACGAACAGAGTTCCCAAAACAGAGGTCAGAGAGCAATTTCACCAGGCAGCCATGAGGGGGGGAGCAGTTCAACAAATTAGCAACACCTGAGGCCAGTTAAAAATAGTCGCAGCAGGCAATGGGGCTCACACGTGGGCACACGAACTCCCAGAGTCTGGTAGGCAATAGATCCCGCTCATTCAGATTTCTTTATGTCCAGGCAGGGGGCCACTTACTGCAATACGCCACCGCCGATCCCCACTGCCGGCACGGATCACACCAGCCATCGGAGGGAACAGGCCCAGACTGCCGGAACACACCACGCACCTGGTGTCTCGATCAGGAGCTCCACTCGGCTCCACTGCAGCAACGCACTCCGACTGGTCGTCGCACGGGGCAGTACCTCAGCGAGGATCAGAGCACTATCTCCTCAGCCACTTACCACATCTCTGCCAGGCCGCTCTATTTGATGAAAGGTCCCCCGGCCCACCTGCCGCTCCAGCCGCCATAGTGCCTCCGGGGCCAGGTAGGCCGATTCCGCTGTAAGGCAGGGGGGGTGGGGGGGAAGGGGACAAGCAAAGGCTGCCTCAAGTTCCGCCAACCGGCCGGATACCTTGGATAAACCGGTAGCCCGCGCGTCCGGGTGCACAGCGGGCGCCACAGCCGATACTCTCGGGGGCAGCTCACCAATTTAGCCCGCGCACAGGCCCGCAGCCTCCAGGCCTCACAGGCCGCAGCGGGCAAACAATGCCTCACTCGCTCTTCGCCTCTTCAGCACCCCCAAACACGTCGGTCAGGATCTCCGCTTACAGCGGCGTACAATTCTCTGGCAGTTTACCCAGGATATGTGTAGGATAGGGCCAGGATGTCGAGCTTCGCGGCGGAGCTTCAGCGCTGTGCGACCATCTTGGTGGGTAGCCTGGCCATGCCCCCGATCTCAGCCCATCCTTCACTAGGAAGCGTATGTGCCTTAAATATTAGGGAATAAACGTCACTCCTAGACTCAGTAATATGATGGAAGATAACCTGAACCCTTTGATAGGCTCCATAAAGTCAGATATCACTTGACAGAACTATCTCAGCATTTCGATGTAGGCCAGAGTCCAAACCCTCAAAATGAACGTCATACCCCACCTGAATTATGTCTTTTACGTAGTATTCTTCATCTCCCGACACAGACCCTACAAAACCTCACTACACTCACAAAAGACCACATATGGACAGGGAGGAAACCATGTCTGAAACTAGCCAAACTACTGGGGCCACGGAATGGGGAGGATTAAGTCTCTACCATGTGGAGCATTCATTACTATGGGAAAGTTCCACCATGCACAAAGGAGCTTAAATTAATGGAAACGGCTCAGTCGGCATTAGAGGGCTAGAACCTAACTGGACACGACTGAGCGGCAAAAGAATCTGAGTCTTAGACAATAAGCTCACAGCAGGCAGACTGAAAACGACTGCGGAGGCAAAGGCAGAGTATCAACTGGAACAGACAAGCTTCTGGGTCTTTTGGAGACTACATCATTGCCTGATGGCATTACTGGCAAACTTTTTAGTGACCCTACCTGACTCCACCTTGCTTCATTATTTGCAAATGTGGGTCACTTTCAAGAGAGTGGTAGCAAGGATCTACAACATATTTACTAAACATGTGCACTCAATCTTGGTCTATTGACAAGTGAAAGAATGGTGGTCTTCAATACTCCACCTAGAGAATACCCTTTAGGACCGGGAAGAACTTTTGGCGGGACACGATAAGACACTGAGGGAGTCACACCTGCAACTAAGTTATTAAAAAAAATCTTACATAGGTGGCATAGGTCCCTGAAACGCTTACAAGACATGGGAATAATGATGGTGGCAGTGTGCTGGAGGTGCTCCAACACTGGCAGCGACATTTTGCACGTTTTGTGGGAATGCCCCACCAAAGCCACGTATTGAAAAGATTTCTGGCCGGCAATATGTACCAACTTAGGGATTCGTAAACAATCGACCGGTCAGACGGCACTTCTCCAGGACGATGCACCCTACCCAGAGGTCACCCACCAATACAAATGATGGTTCAACACAGAGCTGGCAGTAGCCAAACTATATCTCCTCAGGCTTTGGAGATCCCCACTCCCCCTCAACTGTACACTCATGGCACCAAATAATGCACATTACAGCGACATAGGAATGTATCATATACCAGATAAACAATAAGATGGAGAAATTCAACAGGATATGGGGAACTTCATTGACATGTAGCGACAAATACGCCCCGGCCCTCCGTGGACCTCTGTATCATCCAATCACCCCACACTAGACTCACACCCACTGAGCATACACCTAACCTTAGAAGGTCGCACCACTGTTCCCCCTGCCCCATCCTACCCCTGCCACAGAGAGGCAAGCCCTCTTCACATTGTACTCATTATGGTTCTGTATCTGGAAGGTTTTTGACCACTGGATGGTGAAACTCTTAATTGAACCGGCGCCTTAGTGCGGAACTGTCTACGTCTCTTATACAACATGATGTATGTATCTAAAAGTTAAAACACAAAACTTGTTAAACAAAAAAAACTTTATATTGGAAAAGTGGCATGATGCTGAAGGCAAGCATGGAATCTGTCATTTCAATTTTTAAGAAAAGGGAGAGAAATGATCAGACCAGTTAAAACATCCAGCTAGCATTTTAATACCACAGGAAAGATAAAAGGCTGTATCACTCATTCCTGGCTTCAGAGACGGGCCGGAATAGAATGGTTTTAAGAAGGATGTAGTGGTGGAGCATCATGCACATTTCTACTTGATTATAGTAACATATGTTAAAGCAAAATCATTGTGTATTTATGATACAGAAAGAGGTATAACCCCATTTAATTTCATGGATACAATGTGTACATAGGAACCCTAAGGCTTAAAAGAGGAAGAGTATAAAGTCTTTACTCTTTCAAAGTGTCAGTGCATACTGGTACCCGTCCTGTTTTATTCGTTTACTAATACTCTGGAGTTGCACCTTATTCACGGCACGTATGACTCTCCTATAACGAGCAGTTAATTCAACATTATGCAGTTCTGATCTCAAGCATACAGAAAGGATTCCAAAAAATGGTTACAGTATATGTTACTTACAATGCGTCCAGTGAGTATAAATATTAAGAAGCCACAGTCAAGGAAGTGCAAAATTCCCCAGTTCGAATGTTCGGAACATTTTGGGTGATCAATGCCTAGAACAAGTTAAGTAGTGTTGGGGTGTTTAGGCGTTCTAAAACGACCACCAAAATCTAGTAAGTGTAAAACAGATTAATCTACAAATACTGGGTACTCGTTTGCCAACTTTGATGTATATTATACATTAGGAATTAGATTTACCTTATATAGTGTACAAATTTGACCATGTAACAATGACTTGTGGATTTTAATAGCTTTAAACGACAAAATAGTCCTGATGTGGGCCATATTAAAAGATGTTGTAATCTGGATGTGGCAATAATTATTTAATGGATGTGATACTTAAAAAAATACTCTTGGTAAAAAGAAGAGAGTTAATGTCTTTGGAGAGTCCATCTCAAGTCTGAGATCCAATAAAAGTGCGAAAGCCTTATTCATATGTGGAACTGTCTTTCTAACTGTGAGCATTCTGAAATTCAAAAAGCTCTGTCAGTACATATTTACCTTTCAAACAGGTTACAGGTTTGGTGGAGAACCTGATCCTTGCCAAGAATAATGAACCCAGAATCCTACAAACACATTTTAGAGTAGAGCAGATTTTGGAAGGGTTAGTAAGGATTCAAATTATCCTGCTTATTTTAAGGATGTATTTGTTCCTATGATAACTATTAATGCTTAATAATGCAGTATGATGCATTTTCTTTTTTATTGTAGATGCAGCTTAGAAACTGTATTTATAGATGCTGCCAACTCTTGAGGTAATCTCAGGGATGAAACGTTTTCTAATAGCAACAGTGAAATGGCAGGAGGAGACTTTTAAATTTATGAGAACGTTTTTTTGGGCAAAATTACGCAGTCAAAAGTAATGTAAGGACTGTGCCAGAAGATTACACAGTCATAAGTAATATAAGGATTGTGCCGGAAAAAATGTGAGACACAAAGACTTTTGTAATTTGGGTAGCAGTGCGACACTCAAATTCTGTAATTGAGAAAATGGAAATAAATTGACTCCTCAATCCACTTTCCCTGAGACCCAGCAGCAGAAAAAGGTCCTTATTTGTTGTTTCTATCAATTCCCCCTGACAGATTGCCCTAGTCGAGGAGGAATTGACACCACTGCACGCTTCTACCAAAGAACCTCTTTTTCACGTGCAATGTTTCTTTTGTAATTTGCTGAACACTAGCCTTCTGACTCAGCAAACTGACCTGCAAAACACACATGTACCAGTTCCGTCTAAGTGTGTGCAGTGCCAAGAATTATTACCTTAACCAACTAAGTACCAAACTGTAGAAAATTATGATTTGTTTTACCACTTATATTCTCAGAAGGCACTCTTTGCAGCAGTGAATATATAGCTTTGATTAAGATTCTAAATATGGGCTATGGTCTCTCAAGACAACATTTCTTAACAGCACTGGATATACTTACCTTTCCAATTTTCCGGTGATCCCGGTTTCTTGCCTCTTCCTGAAATTTTTCCCATTCCTTCATCATCTTCGTATCGGGAAAGGATATTCCATAGATTCTCTGCAGAGTCTCCATGTCCGCCTTTCCCTCCCAGTATGTAGAAGAATTCTAATATTAAGAACATATTACAGAGACAGCTTTTAAATTCAAATTCAGTCCTTGCTGTTACTCAGCTATGCCATAAGTCTATAAAAACTGTCCCCTATACATAAAATGCCGACACAACATTAATCATCGACGCTTGACCATCAACGAAAGAAAATGTACATTTTAAAAAGCAGACCAGAAAAAAACAATGTACATGCAGGAAGGTGTTTCTCCTCACGCCTCATCACATTATATTGAGGAATGGCTATGACAACTATTTATAGGCAATCACATCAATTAACTGCTTCTGACAAAAAGTAATTGCACAAATTGCAGCATGGCATAAAAATACTTTATGGGCAACTTTCTGGCGACAGTCAAAAATGTGTTAACCCATCTGCTCAATCCTCGATAATTACGATGCTGAGAGGAGTCAAAAGTTCCTCCTTCTTCACTGGTACTTCTGTGACCCATGGAAGGGATGCAGGGCTTGTGTGAAGCTTGGAGTCTTTCAACTTTGAGCAGCATAAAAACCATTTAGAAAATGGTTGGACACATTTGGAGTAATATGCATTTTAATCATTGGGTCAATTACCGATATAATTCTATTTTCCTCTTTAGATTTAGAAAAAGCATTTATATGGCTTAAACGGAAGCTCAAGCATTAAAAAAAACGCACAACTCCACCATACCCTTGCTTAATTGACAGACTAGAAGCTGGTACTAGGAACAATACCTTTTATTCTTTGCACTGCCTTTTGACAAAAAAGCCTAATTTAATGCTTGAAACAAATCTGAACATCTGCAATTTATAATTGAATCAATATTTTTACCTTATAAATTTTGAAAGCTTTGATTTTTCCAGTGTGTCTCACATGGGGACCTCTGCAAAGGTCAATCAAAGGACCACATCTACAACATAAAACACAAAATATGTATAAAAGTAAAAGAAAACCAAATCCACTAAAATTAATACTAATGTTAGTTTGGGCTCAAATTACAAATAGTGTATAGATGCAGAGAACAGTCTGTAACACTGTGGTGCCCCTTGAATCCTTCTATTAAAACAAAAATAAGGAGTTAGTGGTTGCAGACTGCCCTTTGTTGCAATATTTTGATCTCAGTGTTAGGTCACTGATCAGGAGAGGACCTTTCCAGGAACAAACAAATTACCCTTTAAATACACTAAACTTTCCTTTTGTTTCATAAAAATAACACAGACATTTTTTTCAAAGATGGATGTTTAGAGCTTGCCTGACATTAAGACTGCTCATAAATCATTTATTGTGGTTTTAGCAACTAGGCAGCCTTATTTAGGTTTTAACATTAATTACAGTCTACACTAGGGCTTTACTCCTGCTCACAGGGACACCAGTCACACTTACTGGGACTTTGCCAAACATAGTCCGATGACAGAGCATCAATTTCAATCACAGATATTGGGGCTTTAGTGCCACTTCCGTTGCCCCTACCCACAGTCACATATATCAAGGTCTTAACCACTTTCATAATGAGATAGCTATGCTTCAGCCAAAATCAATTGTTGGGCATCACACCAGTTGGTGTTAGTTGTATTGTCATTACTGATATATACACACACACACAGTGCTTTCATTACCACTTTGAAGGCCTAAAGCTCTTTCTGGATGGTCAGGCTTCATAATTTACATAGTGCTGCATACCCAATGCAAGGTTTGAAGGCACTCCTATTTGTTTCAGGTTGTTGCACGCCCTTGGGAGTGCATAGTTGGGACCTCTAAAGTAAATGGATTTCAGTCAGTGGCATAAAAAAACAAACCCCCTGGAGATACTATTAAGCCATTAGGGAGTGCTAGTCTATGTTCCCTTTAGGCTGCGCGGGAGCACGCAGTCTTGCCACTTTGTGCGCACAGACCATCTCTGGGAGCTCCCTGGCTACTTCTAGGACCAAAAGGAATAATAAAAGGACATTTTGCCGACGACAGGTGTGAAAACTCCTTCTTCGGCAGGTGTTAAAACTACTCTTTTGTGCGTGGCAGACTGTGTTGCTGGAGGCCCAGGACATGCACCAAAGACAAAGGGGCTGCTGGTTCCTATAATTTAAGAATGGAGCATTTCAGGAGGCCAATCCTGGGCAGTGTGAAACAAACACGTCGAAGTGGATTATTTTGTTTAATGATTTGGCAAATGCTTTTTACCGGGCCTCTTTTTAGTTCATTATCGCATACGAGAGCTCCTTCAAATACGTGAGTTCAGGAAGCCTAATGGATCAAGGCCGGTTTTAGGGTTGGCGTGTGTGATCAGCAACTTTCAGGCAACAATAATAATGGTAAGATAACTCTGGTGAATAATGATCCTGCTGGAGAGAGATGGATCTTTGTCTAGTGGCAGTTTTGATTTATCATAAAGTAGTGCAGAGGGTTAATATGCCTGCTGCAAAGAAGGTGTACCAAGCAAATCACAGAAATGTATTTATGTCGATAGTTCAGTGGGTACTTCTTTTGTCACAGAGATCCTTTTGTTACTTGTAGTTCATAAGTTACAATCCAAATATAGCACAGTGACCTATGAATTGGTATCAAAGAGCTGCATGCAAACTGAACAGTATAGGTTAGAACGTTATGTTTTTTCCTGTCTTTCATTATCCTATTGTCATGACCTTTAGGATAGTCATGTCATGTATACCCCATTTTACATACATTGTCCCATCCACACGACAATAACGATTCTAAACAAGTGACCTTTTACCTAGTAGCTTGCTCCTGTCTCTTTGACACCAGGCTCTTGGTACTCTATCATAATCCCTGTACCCGACGTACATAAACATGTCCTCAGGCACGGTATAATTATTCTGTATAAGGGTCACCACTTTTTTCATCCTTGGCCAACAGCCAGCTGTGCATGATCGCATTTGTTTGAAAAAACATTCATGATTGTTTCCAAAACATTTATGGGTTTTTTCAAAACATATCGATTCTAGAAGAAACCCTGGAGTGACCACTCTAGTATATAAGACCCTTATTCCCCCCTGCAAATTAGAGGAGAATTCCTTCCAAGCTGACACATGCTGAATCTTCGACAGGCAGCGGTCTGACATTCCTTGCGGGCTGTCATCCTCGAAGTCGAGACTCGGTCCTTCGTTCTCAACCATCAGGTGAGGGGGATGGTTCTTCTCTAGGGGTTTCTTGGCTACATACACGCATATACACGCTACACATACTTATGCTAGGTACATTTAGGCAAATTACTTAGGGAGAGCATTTTAGGAATATGCAAGTGCTACTGTTTTTATCTGAACTGCTGTTTTTATCTGAACTGCTTATGTTCTT
The DNA here is from genome assembly GCA_963921515.1 of Calotriton arnoldi. Classification (NCBI taxonomy): domain Eukaryota; kingdom Metazoa; phylum Chordata; class Amphibia; order Caudata; family Salamandridae; genus Calotriton; species Calotriton arnoldi. The sequence continues at coordinate 2,437,872 of CAWUFW010000142.1, forward strand.
CTTGTTAAAACTATGGTAGAAATGTATCTACTATTTACTATATTGGTACTTGCAATCTCTTTTGTATGCTTCTGTCTCCTGATTGTCGCAGCACGTATGTTTTACACAAGATTGTCGCTGGACCAATAAATTCTTATTGAGACGTTCTAATCGCCATCCTGTGTATTTTCTGAGAGTAAGCGATCCCTGATGAATCAGGGTTGTCATGTTCAGTGGTTGCCAGAAACTACATACACCAATGTAAGACACAGGGGGGTGGTAGTGGCACTGTAAAGCTAGCTGGTCTAAAGGCTGACATATCCTGTGGGGGTGTCCGGAAGTGGTTAGGAAACCAAGCCCTCAGTTTAGGTCATCAAAAACGTGCAGGTCCTGGGGATTCCTAGGAACTACACAACACTATTGTTGTTTGGGTGGAAATAGAGTCTTAGTAAAGCTAACCACAACCACTGGGGCCAATCCTAACCATTGAGGTTAAATCTCCTAGGGAATGAACTTCAAATGCACATGATTGCTGGGTAAGAGCTGTCATCTGAGGGGGCGGTGAGGTTTGTAATTATGTTCTTCAAATGCTACATACTGAAAACTTTAACAAAACATATTTCCAAAAGAAGGGAATAGGTAGACAAGGGTGACAACCAAGGATGTCAGAGATGATGCACGAAATAGTCAAGATCTAGATTCGATAGAGAAACTGTAGAATGAGAGAGAGATCAAAGAGAAGACAAAGAGATTAGAGAGAGGTTGGGAAAGAGAGAATGGTAGAATGTAGATTGAAGAGAGGAGGCAGGATGAGAGAGAAGTAGAGGAGAGCAGAAAGGGAGAAAGAAAAGTGAGGAAAGTAAAGAGGCGCAATGAGACAAGACAAAAACTTTAAAAAGGGAGGAACGAGATAAGGACAAGCGAGAGAGAAAGAGTGGTAGGGGATAGGGATAAGTAAAGGTACGAGGAGGAGATAAGAGATTCATGACGATAGTGAGGAATGATATGTAGAATCATTAGGGCACAAGATTCAGTGTCACTAGGGCTCAGATATGCAAGGAGCAAACTGCACCCCTGTAATGGGTGTCTTTTAATACAGTAAGCAAGAAAGGTATGAAGTTCCTTCAAGTCAAAGTGAACAGACAGCGAGATACAATTGGTGGGATCAAACAGGGGATCATCCCACGATGTTAAAGGGTGAGGGGAGGGGTTTCCCCTTTCGGAACCAGGGCTCTCACACACCTAGCAAGCTAGGTGTCATGCTTCATCATATGAGCCTGCCCCTCGTCAGGTCGGCGCTGCAATACTCGACGGGCACCCAGTACGGGGCTCTTTAGCGAGGATCTTTTGCTCCTGCCGTTGGGTGCAGTGGGGGTAAGGGGCCTAGTGTGTATAGATGTGAAGGGAGTGAGTTAAAACAGGTCAGTTAGTCCTAACAGTTATTTATTCAAGAAGGTAAACTGCCTGATTAAAAAATGGGAGAGTGGCGGTAAACTAGAGGCTATGTATCTAGATAAGTACGCCCTACTCTCAGTCGGTCAACATGTTTCGTGCCCTGGGTGTCAGGAGGATCAAGGCACTTCTTCAGGACCAGGAAAACGCTATCTACAACAACGTGGTAAGGGCAAAACTACCTACCACGTTCTCAGGTAAATAACCTACAGGTAGGGTGAGAAAAGGTAATATTAAAAACACTTCATGTATCTCGTAGATCTGTTCATAAAACAACATAGATGTATGTGTATTCTGTGTATGACGCAGTCACACACACGTGCTCCACACCATGCTCTTGGTGCAGCTTAGTGTCTCAACTCATGCACAAGTAGTGTATAAAAATCCCAGAGTATCAGGATGTAGATCAACATTGTGAAGGATAAAAACAACAGATAAGGCAGAACTGATGCTCACCATAACTGTTATCTAAAGTAGACTTCAACAGTGTCCGGCGGTCGTAAAGGACACCAGATTGTGTCCTGTATGAGTAAGGTAAAGGAAAAGAAGCTGAGTAAAGTTAAAAACTCCATCTCGCAACAACAATTACTTCCCAATCGACTGTAACGTTCAATGGGCAGTAGACAGGAGGGAAGTTGCTGAAGGTCCAGTAAATGCTGACCTTCCCCATGAGGCCAACAGGGTCCCCGTGTGTCCCAGGTGGAAGGGGGCATTGTTGCGGCGTCGCTCAAGTGGTGGCAAAGGTGTCTTTTAATACAAACACAAAGGTGACGGGAGGTCATTTTTTTCTGGCTAGATTAAGGCCGATGGTACCCTTGCTATGCCACTAATTTTGGTAGCTTGCGCATGGCACATACTTGCATATTAAGTTGTTGTTTGTCTTCAGTGCACACAGCCTTGAATGTATTGCACAAAGCACCTTTATTGCCACACAAAGGACAAAAATTAGAGGGAACATTGGTGCTAACCCAAGTCTACCTTCGAGCAACAGTGAATCGGTTCATTGAAGGCACTATAGCCACCACAGCAATGCAACAGAGTGTATAACCAGAACCAACAGAGGAAGAGCTAATTGGAGACACTGTAGAGCTACCAAAGGAGTGCTATAAAAGTCTACCCATGATGTAAAGTTGATCTGGTTTACTGGAGACAGCATTAAACCACCAAATGATTGCTATATGGAGTCTGTCTAGGAGCAACAGAGGACTAATGCAATACATTGGAGGCGCAGTTAATCCACCAAGGGAATATTAACCCAAGTCTATCCAGCAGATAAAGGACCAGCTCACTGGAGTTCAACTGAGCTACTGTAACTTTACTCAATGGCACAATCCGTTATAAGGCTTTAGACCACAGTCACAGTAAGGTACTGGAGGTTTAGCCAAGGTTAAAAGAGAATTAACAACACATATTGTGTGTGTTTGAGGATGTAGTTCATTGCAGATTGTGGGAGGTTAAAATTCACAACGACAGTCATTTTAGAGGAAATAGCCACCCTTACAGTCAGCTACTGAAGCTTTATTCCTACCTGCAGTTCACCACAGAGGATTTCAAGACACCAAGTCAGTTATGGAAACTTTAACTACAACCCAAGGCTGTTACTGATGTTCAAGAACCATGCAACAACATACATAGAATATTGCCATGACATTCAACAGACAGGGACCCTTTAGCAGGTTGCTTTATATTAAACACGCCTTGTTATGGTCGATTTTCTAGCGATTAAATCATAAATGCCTAGTTTGCTTGCGCTCATCGTGATGATTTTAAATTTCTTCTTCAGGGTCCCATAAGTAGAGAAGTACCCTTGAATCAAATGCTTAATTTTATTTATATTGCAATGAACTGGCATCACCAAAAAAAAGAACAATGCATAATTTTAAAGTATACAAAATGCACATCTGAATATTAGCTTTACCTGTATACTGTAGTTGTTGGAGTATCAACCTTCTCATTCAGGATTCGGCATTTAAATTTATTATACTACAAGAAAAGGCAGAGACCATAAATCAAACTACATAATGATGCCAATTGTGCTTCTATAGAAAAACAGTTAGAGCACTGAAACATCTAGAACCCACAAAACAGTAGCTAAAAGAACTGATGCAAGAGTGCTAAATTCGTAAAAGCCAATATCACAACCTGCCATAAAACTCCATATTAACAGAACTAATGGTGCACCAGACTCCTTACAGTTTGAGCTCTCCACTCTGTTTCTTTAGCTCACCCTACAGGGTAATTCTCCTCAGCTCACGAAAGCTGAAGATTCTGAAGAGTGGGACTTGGGCCGGGGTTTCTGTGGCTGTGTACTGTTCACTAGTCCTTGCAGTAGGAAACTAACCATCAGAATCCAGGTAGAGATGTAAAAAGTATCAATCACCCTGTTAACCAAGACTGTTCACAGACACTGGCGAGGAGCAGAAAATTAGAAGATGCAGTTCCTCCGTCCCAGAGATATTCCTTCAGATCTCCAGCCAGCCAGGCCCATTTCTGTCCTAAACAGGATGTTGAGGGCAGGACAGAGGACAAGAACAGCATGACTAAGGGTGTGAAGAGCACAGCCCTGAAGGTGCAGAGGGTGGCCCTGGGCATGCACAGTGTGACCCAAGAGGTGCATGGCCTAACTCTGCAAACCTGAGGATGTGCTAAAGATGCCTCACTGAGTGCAAGGCATGGCTGAAGCTGTGCGGAGTGGGTGCAGAGTTGGGTTAGGTGACTGAGTGTGGAGAGTGTGAGGGAGGAGTGGAGACTGACTGGTTAAGAGAGCACAGAGCATGAAAAAGTGGCAGAATATGCTCATGTTCCAGTACTTTATTTCATAAATAAAGTAATAAATGCCAATGTGGACTCATAAAGCTTAGGTGAAAGAAGCCCAATATCCTACCAATAAGAAGATCTTACTTTCTAACACTGCAGATATTATACTGCTCTAAAATGGTATAGAGGAATCTTATGATCTGAGATAGAGCAAATCCATGGAATGAATGTGCTAAGTTCATTGCACACCTGTGTGGATACTTTATTTGATGTATTGCTCCAAAGAGCCCCCATCATTCCAACAGTTCTCCAGGTCACAGCCTTTACATCCCTTACTCTCTACATCCCTTACTCTTGAAACTCATTCCAGTCTTCTCTTCCAAAACCTACAGACAGTCGAGACCCTAATCACCAAACATATCAATGAAGGAGGAAGTGTTGTTGGGAACAGAAGTAAATAACAGCAACCAGAAAGTAAACAGAGATTAAGGTATGTAACAAGGGCCAGAAGAGCCTCTTTTAGAAATGAAAACAGAGATTTAAGGAACAACAGGAACACTGTGACGTAGGACAACCCAACACTGTGACCAGAGCAAATTGTTATATATCGTAGGTGTTTTTTCAATCATACTGGTAGTGCAGTGGTAAAAGCTAGGTTTCAGTGAGGCAGAAAAAAGCAATCAATTGGTTAAGATTTCAAGAACAAGTTCAGAAGGAAGAATAAGACAAAATAAGTGGTAGGAAAAGGGGAGGTTAAGAAGAGGGACGAACTGAGTGGCGGGGGAGAAGGATGGAGGAATTTAAAGTATGCATATGGAGTTAAGGGTACAGCGATTGAGGTAAATGGGGCATCAGAGAAAAATGGGGGGATAAGAAATTGGGATGTAAAGAGACAGAAGAGGAGAATGGAATTTGTAGGTATTAAGTGGAAGACATCACTAAAGAGCAAATGTACGCCCTCCCCAAGGATGAGTGTGGAGGTACAAAAGAAGTTGTTTGTATGAAATTTCAATGAGTCTGTGATACACAGTTGAAGGGAATGGCCAGTATTGGTGACCACATATTACACGACTTTCTACATTAAATGTATCCTGGAATAAAAGTTTATTTCAAAGGAGTGGAGTTTAGCACCCCAGCTACAATGCTGTACTCTACTGATGGCTGACTTTTGAAAATTCACCATGGACATCCATGCATGAGCGGGTTGAATAATTTATACATTACCTTAAACATTTCTAGAAGGACCTCCTTGCTTATTTCCAGTCGTTCAAACGCCTGCTTCTCTTTAATGATATTTTTACACATGTTCTCCAGTAATGGAAATTCATTACTAGACACGCCCCTAATGGGATAAAAATACAATGTTATTTCCCACTTAATGGCTGCACAGTGTTTTTTTACATAATAGGAAACCACAGCAATAGAACATATTAGCCCAACATATCTGGATCATTAGGACAATTTATAACACCAGACTTGCACTCTATTTTGTGTTTGTCTAATAATAACAATAATATTAATAATACTATTATATAGCTTTGTAGCCCACAGTAGCGGGCTATACCAGCCATTAAAGGCCCGAGCCAAAGTCGAGGGCCTTTAATAAGGAAGCAGGCCTTTATTGACCAGTATAGCCCAGCTATGGTGGGCTAAGCTATAAGAACATTCCGCCCCATGAGGGCAGAATGTTCTAATTAGAAAAACAAAGGCCCCTTGGAGCCCAAAGGGGTTGAAATCCCCCTCAGCTCCGAAGCCTTTGTTCACAGTGCTTGTTGTGAATGTTCTACAGTTAGCAGACGCTCGCAGGGCCACGGCGGTTAGCTGTTGAACATTCACAGCAAGACCTGTAAAAGGGGGCTGAAGTCAGCCCCTGGTTCTCCCTGAGACCCAGAAGCTGAGCAGCATTCACCCCTCCCTCCTTCGGAAGCCCTAGTGACACTAAGCTACAGGAAGAGGGAAGGGTGAAGGCTGCGTGTGTCCTCATGCATGGCCTCTGCCTTTTGCTTTCCTCGGACTAATTAAAATATATTTTCGAGAGGCAGGAGAAAGAGAAAGGCAGGGGCTGTGTATTAGGACATTGAATGTTGAGAGCAGTGGGACAGTTTATGTAGGCCGCTGCTCCTCCATTGTCTTCAATGGAGCTCTCAACATTGCTTTGTTCGCCCTAAGTTGGCAGGGTATGCCCAGACGTGGGTCCCTTGCTCACTTTGCCACTGGATTCAAACTAGCCTGGCTGATGACGGCTGAATTGCCAGAAACCGGTCCCAGGATGCTTGTTTCCGGTCCAGGGAAGACATGGCTTGGCAGTTCGGGCTGGACTGTTCCCATGAGGCACAGGGTCAGACTGATTTGCATATGGCCATGTCTGAACTGGGGTGGTGGAGTGAGCTAAAGAATGATGATGGATTAAACCCAGATCAGTTGACTGGGGGTGAGTGTTTGATTAGCTCAAGCGCTCCGTCCATCATCCCCTTTGGTATCGTTATTTTTATTGTACCCCAGAGGTCCCAACTGAAGCACATCGGTGATTTCCGCATATAGGACTGTCCATCCTAAAGGTGTAAAGTACCAGCATGTGCAATGGCATCTCTTCTCACAGTCGTCAATACACTCCATGCTTTACATTAGGCACACATTACTGCCACCATGTCATTCAACCTCGTGTGCCTCACCCTGGATCAGAGGTTCTTAACCTTTTGACTTCTGTGGATCCCCACTTAATAATTACTGGAACCCGGGGACCTCCACTGAATCATTATTGGAATCCGTGGACCGCCACTGAGTCATTACTGGAAACAGGGTTTCCCAGCCTAAGCATTTTCAATGATTTGAACAGCAAAACAACACACAAAAAATACAGAAACAAGCATTCTTCCAACAAAAACACAAATTATGAAATATTTTACTTATTTCACAAATATGCAAAAAAAAAAAAAAAATCGGAAGATTGGAGCTTTTCTAAATTCAGTTTAGGCCACTCATAGTCCAAACTATATAATCTGTTTGAAGCACTTTCACTGCTCCCACAATTTAATCTGAGGATACAAAATGTTAAGCCACCAGTTTCCATTCAGAATTTCATCTTTCTCAGACATTTTTAAGGTCCCCCAAATGAGCCCCATTATTTTTAATACCTTAAAAGTGTGATTTTTTAAGCACATTTAGAGACTATGTTGTTGTGTCTGTCTTAGTGGTGTTCTACTAAACCACCAATCAGTGGATTTTTTAATTTCCCAGGCAAACTACACAAAGGTCATCTTGCCTACCATGTCACTGACAAGAGTGAGCTGCAGGAATAACCAGGAAGAAACAGGACCAACTGGTGACTGCCAATATGGTCATGTGGCACCTAGGCTAAAGGATGAGTGGTGGCAGTGGGAACATTATTCAGTGCTGCTGTTGACTTCACCACGCACTTCCTGCCACTTGGAGAAGCCTGCGCAGCATGATCAGTGAAGCACATAAATGGACATCACAACCTAGATGCTTTTGATAAGAACAAGACTGACAGCCTCCACCAAACAGAGTGAAAACAAAGAATTTTAAGGACTGTCTGGAGGCCTTGTTTCATCTGCCTGTCCAGGTTGCCTACGGATTCACCTCTTTTTGTTCCCTCAGAAGAGAGGTGAGCTCTGCATCTGTATCAATTAATGAATGCTAAGTTGCGCAACAATAAAGATGTATTGCTTAGATGTTATACCTGCTGTTTTCAATCAGGTGAGACAAGCCAAGTTGTTTAGTAAATTAGCTCTACGTTGAAGGAAGCCAACAACGTGCGACTTGCAGGACAAAGATCCAAATAAAACAATGTCCCTATTCCAACATTGTTCATGGGGCAAACTATAGAACAACATAACCACCTAGGTCTACTCTGGAAAAAACTGACAAACCAAGCTGCAAACAGCTAGATTTTATCAGTGTTTTGGCAAAAGCACAAGAACACAACACAGTGATCGAATGTGATCCTGTAATATTTGGTTTATTTTTAGTTATCCACAAGGCATCTGTTCACCCATGGTAAAACTAAACTATAACTTAAGATTTATCAGTAAATGCACAGTAGACACCATGAAAGGGACTAGTGCAATACACTTTCTCCTAGCCCCACCCCTACACGTACACTCAGTGTTCCATGTCTCCCAAGTGAAGTCACTTATTCCAAAGTTGCATCCATAGCCAAAAGATAGGCAGCACATAACAAGACCAAGCACTATAAAGACATTGTGAGTGCACATTAAGGACAACAACCAAATTAGGGGATCAACATCATGCTGAAGAATTGGACAGGGAGTCCAGCACGTCCTTTTTCTCCCGTACAAGCTCCTGATGGATGTCAATGTCTTCGGTAGACATCTTTGGCAAGGTCAACCTATATAGATTCTGTCAACAGCACTGATGCCATGCTCCATCATTACACAGGAGGAACTTGTCTTTGGTCCTACTCAAACACCGAACCTGAAGCAACAAACAAAGCGACCATGACCCCATAGTGGCCCACAACCCAACACCACATTTTCCTGCTGCACCTCACATACAAAGCCACAACGGACTTGGGGACCAGATGACTCCATTAAGGCGCATACCACAGAACATGTGACTGACCGGGCTCAGTCTGAATATCTGTTCACATATCCTCAAACTCAGTATTTTGCCAGGTACAATACAACAAATGTTACATATACATTTAGCCAGGATGAACTGAAATATAGCCCTACACGTTACTGCACCGGGATATAGCACATACAGTAAGACTGTACATCACAGTATATTGTACAGAGGTGCAGTACACCATCCCACAGAGCAAAAGGATAGTGTGGCATAGCACCACTGGAACTATAACTCCGAGGTTAAGCTAGGTGTGCAATAACATCCGGCTCAGGTGTACATGCACCTAAAATAGAGGTAGGAGATAATCTGCTATTGGAGGAAAAAGGATTAGATCAAGAAGTCAAGCATTAAGTATTTGTGCCATACCTAGGTTCTGAAGACCATCAACAATAGCAAAACAAAGAAACTGATGTGGAGGGAGACACAAATGAGGGTGTAGGTACATAGTGGTCATGATAGAGGAGTGATGGGACTAAAACTGCGTGGCTGTTTACTCACAAGATTCCCCTTAGGTAGGCAGCTGTCTAAACAACTTCACAACAAGTGACATGATTGATTGATTGATTGACAAGGCACACGTCTGTTGTGTTTTTCCTATGCCATTTCCCTTTCCCCTGTACTCTTCTCTCTTTACACTATTCCTTTTGGTAATGGTGCCAAGAGCTTGAGGCTGTGAACAGTGGCCTGAACTTAAACAACTTTCCTACAGTGGAGGACAGGTACCCTGACAGATGCACCAATTTGCAGGATGCTAGAATGAAGGATGTGTAGACCTGGCTGCAAGACACTAAACCGTATCTTATTTGATTGTGTTGCTCCTTAGAGTATTAGGAATTTTATGCTTGCTCCTTTTTGAATTCAGCATGCTTATTTTACTAATAACAAGACTATCTTGAGTACTCAACAGAAGAATTTTATCATCAACTTTAATATAATGCTATGTAAATATAATACATTGTGATTGTACATGCATTACGAGCAAGTTAACCCTATTTAAAAAAAGGTATTTAAATTGAAATGCATTATGGAATGGACCAGTGTGCGATTAAGGTTAGTCTAAGAATAATTCACTTGATTCAATTTAAGTAACATGAATCAATGGTTAGGTTTGGCGTGCAGGTTATGTTAAGCTTAGTAATTACATTTGAAATGAAATGAAAAGTACATTTATATAGCGCATGGCTACCTGAGGGCATCCCAGCGCTGATAGCTGCAGGCAACAGGGCCATCAACTAGGGGAAGAGCCATGTTTTTAACGACTTTCGAAAGGCAAGGTGGTTGGGTTCCTTGCGCAAGTAGAGGGAGGGAGTTCCAGTATTTGGCGGCATTGTATGAAAACCGCCGTCCCCCACTTCTGGTTTTCCGAATCCTAGGAACTACAACAAGATGAAGATCGTCTGAGCGGAGGCATCTGTTTGCACAGTAGGGCCGGACAATAGAATGATTAATAGGAGGGCCCTTTCCGGCTAACGACTTGTGTACAATGCACATAGCTTTGAAATGAACTCTCTCTCTGATAGGTAGCCAATGGAGAGATTTCAGGGCGGATTTAGCCGATTGGCACTTCGGGATATCCAGAAGGATTCTGGCTGCCCAATTTTGGACTGTCTGAAGTTTTGTGAGGGTAGTGCCTGGGACATTTTATTTAAAACAGAATTAAATAATGGCCAGGATTTGGTTAATTTTCATTAAATACAACAAATTACATTTTATTTAATGTTACATTAATTTAAAAAGCTCAATGTAAACAGGAGAATCGAGGCAGTAGTGTTTAAGTAGCTGCACATTACATTTAAACCTAATAATAGAGCTGCTGTTGAGGTAGGGCATCTTAACACAAACCCCACTGCTGCTGCTCCAGGGCAATCACTGTACATAAGCTGCTTTCCATCAGACTTAATGATGTAACCTACGTTTGCAGAATTTAAAAACAGAAATGCTGTACGTATTTAATTTTATTTTGATTTAAAGCATAATTTGTTTTCCTTCCTGAGCTATATAAAACACCCAGATTTCCTCAGTGGCCTGGTTTGCACTAATCTAAACTACAAGTAAATAAACTAATAAAAAATAACAAGGTGGTTAAGAGCCATTACAATCACTGCTTTTTTTATGCTCTTGTCAGAGTTAATGATTTAAAAACACCCTGTAGTGTGAACACCTCACCAAATGAAATGTATGTTTATTGTATACGATCACCTACTTATTCTCCAGAAACATGTCATAATAAAATCCGTTTTCAATGGGTGGACCATAGCACAGGCAGCCACCATAATAATTCTCCATGGACTCTCCAAGGATGTGAGCGCTCGAGTGCCAGTATACCTGTTCATAAATACAAAGAGTTTGAGAAAGCAATTCAAAGAGATTATAATGTGCCTCACCTCGTGCAAGCTCAACAAAACTTTTTGTTTTAAAACTAATTTCAAGACCAGTACATTTGTTGTACACAATTTTATATTTATCACCATCAAGTCTGTCTTCGCTCTATACTGCCTGCAAGACACTGTTCCGAAATATAGGTTTTATAGAGACATTTATTGAGGATCGACTTTTGATATTCAAACGAAACATTAAAGTACTAGCCTACAGTCCTTACTGACACACTTTGGTTGTAATTGCTATGTGTAAATATATGAGCTAGAATCCACCAACATGTTCTACATTGTATACCTGTTTTCTTGTTAGATGCTAAAATGTTAATCAATATTTCCACAAGGCCTATAAAATTAGATATTTTTTTATACTGCAGAAACTGCAGTTCAATTGCATAACTAGTATATAACCGACACAATTAAGAAATTCAAACACTATCAGTTTTCTCAAGGAGTAGAAAACACTGAACAAAATTAATGGATCTGTCTCAAACACTGATTTTTTTCCACAGATTCATGTGTTTGGTTGAATAGTTTTCCACATAACAAGAATCTAAAGTCGAAGTGCCATGAGGAAGAACGTCTTTAAATGAAGCAAGTTTCGAAGTTATCAGCAACAGGGCAATATTGCTAGGTATGTGTTGATCTCCATGAAGTCACTTATTAAATGTCCCCACATAGGACTAATCCCAAGACTGCTGCAGCTGCATGCTTTAGAATGCCCTGGAAAAGAATGGCTGGCCTTCCAAAAGCAGAGGTCCAAGAAAGATATCAGGTTACAACAGCACTAAGCATCAAAAAGTAAACGCCACCTTGGCAACACATGGTTGTCAAAAGTGCCCTCTCCTCCAAACTTCACTGGTGAGATGAAACCAGAGCCTTGATTGGTTTCTTTTCGTAAAGAGGGAAGGACCACCCATTACCACACACCCACCCTCAAGCAGAGCACTATCCTACTATCTGGACACACTTTTACAGGGTTTTTGTTTTGAGTATGGAAGATTAAATACTAGAAGTATAAGAGGAGCGACAAGTAACTTGTGGGAGACTGGTACATACAAGTCCCTTCCTCCACAGTTATCGATAAATTACAAAGAATGCAAGAGGATGTGAAGTGAGGCACCGTGAACGGCGCATAAAAGGATCAGACAGACAGGTTGTTCAGCAATGCTTGACTAGTTGGAGCATCTAGTCTACAGATCATGTAACAACGCATAACGAGTACTGATATATGTGTAGCAATCCACCTAGCAGGTTCGCAGATGAGGTCCAGAAGTCACCTTGTCTCTGACAGCATTCTCATAGAAGTCCTCCAAAGCAGATTTTTTTGTTGCAATATTTAAGCATGCAGGATATAACCCAAAATGATAAACAGGCCCACATAAAGAACCTCATGTGACACACACTGAAGAGTCATAGCCGTTTATATGCTCCATGCAAAAGCAAAGACTCTCTGTAATTTTCGACCATTATGGGTCATTCAGCCTCAAAAACTAGTCACTGGAGATAACTTGGGTAATCAAATCTCCAGAATACTATGAAATGGCCTCTAATGGTGGTTGGTCTGCATGAAAACTTCGTCTATGTAAAAACTGTACAACACACCATGAGAGACAAATCCATAACTTAACTGTCTCTACAATCAAAAAAGCATGGGCAACTAAAACAATCTGCATGATAATCATTGTAGCTGTCATATGTGTAAATATGCTACATTTTGACCAACAATAGCCAAAACAACATTCAGATACTGTGCAAGAAGTGATTCTGAAAGGGAGATAGGCTCTCAAAATGATGGTCAACTACGTGCTGCAGGAGAATTTTTTTTTTTAAATAAAAACTATCAAGTTAGTGTAAGATGGCACCCACTACTGCAAGACTGGCCCTGTGCCTCCACCAATAAATCAAGCTCTGCAGTTTAGAAAAGTAAATTACATAGTGCAAAGAGGGTTAAACTCTTTAATGAGGCTACAAAGTATCGAACTTCATTTCCTCCATTTTTCCTTTTAAAAAGGATATAATTAACAATGGGGTATTAATACTTTTTAAGACAGTTTGAAATTGTAACTCTACAAACAAACAACAGGCACTGTCTTCAGGTGAAAATCTTTATTAGACATTTTTAAAGATTTTCTTATTTGGAATAACAATTACAGGATCTGACACACTGGCATATGTATTTATGTATCCAGTTTTTATAAATTTCAAGAAGATCCCATGATGAAAAAAGCAGACTTATCTAGAGTGGCACTACTGCCAACTGTGACCAGTGAGTTGTGATGGGATCACAGTCTACTTTTTAAAATTATTTTTGGAAAACATTCACGTCTCTTTGTCCTTGGGCACCCCTTCCCGAGAGCAAATTCATTACCACTACCTTTCAGTGGTCAGTAAAACAACAATGTTTTGCGACCTAATTTTGGTCGCACAACATTAACACTGCATTTTGTTATCTATATAGGACACTCTAATCATGCCCCTCCCAAATACCAAATCAGTATGTATTTGCAAACCCAAATTGCGATTTGTGTAACTGAATCGCAATTTGGGTTTCTTACGTACCAAAATGCCTTTCTGAGGTTGCAAACAGCCCGATTCTGGGAATCGGGCTGTTTGCAAGTGCAAAAAGGCTTGGCACATCTGGCCCCAAGTCTTGCCAGACAAATCTTGACTGGATAAAGGCATGAAAAGTATCCGGCCCGTGAGAGGACTTTAACGGGCAAGGCATTTGAAATGTCCTTCTCAGAGTTTTCCCGTCAAAACCAAACAAATGCTTTCAGCTGGACTGCGGCCAATGGGTATCTGACTTTGAGTGGACCTCGTCAGATCCGGATTCAACCTTGCTCCACTGGTGGATATGAACTTTCAAAAAGTGGACTAAGGCCCTCATTATGAGTTTGTCGGAATAGGGTGGGGTATTTACCACAATTGGTAAATACCACTATCCCACAATGAAGTATATATCCCGTGTGGTAAATACCTCTTATTCCCAGCTTTTGAAAAGAAATAAGGCATAACATCCAGAATCGGTTTTTAATACACCAAATTTAGCATCTTTTTTTCCAGGCCTTTTCCTTTTGATAATCTTCATCAGATTTGATGTGCCAGAATTTACAAGGGAAAAACTGTGCAAGTGTGATAATTATAACACAAATTGTAATTCCAATGCCTGTCAGAAGGTAAAAACTATGACGAGATAACTCATTTAGTATATCCGACCACTGCTCCATTGCGGTCGGGCTGAAATCGCATCTAGGTCACATCAACAGCAAATAGAGATTTTTTTATTTGCGCTTTTTGCCCAGAAAGCTTTAAGATCCTATCAGGGGAACTGACGATAAGAGTTTTAAATCAATTTTATGTAATTTTGTTTATGCAATTTTTCTTGATTTTTAGAAATTGATTGGGGATTTTTATTATGTTAGTGTTGACTTTTTTTATTTTTTTTATTTTGGTATTCCTAAATGCTTTACAAGCTATTCCTAAATGAAGCCTGTCTGTTCTGTGCTACTGCTACCAAGAGTTGAGTCTAAGTTTATATTATTAAGATTGTATGTTTAACCTGACAGGATTATGGGACTTATTACTTGGGAAGGACTAGCATCCTGCCCAAGTAATACCCCATTTTATTACAATAGGTATGCACTGCTGCGAAGTAATGAATTATTTTATCTTCTGGAATTCGAATTGTTAATTTTGGAAAAATGCCAGGATACTTTCAGTCTGACAGCTGTTTCAAAAAGAACGTCTGTTAACTTTTCAACACCTCCAGGAGAGAAGTAACCAGCACAAACACGGATTAAATAAATAAATAAATAAATAGGGTGTGTAAATATTAATCAGAGAAAATAGTACAATTGGACGCCATTGTTAAAAATGGTGACAGTAGAAAGATATATACTGACTACACCATCCTTGAGATATTCAGCCCTGGTGATGTAGAGGGGTACACCCTTAACTAGTGTGATAAACGACAAATTATACGTAATCCAGATATGTTCCAACAGCCATTTGAGTGGGGCCATCAAATACTGATGTCCTCTATAAACACATCACTATAAGACATTATGTTGGATATATTATACTCTCGAGAGGTTATTGAAATGCAGATGTTGCAGAATTTCTTTCTGTCCTAGATGTCAGTATAAAGAAGCAGACCTTACTCGTAAAATTCCTTCTGCTCCCTCTTTTAATGGATTTTGTACCCAAGTATTTAATCAATGAATCTATCGCTCATGAACATGTATCGTCAACTGATGAATGAATTAGAGTAGGGTTTGATCAATATACCCCAGTAGAAACTGCACATTTAGTACTAGTCGCAATTATAGCAGTCCATGCTTCAGCTAGGTTATTTATCTATCACCAGAGAATGGCTTAATCCAGTTTCCCCAACAGGTTGGCAGTGGTGTCAAAACTTATGGACCGTTAGCAATGGGAGGTACCACTCTATAGGCTTGAAGGAAGATTCAGTCGGAAGAGATTTCAAAGGATTTGAGGACTGGGAAAGACAGTACAGTCATCTGAGAACTGAAATGTAATAAGTCATTCTTTATTGTAATTATCTACCTAAGAGTAGGAATCCTTTTTTTCTCTCGTTAGTGATCTTACATTGATGGCGGGGTATATTATGTGAATGTTTAATGATGTCCTAAATGTTGTCTTCTTAATGAGTTTATTCAGTTTCAATAAATAAATAAATAAAACGTTACAAGGTGCAAGAAAAACCAAAGCTATAAGGAAGGGACACTAGTGGAGCTTCATGGAGACGAGAAATTCAGAATGGTGAAGGTTTCTAACACAATATATATCTTAATATTTCTACATCAGCATCTGATTATTGACAACATGACATACATTTCCTTGTACTGTATGCTTTTTTTGTTATTTATCTTAATTTTCACTTCTTTTACATCTCTAGTTTTGTATATTTGTCTTTACTCTTGTTAATTAAAAATAAATAAACATTAGGAACTGAGAAAGAACTAAATGCTTCTATCGAATGCTTAGGCAACAGTTACTAAATGTAGTATTGGGTAGTGGAATTCTGCTATTAAAACATGTATTACCTGGACAGAATTTCCAGTGGTGTATGGAAGCTCTAAACATACACATGCTAATTTCATAACCATATTGGTTGGTATATTAAACGAATTCTGAGGTAAACATGTTCGTATTCATCAAATATGAAGTATTTCTAGTAAGCCGCATAAATATCTGCAGTCCTTTTCAGAAAACAAATGCTCTAATGGAAATTTTCAGGTTGGAATAATAACGCTTTTGAATTGTTTGCTTTGAGGGAGTGTGTTTGTTAGCCGGATGCAGGGACTGTTTCCAAAGAAAAACTGCACAATTCCACTGTTTGCATTCTGTACAAAAGCGTGTAAAAGTACATCACAGCCTTCACATGGTACATCCTGTTATGTTCTTGAATGAAGAGCATGTGGCTATCAGAACTACAAAATTAGTTACTCATTGGCAGGAAGTGCTTTATCTAGAGCACAGGAATTATCAATGCATTGTACAAATGCAATGACTTCCGCCACAGAAATACAATGGGAAGAATGGATTGGTTATTGGGCCACAAATTACACTATCGGGTTCCTCTGTGCATTTTTTTGATTTAACATAGAAAATGTTACATCATTGATCAAGTTGCTCATAAAAAAATGACTTCATGGTTAGTCACTATCTGTTAATATTAAGTCTTCATTTTTAGTTTCCGCTCGTGATTTGTGTGTATACAATTCTTTGTAGATTTTTTCCATGCAAAACAAACATTGTACAGGTCAATTACCACACAAGAAAAAAAACGTTGGTGTGTCTGTGTTCCTAGGAAGACAAAAAATACAAAACAAAAGATTTCTACTGTATTTGTGTAGCGCTCAAATAGGACAAGCAATTTCTATGAGCTATTCCATTAAGAACTGCTACAACACAGAAATTGTCAGAGCAGAAACCAAAAAGGGAGGGGTTGGTAGAGGGCAATTGTGAAGGCAAAGGTTCTAGGTGTTGAAAAGGGGATAAGGCTTTCCACACTGTGGTAGCACTACATGCAAAATGAGGGACCTCCATGAAGATTTGTCAGGGAGTGGGAGGTGAAAGAAGTGCTTGAGCCACCTCATAACACTTTGTTAAGGATGTTCTCAATTACATTATCTTTTTCTGCATGAAAATAGAGTAGTCAACACACAGCGCTTTGTCCTGTACCTGGGTGGAGACCCCATAGAGTCACTTATTAAGAAGGGAGTTTTATCTCTTCTGTTAGTCAACATCCTGGATGCCTCCACCCTCACCTTCCTAGCATTAAATGTAACATTTGTACAACAGTGTATATACCATAGGCAGCATTAGTTCAATCTTCCCTTACACACACTGAGCAGGCATAGCATAGTTTAAAGTAATTCACGTCTCCGTAGCACAAAAGGCACTGCCATAGCATAGTGCAACCTTTCTCTTAGACACAGAAGAGGTAGCAGTTGTGTGCAATTCCCACAATGCAAAACAGACACAGTACAACCAGCATCAATAAACGTTTAACTCATAGACAGGGCAGGTATACTATAGGCAGCTGAAAGCTACGTTTAGGGGAATGGGCTGGATATTGTGCCTTGGAGACAGGGTGGGAGAAAGGTCTATGTTAGGTGAGGGCAGGGGCCTATACCATGGCCCTTCTGGCCTCAACACTGTATATGCAGGAGGGTGGAGCATGGGCATCAGAGTGTTGGGACCAGTAACCTGCTTCTGTTCATCTTTGTCACACCCACAAATTACTCTGTTAACGCTCAGAGGTCATCTCCTGGCCATCTAGTCAATAAAACATCTACTAGCTCATGAGAGTCATTCATTCTGCACAGAGACGATTGGCTGATTTGGCTGTTCCCTGGAGTACCTCAGCCAGACCTCAGAGACCCTCATATAGTCTAAACAAATCCTCTGTGAAACCTAAGAGATAACAAGCTATATCTTAGTCAAGCTAGTAGTCAGCCGCCCAAGGAGACCCTCTATCAGTCTAGAGAAATACTCAGTTGCTCTTAAATAGTCCTGGGGATCCAACAATCATCTATAAGAAATCCTCAGCAGGCACCCATATCCTCCACTGGCCCTCAGTTATCCTCAATTAACCTTCAGACTTGACTGGGCAGGGGCTCAGAGTCTATAAATACACTACTATTTGGTCTCTACCTTTCCACAAACTCCCTCAACTACCATTCATCTCATCACGTTACCCTCTGCTGGCCATAAGAGAGACTCTTATCTAACTCTGAGAAATCCTAAAGTAGCCCATATATTTCTTCAGCCAGCCACCACAGACCCTCAGCCGTTCCTCAGAGACAATCTGCCAGTCCCCGAGACCTTGTCTAATAATCTGTAGAACCTATCACCCAGCAATGAAGAGCACCTCAAATGTCCATCAGACTATGGATAATGCCTGTCAGATATCCTCAAAACACATTACCTAGCCATAAAACCCTCACCTTGAGCCCTAAGGAGAACTTCATTCCTTTTCTGTGGATCCGATAGCTCTTTAGACACCCCCACTATCCCTAGAGGCCATTTCCAGGCAATCACAGTCTACCCTCAGGTTTAAAGCCAGCTGAACCCTCACTCTCCTGCACCATGTGAAAAAGTAGGCACTTCACTAATCTGCAGCTTCTAAAGTACTACTCTACTTCAAGGAAAATACAGACTTTAAGCTCTACCCATGTCAGACGAACTTGCCCTCTTGCAGAAATTATGTTATGTAGAACTCGTTACCACAGTGCTGCAATTTAACAACAATGTTAGCTGCGGGCCGCGGGCATGAATCCTAGTAAGATAGTTCAATGGATATATGTGGTTGTTGCAGTGATCCTTGTGTAACCTGTCAGTCACATGTTCTGGTTCTTGGAAATACGTCAGGAGGGCAGACATCTCAAAGTGAACTCCTAGCCACAAGTTTGACCTTGCAGGGCTTGATGGTTTGGATGCTGATACAATGAATGCAATTGAGTTAGATGATGGTATCATTAAGTGACACAAAAACATTCATAAAACAAATCATTCAGGTTCATGTGCTATGTAATTTGCTGCTATTCAATTAATTATGCATATATACTCTATGACAATATAAATTACATATTGAAGAAACATGCTTCTTTCCATGATTATAATCAAGGCATGCTGCATGATTTGCCTTTTCTCCTTGTTCCCCTGGTATTACACACATTTTCTTCTTTTTTTTAAATTATGCAAGTCTTTGTTAGGGAGCTGAAGTCAATCTGTTTCATCCTTAACAAGCGTGTGAAGTGACAAGGCAGACACTCTTTTATCCCTCCAATGAGATGTGGAGTTGGGTTGCTTAGTGTAAATCTCCAGCTGAGTTACCTTTGACGTCGGACACCCTTATCCTTGGACTCAAAGAGGCAGCTGAGATGGCATCTCTTTTCTTTTGATAATATCCCCTCTGGTGACTTTCTGCTGTAGGTCTTGAGCCCACCCCGCCTGGCATCCGGTTACAGAATATCCATATATAAAGATTCCACGTCAAGTCTTATTTACCACTGTTCTTCCTTGTTAATGCCACGGTTAATAATTTCTGTGCTGAATAAGTGGAGATATTAGGCGTATGGGCATGAACACAACACTCTCAACAATAAATGGAGGCTGTATGTCCATCTAGGGCAGCGCACCTGCAGGCACCTTTTCTGTTAACAGCCCATTCTCCCATTTGGAAACTTGAAAGGCATTCAATTAGAAAAAAAGGGAGTTCAGTTTGCTTCCTCTTAACAAGTCAGAAGAGGCAAACAAAAATACAATGGTATAAATTGAAATTAATGTTTATGTTTGAATGGACACAAACACAATGTAAAAGAGCAGTAATAAAGGAAAAGGTACTTAATGGCTACGCTGCTGCACAGAAAGAATGGGGTCTGGTTATAGGGACATATTGATCCTTAGTGGTCCAGCCAACAATGGTTTGTATATGGTGGACTCTTTCTGTAACAGCCAGCTAAATGGTCAGTGGTAAAGAAGCAATGGCTCAAGCACTTCAAGCGATCATATTTTTGCTGTCAGAAGAATGTTTTTTTTTTTTTTATAGAAAATTGTATTATTTTATTAGTTGTCCAGAATCACAGTAAAATCATAGCAACAATTACACATCGCAGATGATTATCCTAAAAATGGCAGCATTTTTCTTTCAAGGATAAGACATGTACACAACTAATACCTTGCGTAAATGTAACAGATTACTGTGTCTGGATATAACATCCTTGTCTCAAGGAAATGTAGCATAACAGTGAACTCTTAACAACCCCTTTCCCCCCAGGGTCGCATAAAGGAAACTCCCCCCCATACCACACACCACAGGTCAGACTACGTCTCGCAATTATGTTGTGTCTGCTACCTTCTCGGATCAGTTGCCCCCAGACGGTGCTGCCACCCCCTCCCCCAGTCAGCTTGGTCTTCTCGAGTCTCCTCCATCTCTTGCGAGGTGAGGACTCCTCTTGTGGGAACTTCTCTGATCACGGTATACCAGGACCTCGAGTCATCTTCCAACTTTTCATCTCTCCTAACACGCCTCATGCGGATGAGCTCCGAGTCAGGAGAATGTTATGTACAGAGAGGAGTCATAAACTGACTGGGCCTATGAACTCAAACTGCACGTATACGACTAATTAAAGCTCATAATTCACTCAGGGTTGCTTTTTCCCCCATTCCCAAAGAGGTGGCCATACCAAGTGTGTGGGCCACAATTTGAGATGAACTGCCCCTTAGGGGTGGGTCATTACAGTTTTACATCTGGATGGCCACCTTCTATAACAACAGACAAAAAAATACAATATGGAGTGCTACCCAGAGGAACTTCCACTTGCTAAGAAGCACTAGATCAAGCATTTCCATTTACTCCTTTGCATAATGATTCTCTGGATATGCCACTGGTTTCTTTACTCCAGTATCAGCACATGTAGTAAAACAAGCTAGTACAATATTTAGTAAAAAATAAATATGCTGGAACGTCATTACTCAAATTTATTTCAGGTTTTTTTCTAGTTGTACGTAAAACCAGGACATGACCAAACACAACGATGAGAAATAAAGGCTTCACAACTTTTTTTTCTACTTCATTCACAAAAGCCACAACTTGGCTCTTAAAAACAGAATGAATTACCTTATTTTAAGAAAGAGAATGAAGCAGTGCAGGGAGTTAAGTCAGGCCAGAGAAGTAACCTAAGGTGTTATGGTTTTACATAGGATGATCATCACTGCTATTGGGTATGTGACTCCATTGTGGTTTTGAGGAACGATCAACCACCAGTGATATGCACTCTGAACGGAGTGTTGACAGGAGTAGTTGTCGCTACAATTATTTTTACAGGGAAGTAAAATGTACATCACTGTTGAGCTTCGGCCCCAGCAACTGCAACCATTTATTAGGGAGGAATTAATCTTGTGATATTGGGTACGAGTCTTCGTCAATTATACTTTAGTAACAGGAACAGGCATCACTGGCCACTAACATTTTTAGGTCTCGCCTACGCAGCGCTCATGCGCTGCATAGGAGGAGACCTTTAGCCGTCGGTTCCCTTTATTCCCCAAAAACGTGCACGCGTTCCATTGCCTTCAATGGCAACGCGTGCACGTGTGGCGATTGCCTTGCGGGAGCGAGCGGCAGCGCCATATGGTATCAATTATCGCCGCTGGCTCCCGCAAGGCAATCGGCAGGCCCCCTCCCCCTGCTGCCGCGCGAGGCGCGCTTTGCTTGTTTACATTAAGCCCTTCACAGACGCAGTTCAACAGAAAGCCCTCTCCTGCTCTGTTTCTTCAGAAAATACCATGTAGCCCTCTTAATTTGTGACTCAAAGTGCACCGGGTATTTATACTATCTGGGGAAGTACTTCTGAATCCTGCCTGGAGTATCATTCCAAGTCGTTTTGCAGCTGCTGACAATAAAGCTTCCACCCGTCATGCCTGAGCTTTGAAATGGGATTCGAGCTCGTGTTGCACATTTTATAGTTTATTGACTTTGCAGATGTGGAACGTGAAATAGCTGTGCGAGTAAGGTTATTATTTTGATTTAGGGCACATGGATAAACTAAAGCAATTTAAATCTGCGCTATTCCATTATTATATACCTACCACTAATATGCAAATGGCATATTTAACTTGCCACATTATTTGCAATAACCTAATTCTGATAGACTGCGTGTGACAGCACCAGTTACTGGTTGTATTGTATACTAAAAACAGGTTCATAGCTACATCAAATAGGACATTGTAATTGATTCACAAGAGAAATGAGAAAGGGATTGATTGCCTTTCGTTGCCAATCCGACATAGACTGTCAAAATATATTACACATCCATCGCCATCGTTAGAGTGAGATCCACATCCCTAATGGTGGTGATCAGTGACTGAATATTCATGAACCAAACGAGGCTGCCATCAATTACAATAAGGAACCACTCAGCGTGTAAACGAATGATCTATTTTAATGATGTACAATTGATAATTACCAATGAATGTCTTGAGAGGGAGCTGTACACACTCTACAGCAAGTCAATATGAATTTAACTCGGAGGATGTGAGTGTTACATTCACACCAGATGCCACCAGTGTTTGCTCTACTGACCTGTAACAATTGTTATTTCAAGATCTTTGAAAATGCTGTTTAATGGAGGCACAAAAAAGATATTTTAATAGAGCTTTTTTTCTTTTTTCCAATGAGTCACTACGTGGGTGATGTGTAGGATAGTTGTGATAGCCAGAAGGACGCCTATGTCCACCCTGCCCCGCTCCTATGCCGAACTGACCCCCCTGCTGCTCTCTGCATTGAACCTCTGGGAGGAAGAAGACTGCAGTGCTCTCAGGAATACATTTTATGATCATTTGAGCGTCTGCTTTTGGCACGGCTCTGGACGTTTTTATTAAGGAATCGCAACAATAAGTCACTGAATTCCTCTCTCATTGTCAGATTTTCTCTCACCTTCTATACATTTGTTAAAATCTTGCGATCCGTAGCTTTCATCTTCATTTTTTAGCATGGGTCTTAAAAATCTTTACAGTCTTTTAGATCCTGATAATATACCTGTGCAAAGAAAGTTTGCACTTGTTTTGATTATCAGCGGGTTTTATTTGTGTGCGAGAGTTGAGACTGCAGTTTTAGTGCTGGGAGTTTTATACCAGGAGTACTGGTGGATTTTGCTCCACTGTAAATTTCAACAGCGTGAAAACTGCAGGGGTTAAAATCATGGTCGCAAATGCAGACTCATTGTCAGGTGATGCAGGCAGGAAAGAAGAGGCCACGTTTGCACCAAATATTACCATCAGGCAAATTCTGTGGTAACATTTGGCAAAACACTTACACCTTTGTCAGCTACCAGATGTTATATTTTTCACTATCTATCCTCTCCCCGCCTCTCTTTCAATCCCCTCCCCATTCTTGCTGCCTTTTCCTCTACTAGACCATCTTGTACTTTCTCCCAGTTTTCTTTTCCCGCTGCAACCCTCCATACCCTTCCCTACTTACTATATTCTTCTCTTATTTGTTTCCACCCCTATACTCATACCCCTTCTCACTAGTCCCTCTTCATAGTACCTTCCCCTCTCTACCACCTTCTCTTCCTACCAAACTCCCGCACCACCCTGAATGAATGAGTGAGGATATTTGTATATCACTCAGAAATGAGTGTCCTGGCGCTGCCACGAGAAGTAACAGGGAGGAAAGGAGAGTGGGTCTTATTGGCCGAACAGATAGGTTTTTATGGATTTACGGAAAGCAGATTCAGTTTCTATGCTTCGGAGCTGAAGAGGGAGGCGGTTCCAGATTTTGGCGGTGCATACTAGGAAGGAAGTCCCACCACCTACAGTTTTTAGGTCTCGCTGAGCCAGCGCATGCGCTGATCTGCGAGACCTTTAGTAAGGGGCTTTTGGAAGTGCTACTTTGCTGGCTACCAGCATGCGGTTACGCGCGCGTGCACGTGCGCAGCCGCCATCTGCCTGACTTTATTTCTTTACTTTTGCTATAATCGCGGCACCCGCTCTTTACTTTTAACATTAAAAGTGAAGCGCGGGTGCCGCGATTATATCAAAAGTAAAGAAATAGATGTTTTCTATTTCTTTACTTTTGATATATCCGCGGCACCGGCGCTTTACTTTTAACGTTAAAAGTAAAGCGCCGGTGCCGCGATTATAGCAAAAGTAAACAAATAGAAAACAAGCATTGGCATAGCCAATAGGTCTCGCCTTTGGGACCTTTTAAGTATTTAGTTATGCAGCACAATTGTTGCATGGCTAAACACTTATAAGGTCCCAAAGGCGAGACCTATTGGCTATGCCAATGCTTGTTTACATACATGGTCAGAACAAACTAGGCCTACCTTCCATAGCAAATATTGGGTCTGGATAGGAGAGTGTCTTCTGGCTCAAAAGAGGGTATTTTTAATGTATTGAAATGTTGTCTAAAGTCAAGTCAACGAGTGATTCTTCAGATTCTTGACCATCAACTAGCAGATTATGCTGTAAAGCCATCAATATGTTGTTACAAAAATGATGTAGTTGGTCAGGCTGGTGGGGAAAGTAGGATACGGTGTAGACTGGGGCATCCTGGAGACTGTTGCCAGCTCAAAGCACCATCCGGCTGCAGACTGGAGCAGACAGACGTGCAAGGGCATGTCCTGCACACATTCAAGTAATGAAATTACTCCTGCTGCAGTTAATAGAATGAGGCAACACAACTGAATAAGAAACAACATTGCTGTCTACAAACTCCGTATAAGCAGTAAAAGAGAAACAAAACACTAGCCTCACCTCACCCGCTCCCCTTGATGAAGTGTTTAGTTTTAATATGTAGTATTGTTTATCCAATACGAATTAGCTTCTTCTTTTATATGAAGTTAAAACATAATATTCCCAAAAGCTACTTACAGCCTGAGCTTCTTCATTCTCAAACGTGAGCAGCTCCAACGTGGAGTCCTCTTCAAGCGGACGATCCAGGTCCCATAATTCATTGTTTACTTTGGCTATTACTGTGCTATTCGCCAATCCCTGACTGAAAAGAAAGCAAGTGTCAACTTTAACCAAAGAACACATGGAATTCCTAAGTCATATTATTTTTATATTCAGTGTGGTTTTTTTCACGTGCTGAGAGGAATCAAATCACTGCTTGGATCGCAGATCATGCTCAAGTTGCCCTTTGAGCACCCTTTTAGTAATATTTGTCTAAATTGTCTTGCTAGCAACATAATTTGTATTTTAGCACATGCATGGCTACCTTTTTCTAACCGGCCTCGAAAGGGTGATAGGGCTGGTGAGCAGCACATAACATATCTGGTTATTGGCCTCATTTGAAGGGCTAAACCCGCACCCAGCCTTGTTCTACTACCACATTTCACTTTATCTGCCCACACACTTACAAGCACTGTCAAACCCAACAGGTCTCGGCTCCAAAAGGCCAAACTCTTGGCTCTGTCATGGATTTATCCACTGGCATTCGCATGGAACCAAGGAATGAGATGTCTATTAAAGAAAATCCATTCTAAGAAGGCTGCCTATGCGTACGCATCCATTACAACCAATGCACACAGGCGCATCATGATGCATATATGTGAAGTGATGCACGCATGCACAGGTAGCTATTTTTTATTTACCATACTAACAAGGCAGAAGGACACTGCAGGTCAGTAGATAAAAGTTAATAAGGGGAAAACAGAAGAATGCAGAAGTTGGAAAAAAAACAACCAAGTAGCCCTGTAGCACATTACCTCTGCTGGGCCCTCTTTAAAAATATTATTATAATAAAAATACAAATAAAATATTTGAAATTGAAAGCAGGACAAGGAAGTAAAAAGAGTAAGTGAGGCAGTAGGGCACAAGAACAGGCGGAAGGAAACACATGTACTCCCATGGAGTGCAAAAAGATTAAAAAAACATGCGTCTCTCAAAGTCAGCAGTGGAAGTATAAAGCTCATCCAATCAGTACACTGAAAGACCGAAATACTCCAAGGTGGGCAAAAAAAAATAGGGAGGAAAGCCACCAAATAAAGTGGAGACACGGGAGACACTCAACAAAGCCATTCGATCATGACCAAGGCGCTTACCTGAATTGTAAACAATTGGTGTGCAAACAAAAAGCTAAAGGAAAACTGCAAGTCCCAGAAGGCGGTGTCCAAATGACTAAAAAGCGTAGACTTGCTGAGTGCGTCCCTAACGATGTGACAACTTGCCAGCACTGCAATCCACCTGTCAGGACCTTCCTACCCCCAGTATAACACAAACTAAAAATCCTGCACCCAAAACAGATGCATTATTCATGCTTATGGAAAAGAAGGGTTGATGTGTGTTGATCGTCAACAATGAAAATGTTCTAGTTACCACAAACATAAACTGTGCATTGTAAACACACATTTTAGTAATTCTAAATAACAATGGAGACAAGCACACATGCTCATGAGCATCATACATGCTTAGCAGATTTTACAGCCAATAAGTTGGTCAAGCAGCCAAAGGGTGCTTGAGAATCCAGTGGGCCAAAAGTCAAAGTCATACCTTTGCAAAAATACAAACACAAATGTACTGCTGTATTCTAAGACACAAACATACAACAAAAATCATACATGTTGTTAGAACTGGCAACCTTGGAGTGGTTTCCCCTGACTTTTTGCCCTCTGACCCCTTGTTTTGCTGACTGCATTTTTGCTGGCTTTCGGATTCTGGGCACTACCACTGCTAATCAGTGCGAAAGTGCATATGCTCTGTACTCAAAACATGGTAACATTGGCTTATACACAATTGGTATATTTAATTTTCTTGTAAGTACCTAGTAAATTGCACTATATGTGCACAGGGTCTGTAAATTAAATGCTACTTGTGGGCCTGCAGCACGGACTTTGCCACCCACTTCAGTAGTCCTTTAAACATTTCTCAGGCTTGCCATTGCAGAGCCTGTGCGAACAGTTAAAGCTGCCATTTTGACCTGGCAAGTTAACCCATTTGCCAGGCCCAAACCTTCCTTTTTTGTACATATAAGTCACCACTAAGGTAGGCCCTAGATAGCCACAAGGGCAGGGTGCAATGCATTTGAAAAAGTTGGACAATTTCAGGTAGTGAAAAACTTTTACATTTGTTTTTCACTACTGCAAGGCCTATCTTGCCAATAGATTAGCATTGGAATTACCTTATTCCATTTTATAAGTGTAATTTCCAATTCTGACATGATAGAAATTTCGAGTTTGGTGTTTATGGACTCACAATTCAAAATCACAACTCATAGTGAAGTCAGATTTTAAACTGTAAGTCTGAAAATGCCACTTTTAGAAAGTTGGTCTTTTCTTACTTTAACCATTCTGTGCCTCTGCCTATCTCTAAATACACTTCTGGGGTGGGTGACAGTTGGCCTTTGTGCATTCCCTCTAGACAGTCACACCCAAAGGGATCTGAGGTGTGTTATTCAAATCCTGATGGCCTATCACCAGGCTGATGGGCCTTCCTGAGCTCCAAAGGAGGGAGGAGCTGACACATGCACCTGAATAGTGCTGTGCCTTTCCCCAGTAGTGAGCCAGGGCAGAAAAGGCAGGAAACTTGTACACTCTAAAGGTCTCTCTTTGAAGTCTCTCCCACTTCAAAGTCTGAACTGGGTACAAGTACTGGACCCCTGACACCACCAACTCAGTACACACTAGACACACTGCCAGGAAGGAGGACTGACACTCTGCTGGATTTGCTGGACTCCTGCTCTGCTGTACCTGCCCTGATGCCCCTTGCCTGGTGCTGAGAAGGACTGGACCTGACTCTACATCCCCAGAACCAAGTGACTCCAAGGGCTTGCTGGCTTGCCTCCGGGTCTGAAGGCTCAGGGACATCAAAGTCTTCATTCATCCATGCTACAGCTTCTGGACTCTGCTACCTGTGAGCCTTGCCGTGCCAGGTGGTGCTAATACAGTCCTGGATCCTTAGAGGTGGGTTTTCCTGGCTGTTTCTGCTCAAGTCCACGCATTGCCTCCTTTGCGCCCGTTGGAACCGATGCATTCGCCTTAGACGTAGATGCATCGCCACTTCGAGGACTTCACAGAGATGACAGCATGGCTCGACGATGATGCATTGCCTTCATCACCAAAGCACGACTGCGCAGGACCCGACTGCGTGACTGAGCCAACGCATCGCTTACAATCCTTCGGATCGACTACAATGTATCGCCTCCTCCGCTGCTCACAGCAGCTCCTCGGTGTCGATGTTTGTTCTCCGTAATGGTACTGTTTCAGCGGGCCCATGTGGCTTCTGTATCTGACCCACGCTCCATCGCGGTCAGCTTGGCTTTTCAGATTTGACCCGGTCCAGTGCGACCAGACATCTCCGGTTGCCTCTTTGGGACTCTAAGCACTATAATTCAAGACATTCTTTACAAATTCATAACTCTGGTTCTACTTATTGGATTTTTGCTGTTGTGGTCTTGTTTTGTTAATTAAACTAAGCTCTATTTTTCTAACCTGGATTATTTTTGTGTGGGGTTTTCACTGTTTTTCTGTATTAAGTGTAGCACAAATACTTTACACGTTGCCTCTTAAGTTAAACCTGGCTGCTCTGTGCCAAGCTACTAGGGGGTGATCTCAGGTTAATTAGGGTGTTTATCTGAATTACCATGACTAGGGTGGTGGTCTCTACTTGGACAGGGTGCATACCTCTGCCAACTAGGGACACTGTCTCGAACATTGGTGATCAGGGGTGAGGAGAGGACTTGTGTTTGTGCAGTTCCTTAGAGTGATTTGGTGTACATTACCCTCCACATATAGGACCAATTTGAATCAATTTTCTCTGATCCTCATTGGTATTTTTTCCCTACCCTGGCATTCAATTCTCCATGACAGGCATTTTTGCTTTTTCCTAAAATCATGTCTCTAACTGGAGGTTCCTCATCTGCATCTGCAAAAATTGAGTTTGAGCTGGCCAAACTGGAGGGTCACATAGTGGCCCAGTTCAAGGATTTCTGCAGGGACTTAAGGCTTCCTCTAAAGAGCATCACCAGAAGGTGGAGCTACAAAATATATTAGTAGCCTGGTCTGAAGCCCATGCTGAACTGAGTGAGAAGCCAGAGGAGAATGAGGACGAAGAGGACGAAGAGGAGCTGGATGAGGAGGATGAATTGAACCAAGGCTAAGAAAAGGCTTGGATTTCTGCCTGTGGAGGGGGGGGGGGGCAACATACTCCCAGGATTGGTGACTCCTACCTGGGCAGAGAGCAGTGTTTCATCTAGAGGCCTGCTGCCAGAGGAGTTGGAGGACAGGAGGGAGGAGAGAAAGTTCAGATTAGAGCTGGCAAAGCTCAAAATTGAAGAAAAAAAAAGTAACTGGCCATATAGGTGGGGCAGGAGAAAAAGAAAAGGTTGGCATTGGAGGAGAAGAAATTGATATTGGCTCAAGCTCGACATCAAAGCCAGGAGGGCTGAGTCCAGCCTAGATGGTGGCAGCATTTCTTAAGTGTCCCCTGACAGAAGGGTACACATTCGAAAGGATTTGGTGTCTGATTTTGTGGTGGGGGACAACATAGACGAGTGGCCTAAATGATTGTTCTGCAGATGCACAGGGTCCCGGAGGAGGATTGGTGAGCCAGTCTGTGGAGGCACATGCCTAGTGAGGGGAGGAACACCATGTTGGCCCTACGGGGGGGTGACAGGATGAGATCTCCTATCATGAAAGAGGCCCTGATCAGGGGGTTTGGTCTGACCCCAGAGAGATACCAACAGCAATTCAGGGATAGTCAGAAGCTTTCCCAACAAGCCTGGGTGAATTCCTTTTGCAAGGCACTGGATGGTTGGGTGTAGGCCAGTGAGGTAAAAGAGTACCAGGGGCTGCTGTACTATTTAATTGCACAAGAGCACCTGGTCAGTCTTTGTTTTCCGGATCTGCTCCAACACCTGACCCCAGGGAGCTTGCTTAAGAGGCAGACGGTTAGTTCAGCACCAGGGTCCATAAGAAGGTATCTCTGGGGGAAGGGGGGAAGGAATCACCACAAGACAAGGCAGGGTCCTCACCAGAAGAAGGGGACAAAAATTAAAACAAGGTATTCTCCAAAGGGCCACAAACTAGGTCTGTGGGTCAGGGTTCCCATCCCCCAACTGAAAAGAAGAAGTTGTTCCCTGACGGTACGTCTACAGGGAAGGGACACCTGAAGTGCTTTGAGTGTCAGCAGGAAGGGCACTTCAAGAGGATCCCAAGCGGACACAGCCCCCCACCGTTGGGCAGTCACTGAGGTTGGCTAGTGTAGTGCTCGGGGAGGAGATGCTCCCAGATGGTAATCACCCATTACTTCGCGACTTATACTCCGCATACCATTACTTGCGATGTAACAACGCGTAGCCTTTAATACGCAAGTTGTTACATCGCATGCGTTGTAATGGCTATCCACATCGTTGTGAGGAAACTGACGCGCTTCCGTTTCCTCACAACGACGTGCACCTCGGACGACGTAGGAAGCTGGAGAAGAGAGGAACCACGCTTGAAGGAGAAGAGAGGAACCACGAAGAGAGAGAGGTAAGAGGGGCTGTGTAGTTTTTAAGGGTTTAGGGTAGGGGGAGGGTCGTGCAGGGGGTAGTCTTTTAGGTTTTAGGGTAGTGTTGTGGTGTTTGTGTAGTGTAGGGTAGTGTATTTGGGTTTAGGGTAGTGTCGGGTGGTCGTGCAGGGTAGTGTTTCAGTGTAGGGACCGGACTGGGGGTAGGGGCAGGGTCGTGCTGGGGGTAGTGTTTTAGGGTTGTGGTGTTTGTGTAGTGTAGGGTAGTGTTTTAGGGTTTAGGGTAGTGTGGAGGGGTAGTGTTTGAGGGTTTGGGTAGTGTTGTGAAGTTTGTGATGTGTAGGGTAGCATATTTGTATTTAGTATTGTTAGATTTGGGGGTCTCTAGTTGGCAGAGGTAGGTACCTTTGTCCAAATAGGGACTCTTGCGTCTAGTCAGGGTAAGGGGGTACACTCCTAAAATAACCCCTGCTCACCCCCTTGGTAGCTTGGCACGAGCAGACAGGCTTATCTCAGAGGCAGTGTGTAAAGCATTTGTGAACACATACAGTAATCAAGTGACCACACTACAGATGGACACCACACCAGTTGTATATTAAAAATAAGTATTCTTTATATAGATTTAACACAAGACCACAAACGACAAAAATCCACAACACTGTACTTCAAAAATGGTAGAATTAGCTTAGTTCTCTTAAGATGTAAAATGCGACACTTTGAGTTCAATGTACCTTTGGATGCGTAACGCTATACAACGAAAGTGTTGCAGGGAAGGCGATGCGTCGGTTCCTTACACGCAAGAACGGTGATGCGTCGGGTCCCTACTGATGCGTAGGGGATGCGTCGGTTCTTCTCGGCGTGGGGAGGTGATGCGATGAAGATCCGGTGCAAGGAAACAAAGATGGCGTCTTCTTCTAGATGCGACATGATGCGTGCACGCCCGACGGCCGTGCGGCGACTCAACGATTCTTCTGAACCGCGACAGGCCCTACGACACGCTTCCCGGTGATGCGGCGGCGTCTGATGCAACGTAGATCCTCTTCTCCGGCGATGCGAGGCGCTTCGGCAACGATGCGACAGCGACACTCTTCTCCGTTGATGCGGCAGCGTCTGATGCGACGTCGATCCTTTTCTTCGGCGATGCGAGGCGCTTCGGCGGCGACGCTTCTTCGTGAGTCGCGCTTCCAGCTCCTTGCGACACGCAGCCCCTCACAAAGTCCAGCACAGCAGCAGGCACTTTCCAGAGAGACTCTTGGGGAGCTGGTTGGTGAAGTCTGTTGTCCCTGAGACTTCAGCAGGGGGCAAGCTCTATCTCAAGCCCTTGGAGATCCTTCACAAGTTGATGAAAGTACACACAAAGTTCCTCTCTCCTTTCTTTGGCAGTCAGGCAACCACTGCAGGCCAATCCCCCAAACAGCACTCAGCTTAGGGATAGTCTCTTCCTCAGTTTCTCTGGTTCCTCTCCTCAGCAAAGGTTTCTTCTTGTTTCCCAAAGTGATCTAAAATTCTGGGGTTTGGGTCCCCTCTTTTATACACCAAAATCCTTTGTCTCGGAGGGCAGGGAGGCCTTTGCCTAGTCCAAACCAGTTCTGGTCAGTCCTGGAGCACTTTGTTGACAAGACTCCTTCTTTCCTTTCACAGTGTAGGCCAGGGACATCAGACACACCACAGGAGGTGGAGCCAGCATTGTGGAGGGAAGGCACAGCCCCAGTGGCGGCTGGTGACATTTGAATGTGGTGAGGCGTAAAACAATTGTCGTACAGCACTGTAGCGAGCGAGCGGAGCGAGCGAGCCCGAACCACCTACGGGGGGGCTTGGGGGGTTCCCCCCCCCCCCCGAGAAAATTTTGAAAAAAGAGAGGGCAAATGGTGCATTTTCAAGCAAATTTGAGAAAGCAGGCAGGTTAATAAAGCAATTGTGAAAGTGCAGTTATTACATTAATAAAGAGATGTCATATAACATAGGTAGCTGCTTATTCAAGCTTTCTTTCACCCCATAGTCCAGCAGGGTCTTGATACAAGACAGATAAGAGAAAAAGCAGTGTGGTCCTCGACCAGGAAGACACTCCTATTTCGTTGGTAAGAAGTCAAAAGATTGGTCAAATTGAAAACCTGAAATGCAATACGCAATCCAACAATTTGCAAGTACATCTCATCTATGTTCAACAAGCCATGTTTTACCCATGATTGGAATTGTGAATCACCAAATAAACTGAGCCACTGCAATCAAAAGCAGAGGGCCTCCTCAAAAAGTATGCCCTCAGGAGAGTTCTCTCATCTCATGTCCTCTCTATATTTTCTAAGGAAGTTGAAAACTCATCACAGTCTACTGCACAAACCTGAACCCTTCTGCATATTCCAACACCAGTACTCAATCTTGGCCATTTAGTTTGGAGCCATTCATACCAGGAATACAGAAAATACCTTTAAATAGAGTAGAAGGTATTCCAAAACAAGGAGTGCTGAAATGTTGCTTAAGATAAGATGTACACACAAAGTACTATGGCCAAGAGCACGTAATGTTCAGTCAACAATAGGCTTAGGAAAAACCAACCATTCTGAGAGCACCTACAGTCAAGATCCTTCACCTGAGACTATGTGTTCCCAAAGATGTAGTGATATGTTAACAGTTGTACGTAGACTTAAGGCCTTCTAACTGATGTACAAGGTGAAGGATCTTGACTGTAGGTGCTCTCAGAATGGTTGGTTTTTCCTAAGCCTATTGTTGACTCTTTCTTCCCCTCTCCCTTTGTCCTCTACACTGTCTATCTGTGCTTTTTTCCCTCACTTCCATTTGTCTATTTCATCACCTAGAGCTCAGTTCCTTTACTTTTTCTCTCCTGGCATCCTCTTTCTATGCTACTTTTCTTTATTTGTTTCCGACTTTACTTTCTCTTTATTTACATATGTGCTTCGTTTACTTTCTCTGTTGCTCTCATTCAGATGATTTCTTTTTCTGTCTTGCGTTCTTTCTTGCTCTTTTTCTTTCTTCCCTCCTTTCTTGCCATCACACCTGTCCCATCTCTTTCTTTCACTTCACTTTCTTCATCCCATCTTTACTATCCTCTCTTTCCCTTACTTCTATTTACCCCTTTGTTTTTTTTCCCCTCTTACCTTCTCTTTCTGTTCCTTTTCTTTCACAACTTTCTCATTTACACCCCTTCCTCCATCTATTTCTCTTTACCTTTTTCTTTCCTTCACCCTTCTTTCCCACCATAGACCATTTCTTTGCTTACTTCCTTGTGCATTTCTTCCTCCCTACCTCCTTTATTTACACATGTTCTCCCTCCAGTTTATCTGTCACCCCTTCCCTCCTCCATCTTATCCCAACCCCACTTCTTCCCTTGTCCCTCTCATCTCCTTTTTGCTCTCCCCTTCTGCCGTGTCCTCGCCTTCTTCTTTACCTCTAGCTCTCCCCCCTCTCGCCGTCTCGCTTTGCTTTCCCTCTCTTCAGCAGTTTTAATTTTCCAGGCAGTGCTCTGCGCCGGGTCAATCACAAACATTGTTCTTCCCTATTGTCACGGCAGCCCTCGCGCCCAGGCAGCGGGCTGCAGACCCAATCAGCTGCTCTATGGATTAACCATCCTTGTTTACTGCTGGGGACCATTGATCAACTAAATGGCTTTATGTTAATGAAGGAGCTTTTTCACGTTCATTTTCTTAGCCAGGCCCTGAAAGCCTCTGACAGGTGCTGCAAGCCGCATTTTTAAAGGCACAGCTCCCTGTTCTTTCATCTTCCCGGGCAGCGGGGCTCCCACAGAAGTGCCCACTGCAAGTGTGGCGAGCAGCACTGACAAAACAGCAACATTGGGGTTATGCACAAACATTTGCAATGCATTCCCCGCCATAACTGCACAAGTAAACATAGAGGCGTAAGTGGCACAATTTGTATGATAAAGGAGCTAAACCATATCTTGTGGGGGAAAAGCGTCAGGGATTTATCCTCATGAAAAGATATTTTCCACGTTAAAAAAGAGAGGAAAATAAATGTGCGTTTGTGCTATTTTATAAGCGCGGATTATCAGCTCTGCGACTGCAGGTAATTAGGCGTCGGACACACAATTCCGATTTTCTGAATTCCACTGAAAACTGGTACACAAATTAAAAACTCCAACATTGTGTTACAATCCCAATCTTTAGAAAATCAGCGTGGATGAGCGTTTGCAACATGGATGACGGGAAGAGAACACTGCAAACATTTTCAACTACGCAAGAAAAGCCACAAGGTGGCGCTTGTGATGTCTAGTTACACACAATGTTTGAATCACCTACACATGAGAAATGTTTCACCAGTTTCCCATATCTTGGTGAACACGTAATGTGGCGTATTCACCACTAATCACAATGCCACGTTCTCTAAAATGCACAAGAAGCAGTGTTCCTGCGTCAACATAATTTCTGCTATTTTAATGGTGCATTGTTGTAGAGTGTGTATCACACCTTTGTCGGTCGCAAAATACTCTCCAGTCAAAATAAAACTATTACGCGAGGAAGTAACTATTCTTATATTACACAAAACCGAGGGAGATATTAAGCCAATACAGAATATACTATGGGCTTTGCAGGCCAAATAGAACAAAAAAACACACCTGGACGTTAGGTCTTTCATGAAAGTACGACGACAAGTAAATTAAGGTTCCTTTTATGTCCCAGTGTTCGAATCTATTTCTCTGTCCGAAATGCAGTGTCTGCCTGCCCCAATGTTGGTGTCTCTTTGTCTAAGTGTCTGGGTCTCCCACTTCGACTGTCTCTGCCTGTTTTCCTTTCCATGTTTCAGTGTAGGCCTCAGTTTTGGGGTCTCCCTAAGTTACCACACTTCCCACTCCCATTGTCCTTGCCTGTCTCCCTGTCACAGTGTCAATTTCTATATGTTGCACTGTCGGTGTCTCTCTGTCCAGTGTCTGTGTCTCTTTCCCATCCTGGTTTCAGTGTGTGTCTGTCCCATGGTTCGACGTCTCTGTGTCTGCCATCCATGTTCAAATGTTCACCTCCCTGTGTCTCGGTTTCCCTGGTTAAATCAAGTGACCAGCAATCACGGGTAACTATCCGGAGTCTTTGGTGAGTCTTTGGTGGGAGATTTATTAAACATTTCCAGCAGTACACTACTATATTTAGCCAGGCGTTATTAATAGATTTGTGTCAGTGGTCTCGTGAGTTGAACCTACTATGCAGAGATGTTCCAGAGTCTTCAGACATAGTATAGAACATAAATTACAAAAAATGAAAATGATATGAAATCAGCTACCCGCCAAATTCACGTGCCTTCTCTACACACACACAACCGTGACATGACCCTAACTCACCAGGAAAGACAAAAGAGGACACAACACTCATAACACTCACCCTCTTTTCCAGAATTGTCCAATCCTGAAGTATTGGAAAATACTTCCTGCACACCTCCGCTCCTCTGTGAAGTTCTTCTAAAGTTATTTGTAATCAAAATCTCAATACCTAAAAGAATCAAGTGCAAGCAACTGCGCTCAATTCACTCTCCATATGAGGCATCCCAGCCTGAGCCGCTTCAATGACTTATGATCTCCTTCAGTGCTATAATGAGGCAGACAGTTTAAAGCCTAGCCCAGAAAAACACACACACACCCCCTGCTCCATGGTAGGATCCCGATGCAATGAAACATGCGATCTAATCAGCTCTGGGCCTTGAAGTAACTATCAACAGATCCTCAGACTGTCTATTACTGACCAGTATCAAGTCGAAGCTCGCGGGGGTGGGGTGTCGCGGGGGAGGGGGGGGGGGGAGGCCGGGGTGGGGGGGAGTTTTAAAAGAAAAGAAAAATCCTACCTGAGCAGGTCCGCGCCGCCTCGGGTCCGTTGGCGCCTACAGGAACGGAACAGCCGCATCACTGCTGGCAAGTGGGTGGCAACCCCTCTCAGCCAATCCTGGCGCTGCCAGCAGCGCCAGGATTGACTTAGGGCACAGTTACTCTCCGCCCGCCTGACCATTAGGAGACCGAGGTTTGAGCCTTTGCTCAACCCTCGCTCTCCTAATGGGCATGCGCCAACCTGTGCAGCCACTAGTGCGCATGACTGGACACGGCGGAAAAATTTGCCGACCTTCCCCACTCATGCGCACTTGAGCATTGTGCTGCTGCATGCCCCTGGTGACGGTCTGACTGACAATGCCTGTCAGTCAACATGACGCCGGACCGCCCACCCCCTTCAGACTCTGAAGGGGGTGGGCGGTCCGACGTCATGCTGACTGACATGATTGTCAGTTCTCCCTCGGCG
Source organism: Calotriton arnoldi (assembly GCA_963921515.1). NCBI lineage: Eukaryota > Metazoa > Chordata > Amphibia > Caudata > Salamandridae > Calotriton > Calotriton arnoldi. The sequence continues at coordinate 2,474,770 of CAWUFW010000142.1, forward strand.
TCTCTGAACTTAAGTAAACTGAGAGTTTACTTAAGTTCAGAGACGCCGAGGGAGCTGCGGGCGGGGGGCAACGCCCCAATGGACGCACCGCCACTGCACAGCCCTATTCAGGTCCCAGGTGCAACTCCTACCACCACTCTACATGGAGATCTCTCTATTCAGCCCTGTGCTGACTCACCCTGTCTCCTGGAATCCCCCAGCCCCTGTCACTCACAAACCAGACAAGGAATACACAACCTAGCAGAGGCAGGCTTGGATAGTTAGGCAAGAAAATACCTACTTTCTAAAAGTGGTATTTTCAAACACAGAAGGTTAAAACCAACTTCACTAAAAGATGTATTTTATCATTCGGAGTTCAGGCATACTAAATTCGTTTTTCTACCATGTTCCCTGGGTCAGTTAGGATTAGAAGATGTAATAATCAAACTGCCCATTCTGGCCTATGGGGAACAGGTAGCCTTGCAATAGTGAAAAACGAAAATGGCTGTAATTCACTATTAGGACATGCCACACACACCAGGGCATGTCTTACCTTATACTTACAATGCACCCTGCCCTTGGGCCTACCATAGGGGTGACTAATATGCAGAAAAGGGAAGGTTTAGGGACTGGCAAGTTGGTGCACTTGCCCAGTCAACATGGCAGTACCAGACTGCACACAGGCTCTGCAATAGCAGGCCTGAGACACACTTTCACAGGCTGCTTCTGTGGGTGGCACAACCAGTGCTGCAAGCCCACCAGCAGCATTTGGTTTACCAGCCCTGGGCACACTCAGTGCACTGTACTAGGGTCTGACAAGTAAACCAAACCAACCAATCATGGAGTCACTAATCCATACATCAATTTACCATAGGGAGCACTTGCACTGAATAGCAGTGGCACAGTGCCCAAAGCATCTATAACCAGCAAAAACACATGAGGCAACAGCAAAAAATGGAAGGGAGACCCACGCCAACAGTGCCAGGTCAAACACGTGTCCCCTCCAGCTGAAATGTGGGGAGAACTACCCTACCTCCTGGGAGTTCTCTTCACTAAGGCGGAAAAATCTAGACAGACCATCAGCATTGGCGTGTTCTGTACCAGGGCGGTGTTCCACCGTGAAGTCCATCCCCTGTAGGGAAATGGACCACCTCAACAGCTTTGGATTCTCACCCCTCATCTGCATCAACCATCTGAGGGGCCTGTGGTCTGTCTGAACCCGGAAGTGAGTCCCAAACAGGTATGGTCTCAGCTTCTTCAGCACCCAGACCACAGCAAATGCCTCACGCTCAATCGCACTCCACCTCTGTTCCCGTGGAAGCAACCTCCTACTGATGAAGGCTACGGGTTGATCTAGGCCCTCCTCATTTATCTGTGACAAAACAGCCCCCACACCATGCTCTGAAGCGTCTGTTTGAACGATAAATTCTCTGGAGAAGTTGGGTGCCAGGAGCACGGGCGCCGTGCACATGGCAGTTTTCAGGGCCTCAAAAGCTTTCTGACAGGTGTCAGTCCAAATCACTTTCTTGGGCTGCTTCCTGGAAGTCAGCTCTGTCAAGGGTGCAACGATGCTGCTATACCCCTTGACAAACCTCCTGTAATACCCAGTGAGTCCTAAAAAGGCTCTCACCTCTGTCTGGGTCTTGGGGGGCTCCCAAGCCAGGATGGTCTCAATCTTGGGCTGTAGGGGCGCCACCTGGCCCCTCCCAACCTGGTGTCCCAAGTACACCACGGAACCCTGCCCGATCTGGCACTTACTTGCCTTAATCGTGAGGCCTGCCCTCCGCAGCGCCATCAACACTTCCCAGAGGTGGCGCAAATGTTCTTCCCAACTGGTGCTGAACACTGCAATGTCATCCAGGTAGGCGGCACTGAACTCTTCCAGTCCAGCCAACACCTGGTTGACCAACCTCTGAAAGGTGGCAGGGGCATTCTTCATCCCAAAGGGCATAACCCGGAACTGGTAGTGCCCATCTGGTGTGGAGAATGCTGACCTCTCTCTTGCCCCATCAGTCAAGGCGATCTGCCAGTACCCAGACGTTAGATCAAACGTGCTGAGGTACCGGGCAGCCCCTAACCGATCGATGAGCTCATCAGCTCTGGGGATGGGGTGCACATCAGTCCTCGTGACTGAATTGAGCCCTCTGTAGTCCACAAAGAACCGGAGATCTGGCGTGGCACCCGGTGCGGCAGCCTTTGGGACCAAGTACACTGGGCTGGCCCAAGGACTGTTAGAGGACTCAATCACCCCTAACGCAAGCATCTTGGAGACCTCCTCCTTGATGCAAGCTCTCACCCTGTCAGTTACCCTGTAAGTTTTGTGCTTAACAGGAGGACTGTCTCCAGTGTCCACATCATGGATGCACCAATCAGTGACACTGGGAATCAGGGAGAACAGATCAGAAAACTGTCCCAGCAACTGGTGGCAGTCATTCTGTTGCTCAGGGGTCAGGGTGGAAGAGAGGTTCACACCATCCACCGACCCATCTCGCTCTGTCGCCGACAGCAGGTCAGGAAGAGGCTCGGTCTCCTCCTCCATTCCAGCATCTGTCGCTAAGAGCATGCCCACTTCGGACCTCTCCAAGTGGGGCTTCAGGCGGTTGACATGCAGGACCCGCAAGGGGTTCCTGGGAGACAGCAAGTCCACCAAGTAGGTAACAGGACTCTTGCGCTCCACCACCTCAAATGGTCCGGTCCACTTATCCTGGAGCGCACAGGGCTCCACTGGGGCCATGACCCACACTTTCTGACCAGTCTGAAGCTCTACCAGAGTGGCATTCTGGTCGTACCACCGCTTTATCTCCTCCTGGCTGGCTTCCATATTCGCCTCAGCGAGTTGCCTGAAACGCCTAGTCTGGTTCCTGAAAGCCAGCATGTAGCTATATACATCCTGGGGAGGTTTCCTGGGAGATTGCTCCCAGCCTTCCTTGACCAGACTCAGAGGTCCTCTCACTGGGTGACCATAGAGAAGCTCAAAGGGACTGAACCCTAGAGATTTCTGTGGCACCTCACGGTATGCAAAGAGCAGGCATGGTAAGAGGACGTCCCACTTACGCCTCATAGGTTCCTCAAGACACATAATCATGCCTTTTAGGGTCCGGTTGAATCTCTCAACCAACCCATTTCCTTGGGGGTGGTAAGGAGTGGTGAACTTATAAGTTACCCCACACTCCTGCCACAGGGACTTCATATACTTGGAAATGAAGTTTGTACCTCAGTCAGACACTACCTCTCTAGGGAATCCCACTCGGGAGAAAATTCCCATCAGTGCCCGTCCCACCACGGGGGCCGTCACTGTCCTCAGAGGTATGGCTTCCGGGTACCGGGTGGCATGGTCCACCAAGACCAGGATGAACCTGTTGCCCATGGCTGTCTTGGGGTCCAGTGGCCCCACAATGTCAATACCCACCCGTTCAAAGGGGGTGCTGACCACAGGGAATGGCTGGAGAGGAGCCTTCTGCTTCCTCCAACTCTTTCCACTTGCCTGGCAAGTCTGACAGGTCCTGCAGTGAGTATCTGAACTCCTGCGCATTTGGGGCCAATAAAAGTGGGTGACAAGCCTCTCAAAGGTCTTGTCCTGCCCCAAATGTCCTGCTAACTGCACATCATGAGCCAACCCCAATAGGAAGGCTCTGAAGCGCTGAGGTACCACCAGCACACGGGCTGAACCAGGCTCAGCAACCTTAGGCTCAGTATACAGGAGGTCATTCTCCCAGTAGATCCAATGTGATCCAGACTGATCACCGGCTGCCTGGTCTGCAGCCTGCTGCCGCAAACCCACAAGAGAAATGCACTCCTTCTGCTCCTTGCAGAACTCTTCCCTGGAGGGTCCTCCTTCCTGCTGCCAATGGGTCAGCTCAGGCAGGTCCCCCAGTTCAGCTACTTGTTCCCCTGTAGGCTCCAGGGCATCCCCCTCAGGGTCTACTTCCTCCTGGACCGTGGGAACTTCGGGGGCCGGTTTCCCGCGCCCCTGCCTCTTCTCTTTAAGGCAGGCATCTGGGCCCCCTCTCAGGCTCCAGGTCCTCTTGAACACCCTTACTGGCTGCCATGGACCGTGTGGTCACACATGCCCAGTCAGGCAGACCCAACATCTCCAAATGAGCACTTCGCTCCACCTTAGCCCAAGGTGAGCTCTCCAAATCGTTCCCCAACAAACAGTCAACAGGCATGGCTGGCCTCACAGCTACTTGAAGAGTACCAGAGACCCCCCACTCAAAGGGAACCTGAGCCACCTTGCAGTGGCTCTCTGTGTTGTCAGCGGCAACAACTGGGTAAAATGCATTGGGGACAACCTGCTCTTCAGACACCAGGTGACACTTGACAGCTGTCACACTGGCTCCTGTGTCTCGAAGAGCCTCCACTCTATGGCCATTGATGGTCACCCACTGCCTGTACTTCTTAGTGTTATCAGGCAGTTGGGTCCTGGGGACCACCTCACAGTCTCCTAAAGAGACAAGGGACATCTCTGCGGGACCCCACCCACCTTGGACACCCCTCTCCTCCCCAGGGCTACACTCGCCATCTGCCGGGGTGGAGCACCAGTGGGTGCTGTCTTTCCAAACTGTGGGCACTTGGGATCATTAGACTTATGGCCCACTTCACCACACTTGTAGCACCTCAGGGGTCCCTTGGGAACAGGCCTACCTGTCGGGGCCCCATGCTTCTTCTCAGGGGGAGGTTGGGAACCCTTCCCTTGGGTCCCTTGGGGATTACTTTGGGGCCCTTTCTGGAACTCCCTCTGTTTACCCTTGTCCCCCCCACTCTTCTGCTGGGGACCCTGCCCACTCTTGGCGGAGTCTCCCACGTGACCCTTGTGGACCCGGGTGCTCACCCAGCAGTCCGGCTCCTCAGCAAGCTTCCTAGGATTAGTCAGCCTGCTATCAATCAGGTGCTGGCGTAGCTCTGGAAAACAATTACTTGACAAGTGCTCCCATGCAATTAAATCAAAGAGCCCCTCAAAATCATTCACTTTGCTACCCTTCACCCAACCATCCAATGCTCTGCAAAAGAAAGTTACATACTCTACCCATGTACCTGACTCCACCTTCTTGCAGTTTCTAAACCTCGGTCTATACAATTCAGGAGTCAACCCATACCTGGACATCAATGCATCTTTCATGTGGCTATAAAAATTATGGACTTCAGAAGGCAAGTCTAACAGTGTGTCCCGCCCCTCACTAAGGAACCGCCCCCACAACCCCGCTCCCCAATCCTTCTCAGGGACCTGGTGGGAAGACATGGCTACCTCATAGGCTTTGAACCACTGCCCAATATCCACATTCTTATAAAACTCTCTCACCACATCTTTAGGAATATACACCCTAGCTTCAACAGGCATGGACGGTGTGCTGCCAGGAGAGGGAGTAATCTCTAAGCTTCTAGCTTTCAACTCCCTCAAACTTTTCTCATGCTCCAACTGCATTCTCTTTTCTTCCAGGGCCAATCTCCTATTTTCTAACTCCAGTTGCCCACCCAACTTGAGCTTGGCAAGCTCCAATTCGTGCATCCTGTTATCCTTCCTGTCCGCAAACTCCTCTGGGGTCAGGCCTTTGGCAGAAACACTGCTATCTACTGGGGAAGTTGCTCTCCTCCCCTCTGGACCCAATGGCCCCTTAGCTGCTCATCTGCATTCTCAGCCCCTTCCTCATTCTTAGGGGCATTCCTTGCTTCCACCCAGGCCCTCATCGCCTTTTGGAACTCATCCTTCCTGGAGAGACTGGTCATAGCAACTTTAAATTTCCTGCAGAAGTGCTTGAGCTGTCTCACATTGTAGCATTCCAGTTTCTCCTCTTCCCACTCATAATCAACAGATGCTATGGATGCTGCTTTATCCATGGTGGTTAAACTTGGCAGTTCTTTGCAAAAATAGAAAATCCCCCAAAAAACAATCTACCAAAAGTATGTGGTCGCGTTTTGGTCTGCACTCACTAGTAGTGTTCACCAATCACTGTAGATGAGTCACAAATGCAAGTACAGAATCCTCAGCGCTGACCACCAATGTTCGATTTGGGGGTCTCTAGTTGGCAGAGGTAGGTACCTTTGTGCAAATAGGGACCCTTGCGTCTAGTCAGGGTAAGGGGGTACACTCCTAAAATAACCCCTGCTCACCCCCTTGGTAGCTTGGCACGAGCAGACAGGCTTATCTCAGAGGCAGTGTGTAAAGCATTTGTGAACACATACAGTAATCAAGTGACCACACTACAGATGGACACCACACCAGTTGTATATTAAAAATAAGTATTCTTTATATAGATTTAACACAAGACCACAAACGACACAAATCCACAATACTGTACTTCAAAAATGAGTTCAATGTACCTTTGGATGCGTAACGCTATACAACGAAAGTGTTGCAGGGAAGGTGATGCATCGGTTCCTTACACGCAAGAACGGTGATGTGTCGGGTCCGTACTGATGCGTAGGGGATGCGTCGGTTCTTCTCGGCGTGGGGAGGTGATGCATCGGTTTCTTACTGCGCTTTCATGGCGATGCGACCAGCAACGCCGTGATGCGATGAAGATCCGGTGCAAGGAAACAAAGATGGCGTCTTCTTCTTGATGCGACACGATGCGTGCACGCCCGACGGCCGTGCGGCGACTCAACGATTCTTCTGAGCCGCGACAGGCCCTGCGACGCGCTTCCCGGTGATGCGGCGGCGTCTGATGCGACGTCGATCCTCTTCTCCGGCGATGCGAGGCGCTTCGGCAACGATGCGACGGCCGTGCGGCGACTCAACGATTCTGCTGAGCCGCGACAGGCCCTGCGACACGCTTCCCGCTGATGCGACGGCGTCTGATGCGACGTTGATCCTTTTCTTCGGCGATGCGAGGCGCTTCGGCGGCGATTCTTCTTCTTCGTGAGTCGCGCTTCCAGCTCCTTGCGACACGCAGCCCCATAGAAAGTCCAGCACAGCAGCAGGCACTTTCCAGAGAGACTCTTGGGGAGCTGGTTGGTGAAGTCTGTTGTCCCTGAGACTTCAGCAGGAGGCAAGCTCTATCTCAAGCCCTTGGAGATCCTTCACAAGTTGATGAAAGTACACACAAAGTTCCTCTCTCCTTTCTTTGGCAGTCAGGCAACCACTGCAGGCCAATCCCCCAAACAGCACTCAGCTTAGGGATAGTCTCTTCCTCAGTTTCTCTGGTTCCTCTCCTCAGCAAAGGTTTCTTCTTGTTTCCCAAAGTGATCTAAAATTCTGGGGTTTGGGTCCCCTCTTTTATACACCAAAATCCTTTGTCTCTGAGGGCAGGGAGGCCTTTGCCTAGTCCAAACCAGTTCTGGTCAGTCCTGGAGCACTTTGTTGACAAGACTCCTTCTTTCCTTTCACAGTGTAGGCCAGGAACATCAGACACACCACAGGAGGTGGAGCCAGCATTGTGGAGGGAAGGCACAGCCCTATTCAGGTCCCAGGTGCAACTCCTCCCACCACTCTACATGGAGATCTCTCTATTCAGCCCTGTGCTGACTCACCCTGTCTCCTGAAATCCCCCAGCCCCTGTCACTCACAAACCAGACAAGGAATACACAACCTAGCAGAGGCAGGCTTGGATAGTTAGGCAAGAAAATACCTACTTTCTAAAAGTGGTATTTTCAAACACAGAATGTTAAAACCAACTTCACTAAAAGATGTATTTTATCATTCTGAGTTCAGGCATACTAAATTCGTTTTTCTACCATGTTCCTGCGTCAGTTAGGATTAGAAGATGTAATAATCAAACTGCCCATTCTGGCCTATGGGGAACAGGTAGCCTTGCAATAGTGAAAAACGAAAATGGCTGTAATTCACTATTAGGACATGCCACACACACCAGGGCATGTCCTACCTTATACTTACAATGCACCCTGCCCTTGGGCCTACCATAGGGGTGACTAATATGCAGAAAAGGGAAGGTTTAGGGACTGGCAAGTGGGTGCACTTGCCCAGTCAACATGGCAGTACCAGACTGCACACAGGCTCTGCAATGGCAGGCCTGAGACACACTTTTACAGGCTGCTTCTGTGGGTGGCACAACCAGTGCTGCAAGCCCACCAGCAGCATTTGGTTTACCAGCCCTGGGCACACTCAGTGCACTGTACTAGGGTCTGACAAGTAAACCAAACCAACCAATCATGGAGTCACTAATCCATACATCAATTTACCATAGGGAGCACTTGCACTGTGGCACTGAATAGCAGTGGCACAGTGCCCAAAGCATCTATAACCAGCAAAAACACATGAGGCAACAGCAAAAAATGGAAGGGAGACCCACGCCAACAGTGCCAGGTCTAACAAGTATTTAGCGTAGTGTTGGGGGGTTTTAAAATTCAAAAAAGGAGTTGAAAAAATATGCGGGGTAAATGTCTCTTTAAATGCTTTTGAATACACTTGCAATGTAAATGTATGCAAACTTAAAACTTGCGTAGTAACCGTACTTGCGAACTAAAAACAACGTTGTAAAAGTATGCGTTATTTTGGTTCGCGAAGTAACGACATATATTCCTCCTAGATAGTCTGGGGTTAGTAGTACAGTTGACTCTAGTGTCCATGGGTGAAGGAGAGATGGTACTGAGGACTCACAGGCCTGACAATACTAAGAAGTACAGTCAGTGGGTCTCCATCAATGGCCAAAGGGTGGAGGCTGAGAGAGACACAGGAGCTAGCATGACCACCGTCAGGTGTCATGTGGTGTCTTCAGAGCAGGTAGTCCCTAATGTGTTCCACCAGGTGGTTGCAGCTGACAACTGTGAGAGCCACTACCCAGTGGCTTTGGTTCCCTATGAATTGGGCGATGGGAGGGGGGAGGGAAATCTCAGGTCTGCTGTAGAAAGCTGTGAGTCTGTCCATGCCTGTGGAGACTGTCTGCTGGGTAATGACCTGGAGCATACTGCCTGAAAGTTAGGTGGAGCTCAGGTCCCACTTGGAGATGCTGGGGTTGCTTGAGTGGGTATGCCTGAGCACACGGTTCATGGCAGCCCGACAGAGTGGTCAAGAGGGCCTGGAAGAATAGCCCAGGTGCCTGCCAAAAAAGGGAAAGAGGCACGGGAAAACCGCTCCTGATATTCCCATGATCCGGGAGGAGGCTGAACCTGAGGGGGAAGCCCTGCAACCCACAGAGGGAGGTAGTGGCCCAACCAGGGAACCTGCCTGAGCTGACCAATTGAAAGCAGGAAGGGGGTACCACTGGGGGGGGGCGGGGGTCGGGTCCTGAAGGGCGCAGAAGGAATGACCTTCTCTCGCAGGTCTGCAGTAGCCGGCCGAGACCCAGGCCAGCTGGTGACGCCTCTGGCAAGCACCTGATAAACTGGGAAAAGGGTCTCCTGTATAATGAGCCTAAAATTCCTGAGCCAACATGTGTGTTGGTGGTCCCCCAGTGCTACAGGCCGCTCCTACTGGGTCTGGCTCATGATGTGCCACTGACTGGTCATTTGGGGCAAGACAAGACCTTTGACAGCTTGTCATCCACTATTATTGGCCTCAAATGAGGAAGGCCTCAGATATGTACTGTAGGCCCTGTTCTACCTGGCAGGCAAGTGGCAAGACAGGGGGGGGAGCTCAGGCTTCCCCTGCAACCTTTACCTGTCATTAGCAACCCCTGTGAGAAGGTGGGAATTGACAGCATTGGGCCTCTAGACCCCAAGACAGCCTTGGGCAACAGATTCATACTGGTCTTGGTGGATCTAGCCACCCTGTACCCAGAAGCTATCTCCCCGAGGATGGTGACTTCGCCCGTTGTGACCAGGGCAATAATGGGGATTTTTACCAGTGTAGGTTTCCCCAAGGAGGTGGTATCTGACCAGGGTAGCAACTTCATGCCTTACTACATGAAGGTCTTGTGGGAGAAGTGTGGGGTGACCTACAAGTTAACACTCAACCGAACCCTGAAAGGCAAGATTATGGATTTGTCAGACACCATGAGGCGTAAGTGGGACATCCTCCTCCCATTCCTATTGTTTGCATAGAGAGAGCCAGGGCAGGAAAGGCAGGAACCTTGTACACTCTAAAGACCTCTCTTTGAAGTATCCTCCACTTCAAAGGCACAACTGGATATAAGTACTGGACCTGACGCCCCCAACTCAGTACACTCTGAGCCTGAGGACACTCTGCTAGGAAGGAGGACTGCTATGCTGCTGAAAGGACTGACACACTACTGGACTCCTGCTCTGCAATGCTTGCCCTGCTGTCTCATGTCTGGTGGTGAAAAGATCTGGACCTGACTCTCTACAGCCCCAAAACCAAGTGACTCCAAGGGCTTGCCTCCTGTTTTGAAGTCTCATCAACATCAAAGTTTTCACTTATCCCTGCTACAGCCTCTGAACTCTGCCACCTGTGAGTCCTGCCCTGCCAAGTGGTGCCCGTCCAGTCCTGGACCCTTGGAGGTGGTTCTTCCGGGATGTTTCTGCAACGATCCACACATTGCCTGCTTTGCGGTGGTCGGAACTGACGCATCCGCCTTAGACGCCGACACATTGCTGTTTCGAGGACTTCACAGCATCAAGAGCGTGGCTGGACGACAAAAAATTGCCATCATAGCCGAAGCTAAACGACAGCGCGGGACTGCGCAATTCGGAGCTGATGCATCGCCTACAATCCTTCGGATCGACGACAAATCGCCTCCTCTGCTCCTCGTAGCTGCTCCTCACCGTCGACGTTTGTTCTCTGTGAAGGTACTGTTTCAGTGGGGCCTGTGTGGCTTCTGTATCTGACCCACACATCATCGTGGTCGGCTTGACCTTTCAGATACGACCCGTTCCAAGCGACCAGATAGCCCCAGTTGGCACTTTATGACTCTATGCATTATAATTGCCTCTTAAATTAAGCCTACCTGCTCTGTGCCTCGCTACCAGGGAGTCAGCACAAGTTAATTTAGGATGTGTATCTAACTTACACTGTCTAAAGTGGTGGGCCCTATTTGGAAAGGGTGCATACCTCTGCTTACTAGTAACACCATCTCCAACACATGTGAACTCATAAACAGATGTTCCTGTATAAGGTCAGCAGGATATATTAGAATGTATTTGCCTGTTAGCTGGATATGCTTTACTGGCATCTATGTAAGTCAAATGAGGCCATAATTGGGCCCAAATCTAAAATGTAGCTTGCAAGTTATCTGCAGTGTCCAAAATCCTGGTGTCCCTCCAAAACTCATGTGCAAACCAATGTCAAAGGTTTCATCTGCCATAATGAGGAGTTACACTGTTACACACAGAAATACTTTGCAACTCCATCTGGTGTTCCACTAGGTATTAAGCAGCCTCACTCATTACTTCATCATGAGACCACGCTTCCGTGCACAACCACTCACGCGACCCCCTTTTGAAACTACAGACCCACATTCAAAAGCGGCCGCTACATAAACCTCTAGACATTCCTGTGATGGCATTCCCATGTACAAGACTACAAACTCGAACTATCTAAACCACTCTGCCAAACAGAATGTGGTTCTATGGTCTAATTCTTATAGTAACACTCGGAGGTCATTGCACTTAAACTTCTTCCTGATCACAACCTCCAGTTCCCTCTAGCTTATCCTAGTGAGACAGAGGCCTGCAGATTCCTATCACCATGCTCATTTGTCGGCCACTTTACGCTTAAAAATAATCTGATATTAACTTTTTGATTTCTCATAGGAAGGTGGAACACACACAAAGCTGTAAATTCTTTGAGACCTTAAGAGCTACAAGTTCAGGTGCTAAAAAGGCAGACATAAATGCCTGTACATTAATTAAGCTTTATCCAATAAAATAACCACAACAAACAAAAAATAGCTCTCACTGGTCAAATAATGTAAAAAAAGAAGTTGATTTTAAATGACGTGTTTGGGAATTTTATAGCAATAAGCTATGAGATAGAACATGGTGGACAGATGCAAGCAGCATCCAAGCTACGGCCTGACACTGCAAGAACCCCGAGGAACTGTCATTCTCAACTTCCTTAGGATGTATATGATAGTGCCACTCTCTGGGCTAACCTGAAGACATGCGAGAGGTGCTATTGGAAAGCCGACAGCAGAGCAAAGAAACAGAGAGAGTGTCGACCCTTTGACAAGTGACAGGCAAAATGTAATGGTTGGTGTGCTGGACCAGATACAACAGAACTGTTGGGCCAATACCCAAAGAAAGAAGGGAGGAACAGCACGGCAAGTTTATAAACTAGTTCTGGTCCGGACTACAAAGCCTACCAATGCCCTGGAAGACAAATACTGGCTTCTCAATATATCAATCATACATTTATTCAAATTAACATATAAAATCATAAAAGAACACAATACAATGCATCATAGAGAATAAGATACAATAAAAGCTAATAACTAGTATGTAAAACTTGATTCTGCCATTTTATCCAGGGGAATCAAGTCTCCGAACAATAAAAACCACTACAATGAAGTGCATTTTCACAAAAGGAGAACACCTCCACAGACATGAGGGCAACGAGTCCAGTAACTGACATCCTAGGCTCTCCTCACCCCTCCAAAGATTTCCTATTTCTAACTGACATCTTAAGACACACACTGTAACAAACATCCAGACTAGCTAGCAACTGTAAAAACAAGAAGGATAATGTTACTTACCCAGTAAGCATCTGTTCTTGGCATGTAGAGCTGTAGAGTCACATGCTGTGCATAGCTCGCCATCTAGTGTTGGGTCCTGATGTTTGCACTTGTTCTTCTTCGAAGAAGTCTTTCCAGTCACGAGGTAGGCGACTCCTCCTTTCGGTGATAGTGCGCATGGGCATCGACTCCATTGTTAGATTGTTTGCCGCAGAGGGTGAGAATGCAGTAGTAGTAAAGAATAGAGATGTCCATGCGTATGTATGTAAATTAAATAGAGAACTGCAGCAGCTACAGGTATCCGGGGAGGTGGGTGGGCGCATGTAACTCTACAGCTCTACATGCCAAGAACAGATGCTTACTGGGTAAGTAACATTATCCGTTCGAGGCATGTGAGCTGTGGATCACATGCTGTGCATAGATTACATAGCAGTATCCTCCCAAAGCGGTGGCTAACCTGTAGCTGTTGGAGTTGTCTGAAATAGTGTCTTTAGTACTGCTTGACCCACATTGGCTTGTTGTCTTGCCGACACATCTACACAATAATGTTTAGTGAATGTGTGAGGTGTAGACCATGTTGCAGCTTTGCAAATGTCAACAATAGGATGTTTCCTAAAAAAGCCATAGTTGCCCCTAGCTTACGAGTGGAATGTGCCCTAGGGGGTACAATTAGAGTTCTCTTTGCTTTCGCATAGCAGGTCTGAATGCACTTAACAATCCGCCTTGCAATACCTGATTTTGAGATAGGATTGCCTTTGTGTGGTGGCGCAAAAGCAACAAAGAGTTGTTTCGTTTTACGAAAAGATTTTGTCCTTTCAGTGTAGTATAAGAGTGCTCTTCTAACATATAAGGTGTGTAGAGCTCTTTCTGCAACTGAATCAGGTTGAGGGAAGAATACGGGTAATTCTACCGACTGATTTATGTGCAATGCGATACGACCTTAGGTAAACATTTAGGATTAGTACAAAGAACCACTTTGTCTTTGTGTAGTTGGAAAAATGGTTCTTGTATAGTTAATGCCTTTAATTCACTCACTCTCCTTAATGATGTGATTGCAATGAGGAAAGCTGTTTTCCAAGAGAGGAACTGTAGTTCGCATTTGTGCATGGGCTCAAAAGGTGGGCCCATCAACCTTGTAAGGACTATATTAAGATTCCACAGTGGAGCTGGAGGAAGTTTTGGTGGTACGACTCTTTTTAGTCCTTCCATGAAAGCTTTGATCACAGGTACTCTAAACAACGACAAATGCTGTCTATTTTGTAGATATGCAGCAATTGCCGCTAGGTGTAATCTGATAGAGGTATAAGCCAACGCTGACTGTTGCAAGTGTAACAGATAGCATATATTGTTCTGTATGGAAGCATCAAGAGGGTTGATATGATTGTTACCACAGTAGATAACAAATCTCTTCCACTTAGCTGCGTAGCAGGCCCTTGTAGTAGGTCTTCTGGCCTCCCTAATGATATTCATACATTCTGGTGGAAGGTTTAAGTAACCAAACTCTAAGATTTCAGGAGCCAGATTGCGAGGTTCAGCTGTTTGGGATCTGGGTGTCTGATTTCTCCATGGCTCTGTGTGAGGAGACTGGAGGTTAAATGCAGCTTTTGATGCGGAACCAGAGATAGCTCCAACAGGGTTGTGAATCAAGGTTGACGAGCCCATGTGGGAGCTACTAGGATTAGTGTGAGAGACGTTTGCCTGAGCTTGTGAACCACTCATGGAATGAGTGGGAGAGGCGGAAAAACGTAGGCAAATATTCCTGACCAGTTCATCCATAGTGCATTGCCCTTGGATTGCGGGTGTGGGTACCTGGAGGCGAAGCTTCGGCATTTTGCGTTTTGGTATGCGGAGAACAGGTCTATGTAAGGGACTCCCCAACTTTGAAAGTATGGGAGGAGAACCTGAGGGTGGAGTTCCCATTCGTGCATCTGCTGCCTCTGCCTGCTGAGGAGATCTGCAATCTGGTTGTTCACTCCTGGGAGGTGTTCCGCTAGGAGATAAAGTTTGTGGTAAATGGCCCACCTCCAGATGTCTTGGGTTAAGTGGGACAGTTGGAGAGTGTGTGTCTCCCCCTGTTTTTGTATGTAATACATAGCTGTCATGTTGCCTGTACGAACCAAGACAGCTTTGCCTTCCAGGTGAGTCTGAAACGCCTTGAGGGCTAGAAAGATGATTGATGTGGAGCAACTTCTGCTGTTGACTCCACAGTCCTTGCACTCTGTGATGTTGTAGGTGAGCTCCCCAGCCAGTGAGGGACGCGTCCGCTGTCTGTGGAACCGGGACTATGAACAGCCGTCCTTTTGACAAATTTTGTGTGTTCCACCACTGCAGAGAGCGATGAGTAAGGCCGCTTACCAACAATAGATTGGTCAATAGACCCTGTGATTGGTTCCACTGACTGGCTAAGCATTCTTGAAGTGGACGCATGTGCAGTCTGGCATGGGGAACGATTATGATGCAAGATGCCATCATTCCCAGCAGTTGCATATAAACCAGAGCTGGAATCCAATGATCGGGTTGAAACTGGAGAACTAAAGTCTGAATATTTCGAATTCTGGCTGCGCTGGGGAAAGCCAGAGCTTTTGGAGTATCTAGCGTGGCTCCTAGGTAGTCCAGATTATTGGCTGGTTGGAGATGTGATTTTGTCACATTGATTGTGAACCCTAATTGATGTAGTAACTGAATTGTTCTGAAAGTGTGCTGAAGACATTGCTGGTACGTGCTGGCTTTGATGAGCCAGTCGTTCAAGTATGGGAAGACATAGATGCTTTGTCTTCTTAGGTGAGCAGCTACTACCACCAGACACTGGGGGCGGTGGTGACTCCGAACGGGAATACCTTGAATTGGAAGTGTTGACCCGCTACCACAAACCTGAGAAATTTGCGATGAGCGGGGTGGATTGGAATATGAAAATAGGCGTCTTTTAAATCTAGAGTAGACAGAAAGTCGCCTTTCTTCAGCAGAGGAAGTACTTGTTGAAGTGTTACCATGTGGAAATGATCTGACTGATGTAAAGATTGAGTTCTCTGAGATCTAATATTGGTCTGAGAGAACCATCTTTTTTGGGTATTAGGAAGTAAAAAGAATATACGCCCGACCTGTGATGTTGCGGTGGTACGGGTTCTATAGCTCCTTTTAGAAGTAGAGACTGAACCTCTTGCTTGAGGAGGTGTAGGTGATCTGGTGAAAGTTTGTGTGACTTTGGTGGAATGTTTGGAGGAGTGTTGATGAACTCCAGGCAGTAACCAGAATGGATAATTTGTAGTACCCAATTGTCTGTTGTTATTGACTGCCAGATTGGTAAGAAATCTGACAGTCTTCCCCCGACAGGTGTTAAGTGGTTGGGGGGAAGTGGAGGCAAGTCACTGCTTTGTATTGGAGGGGGAGGTGCGTGTGTTTGAACCCCTGCCCCTGCCTTTGCCGTTGTTACCTCTGTAACCCCCTCTGAAGTAACCCCTAGATGGAGAGGGTTGGTTATTGCCCTTATAGGTGGTGGGCTCCAAGGAGGTATTTTTTGAGCCTCTGCGGTAAAAGGAGCGCCGAAAGGAACCACGGCTTTGTGCTGACTGAAGGGCTACCATGGATTTGGCCACTTCAGTGTCCTTCTTCATTTTCTCTAGTGAAGAATCTACCATAGGGCAAATAGATGCTCTTTATCAAAGGGAGTGTTTAAAAAGGAGGTTTGCACCTCTGGTTTGAACCCTGATATGGGAAGCCAAGCAGGTCTTCTCAAGAGGACACTGGTGTTTACCGCTCTAGCAGCAGTGTCTGCAGCATCTAGGGAACATCTTATAGCGTTATTGGAAATAAGTAGCCCTTCACGCACCAGGTCTTGTGCCTTAGATCTGTGTTCCTGGGGCAAATATTGTATTAATTGTTCCATCTCGTCCCAGTGCGCACGGTCATATCGTGCTAGCAATGCGAGTGTTGGAGACACACCAGAAATTGGCCGCCTGAGAGGCCACCCTTTTCCCGGAAGCATCAATAAGTTTGGATTCCTTGTCCGGGGGTGGAGCATCTCCTGTTGTCTGGGAGTTGGCCCTTTTCCTTGCATTGGACACAACCAGGGAGTCTAGTGGCAACTGACCTTTAATATATACTGGGTCCGATGGTGCTGGCTTGTATTTTTTGTCTACTCTAGGGGTAAGAATACGAGCTCTGACCGGGTCGTTAAAAATGTCATCTACATGCCTGATCATCCCTTTGAGCATAGGTACTTTATGTGATGACCTCTGCATGGTACTGAGGGTTTCAAAGAGGAAATCCTCTTCTAAGGACTCCTTATGTAGCTGCACCCAATGGTAGTTGGCAGCTCTACCCAATAACTCAATGTAGCCTACACTGTCATGTGGTGGAGAGGGCTTGTTAGGATACAAATCAGGATCATTGCCCCTGGGCGAATTAGTATTGTAATCATCCCATGGGTTTTTCATTGGTTGATTATCATCCCCATCCCCATTGTCATCCCCATCATCCTGGTTGTCAGGTGTATGTGGTGGTAAATGTTCAGGTGAAATAGGCTGAAACTGAGGTGAAGGAGGTGAAGAAAGAGGAAGAGGGGAACGGTTAGTTCCAACCGTTCTCTTCTTTAAAGGAATGTGGTATTCTTCCTCGGTATCAGTCCTTCTTTTTAAAGTCACTTTAGTGGTGATTTGTCCAGTTTGAGGATGAATATAGAGCACTTTTTGTTTCGGATCCAGTTTGTCGATCGGAGCATCGAAACTGTGTTTTTTTGGTGATTTCGGCACATCTGACTGTTTCGGCGCCGAAAGTTTCGGTGCCGAAGTCTTGGATGTTGATGTTTACGGATCCGAAGTGTGTTTCGGTGCCGAATGGTGGGGGTCGGTGCCGGACTTGTGTTTCAACCCCAAAGTTCTCGGCTCTCAACTTGATTTGGAGGGAGTCTTTTTGGAACCGGAAGGCTTTTTGGTAGGCTTCGGTGCCGAGCCAGAAGGCGAGGCATCGGAAGCATGATCTCAGTGCCGACCGGAGCACGAGGGCGCGGGTTGGACCGGAGCCTTCTTCTTTTGTGGAGTTGGGTCTTTGGATGAGGGAGGAGCTGTACTCGCGGTACGTTGTCCATGTGGGATGTCGTCCTCTTGGTCGGAGTCGAGCTCTGGGATGGCGATCAGCTCCTGCTCCTCCTCGGTTCCCATGGCCTCGCCGGCCTCTTCGTCCGATTGTTGTCCGAAGATGTCTGGAATGGAGCTTGTGTGCTGGCTCTGCATGTCGTGACGTCGAGCCCGACGGTCGTGCTGTGTCTTCTTGGAGTGGAAAGCCTGGCACGCGTCGCAGTACTGTTCTCTGTGTTCGGGGGACAAACACAGGTTACACACTTTGTGTGAGTCGGTGCGCGGGTATTTCGCGTGACACCGAGGGCAGAATTTAAAGGGAGTTCGTTCCATCGACTGCGGGTCGGCCCGACACGGGTAGGCCCGATGGCCTTCAACGAACTTTCCAATCGAAAGTTTGGTTTTTGCAAGTAAATACGATACGCAATAAAGGGGAAAACGCGTCCGAAAACAATACCGTTGAGGGTGAGTATCTTGCGCACCGAAGGAACAGTGTCGAACCGGAGCGCAGCGATAGACGTCCGAACCCGATGGCGGAAAAAAACAATTTAACAATGGAGTCGATGCTCCTGCGCACTATCACCAAAAGGAGGAGTCACCTACCTCGTGACTGGAAAGACTTCTTCGAAGAAAAACAACTGCAAACATCCGGACCCAAAACTAGATGGCGAGCTATGCACAGCATGTGATCTACAGCGCACATGCCTCGAACAGAACTTTACCTTTCTGAAAGGCAAGCAGTTTCAAAATGTGTTTCAGACAGCACAAAAAAAGGTCTGTAGAATTTATGAAAAAACTAAATGCAACTGGGATTGTTCAGCCGACCCATCACAAGGACTGGCTGGAAATCTGCTCCCCCAAAGCTTTATCCCATCAGAGAAACACAAAATACTGCATACTGTGCCTGCCCTAAATCTGAAGAGAAGAGACCTTTCCCACTGTGAAAGTTCCAGATGCAAATAAAATGCCACCTCTCCGATGCTAAAAATACCATAATACTTACGATATAGCACTTACTAAAAAAAACCTCCATTCTTTGGTAGATACAAAACTCTGAATGAATAGACTTCACTAATCTCTTTTCAAATTTAAGGTGTTCAGGACGGTAAATATTTTGGGGAGGCCAACGTCATTAAGAGCCTTTCTGGCATATTTCAACCAAGGAATTGAGGGACCCTTGTCTAAACTAAGACCATCTAAACTAACATCCCTAATGCAAATGTAACTCTGAGTGCAAAATAAAATGGGAGCTAGTTGGCTGAAGATTCAGAAGTCGTCTGCATATCAGATTTTCTTCCACCTGAATGCGGGAGGCAATATGAAACCCCCACACCCCAGCTCCATACGTAGCTGTAGGAACGTACTGCAGATTATAAATCGTGATATTGAGGGAAATATGGCCCCTGCCTACCTTCTGAGTAAGATTAAATAAAGATTCTGCCGCCCTACTAAATTTCATATGAGCAGCGGCTGCTAAGAGCCCACTGAGTCGAAGGTAACTGAAATTCTGCACAGAACTCAGAGACTGATCTTTAATCCACAGAGACCTCAAATTCCTCTTTCCAGGGCCGCACACCATTATATGGGGTTTCCCATAATTGGTTGACAAGTCTAAGCTACGTATAAATGAAATAAAGGACTCAACCAAAATTCGTAGAGCACTGGAAGTCTGTGCCATTAAAACAGCGTCATCAGCATATAACAACACCAGAACAAGTACATTAGTAATTTTCAGCACTTAGCTAGCAGCTACAGATAAGTGGGAGCCAAAATGCACACCTGATGCACCCCGCTAGCGAAAGGCAAAATATCAGAGGTTTCCCCTGCACTGCTGTAACGAACCCTGGCCCCTACGTTTTCATGCAGTGGATGCAAGAAATTCACCAGAGTAACTTCCACTGCCAGATCTAACAAAGTCAGCCGTAGCTTAGCCCTATTCACACAATCAAACGCAGTGGATAAATCCATGAAGGACAGGTACAGTGGACAGCGCCTGGCGATGGTATACTTGCCCACAATCAATTGGAGGTTTAGGCACTGTTTTACTGTATCAGGCCCCAGAAGAAAACCATACTGACACGGTGATAAAATATTGTTAAGACTAAGCCAGGACTGTAAACGGTTAAAAATTACCCTTCCCAGAATCTTTACTGTGCTATCAATAAGAGAAATCGGCCAATGACACCTCGGTGACCCACAGTCCCCTTTTTTTAGAAATTGGAAAAATTAACGATTGTGCCCAAGAGCTCCGGATCCTACTGCATAGAGAACTGTTAAACAGATTTCTAAGCAAAGGACCCCAAACCTCAAATTACACTTATGGAGATCCATGGGTATTCCGTCTGTGCCTGGAGCTTTACCACCTGAACTCTGCCTGATAGCTCCCTTCACTTCCGCTAAGGAAGTGTGGAGTTGGGGGGGTTTCGTAAACTAGCCTGCAGCAAATCATTACAAGTCTTGTCTTCAGATATCTGATAAATAGAGGTGAAGTGCTTAATCCACTCCTTACCAGGGATATTGCAGACTAAGAGATGGCTAGGTAAAGTGTCCCTCCGGCGAAATCAGTTAACGTTATCCCAGAACATTTTGCTATTGTTCCACGAAGCTGCCGATACCAACCGTTCTCAGTCTCTATTGTTCAAAACAATTCTTTCTGTCCTTAATGGTTAGTTGGTATAGCCTCCTGGCCTCCCGCACTTCCTCAACATCTCTTGGGCATTCAGAGAGAGTCTTCCTTAAACGGCGGTTTGCCGCAGAGCAAAGCCCGTCAAACCATCATTGGCAACCTTGGGCTCGCCGGAGGGGTTTCAATAAATGGCTCTTGATACTTGAACATAAATATTGATAGCAATCAAATAAAGCTTCTCCTGTATTTTCTGTTAAACACCCCATAAAAATTGACAGATGTTTTTTAGGAAGGAGACTAAGCGTAGCCTTTGGGTACTTTAGCGACCAAGCCAATCTAAGCCCATCTCTTGAGTGTTGGTTCATTTCAGTGGAAACTAAGGCGGTGTGTCCTTTCACAGAGGAAGAACCCCTTCTATACATAGTAGGCTATGATCCCCCATTAGGTCTCCAATATTGCACATTTGGAAAGCCACTAAAAAAAGTTCCTTGGGGCAAATTGTAATCAATAATGAACGACCACCCCACTACCCCTCCCCCAACCCCCAATGTATGTATACTCGGACCATCACACTGGAAGAGATTGATTAAATCCACAAGGCAGTTTGAGGCTAGAAAGTTCCTCAGCACTCTCCCTCTAATATCATCGTAGCCAACTCATCGTGCTGGTTCCCCAATTTGGCATTAAAATCTCACCAAAGAAAAAATGTAGGTAAGGAAGTGGCACCAGATCCAATTGGTTTCAAACTCAATATAAAATTAAACAATTCCTCAAAAAGATGATAAAAAGGAGTTGGTAAAATAGTTATTTTTTATTTTTATATAGCGCGAACTGGACCCGAAGGTATCAGAGCGCTTTACATGAGCGTCAGTTGCGTTACAGACGGACACATTCATTTTTGTGAGGCACGCGGAGATTAAGTGATTTACCCAGAATCACTGGATGGTGAGCGTCTCTGCTGAGGCCCGAACCCGGTTCCCCAGCTCAGAGGTCAACCGCTCTAGCCATTATGCCACAGCCTCTCCCCCATATTAGAAACATTTACTAAATAGAAATAAAAGGAGCCCGCACTATCTTTGATAAACACTGCCTGGTACGCAGGACTACCCGCATCAGTAGTTGTCACTACCACCTTGAGGTTCAATTTTACCCATATGGAAAGACCACCCCTAGCTCTCCTTTAGGCAGAGAGTATAGCAGGGCAAGAGTGACAAGAAAAACTCCTACTAATTGATATTGGGGAGATGGCCCAGGTTTCATGTAAAACAACAAAATCAAACTTATCAATAAAGTCCAACCAGTCTGGAAATATAATCTTATCTTTAAGCCCAGTTGCATTCCAATTCACAAGAGAGGAAGAATTGTTGGGCCTTGCAGGCTCTTCTCTCCCCTCAGATATACTAAAGGACAAGCCTCCATTGGAGGACCGGGGCAGTCAATCGACTTTGGATAGGACATCAAAGCGGTTCCCCACAGGCACATTAAACTGAACATTATTGGAGACAGATGGGGTAGCAAACAAACCAGGCTTGGCTGCAGCTATCCCCGACCCCGGAATATCAACAGCCCGATCCCACAAAGCGTCCCAGCCTGCAAACAGGTGCAGACATGGAGCGAGGTCTAAAGAAATAATCAAGTGGGACAGGAACTATGGAACTCTCAGGGCCTAAGACACACACATGTTCCTGCGCAATATAGCCTGAGCCACAGATGGGACTTAAAATTAATAATTTTACAGTCTCCTTGAACAGTGATTGGACCAGGACCAATCTAACCAATCCTTCAGGTAAACAAAATCTCCTCAGAGACAGCAAAAGGAAAGTCCCTGTTTCGAGCTAACCAATACAAAACCTTATTGCCCAGCTCCATATAAGACTCCTCATGACTCCAGTTAGAACCACGACATAAGGACAGACAGCAGAGGAAGATTTAAAATAGACTGATTCGGAGTTGTATTAGACTCTTAAACCGAAAGTTCCCCAGCCAAAGGAGCAGCCACCTATACCCGGGTTGCATGTGGTAACGAGAGACAGAGGATACGGCTTCCCCTGCCAACGTTTGGGTTTGTTCACTCGGGGACGTTGAGCGCAAGGTTGGAACAGCGTTGCTTGGTATATTGCTTGGTTCAATGGCCTCTGTGGAGTCACTCGAAGAAAAGGGACGCCGCAACAAAGACACGCTGTCTTGTAACGTTGAACGTTCCTCTAACAAGATTGCCTTAAATTTAATAATAGTCAGCCAAAAAGCGCTCACACCACAGAAATTCAGTAAGGGTATGGTCGCATCTGCCTTCAATGATTGGGGTGCCGAGAAAACATCAACTAACACTGCCGGATTGTATGTCTGGGTGGCTGAATCAGTCATTTTAGGCCGAGCACTCCGCTTAGGCTTTTCCCCCTTGATTGGCGCCTCAAGGTCAGCTGCAACAAATGGAACAGCCTTCACCACCTCTGGAGGGTTCGGAACTGTACAAAAAGCGGGAGAGTTAATAAGTGAACTAAACAGAGGACCCGGAAGAGTATCATCCACAGGCGCCCAAATGAGCCCAGAATTTAGGGCCAACTACCTCTCAGTAAGGGATATTTCCGTGTTGATAACCCCCACTGCCGAATCCAGCATCCGATCTATTAAAGTGCACTTTGTGGGGTAGTTGGGGCTAACAATGCTCCAGACGCTTTCCTCTTTCCCGTAACTGGCTCTAAAAAAAAAAAAAAAATTACAAAAAAAAATTACAAAAAGAACACCAATAAAGAAAAAATACAAGCAAGACAGAAGGCCAAAGAGAGTGGGCCCAGCCCAGCCTCCTCCAGTTCCTTTGGCTAAGAAATCTGCGCAAATCCTTTCGATTCTTAAAAAAAACTAACTTACCGCCCACAGAGCTATCTAATTATCGTCCAATCTCGCTCCTTCCCCTCATGAGCAAACTATTGGAGGGATATGTCAACTCGCAGCTCATGGCATATATGGAGGCTCAGTCATGTCTAGAACCTTCACAATCCGGTTTTAGACCGAAACATTCTACCGAAACCACCCTGCTTGGCGTAACGGACTTTATTAAACTTTCTCTGGACAATGATAAAGCAGTGTCTTTAGTGCTGCTGGACTTGTCCGCAGCCTTTGACACTGTAGCACATCATAGACTGTTGCAAAGACTGACTGACATCGGCATAGTAGGGACGGCCTTTCAGTGGTTTTCCAGCTTTCTGGAACAGCGCACCCAAACCGTCAACTTGGGTATTTTCCGCTCTGGAGCCAAATCTCTTAAAATGGGGGTTCCTCAGGGCTCATGCCTCAGTCCCACATTATTTAATATATACGTATCCCCCCTTGCAAAGATCATCAGAGAACATGGCTTTGTCCCGTTTTCATATGCGGACGACACACAACTCCTGTTTCCCTTTGCTAATAATTCAGATGCAACTAAACAGCTCTTCGCAGAGGGTATGCGTGCTATATCCAACTGGATGACGAAGAACTTTCTCCAGTTGAATGCCAATAAAACCGAAGTCTCCGGTTTGGCAAAGCACAATTTCTCTGGTCCCCCTATTGGTGGCTGGCAGAATTAGGCCCTGCTCCTATCCCCACTATCAAGGCTAACAACTTAGGAGTATCTATGAAGGACCAGGTGGCTGCCGTCTCAGGCAGCTGTTTCGGTATGCTGAAGCTTCTCCGGAGAGTGTTTTATCTTCTCCCCTTATCGGTGCGCAAGACCCTGCTCCAAGCTCTGGTAGTCAGCTGTTTGGACTACTGTAATGCGCTACTTGGAGGGGCAAATAAGACGGTGCTAAACAGGTTTTAAGTGGCTCAGAACACAGCAGCTCGGTTGGCTCTGAATCAACCTTCCAGGGCTCCCTCCAGGCCGTTACTGAAAGGCCTTCACTGGCTTCCCATCCGTGACTGAATCAACTTTAAAATATGCTGTCTGATTCACAAAACTATCAACGATAGTGGGCCCACGCATATGACTGACAGTCTTGTCCCCTATCGACCCAGTAGATCCCTGCGTTCTGGTGGGAAGGCTCTGTTAGTAGTGCCTGGGGGGTCAACAAACTCTGAACGGGGGGCAAATCCTTTGCCTATGTTGCCCCGCGTCTCTGGAACTCGCTCCCCAGTGCCTTACGTATGTGCCCTAAATTACTTAATTTCAGACAAGTATTAAAAACAGAACTTGATCGCCCCCATTACTTCCTCGCTCCTATCCGCTGCTAGCGCGGAGATACCCCTTCTGGGGCGAGTCCAGCACTTTATAAATCCCTCATTCATTCAGACGGGCGCAGCCAGGCCCACTCTTGGTCTGGGCATGTGCCTGGATGCGTCCCACACTGCGGGAGAACTACAGGCCTTAAGAGCGCCTGCCTGGTGCTTATGATGCTGGTAGGCGGCCTCCCTGCCACACTGGATGATGGGGACTGTAGTCTGCTGCCCCGACAGGCTCACACTGCACCTAAAAGAGTCTCAAAACTCACAACAGCTCTATGATGTGGGACATGGGGAGGCTGCTAAGCTGTTGCCTCTAGATAAACTCACAGCTTGAAAATACCTCCCTGATATTAGCTACAAGGTGGTTTCCATTGCAAATGCATCGTTACAGACTCCAGACAAAATTCCCCAATGATGTACACTGTACTGTGAAAACTGAAGGATGAGCTACAAAGCTTTTAGCAAACCAATCTGGTTGGGAGGTAGCCAACAAGAGAGGCCAGTCTGAGTAGGTAAAAGGGTAAATTAGATAGTGAGCCCAATGAATTTATGTTCATCTGCAGTTTGTGTACAGTTAAGATTCTGAAAAGTGATATAGAGAGATGTGTTCTGTTGCTGATTAAAACCAAACAAATACACCAAAAGAAACCTGCACATGAAAATGCCATACTGAAAAACAACTATTTATGTGTTCTTCTACTATTAAAGATTTTTACCACAAACGTGAAGATTATAGAAATGTACAAAGGAGCCCAATCCCTTGAGCTCCACGGGCTTTTATCTAGCAAAACACTGTGCAGGTCTCCTCATTCCATAGTGAAGTATTATCTTACCTAACTCCAGTTGCCACTTCATACGGTGTTGTTTTCCAAGATCGACCCCCAATTACATTTCCATTCACCAGGGTGATCTTGATAGGTTTGCTCAGATTTGCTGCTCTGTGGGCTTGCAGGGCATCATGTTCCTTCTTCAATGTTTCATAAAGCTTTAGTCTATCTCCTATGTAGCCAGGAGTGCCCTATACATATGTAAACATACACAGGAATTAAATTTCCATTGCCAATGATCAAAAAGTAATTTACAAACTGTGAAAAACAAAAAGTTATCAAAACCCATGTAGACCTTTTCATGTGAGTTTGAGCATCTTTAATAAGATATAAGGCCAAACAAAGACTAGCATCCTTTTCTAAACGAAAACATAACAATCTTTTCCCATCATCCATATTATTTACGTTCTTTGCATATTCAATGATAAGGCTTTTGTAAAACACCCTTTAGCCCGTTGACAGCTCAGACGATATAGGGCAAACAATCTTTCCCTAGCTATACTCCTAATTTGGTGTAACAGTACTTGCGACATGCTGAATATTTTTGTTTTGTATAAAACGAACAACTTAGAACGCAAAACACCTAGCACTAGTTACTCTACCTGCAAGCATCATTTGTGCCACTCCTTTTTAAGTCCTGCATGCAGATAGCATTCTGCAGTCTGTTGTCGAAGACCTATTTTGGACAATGCCAATACTTACAGCTGGCAGTGGACCATTGCTAACCATTGGTTAGCTTTCTTTTGCATCTCATTCGCTTTCTTCTAATTTAATGGCTTTCCTTCCTCTTCTTGTGTTTCTCCCTCTTTGGGTCATAGCTTCTTTGTTACCCTTTTGATTAGATGACTTGTATCCTTCCTCTGCTTACATTCAGGGACCTGCTTTTTTTCTTTGAGCACACTATACAAATGTAGGGATTTTCTTGCTGCCTCCCTTATGTGCTGCTTCCCCACTCAATTCCCACCGGGCTCTCCGTGTTGCTACCGCATCCCCCCGCCCCGTCTGTTGATCCCCCAGCCTTTGACACTCAGTTTATCTTTGTTTTTATTTCACATCCTTACCAAGCTCCACCACTGCACCCCCATCACTGCTTCCATCAGTGTTTGCTAATTTAACCCCTTCACCACACCCACTCTACCATAGCTCACCACCGCATCTCAAAGTTTTTAAAATATAAATGCAAATGGATATTTAATCTTGATGGTATGAAATAAAAGTTTATTCCTCAAAATAATCAGTTCATGATCCTCAAGAAGTGGAATTTATTTTGATATCAACATCAAATCTAAAGAGTGAATGTAATAATGTTCATCGACCGAATGCTAAATGAAAAGACAGCCAACAAGTGTTTTGCAACAAAGCCGCTACTTCACGGCTGTCAGATAAAAAAAACAACTACTTTAGCAAAATTAACATTTGAGATATGATTAATAGCAGAAGAATAATTCCATTATTAAAGACAAATACATCAATTGTCACAATAATACCTCAATCAACACAATAAAATGCAGTATAATCTAGGTTACATATAGTGTTATTCTTTGAAAGAACTCAATCAGTTATACTAACGAGTCATTGAATAGCTAGCTACATGCTTCTTTATGACTGGTTTATTAGCAAAAACAATTTACGTTTTAATTTTGGTGTGAATATGTCAAAATCCACCTTGGCCGTTTAGTTGTAACATTTATTAGTAGGTGCAAAACTGAGCCCTTTGTTGAAAACACTACTTTCAGTGTCTGTTAATAGTCTATCAGAAATATTGACTACAATGTTCTCTATTTTCTCATTTCTTTGATCCTCTGAGCTCTGGTTTTGACCCCTTTTTTTCTTTGTTTTCTATGGATTGAACTCGATTGGTTTCCCCTCGGCCCCCTTCTTCACATTGTCTTTGTGTATCTCCCTTAATCTCTTTTACAGGAGGTTGCATTGCATAATTTATCAATATTCATGTTGTAAGGCATTGGCAAATCGAACAGGTGTGAATTGGCAATCCCAAAAAAAGCGACATATTGGCTTTGCCAATTTTTGTTTATGACGGTCCTGTGGCAATGTGTAGGGACCCACGATCGACCGCTTTTGATGAAAGATTACAAAGTTGCAACAGTTTAAGGAAAAGAAGTTATATGTGCTAGTTTTGCCAAAGTCCAATTTTAGCTCAGCCTGCATGAGCCTATTACTCACAGCAAGAAGACCAAATTGAGCTTGTAGCAGACTGGCTGCTGTGGATGTAACAGCAGGAGCTCAGAGAGAAAGCTATGTGGAGGGCACCTGCTTCACCTCTGAGCATGAACTGCTATACAACGTTGCACTTCCCTACCGGATGCAATCTCCTACAGCTACCACAATGTGTAGATAGAGACCTCGAGGTACAGCGGAGACAGCAGATTGAATGAAAGTTCATTTGGAGTACATGTAAGCACATTTAAGCCCCACCATTCATCTAATACTCTGGTGTGTAAAACTGGCGGAGGCAGATATAGTCCAGCTTGGGGAAGCACCCAGCCCTGTCCTGTATGTTCATAGTTCAGGTGGTGAACTGGTCAGACATGTCAGAAGTATGTGCCTAAGGAAGGAGGAACTGCCATATCGACCAGCGGCAACTGCATGACTGTTATTCTGCTAGGTGAACAATCCAACAGAACAGTTAATGGCTCCAGGGTAATATGTAACCTCCAGGTGGGCACCTGCATAACCCAATGTGACACCCAGAGCCCAACATACATATTGCTCCAATTCCTTCTACTGAGCATGCAAGCTGTCTGCCACTAAAGGTCTGTGTGTAACAGATAATCAAGGATTGATGACTAGCTGGCACCATCCTTCCCTCAGTAACCTCACTGCTCTCTCACCACCTCACGACAGCTTTCCTACTCATCCCTTCTATTTCCTCATTTGCTTTCACTCACTCCATTGCGACATCCTCACACTGACAACTCCACACACTTTCCCCAATTCCCTTCGCTGCTCACCTTCCCTTCTTACTCAACCCACCACATAGTTCTATTGCTGAGGTGTGGGACACGTGACCTGCGTGTTATCTGCTGATTTATGCAGCAGGACCATAAACTCATTGAGCTAGTTTACTGGCATTATAACCATGTTGGCCTTTGTTTGGGGCGCCTGTAGTGAGATGAGGGAAAATCTTCACCTGGTGCTGGCTGAGAGGGAAGCTCAGCCATTCATGATGTGTCTACAGGTAGGCCATTTCCAGTGCATAGTTGTTATAGCACATTGGTACACGTGTAGGAAATTAGGAACTGTGATAAATGCCTATATATTCCTGAGCAGGTGGGGCCAGCATTGAGGCGAGCAGCTTTTCAGACATTTTTATGCATATTTTGTTTTGGATATTTAAAGATAAGCATGCATTGATAAGGAAACCGAATGACTTCACATAGGACATTGATGAAGGCATTGATGAAGGCGTGATGCAAATTTCAGGGACCTCTGGACTAAATGTAAGTTGCAGATTCTTAAGACAAGCATGTATTTTATGGATTTCAAGCAGTATGTGACCATCAAGTAAAATTAGATTAAAATTCTCGTGGATGGAAGTGACAAGTTTGAAGAATAATTTTAGGTAAAGCTGGTTGTCATCTGCATTCTGACAAACAGCTAAGTTTTTCCTGTGATTTTAGCAGCAGCCATCGTTTCGATTAGGTCAAAAGCACTAAAGGAAGAGATTGATTTAGATGCCTCTCGTGGGACACACCGTTTCTGATATATTACGTAAGAGGAAAACCTCATTCCTCCAAGCCTGTAAAAGACCAAAGTGTTTTCCATAAGGTTAATAATTATATCAAACAACAATGAGATGCAACAGGACTACCCGGCAAAAGGCAACATCGTCCAGTATTTGGAGGTTATCAACTCTAGGAGAGTAGCGATATAGTAATGCACCCGTGTTGGAAACCCGTCTGGTACTCTACTAATAAGTTTGTGATGGAGTTGATCTTAAAGTTAGTCAGCTGCACAATTTCCAGTGGCTTTTTCCAAGAATGGACTGATTTTTAATAGGCCCATACCACTGTAGGGTCAAGTGAGTGTGCTTTAATAGGAGCAATACTTAACCTAATTTTAGTGCATCATGGAAGGGTTGGTGGGCTAGAGAGAATTTGCCCAGAGTATGCATATGCATTAAATGCTACAGAGGTATTTTGCCACATGCCTAGTCTGGATAGCATATTGGCTTTAATGATTATCTGATATTCAGAATCATTTGGGACCTGAAGCGGGTTGAAGTTGCTATATTTAAGGGTTTGGCAGGGAATGTTGCTTCCACGTCACGTGTATGACGATGGTTAGATCAGTTTATTTTGTCTATTAAGATATAGTTGAATTTGGTTAATGTTTAAACGAATGCATGACAGACAGAGTGGTGTTTAGATGGTTTGGTGGACAATGTTAATTAGTTCTTTTGTAGTAGTCAGCTTTCTAAAGTTTTTGATTTCAGATAGGTAGACTCTCACATCAAACCTCTGTTTCCTGGCATGTCAATTGCCTCGTAAAATGCCACTGACTTTCCTAAGATGCTGTTGGTCATGGCGATGTCTATTGCCTAATAACACAGTTCTCCCCTCACTTTCAAGCTGAACTGGATAACCTGCCGTACCTCTCCAGATGAATCACCCAAAACCTCCTTTTCATTCTTCTTCTCTTTTTTCTTCTTACTTTGAGCTGATTTCTGAAATAATGAAAATGCTAACATTACACTTACATGAAAAGTGTGACCATTACTCATACACGTCAGCGCAGTTCATAAAGTTTCAAGAGATAACATACCCCCTAGGGTCCTGCTGGCCATACTGATATTACCACCCTTTCATTCTACAACTTCACTCGAGGATTGGGCGGATGCCAACGAAAAGGGATAAGCAAGGGCCCTCACAGATCTCAAGAAACTCATGTTAGAATGGCAGTCAAAGATTACAATACCACGCAACCAGTCAATGCGGAATAAAGAGACATTCAGCTGAATGTAAATACATTAGTTGATGATGGAAATGCCAAAGAGGTGGAGATGATGTTAGTGAGACTTGACAGGAACAACATCAAAGTATGAACGCAAAGAGGAAGACAATCTTGAAATACAATACTCAAACATCAACGAGTCACTACTTAATGGAGGATACAGAGCACGTACGGCATTTTTTTGTTATTTAAAAATAAAATAGATGAAAGAACATGGAAATGTAAGTGCCTATAAAAATGTAACCTACACAACAGCGCTTTTAATAAGGTATAGGCTCCGTGACACACCACTGTAATTAGTTTTAACCCATTTCCATCAAGACACTTAAAATCAAAGACAGGCACTAGAAATAAACTTATAGTGCCACACCACCAACATATGGGTTGCGTAACAGCAATTTCCTCTTAGTAGCCTAAGGACGGTAGGGACAATACTTACATTTTCTGTCAACACTCTTAAGTTGCAGGGTTTGCACTGAGCACCACAATAGCGTACCTTCCTGAGCGGACAACAAGTCAGTTGTAGCATGTTCTTTAATCAAATAGATCTGTCTGAGATGTGGTAACACCATTACCTCAACATGGAAGCAACCCCAAAAGCAGGCTCTTGCAAATAGAAAGCAGGTGGATACATCATCTGCATACCATGGTGTCCTTGTGCTTGAATGAGAGGCAGAATTTCACTTGTTTTCTGTATGTTCATGAGGTTTTTAACCATAATAATTGTATAGGCGTGTAATATTTTTCGATGAGATTGCGTGCCGTCTTTATTTAAGGATGGAAACTTTAGAGCAATACATGATTATCTTGTCTGAATTTTCAACTGTTTGATAGCCCTCTCTGCTGCTTTTATGCCTCTTAGCAACCAAAGTTTTTACGAGATAGTAATACAGGACAGAGCACGTGCGTATAGCATTGAATACGTTACTGTAGTCATGAACTACAATGATGATGGATGCCAACAACAGAAAGTGAAGTAATGTACAGGTATGGATCACTTAACAAGTTATGTTCATACCAAGTGTCAGGATGAGCAGCACATTTAAGTTGAGCGAAAGCAAGATACCTACTTCTGCCCACCAGGAACCTGAATGTTACTCTGTACAAGACGAGATGGGCGCTGAATGAAGGCTCCTGCACTAGGGCATGAACACTGCACCATGCCACTAGTCTAATGACAGTGCTAAATTTTAACAGCTGTGCCCTCCTAGACACTGGGTTATCAGCACACAACTAGCATCAAGCATGTCATGGGGTAACTTGCATACATGGGTCTATCATTACTCAACTCTGTGCCTTAAACCTAAATTCACCACCATATTCCCTGGCTCCAAGGAGAAAATTGTCAATGGCCCAACAAAAACAGCTATGCTGTAATTGGAGTAACTTGCATGCAGGAACAATCTCCCTAAATGTACAATTCAATGGTGAGCCAGCATGCAAAGTTTTTATGACATTGCTAAACATCAGTGCATTTGAAGAGTGTGGTGCAGCAGCAGCTGCCATTAAAGCTCAATTAAAGACCCAGGTAGCTTGGACTATGAAAGCCTTGTGTTGCACCAAGCGAGGAAGGTGCAAGGTGATGTCAATGTTCACTTTTAAGCCAAAATGAAAGAAGAAGCCAGCACAAAATATTATTTTTTTAAATCACTGAAACCACTGGAAGCCAGATTTGACAAGGGCCAAGCAAGGGTATATTACTGACAAACAAAGAAGACCTGATAAAGTGGCAGGAGAATCAAATAAATGGGAAAAGAGAGGGAAATAAACAGAAAATGGGGACTATTGCTGCAAAATGAAGTTGATGCTACAATGAATGGCTGACTAATGAGCATAAGCAGCGGTGGGGTGGGTTTGGTAAGGCTGCATAGGTGAGACAAGTCCCTGGAAGAATCCACTACATCAGTTGCTGAGGCGGTAGATAAGCCACGGGCTATACTGAAAGAAAGCTGGACCTCCTACAGGTTGGACTCTAAACGGTTAATTTAATTACAGCTAGTGAGTGGGTAAGGATTTCACCTCTAACCAAGAATACACTTCCAGAAGTTGGTTATGGTTTATAACTTTATTTGTTGGGGGTCAGGGAGGGACACACCTGAGTGGAACAAATATAAGAGACACTAATGTGAGAAATGTAAAGGCAAACCATACTATCAGAGACAGCAAGGCACATACTATTTTAGTGATAAATGAGAAGGTGGGTCGCTGGAATGAGCAAATACATTACCAAATTGGCTGAAGTGAAAGTAATATTGCTTAACGTTAAGGGGCTGAATGCCCAGGAAAAAAATAACAGGTTTGGAAAACTTAAAACACTCCTCAACCAGATATTATATATGTCTCCAAGGAACATATTTACAATTTGCAGATTTAGCATAGGATGAAAATAGAACATATCTAAATGTATTTTGCTCTTCCACAGAGCCTAAACATAATGAATGGAAAAATTAATTAAATGGGACTTCCCATTTATATTGCAGTATACAAGGTAGTGCCATGCACACATTTATTCCTAGTAGATGTGGTGGCCCTGTAGTCTCCAGAATTAGTTCCAGGGTCACAAATATAAGAACACGATACCCTTGTTATATTTGTGTGCTCACAGGAGACAACTCTTTCTCTCCTGACTAACTAAAGACTCTGTTCTGCACCTCTGGCACAGTACAATAAGGATGGGGTTTTATTATTTAAACAACATCCATGCTGAGTCCGGTGAGAGGCCCTTCACACCAGAGTCATCATGGAAGCGGCTGTGAATGAGATGCAGCATTGCAGGCTCTGACGTTCTTCCTGAGAAGGAATATAGCATTGTAAGAGAAGTGTGGAGGCCTGCACACTTAGAAGATGCATTGGTTAATGCACCGAGGCCGATTTCCTGACACATTATACAAAGGTATGGGGTTAGATCATTCTAACAGGTGTGCTAGAAGGGTACTCTAGATATGCTCTCGCTAGTGTAGAGAGAGGTATTAGTGATAAATAGGAGACACATTCGGACCAATTAGCATGGTTGAATTGTTTGTGTTTTTCAGCATTCCTTATAATGCTTATAGCAATTATGCGTTTCATCTGCTTAATAATTGCAGCCCATGGTTTATTTACAAAGATTAGATCTTTTTAATGAACATTTAAAAATGTACTCTCCTATCTTTTCTTTGTGACACGAGGGGCACGCAAAAGTGACAAACAAAAGGGTTAGATCTGTTCCCATGTATTCCTTGGGAATCGGAGTGGTCATGTTTGAGGTTACCGAAAACATCAATAGCTCTGAAAGGTTAGGAGTTTGATGTGGTAGATTTACTGATGATATTAGTAGACTCAGTCTCTATATTGTGAAGTTTTGTTGACCAAATACATAGTGAAGACATTTTGGACCACAAAAAGCAATTGGAAGATTTTCACAGCCTTTCGAGGAAGGAGGGAATGGTGGGGTGTCCCTTCCTCAGTCTCAGCCAGTCTCCAGTCCAGTCTGTAATCCCTGAATAAATGCAGGTCTCCAATCTCTTTATATTCAGCGACTAGTGACACACTCACTTGCCGATTATGAACAGAAAGACGTCAGAACTCAACAATTATAAGTTATTACTGTTGAGTTCTCACATCACAATGCCCTTCTGCCAGCGCCAGCAGCCGAGGTGAAAGACAGGTCAGTTCACGGAGTACAATTGAAGCAGTTGTTTAAAGCAACAAAAACAGACCACTGCTTTTCTTTACCTGCTGTATTTTAATAGCTTACAATGACAAGTAGAGAGAAAACATTTTTTTGCACTCTTTTGATATAAAAAAATGCTTTAAGTGGTTTGTTGGAAAGGTGATGGTGTGACCATATATTATATGGGATACAGTACACACTGGTGTACATGATAAGGATATTGCAAGTGAGCTTGGAGTTCCATAACCTTATAAAGGAACGTGGCCTTCGGCATCGTTCCTCTATGGTTATGGAACTCCTCGGGACTTGCAATATCCTTTTAATGTGCAGCAGGGCAGTGCTTTAAATGGGCCGGTACTGAGTACCGGCACTTTTTTATTTTGAGGGGGAGAATACTTTTAATTGGGAGTACCGGCACTTCTCAGAAACAAGCAGGTACTCTGTTACAGAGTACCTGCACTTCTATTCTTCCATTTCAAGCACTGCAGCAGGGGGTAGTTTATCCCTTAAATTATGTTTTCCTTTCCACTTCTATAATAACGCCCACCCCGTTCAAGTCAAATGGCAAACGTCACTCCCCCTTCTTGTGACGCAAAATTGCCTCTTGCTGGCGTGTACTGGAGCCTCCCACATGTAAAGAGATGCTGCGTTGCTATTTTTTTTTATCAAACACGTTGCCTGTGGTCAGACATGCCACCTTGTTCTCTTGTTAATAGTGAATGTAGGACTGGGAGTTAAAAAGCATCCCTACAACCTGCTGTCTCCTTGACGCCTCTGCTCCGTGCCTCCCCGGCTGTGACATGCCGGTGCAGGGACCTCCCCGGGCAGGGCTCCGCCTCCCACCAATACCTGCTTCTCGCCAGCCTGGGGCACCGCGGCGTCCGCCGGTGAGGCCTGTGTGCTCGGCCCCGCCTCCTGCTCGGCTCTCAGGCTACGTTGCAGATGCAGGATCCGGTAGCGGAGCTTCTCGTTCTCGGCCCGCAGCAGCTCCAGTCCGGGGCTGCTGGCCGCTTCTTCTTGCCGCGTCAGGCGGCCGATCTCCCCGGTTAGCAGACGGATCGCCTCCTCCTGAGCGGCCAGACGGGAGGCCATGTGGGCTGCCATGGTGTCCAGGGAGGCCTCCAGAGCAGCAGCCGGGAGCCCGGCCGGTGACGAGGGAGGCGGGGATCTGGTGTGGGAGGGGAGAGGGAGGCGGGGAGAGCCGAGGCTGTGGTACATCGGGACCGGCTGCGGCTCTCACGGGACGCGTTGAGTCGACAACTGCGGGGGCCACGCGCTGAGTGTGAGTGCTCAAACACCAAAAGTGGCACCAGAGCTCACACGTGACATCCATGTCCCGATCTTCATTTTAACGTGCAGTAAAAATGTTTTTATTTTACAACTGACTGTTACAATTTTCATCCAGTCCTGTGCAATAATGTTGTAGAGGTCAAATTAGACGAACTATTTAAAAAAAATTGTGAAGAGTTTGACATGACTAAGTTTTAAATACCAAGGGTGGAAGAAGGAGCAGCGTTCCTCACCAAGTGTGGGAGTATGTACACTAAGAAGTTTGACCATACCTTAAATAGGTTATAAGCATGGCCACTGGAATTATGCGGCAGGGGAGGGCAAAGTTATGCAGCCGGGTGAGTAAATATGCTGCAAGAAAAGGCAAATTATACGTCATAATGCGACATGTTTTGTGATAGTATTACTTCATTATTTTGGCATTTTCGAACTTGTTTACATTGTCTGGGAACTGGTTGCGCCTCAATAGTACCAGCTTAAAACCCACATGTAGCAATAAGCAACATTAATGTAACTAGTCAACCTTTGCTAAGTGCCTTCCACTGCGCAGCAATGCGTTCCGCCTGTATTTTTAGTAACTTTTGAACTGTTTGATCAGAAACAATTTAAAAAAAAAAAATCTGCAGATTATGCGGCAGGTGATGGTTTATGTGGCAAATGCAGCAAATCTATAATCATGCAAAAATCACTGCACAATTCCAATGGCCCTGGTTATAAGAGATTTTGTGGCTTGGGCTGCACCATTCATTTATGTCTCCGCTCCTGGTCCAGGTCAGGAGTTTTCTAATTGTTTATTAGAAAGAGAGGGTGTGAAATGGAGCTATCATCTTTTCTAAAGGGGCAGCAAAGGTTTGGAGACACAAACATAGCTGTCAAGTTTTCAGATGGCATATGTGTGACTAATCCATGGTCTCAATGCACTTATGAGTGACACTCAACTGCCAAATGTGTGACACTTTCTCTCGAGTAAAACCAAGCAATGAAGTGCATGGAAAGAGATACATTTTAGAAATTACAGCCTTTTGTCAATGAGAAGCTCTAAAATATCTGGGAACTGCTCAAAACCCCTGAAATGGAAAGTTAAGATGCTGATACCAGTGAGACATCCATTCAGGGCACCAACATCACATTATAATAGTCAGAAATGTAATGGCAGTAGTGCTAAACGTTTGCAAAGTGTGCAAGGGGAAGCTTGTCTGTAGGTTAAAATTGTGTAGACTGCGTAAATTAGACCCTGTGTCCTGTAGCATGAGGACAGAGTAGGGTGTTCTTTATCCACATATGGGCATATGAGTGGAATGGAAAGCCAAGAACAACAGAAGCCCTCACTATTGAGCGGAGCGAGCATCTGTTTATAACCTTCAAGAGCATGGATATAATAAAAAATAGGAGCAAGGCACTAGTCTTCCATAGACAACGAACAAGTGTTTCAATCCATGAATGTGCAGTGCTCTGCTGTCAGTTACCACACCTATATTAACAACAGCAAAACATGTAAACCAAACAGGAAGAAGCATCCAGATATGAGATGTTCTATTGAACCACTGAAAGAGTGGAACATTTTGTGTAACATCTCTTACAAGAATCCCTCCATCAAGAAACTCGGGCAGAAATTATATATGACTGCACATACAAGTTTTCACAAGTTATTCGAAGCAGAATGGTCTCTATCCAGATATGATAATTATGGTTTGGTTATTTGTTTTAAACAAGGACATCTTTTTAAGGCAAGAAATAATAAATTGTCTACAGATGGGTTAAATTGAAACGTTTTCAAAATGTTTCCTGTGCTCTGGAGCAGTGCAATTTAGTCTGCACCCTTATACGTCACAATATGCAATTCTATGTCAGGACCGGAGGCGAGGATTATTCGTTCACTTTCTTCGTCTTTATTCACAGCAGCCATTTCATTGTAACTATCAGAAACTACAGTTCCCATGAGCCAGCTGGAACTTAGTTGAAACAAATAACAGACAACAGTTCATCAATGTCCAATCAGACTGCAGCCTCCACAATATAGTCCCATGTCCATATCACTAGTGCTTCTTTCTTCGCTGCTCGCAGCCAAGATAAGTCACTACTTGCCTTCTTGACAAATTAATATGCGTTTGGTGGTGTTAATGATTAACTGTTATTGGCCATTTGGTTTTTCCTGATGGTGTGCGTGTGGCGAAATGGTCGCTTTTCACTGATTTTGCCGCGGGAACGCTTCATGCTCCAACGTGGCTGAGTAAGGTGCCAGCAGAGTGCGGACGAGTCCTCCGCACGTTCGAGGGCGCTGCGGTGCCACGGTGATCCTCTGGTTCCGCAACATGTGATTTTCAGATTTCTGTCAAACAGGTCTGAGATTGCGCGCCGCGGAGAACCTGTGCTGCCTTTCCTGAAGAAGCTCGGTACAGGCGAGGGTTGCTCATGCCTGCATTTTGCCGCATTGTGACGCCCTGGGAATCCCAGGGTCTGTCGTGAGTGGGTTGCACATGTCCCTGGGGTCTGTATTAGGTTCAGAGGCTGCTTATACAAGCCTCAGGGAACACGCTCCCAGGCACTCTCTCTCTCTACCCTCATATTAATATAAAGTATTTCACCTAGAGGTTGCGTTCCTAGGCATAGACCCGCTGATTGTGAGCACCTTGCTCACCCCTACTCCGCTGGGGTCCTCAGCCCCAAACATTCAGTACATACGCTGCATGGCCACTGCTTTCATCATCGTTCGAGCCCTAACCTGCTCTCTACCCTGGGTAATTCCCTCTGTTCAGGGGCTATGGAGACCGAGGATGAATTCCACGAGGGAGGTGACTCCCTGGCATCCCTCCAGTGGGATGAGGAGTTTCATGAGGCGGTGGATGCCTCTATCTACAGAGCAGTGGAGGAGGCTATGAGCCCTATGGAGCAGCGCCTTGCACAACAGATTACACGCGAGTGCGCAAAGATTTCCAAACCTCAGGGACAGAACTCCCCTTGTGGCACATTGCCTGGCCAGCCTTCTGATGCGGACCCTGTTCCACCAAAGCACCCCAGGGTTGCTCGTTTTGATCCTGACGCATTGGTGCGCTAACGGGAAGCCTTTCTGGCACAGTCCCCACCACCCCTCCTCCCTCTGGATGTACCAGACCCGAATGAAAGTACCCCAGAGCCTGTTTCTCCCAAGGAAGAGGCCCACAGGGACACCGAAGAAAAGGGTGGGCCTTCGAGACCCTGGCGTCCTATGCCTAATCCCCCTACCTCTGCCTCTACGACACCAGACGACACCTCTGACATGCTGAATCTGGAGGATATCCTCCATCCCTGCTCCTCTGTTGCGTTCCGTCCCCAAATGTGGCAGCCTATGTGGTGGGTTGCATAATGACCCCTTTTGGGAAAGCCGCCCGTGTTTCCTTAAGGCTGAGTGACCCCGTCCCTCTCCTGATGGGAACCCCTGAGCTCGATTCAAATATGACTACCTTCCTTGCAAAGTTTAGGAAGGATCTCAGAAAGGGTATCGATAGATCCTGGCGAGCTTGCTAGGATAAGCTGTTGGATACTTTTGGCCCCATTGCAAACATCCTGGTCATGGCGGAGGACGCTATGTCCTCGAGTTCCCTAGTCTCACCAGATGTCCTCTCAAGGTGGGCCCAGCACACAGTGGTGTTCCTTGGGACTGCTAACTGCGCGCTGTCCACGGATTGACGCCGGTCATTGTTAATAAAGGTGGACCTGAAACCCGGGAACCTGGCGGATTCTGAAGTGAGGGCAGTGGCTCAGGGGGGACTCTTTGGGGAGCCCTTCATAAACAAGCTGGGAAAGTTTGTCAATACTTTCACCTCACTCGATAAGGCCCATTCCTTTATCAAGAGGGTTTTTCCCCCAGGCTTTCCATGGGGCCTGCCGAGGCAAGGGCCGCTTGGCCGGCCAAATGTCATCACACTATCCTCCTAGAGGGAAAAGCTCCAGGTGCGGCCACTACCAAGATCTGACCCGTTTTGCCAATTTCTACCCTACCTGTGGCAGGCGCTTCAAAGGTCGAGGAGCGAAAGGATTCAACGCTTCCTCCACTACCGGTGAGTGTATCCCCTTCCTTTCTTTCGAAAGTAGGGGTCGTTTGATGCAGTTTCTTCATGTGTGGAGGTCAGTGACAAGTGATGCTTGGGTCTTGCAAACAGTTCAGGGTTTTCAAATTTAATTTTGAGGTTCACTAGTACAGGCTTCTCTGCCTCTACCTTTCCAGTTTTCTCAGGAGGAGATGAGTTTGGTTGACAAAGAGGTTACCTCCCTATTGGAGAAAGGGGCCATTTGCGTTATCTCACCCCACCCAGACGGTTTTGTCAGCAACCATTTTCTAGTCGACAAGGCGGATGGAGAGCAACGTCTGGTCATAAACGTATGCAAATTCAACGAGTGGCTAGTTTACCGCCACTTCAAGATGGAGGGCATCCATCTTCTTCGCGATGTACTTCTTCCTTCCGACTGGATGGTTCGGCTGGATTTATAAGATGCCTATTTAGCTATTCAAATCTTTCCTCTACACAGACGGTTTCTACAGTTCGTCTGGAGGCAGCAGACTTTTCATTTCACACCCCTGCCATTCGGGCTCACCTGCGCCCCCTGGTGCTTCACGAAGGTGCTCAAGCCAGTCGCGGAGAACCTGCGGGCGCAGGGGACTTGCCTTATTATCTACCTAGACTACATGCTCATCATGGCTCCAGACGCCCGGCAACTGTCTCTTCAACTGCAGATGGCAGTCACCCTACTAGAAAGTCTGTGGTTTGTTATAAACTAGAGAAAGTCGCTACGTACCCCGACAAAGAAAGTGGACTTTCTCGGCTTCATCATAGACTCTACAGAGGCCATCTTTAGTCTTCCATCTCGCAAGATGGCAAAAATTTGCTGCGAGCTAAGAAGGGCCTTGTCCCGTCGGCATGTGACCCTGCAACAGCTGGCGCGACTGATAGGGTTGCTGTTGGCATCCATCCAGGCCATCTTTCCGGGTCCCCTTCACTATCAGGCCCTTCAGAGAATGAAGGCCGCACATTTGAGAAAGGGACTCTCATACTCTCAGCGGTGGTTCTATCCGACGAAGTAAGAGACGAAATTCAATGGTGGCTCTTGCACATGGAGGCATGAAATGGGAGAGCGATTTTTGGCTCCTCTCCAGACCTTGTCATAGAGTCAGACGCCAGCAGGTCCGGTTGGGGTGCTCGGTGTGGAGATTTTTCCGCAGGGGGATCATGGTCTCCCCAGGAGCAGACATTACACATCAATTGTTTGGAGCTTCTGGCGGGTTCGTTCGCAGTTCGCTGCTGGACGTGAGACAGAGCTCAGTCCTGCGTATTGCTCAAGATGGACAACATTTCGGTGGTCAGTTATATAAACCACTTAGGGGGCACCCGGTCCAAGGTCCTATCGGATCTGGCAACTAATTTCTAGCAGTTCTGCCTCGAGCAATAGAGAATGCTCTATAGAATATCTTCCGGGCCGAGACAACCAGGTGGTGGATGGGCAATTTTGACACTTCCGGGACTCCAGTCTGTGGAAGCCCAACCGGAGGTCTTCACCACCATCCAGGCCTGGTGGGGCCCCTTCTCTGGGGACTAGTTTGCCTCAAGGAAGGACCATCAACTTCCCAGGTTCTTAAGCTGGAGACAAGATCCATTGGCAACGGCCACAGATGCATTCCTGCAAGATTGGGGTCCAGAGAAGGACTATGCATTCCCTCCGTTTGCGACTATCACGAGGGCATCGGCCCAGATCAGATGTCAGAAGGCGTACGTGGTCTTGATCACCCCAATTTGGAGATCTCAAGTTTGGGTTCTGGTTCTTCTGGAACTTTCTTGGTATTCTCCTATCTGTCTCCCCCTGTTTCAGAATCTGCTTCTCAGTCCGGACGGGAGTCCGCATCCGTTAGTCTTCGAAGGGTCCCTTCACCTGATGGCGTGGTGCATTATAGGGGTCGATAGTCGCTCCCAGGACTTACAGAGCAGGCTGAGGACCTCTTGGCAAGGGCCTGGTCAGACAACACCATTAAGCACTATAAATCCGCATGGGCGAGATGGCCCCATTGGTGTGTGCGAAGGGGCTGCGATCCCGTGGGCGCTAATGTAGTCCAAATCCTTAATTTTTTAGCTAGTCTAGCGCAACAAGGGTTGGCCTTTCGTTCCATCAATACCTTTCGCTCAGCCATCTCGGCGGGCCACTGGCTGGTGGACGGAGCCCCGGTGGGGGAACACTCTTTTGTCTGCCGTTTGCTCAGAGGCATTCAGCTCTTCTTGCCACCGGAGCCGCGAAATTCGGCCTTATGGGATGTCAACAAAATCCTCAATCTTTTCTTATCATGGCAATCCAACAGCTTCTTCTCTTGGAAAGAGCTGTCCGCCAAGTTAGCTATGTTACTTTGTATGGTGTCATGTCGGAGGGTGTTCGATTTACAGGCCCTCGACATCACAGGCAGATCCTTTTCTCCATCCAGAGTGTCATTTACGGTCAGCCAGCGTACAAAATCAAATACAAGGGTTATCGAGTACCTAGCTTTTCCAGATTCTTCAAAGTTGTGTGTGGTTCAGTGCTTAAAGGCCTACGAGGAGATGTCAGCGGAATTCTCCCCCCCCCGCCCCCGGGGGAGTGGCAATTGTTGATTGCCCTGCTTAAACCTCACAAGGCTGTCTCTTCCCCCACGATAACCCGCTGGGTATTGTGCTTTATGCAGGAGGCTGGGATAGATTTGAAAATTTTTGGGGCACACTCTACTCGGGGTGCGATGGCATAAAAAGCGTTCTGCCTAGGAGCGCGTCTGGAGGATATCATGAACGCGGCCGACTGGTCAACGGATTCTACCTTTAAAAGGTTTTATTTTAAACCAGTGCTTGATATGGCACATCTGGTGGAGAGGATGTGGCCTAACGGCCAGAGCGGGCAACGTTGAAGCTGGAGAACCGGGTTTGAGTCTTCGCAGGGGCGCTCAACATCCTGTGATTCTGGGCAAATCACTTAATCTTCTCGTGCCTACAAAATGAATGTACCCATGTGTAACGCAACTGGTGCTCATGTAAAGCGCTCTGATATCTTCGGGTCGAGTTTGTGCTATATAAAAACTGCAACAGAAGTAAGCTTTGAACTAGCATATTCCTCGCCTCCGGTCCTGACATAGAGTGAAACATTTCCTATCTATCGTAACAGAAAGTTTCAATTCTATTAAGGACTCGGAGGTGAGGATTATGCCACCCGCAGATTCTGATCTGGGAGACCCTCCCCGTGACTAGTAAGTAATAAGATCTCTGTTTTTACTTCACTGAAGTAAAGTTGGTCTTGTTTGATTGTTACCTGATTAAAAAATGCTTGCATTGCTGCTATAGGATGCTTTGGTACCTGTAGGACGGCGGTTGCTTTGGATTCTGACTGTGTTGTAATTTGTCTGCTAGGTTTTATGGTGTCACTCATGAGGTACCATCGGCTGCACAGTTGAGATAGGGACATATAACTTTGTGTGAGAGTAAGCTGTGATTGGTGTGGTGAATCCTGTTGCACAAAGGAGAAACTACATTAATCGGGGTGACTCCCTGCTGGTGGAGGTTTCACTTGCTTGAGTGTCTAGATAGATCGGAAAGTGTCACTCTAGACCATTTCTTGCGTGATTAAATATTTTGAATTCTTTAGTGGAGCATACAAAAGTTATTTGTTGAAATCGCTTAGTGTTTTGTTTTATGCTTGCTTAGAGTTAAGCAAATGGGTGCTATTGTAAAGGAGGGTGAACCGCTGCGAGGAGTGAGTAGTACGTCATAGTGTGCTACACTGTTTTTTTTTTTTTTTTTTTAATCTTTTTTATTGCGATAATCAAACTTAACATTGTGATGACAGTCAATTTCATAGTACAATGTATCAAGACATAGTCCAACAATGGGCGAACGGTATCAGTTTCTAGACAGTCTACGTATCCCCTCCTTTCTGACATTTGAAAGTTTCTCGCCCCTTCAAAGAGATTTTCTTGACACATCCTCCCTGGATCAACTTGAGCGACCGGCATGCATAACAACCCTCTGTATTCGTTCCACTTTCCCCAAATTTTGGTCCATTTTTTCAGGCAGCCTCTACCCTCATAAACCATCCTCTCCGCCAGCATACACCAATCCAAATCTGCCTTCCACTCTCTCAGGGTAGGGCAGATACGGCC
Organism: Calotriton arnoldi; assembly: GCA_963921515.1. NCBI lineage: Eukaryota > Metazoa > Chordata > Amphibia > Caudata > Salamandridae > Calotriton > Calotriton arnoldi. The sequence continues at coordinate 2,518,054 of CAWUFW010000142.1, forward strand.
CTCCACATCTTGCATTTGGCCACCATAAAGCCCAATGTCACCCAAAGGCGGTCCTTGCTATTCAGATCCGTAGCCTCCCGTATATTCAAAAGGCACCATTTTGCCGATCTCGTCATGTCTCCACCACACATTCATGACACAGGACATCGCTGCCTCCAAGTAATCTTGAAGCGTTGGGCAATCCCACAACATATGAAAGAATGCTCCCTCATGTCCACACCCCCTGGGGCACATCAACGACTCAGCCCTGCCCATGTTAACCAGTGTTTTGCAGGCAAAATAGATTCTATGTAAGACCTTGAGTTATATGAGTCTAAAACGGGAATGTATGGCCACCTCCTGAGGGGATGCCATTGCCTCCTGCCATTTGTCATCCTTCAGCTGTCCCACATCCTCCTCCCACTTTTCCCGAAGATGTGATAAGAGGTCAGGGGAGTTGTTTAGGATTTTGTGATAAGTTAGGGTGATCGCCTTCTTCTCCATATAGTCATCAAGTAATCTGTCTTCCAATGGGGAGGACTCAGGCAGCTCCTCTACCCTTGGTAGTGACCTCCGTAGTGCATGACTGATCTGGAGGTAGCAGTATTTCTCAGTGTGTGCCAGTTGATAATCTCTCTGTAGATCCGCAAAGAGCATCACTCCCCCTCTGCGCCACAGGTAGTTCAGGTAGTGGCTACCACTGACACCTGCTTTCATATGATGAGTCTTCTGTGTAGAGTATTAAACCTCTCAGTGCAATAAACTCTGGTTCAGGCACAGGTAATCAGCCGCTTGGACTACTGTAACGCTCTTTTGGCTGCAGCTAGTAAGTATCTACTGAACAAACTCCAGGTGGTCTAAAACACAGCAGCCCGCCTAGTCCACAATATGCCAGCCAGAACTGCCTCTCTCGCCCTCTTACGCTCACTACATTGGCTTCCTATACACAAGAGAATTAAGTTCAATATCTGTTGTATAGTACATAAATCCCTAAATGGCAGAGGACCTGGTTATTTGACAGAAAAGCTTACTCCGTACCAGCCGAGCAGATCTCTGCAATCTGGGGAGAAATCTATCCTCATCATTCCTCGTTTTAGGAAAACAGGCTCCGGGGGCAAAGCCTTCTCCTACCTGGCCCCCCTTTCCTGGAACCACTTACCCTCTCACCTTCGGAAATGCACGGATCATCTTCACTTTAGAAAGCTTTTCAAAACTGAGCTTTTCAGTAATTAACATTACCGGCCTGTGATTCCATAGTAGCACGGACATACCCCTTCGGGGATGATTCAGGCGCCTTACAAATTATAGTAACATAACATAACATATCTCCCACTCTGGAGAGGCCTATTAGGTCCCATTTATCGAAGGCCTGTTGCCTAACCAGCACTCCCAGTTGCCACTGTGTCCCATAGCGGGGTCGTCTGAGTGATATATGTGGGCTCATCATGGGGTAAGTGAATCCAATGATTGACCGCCGTGAGCTGGGCTGCCTAGTAGTATTTTTGAAGGGCCGGAGTGCTATTCTGCCATCATACCAGACTCTGGTCAGTTTTTGGAGGGATATTCTGGGGACACCCCCATCCCAGGAGAGTGTACGCACAGCGGCATCCACTGCACTAAAGTATGTAGGTGGTACTGGGTATGGAGTGTTGTGCACAATATAGAGAAATCGGGGCAGGGCCATCATTTTAAAGAATGATGCCTTACCCAACAGGGACAGCAGCAGGACCCTCCAATGTTGGGATGCAGATGTGCAAGTGGGGCTCAAGATTACGTTCATGAAAGATGTCAGGGACTCTAGTAACGTAAATCCCCAGGTAGCGGAACTCCTCTGTGATCACCCTTGCTGTGCAATCTCTGGGGAGGCGCAGGGGATTTCCATGGAGTACATAAATTAGCAACTTGTCACAGTTGATGGTGTATCCCGTGTATTTACGATATAGCTCAAATATATGTAGTCTTCTATGCAGCGCGGTGTTCGGATCAGCAATGTATAACAGGATTGAGGGAGAGTCTGCCCTCAAACTGCGCAGTCCCCTTAGTCCCCTAATTATTGGGTCACCCCTTATCCAAACTGCCAACGATTCCAACACTAAGGCAAAAATCAATGGGGAGAGTGAGCATCCATACCTTGTGCCTTGAAGCAACGGGAAAATTGTCGATATGCCCCCATTCACCGTCACTTGGGCCTGCCGCCCAGAATATAAAAGCTGAATACAATCTCAAGAATCTAGGACGAAATCCCTGTTTTCTAGAACTGCATACATGAAGGGCCACTCAAACGTGTTAAAGGCCATCCTTGCATCTAACGATAGCACAGCTGCATCTTCCTGGGTCTTAGCAGCACGACCCAGCACCCCATGCGAGCGCCTCAAATTGAGTGCAGTGCTCCTGCCTGGCATAAAGCCGATTGGTCCGGATGGACCAGTGACCGTATGACCTGAGTCAGTCAGGTTGCCAATAGTTTTGCTGAGATTTTTACTTCTGCATTTAGCAGCGAGATCGGCCTGTAAGAGGCACAGCTGTCAGGTGGTTTACTGTCTTTATGCATTACTACTATATTAGTTAGTCTTTGATCTGCTGGTAATATTCCAGCCTCTCGACTCTCCTGAAACATACGTAGCACAAGCATTGGCATAGCCAATAGGTCTCGCTTTTGGGACCTTATAAGTATTCGGTTATGCAGCACAATATCCTTGATGCAACAACAACTGTTGCATGGCTAAACACTTATAAGGTCCCAAAGGCGAGACCTATTGGCTATGCCAATGCTTGTTTATAATGTACTGCTTGACTTCCGCAAATTGGCCGTAAAACTAACTTTTCCCCCTGAAATTGAGTCATGAATGTTTACAGTCACTGCCCAGAATTCTTTTCCATACTAGACGACCACCATAAAATAGTAGCTTCAGCCGCCTTATCATCCAATTGCTATACTTTAAGTATAGATGAGGAACAACACGGCGGAAACAGTGATTTGGAAATTAAGTTTTATTTGGTGATAACGGCAAGCAAGCACGTGCAATAAGACAATGAAGCATGCATGCAAAGGGACGAGGGGGGCGTTCTGATGGACTTGAAACAAAGCAGGAGTTACATGTGAACCGAGACGGGGCACAGGAAAGGTGCCCTGTGCACGTCAACACCTTTCAAACGGAGCAACAGTGCGAAATAGCTAACAAGAACGATCCCAGAAGGCGTGCAAAGGAGACAGTGGCAGCTTACACTGAGAAGAGAGACTCGTCACTACCCTCTATACAGCATTCACTACATATAGCACCAAGCCCGCTGGAGCATATCTCCTTGGGCGCAAAACAATAACAGAAAACTGGGTGCAAGGCCTATCTCCCCTCCTCTATCAAAATACGAAAAGTCAGTAAAATGCGCAGTGAGGCCGCGGCCCTCTAGTAAGAACGGCGAAGATTGATGAGACCGGGCTCCTGTGAAGATAGCGAGAGTGCCTTCGGGGGGTGCACGACCGAAGAAAGAAGCAAATGCTAAAAGCAGAACAGGACACACAGTGGTAGGGGGAAACAGGACTCTGACCTGATTGAGCCTACGAACGACGACTCCGCCACAGCCGAACCCCAGCCTCGCGAGCCTACAGGAACTTCCGGAAGAGGCTGAACTACGAGTCCCAGGAAGCGCCACTGCAGGATTTGGCGCTGCCCACCATCCACTGAACACATTGAAGAGACAGAAGAACCGTGTGGGCGATGCATGACAGGAAATGCTGTTAATATTGCTAGGATAAAGGGTGGAGTGGGGGACAGCATCGTCTCGCAGAAAAGGCAACGCATTGGGTGGAAAGAGTTAAGGCATGCACCGGCCAAGAAAAAAAGCGAGAGAGGGGGAGAGAGAGAGAGCGAGAGAGAGAGAGAGAGCCCGGGAGTGCTGTGTGCGCGCGCAGTCTGCTCATTTTCAAGCTTTGCACTCGTGCTTGTGGCGCGCCCCTGCTCGCTCCCGCAAGGTGGATGCCGCCACAAGCACGAGTGTGTGCTGGAAAATGACTAGAGCCACGGCTAAAGGTCCTCCTATGCAGCGCATGCGCGCTGCGTAGGCAAGACCTAAAAAAGGGGGCAATCTTTACTGCAGTGAGTTGGTACAGTTCAATCGGCAGGTCGTTCGGGCCGCCAGCCTTTCCTGGGTTCAGTGCACGAATGACCTGCGAAACATCCTCATCGGTGAGGTCTTGTTAAAGGAGGTCCCTTTTGGCTGGTGCAAGACTTGGTACATGGAGGTCTAACAGCAACTCCTGTGCTTCTTCAGTTGTGGTCATGGAGGACAGGGTGTATATTTGTATGTAGTATTCCAAGAAGGCATCAGCCTCTAATTCAGCTGCCATCCTCCCAGACCACTTCAAACACCCATCTCAACGCAGCCTTCCATCTGCCTAGCCACGCCAGGAGTTTGCCCACCGTGTCGGCTACCTCATAGAGACGGTGTTGGGTTGCACTGCATCTAGCCTTGGCCGCCTCTTCAGCGGCATCCTTGAACTCCCTATGCTTGAGAGCCAAGCGATGCCGTACTGCGGCGTGGCCATCCGAGACCATGAGAGTCTCCAATTCCAGGATTTCTCGTTACAGGGATTCTAGTTTGATATTTTTTCTCCTTTTTATGACCTGCGATTAGGGATATACCCTGGCCTCTAATGACCATTTTGAATGCCTCCCAAAGCCCCAAGCTTGATCTACAGTTCCCTCATTCGCTGCAAAGTAATGATCAATGGCTTCCTGAAGGCCTGCTCGAATATGGGGCACCCTGAGATACCAAGAATTAAGCATCATCATTCACTTATGGTCAAGAGCAGTCTGTCATAGGTCACACACACTGGGGAGTGATTTGAAATGCCCCTCCTAAATCGGGGCGTTGGGCCAATGTGAATATATAATCTATACGGGATAAACTGCCATGTGCTCCCAAGTGAAAGGTATAGTGACGGCCCGGCAGTTGGGCTTGAGGACCCGCCATGTGTCTGTTAGGCTCATAGCAGACAAAACTCCGAAAAGACTTTACTAGAAGTCTCCCTCGGACATGAGGGCCGACGGTCGATGGTGTCACAAAGAGCTGAGTTGTAGTCTCCGCCCAATAACGGTCTACCCTCAGGAAGGCGGAGGAGCAGTGCACCCAGATCTGAGAATGCTGGGTTGTGTAATCTCAGGTATGTAAAGTGAAATTATGTTGAATAGTTGGCCCTCCCAGTGTCCCGGAACTGCCACAAAGCACCTGTGTTTGTCATGTGTGACATGTTGAACAATAAAAGGAAATTAATTATGACTAAGTATGCCCACTGCTCTAGAGCCCCTCCTATAACCAGCATGGGAAACCATTTTGTACCCCCACCTATTCATCGCAGAGTAAGTTGTACCCTGGAGGTGGGTCTCCTGAAGGAGCACTACGTTAGGAGAGTGGCTTTTCAGATATTGCAGGACCACTCCTCTTATAATTTTGGCTCTCAGGCCATTTACATTCCAGGAGAGCACTTTAAAGCTGGGTGTCGGTAACATAGCATCCATCAGACCTTGTCAATGGACACACCCTGCTGGAATGGGGACCGTTTATCATTCTACCGTATCCGGAGAAGGAAGGAGGGATCATAGGCATTCAAACCAAAGCGATATGGATGCTCCTCGAACGCCTGGTGTGCGGGGTCCATGGGGGAAGCTCATAATGTCATGACTACCTTTGATTGGAGTCGGAGTAAGAGAGTAGGCCCAAGTGGACACTGCACCTGCAAGAAAGAGTCATCGCTACTACTTACACATGTACTATTAACAAACAAATAAAACAAACCCATGTTGCAACCTCCCCTCCCTGCCTCCCTGCATGACGGACTTAAAACTGCCCGCCCCCCCCCCCTAACTGTGCAGAACGCCTTTCATCCCAACACATGTAACTTATTGCTAGGGAGGCGTGGACCCATTCTACTGCCACTCCACCGTTCCCCTCAATATAATAAGCATTGTTTGTTTCCGTTTAGTTGCTACTTAGTCTTATGGCAGTTCTTAGTGTTCATAAAAGATTACTCCCACCTTGAGTGAGGTAGGGAGTATGTTCAGCCTGCTGCACTCTAGGATCCGCACATGTAGCTGTGTAGAGAAGCAGCTGATGCTTCCCTCGGTGAGCCGATGGCCCATGCCCCTTATAGAAGGATCCTTAGGGTGCCCCAGTTGTTGACATTTCGTTGACATTACGGTCAGCATCCGGGTCATGTTACAGTCTGTGAGCTCTCGGGCCCTTGCAGCGCTTGGTTTGTTTCAGGTGTAAACTCTTGTCGCGGACTATCTGCTAGCCATCAGGCCAGTTACAGACCTCTGGATGGTCAAAGAACCAAGTCTTATCCTCCGCCACCACTAGCAGTTTTGTAGGGTAAAGCATAGCATATTTCAGTTCACGTTCCCACAAGACTTTTTTGACTTCCAGAAAGGAACGCCGCAGCTTCTGTACACGGAGGGTAATTGTTTTCCCACTTGAGCGGCCGTGCACTCCGCGCCATCTGCAGGATGACATCACAGTCTCTGTAGTTGAAGATATGGGCCACAATAGGGCGCAGGGGTGCACCCGATCTTAGCGGGCCAACAGGCACACGGTGCACCCACTCAAGTGAAAAGTAGTTTGATAGACCACGAGGCTGCAGATGTCTGAGTATTAAATCTTCCACAAATAAGTCCATTATCGGGCCCTCTGCACGTTCCAGAACTCCAGTTATGCGAACATTGTTACGGCGCGATCTCCCTTCAAAGTCCTCCACTCTAGCCTCCAGGACCTCTATAGTGGATCTCAGTTCCCTGACTGGGGCCTGTAAAGTCTTCGTTTCAGTCTGCAACATAGTTATAGAGTCTTCCACCTCCTTGACTCGGGTGCCCATGTTCCGCACATCGGCATGCATTAGTTTGACCTTAGTCGTTACTGAGTCTATTTTGCCCTCCAGGGCCGTTCTAATTCCCTGGATCGCTGTCATAATGTCCTGTAGAGTTGGGGTCTCCTCTGCCTAAGGGCAATTCCTGACAAAGACTGCGGACCCTCTGATTTTGAGGCAGGGGCATCTGCCTTGGGCTGTGCATATTTATCCATTTTTGTCTGATTGGGGTGGGCTCAGTAATCGCCGCTGCCCACGAGTGCAAGGGAAGGCGCCTCTGTGGCCTGTCGAGTTTCCGTCCACCAACCCACGAGCGATTATGTGTTGCAATCTCGCTCCGCTCCTTATCAGGTTTCCCCGGGATCGTCACAGTGAGGTCCCAAATAGCACTTCCACTCTTTATCAGGGGTGAGTTTGTGAGGCCATAGCTAGCAGCAGCCACACATTCAGGATAATGAAAAGATGTGCCCCCCCACCCTGGTATCCAGGGGGCCGCCTCCATGGTTCAGGGACAGCTCAACCACGTACTACTTCCAATGGTAGCCAAGCCAACTAGGCCCAGGTGTGAGGAGAATGTCTTATGGGCATCTTCCGGCACATGGCCAGACCTCTCAGCAGGAGACCCCACTGATGAAGAACAGGACCCGCCGGCTGAAAGCAGAAGGTCCCGACAGGCCCCTGAGTGCCGCGCCGGGATGGACAACACTCTCTCAGCCCCCGGCTTTCACCTTCCAGGCCTGTCTCAGTTCACCCAGGGACCCCCCGTACCTCGGAGACCTTGGCCTCTGCTCCTCTGAAGCCAGACACAGGATCGGCCCCTCCCTTACAGTCGGCCTCCGGGGAGCCATAGGATCACTTCGCCGCCCTGTGCTCGACGGTACGCTCTCACTCCACAGGCAGCTTTTGACAGTGCTCCGGTCTGCCATCCTCACCCAGATGGAAGGCCCCGACTGCCGACTCCGCCTTTGCGCTTAATTTGAGATTCCATATGAAAGTTTGAGGTAGAGGTTAATTGGTCTGTCTCTGCTGACATCTGCAGTTGTCAAGAGCCTGCAAATTCGTTTTTATTTCTGAAATGTCTTTGTTCAGACCTGCTTTCAATTTAACAAGTTATCTGAGAATGATTTCTTCTGATCAGCTTTCAGGTCTGCTAGGCAGGCAATGATGAGTGAGTGCTTCAGGAGCTTTTCCTGCCATGTTGTCATCAGATCCACTGGAAGCACAGTAGTTTGCATTTGGGCGAAGACATGTAGTGAGGTTTCAGAACTGTTGTGATTTCTGCTAATGCTGGGCCATTGTGGTGAGAGTGCCTTCTTCGTTGCCTACTTCCTATTCAGCCTTATGGCTAGGCTCTTTTTCCACCTTCCTTTCCCAGTGGTCTTGCTATTCTGGAAGTGGGTCCTCCCGACTGCATTCCCTCTTCGGTGACCCTCAGGTATTTACGTATCTGTGGTAGTCACTTTATGTCAGCTGTTAGCACTATGGCACATGACTGAGACACTCGTTTGCCAGTACTCTGTTCGTTTTTGAGCACTTTGCGTCTTTTTCTAGTTCCTGTCTCCCAACCAGCTAAATCTTCTGTAGTCTAAGGAGAACTCGACAGCGACGGCCCAAGACTCTCACAACTGCAATGTTACCCAACTCTAACTTGGGGGTTGATCACTGCTGCAGTTCATGTTCCCATTCCCTGAAACAAACCAGTGTACAGTCCTCACCTCTTCTTTGGGGTACCACATTGTAAGTCTTTGTTCAGCATTGTCTAAAACAATCCCCACTCAAAAACTCTGCTCCGATCCAGCTTAGTTTTCTCACAATATAATTTCCACACTTCTATCTTCTTTCACACCGGTAATTTGAACGGAAGAGCCTTTTGAGAGTGCAGTCCCTCCACTGAAGTTTTGGTCTGATTTTATCCCTATAACGGAGGACTTTGTACTTACTAAAATTAAGGATATTAAGTCTCTCTCACCGCTTGCCATTTGCCCCACTAAGGTCTTTATGTTATTGGCACCTTTTTTGCACTAGTATAACCATGATCTGTAATAAGCTATTAGTGAATGGACATGCTCCCTATTTTGAAAAACTGCACTTATCACCCCACCACTAATGAAAGACATTCTTGTGTTAGAAATGGGGGTCTCTATTTGGCAGTGGCTTGCAACCTGTCCAAGTAGGGACCCTTTCTTCTAGTCAGGATAAGGGAGTTACACACCCAGATAACCCCTGCTCACCCCCTTGGTAGCTTGGCACGAGCAGCCAGGCTTATCTCCGAGGCAATGTGTAAAGTATTTGCACATAACACACAGTAACACAGTGAAAACACTGCAAATGGACACAACACCAGTTTAGAAAAATAAAGTATCTTTTTTTCTAAACCAAACAAGTCAAAGCGACAAAAATCCAATATACAGAACTCAAAATAGGATTTTAACAAGGTTTCAAGCAATTCTGTCCATAGAACTCTATGGATGCTGTGATTTTACACAAAGTACCTCAGATGTGTCCAAATCCACAAGGCAAAACAGCCGTAGAGGAAGGACGTGTTGGAAAACACGGCGATGCGTCACTTCCTGAGTCAATGGGGAGGCGATGCGACAGTTCTGCTGCATGCACGAGAAGTGTTGCGTCGAACCCGGACTGTAGGAGGAAGAGATGCGTCGAAATCTAAGACTGTTCTGGTCTGCGGGTGATGCGTCGGAAAAACTTTGTGTACAGGTGCAATGCATGGAAATACAGACACGCTTGAGGTCGATGCCGCAGCGGCAAACAGGCGCTGCGTCAATTTCTTCAGCCGCACAGTCCGTGTCGATTCTTTCAGCCGCACAGCAGGGCCTGCATAGGAGTCAGTGTGGGGGTCTTGGGCTTCGGAGACATGTTTCGCTGAACTCGGGCTGCAATGTTTTCTTTGGCCGCTGACCGGAGCTGCATTGATTTCTTCGGCTGCACAGCGACGGTGGGTGGAAATTTCTGTGGCGCGGCGGTGCTGCGTGGGAAAAATAGGTGTTGGAAAGGTGATGCATCGATTTTGATGGTTTCAAGCAGGTCTTTGCAGCAGTAACAACCTCCAAGGGCCCAGAACTGGATTTGGCACCACAAGGCAGGACAGAACTCCCAGTAGTGGAATTCAGGGATGCTGCATATAAAGTCTTTGATGACCCTAGGACTTCCAACAGGAGGCAAGCACACACAAGCCCTTGTAGAAACTTCACAAGCAGGATACAAAGCAAAGTCCAGTCCTTTTCCTCCCCAAAGCAGAAGCAGCAACTGCAGGCCAACCCAGCACAGCAACACACAGCAAAGGGGAAGTACTCCTCCTCCCAGCTCCTCAGCTTTTCTCCTTGGCAGAGGTTCCTCTTAATCCAAAAGTGTTTTACAAAGTCTGGTGTTTTAGGTTCAATACATATACTCCTTTTGGCCTTTGTAGTAGGCATTAGTCAAAGGATTGTCTTTGTAGTGTGCAAGTTCTTGTCCCGCCTGGTCTTGGCTCCAGACACACTCCGGGGGTGGGAGGGGTATAGACAGCATTGTGAGAACCAGGCACAGCCATATTCAGGTGCATGTGACAGCTCCTCCGACCCCTCTAGCCCAGGAAGGCCCATCGGCCAGCTGATTGGCCTTCAGGATATGCAGGGCACACCTATACTCCCTTTGTGTGACTGTCTAGATTGAATGCACAAACAGGCCCTTGTCATTCTAAACCAGATGTTAATTCCACAGGCAGGCAGAGGCAAAGGATGGTTAAACAAGAAAATGCCCACGTTTTAAAAGTGCCATTTCAAACATACAATATAAAAACCACCTTTACTAAAAGCTGTGTTTTTAAATTATGAGCTCGGTGAGCCCAAACTCCAAATCTCTAGCTGTTCTCAATTGAAAGTCACACTTGTAAAATGTTACAAGGCAGCTTCAATGATAGCCTATAGGAGAGTTAGCCCTTGCAATAGTGAAAAACTAAATTGGTAGTATTTAACTATCAGGACATGTAAAAACACCACTACATGTCCTACCTTTCACATACGCTGCACCCTGCCCATGGGGGTACCTTGGTCCTACCTTCGGAGAACCTTACATGTAGTAAAAGGGAAGGTTTGAGGTCGACATGGCAGTTTAAAACTGCACTCACAGACACTGCAATGCTAGGTCTGAGGCAAGTTTACAGGGCTACTCATGTGGGTAGCACAACCAGTGCTGCAGGCCCACTGGTAGGATTTGATTTACAATCCCTGGGCACACACAGTGCACTTTAGTAGGGACTTATCAGTAAATCATACATGTCAATCATAGACAACCATTCAGAATTATAATTTACACAGGGAGCACTTGCAGTTTAGCACTGATCAGCAGTGGTAAAGTGCCCAGAGTACCTAAACCAGCAAAAACAAAGTCCAGCATAACAGTCAAAAATACAGGAGGCAGAGGCAAAAAGACAGGGGAAACCACGCCAAGAATGCGAGGTCTAACACATGTCCGCTCCAGCTGAAAGTAGGGAGAACTACTCAACCTCCTGGGAGTTCTCATCACTAAGGCGGAAGAATCTGGACAGACCATCAGTATTGGCGTATTCTGTACCAGGGCAGTGTTCCACTGTAAAGTCCATCCCCTGTAGGGAAATGGACCACCTCAATAGTTTTAGGTTCTCACCCCTCATCTGCATTAACCATCTGAGGGGCCTATGGTCTGTCAGAACACGGAAGTGAGGCCCAAACAAGTAGAGTCTTAGCTTCTTCAGTGCCCAGACCACAGCAAAAGCTTTTCTTTCAATTGGGCTCCACCTCTGTTCCCTGGGAAGTAACCTCCTGCTAATGAATGCTACAGGTCGGTCTAGGCACTCTTCGTTTAGCTGTGGTAGAACTGCCCACCACCATGCTTTGAAGCGTCTGTCTGCACAACAAATTCCTTGAAGAAGTCGGGTGCCTCCAGCACGGGTGCAGTGCACATGGCTGCCTTTAGGGCATCAAAAGTGGTTTAACAAGCCTCAGTCCATATCACTTTCCTGGGCTGCTTCCTAGAAGTCAGCTCAGTCAATGGAGCAACAATGGTGCCATGCCCCTTGACAAATCTCCTGTAGTAACCGATGAGACCTAAAAAGGCTCTCACCTCAGTCTGGGTCTTGGGGGGCTCCCAAGCCAGCTTGGGTTGTAGGGGGGCCAACTGGCCGCTTTCTACCTGGTGTTCCAAGTACACCACAGACCCCTGCCCTATCTGGCACTTACTGACCTTGATATTGAAGCCCGCCTTCTGCAGGGCCTTCAACACTTCCCAGAGGTGATGCAAGTGGTCCTTCCAAGTGGAACTGAACACTGCAATGTTATCCAGTCAGGCAGTGCTGAAATCCTCCAGTCCAGCCAAAACCTGGTTAACCAACCTCTGAAAGGTGGCAGGGGCATTTTTTTTAACCCAAAGGGCATCACACAGAACTGGAAGAACCCCTCTGGTGTTGAAATTGCAGACCTCTCTTTGGCCCCATCGGTCAAGGCAATCTGCCAGTACCCAGATGTTAAGTCAAATGTACTGTGGAACTTGGCAGCTGCTAGCCGATCTATGAGCTTATCATCTCTGGGTATGGGATGTGCGTCAGTCTTAGTGACGGCGTTGAGCCCACGGTAGTCCACACAGAATTGCAGTTCAGGTGTGGCACCAGGTGCAGCAGCCTTTGGGACCAAGACCATTGTGCTGGCCCAAGGACTGTTGGAGGGCTCTATCACCCCTAATGCCAGCATCTTGGAAATCTCTTCCTTGATGCTGGCTTTAACCTTGTGTTTTACAGGAGGACTATACCCAGTATCCACATCGTGGGTACACCAGTGGGTGACTCCTGGGGTCAAGGAAAACAGTGAGGCAAACTGTCCCAACAACTGTTCCAGGGTCAGTGTTGGGCAGAGGTTCACACCCTATACAGACCCATCCTGCTCCTGGGCAGACAGAAGGTCGGGAAGAAGCTATCTTTCCTTCTCCATTCCGTCATCTGTTGCCAGGAGCATAGTCACTTTAGACCTCTCAAAGTGAGGTTTGAGGCGGTTCACTTGCAGGACCCTCAAAGGGTTCCCTGGAGACTGCAAGTTCACCAGATAGGTGATGTCACTCTTGCGCTCCACCACCTCAAAAGGCCCAGTCCACTTGTCTTGGAGAACATGTGGCTTTACTGGGGCCATAACCCACACTTTCTGGCCAGGTGGAAACTCAACCAGAGTGGCATTCTGGTAATACCAACGTTTCCTATATACCTGGCTGGCTTCTAGGGTTGCCTCAGCGAGTTGCCTGAAGCTGGCAGTCTGGTTTCTGAAGGCCAGCATGAAGCTAAATACATCCTGGGGGGGCTTCCTAGGAGCTTCCTCTCAGCCCTCTTTTACCAAACTCAGAGGTCCTCTCACAGGGTGGCCATACAGCAATTCAAAGGGGTAGAATCCCAGTCCCTTCTGTGGTACATCCCTCTAAGCAAACAGAAGGCATGGCAAGAGGACATCCTACTTATGCCGAACAGAGTCAGTCAGACCTATAATCTTGCTCTTAAGGTTTCGGTTGAATCTCTCAACCAACCCATTACATTGGGAATGGTAAGCCTGGTGAACTAGTAGGTTACACCACACTGTTCACACAGAGATTTCATATAGAAATATATAAAGTTGGCACCCCGGTTGTATACCACCTCTTTGGGGAAACCCTTGCGCGAAAAGAATCTCATCAATGCCCGTACCACCGCAGGCGACATCATTGTTCTTAGCGGTATAGCCTCCGGCTGTCAGGTGGCATGGTTGACCAAGAAACATTGATTTGTGTTACCAAACATTCCAACTTTGATGGTAAAATTAGACAAATTGTGAACACCCAATGGCGTCTCTTAAATATCAACAGCGATGAAAACAGACTCACCAGACCATTATTTGCATTTAGGAGAAACAACATATTATGTAACCTACTAATCAGAGCTAAAAGGACAGAAAAAAGCAATTTCAGCCAAAAGTCTATCACAGGGGGTGATCCCATCAAGGGCAACCACAAATGTGGTACATGCCAGGCCTGCGGTCGTGGCTGACACCATCAGAATCAACAATAGAACTGTCTATCTAAAGCATATTACCAACTGCAGCTCATCCAACATCATTTATCTTATCTTGTGTCCCTGTGGCTATAAATACATTGGCGAGGATGTGAATGCAGGACCAGAATAGGGGAACACAAATCCAACATCCGCACTGAAAAGTGCACAGCCCCCTTGGTACAACATTGGAAGGATCAGAAACATTCTGACAAAGACCTGAGGTGGACCATCATAGAAAAAATAGTGCCCCAAAAAGGCAGGGATACGGTTGCTATTCGTAAGAAACAGGAGGTATTTTGGATTTTCACCCTTAAAACCCATAAGAAGGGTCTCAGTGAAAAGACCCCTGGGAAAATGCCATATAGATTCTTCTCTCTGTACACTTTGCATCCTCCTTTTCCACCGGTACCTTCCCTAGATCCTGGGCAGATGTACATTTTTTGCCTCCGTTGAGACATGTAGGGCCTAGGGCTGTCCGGCGCCCTTACACTACGGTGTTTTAAATAGTCAAGTTTCTCTATTCTCGTCAGATCGGGGCACCTATTCAAGAATTCTCTTTGTTCAGGTCTCTCACCTCACTTTGAGATGATCGAATGGCTTCGCCGCTGCTCGTTCGGCTGGTTATCACAGCAGTTTCCTCAAGTACCAGATTGTTTTCTGGACTTTCTTTTTTCCCTGGCTACCTCATCCAGCATGGCCACTGCATTTCCCGTCTATTAACCGAGGTATAGTACTCTTCCGGAATGTCCGCCCTTCCGGGTCATGGGCATGCTTATAGAGCACTCTCTCTTTTCTCTGTGATCGTGTCCGGATTTATCTTTCATTGAAACCTAGGAGGCTCTGTATTCAGGGCCCGCCTCGTGAGCCATGTATTCCTTCATAACGGGTAAGCTGCATTGGGTGTGCTATATTTATTTATATTTTTTGCCATTTTCTTGTCGCACGCGGCCTAAAGAGCCACTAGAGGTTGGTTCTTGCCTTTCCCCTTGGAATTTTGTTTTGTCCCCCACTGGGGCGACATCGGCTAGGAGGCGTAGCCCCAAGAGTCTTACAGCAAATATGGTTAGCTGTTTATGCGTATTGGGGTGGCCCTCTCCGATTCAGAGATTATAAACATGCAGATTTCACTTATTATTGTACTATTTCTGGCATATTTACTTAGGGGACTCCTCCTCCATTCCCAAGGGGCACCGGGTACTCTGCCTGTTCTGTCCTTCTATCCTCTGCACCGTTCACGGTCACTACAGTGAGGACTTTCCAGCTCTATTCATTTATGTGGATATATGATGTAATCATATGTATTCCTCCCGGCCTTGACTCGCAGGTGCGAGCTGTTGGTAGACGACAGATTTTTTATATTTTTTTATTTCACATGTTTTTGTTTATTCTTTTTTAGATTGTATTCTCTTTCGTCGATAATTTCTTCTTTATTTACTTTGTCGCATCTGGACATTGCCATCTATATACATTATTTTTCTACTAATCTCGCCCGGACACTTAAGGACCTCATTCCCTCCATTGTGTGTTCGGTCCCGAAATTTTATGTACTTCCTTTAGGGTACATTTATACTATTTATCTATTTTGTTGTAGTTTTCAGTGCCAATCTCGATAGAACTCCTTATACTTCATGCTGTATGCCTATCTTTCTACTAGGTCATCATGTTCTCAGCTGGTGTTTGGAACTAAGCATTATTCCGTTGTTAATTCATATGGGCAGTATCTCGAGCCCAGCCCAGGTACCTTTGAAACACTCCTTCATAGTTACCCACCTTTAGCCAACCTAGCTGAGCATGCAGTCTTCCCATCGGGCCTGTTCTTTTGCATATTTTCTATTTATCACATATCATCTTCGGGTACTCTGGTCTATCTATAGGCACTTCCACTCCAGTGAATGTGTCCTTGTATCTGTTCTATTCTTCGGTTGGTGCGTCAATTCTCACTTTGGGATATAAAGTTCTTGTTATCTGCGCACGATGCACGACTCCGCTCCCCTTTTGTTTATTTTTTGGTGAGGGTTGTTCTCCCACCTCTAGAGCACCAGTGTGCACTGTTATTTAGTAATAGCTCATTAGTGAAGTAATTGTACTTAGGAACGTTTTATATCATTTCCAGATTTACCAGGTGTTTGTTGCTCCCTCACCTCACCCACAAAGCGCCCTGAAGAAGGTGTGACCCTTGTATCCGAGTCTACCACCGAAACACGCGTCGGCGCATTCCCGTACTCGACTGGCGCAACCTTTCTACAAGACTTGATGTTACTATATGTTCTTGTTTCTACTTCTTAAATATAAAAAAATGCATAAATCAATTTATTAGATATTACAACAGGAATTGCTGCTCTCAACACAGCATTGTATTAGGAAAGTATTTGTACAAACAATCTGTTGTAATATGTTGGAGCATTTATGTTTTTTTGAATATTGGGTTCTTGTGGCGTCGTCCAGTCCTGTCTCTGTCTTGTCTACGTGTCTGAATCAGTGTATGAATGAATGCGGTATTGAAAAGAATTTATGGCTAGTGAGGTTTATTGTGTATAATATTTATGGTTCACACGTCTGGTTGATAGAGGTTTTGTTATTGTTTATACATATTTGTTTTTTGTATCTATTTTTATGAGCTATTTTATGTATTTTGATATGCTTGCATATTATTGACATGCATAATAAACTAAGAACTTATATTCCTAATTAAAAAGGAAAAAATTGTTCATTGTCTTCTCTGCACACTGTCTTAGCTTTGTGGGGGTGAGGTGGTCTATTCCCCTTTCTTTTTCTAATCTAGATGTAACGCTTTATTTAGAAATAGTTTTCAGGCAGTGGGGGTTTGTTTGTTTGTTGATGGTTGACCAAGACCAGGATAAACCTGGTCCAGAGGCCCCACAATGTCAATGCCCATCCGCTCAAAAGGGGTGCTCACGACAGGGAAAGGTTACAGCGGGGCCTTACATCTCCCTCCACTCTTACCACTTGTCTGTGAAGTCAGGCAAGCCCTACAATGAGTAGCAGAATCTCTGCGCATTTGAGGCCACCAGAAGTGGGTGACAAGCTGCTCAAAGGTCTTGTCCTGAGTGAAATGTTCTGCCAAAGGCACATCATGAGACAGACCCAGTAGGAAGGCTCTGAAGCGCTGGGGTACCACCAGCACACGGGCCGATCCAGGCTCAGTAACCTTAGGCTTACTATACAGGAGACAATTCACCCAGTAAACCCAGTGTTTGCCAGGCCCCCGCCCCTCCTTTTTCTGGCAGGGACCTACCTGGGCCACTCTTTTAGTCTCCAGGTCATTCTGATCACCCTGACTGGATTCCATTGACCGAGTGGTCACACATGCTCACCCAGGCAACCCCAACATTTCAAAGTGTGACCGGCGTTCCACCTCACCCCAAGAGGAATCGTCCAGATCATTTCCTAGCAGAGAATAAACAGGCATGGGTGGTCTCACAGCTACTCTCAAGGAACCTGAGCCCCCCTCCCATTCGAAAGGAACCTGCGCCACCTTGTACTGGCGCTCAGAGCTGTCCACTGCAACATCTTGGTGGAACACATTGAGGACTACCTCCTCTTCAGACACCAGGAGACACCTCACCGTAATCACACTGGCTCCAGTGTCTGTCAGAGACCCCGACCTCTTTCCATTGATGATAACCCACTGCCTGTATTTCTTTATGTTTTCAGGCACAAGGGTCCTCTGGACCATCTCACTGTCCCCTGGTGAGACAAGGGTCATCTCATCTGGCTCACACCCTTCACCTGGGACCAACTCCTCCCCAAGCGCTATACTGGCCAACCCCCATGACTGCACACCAGTGGGTGCCGGTGTCCACTTGAGACACTTGGGGTCCCCTCTCATGTGACCTTCCTGACCACATGCATAACACTTGCGGGATCCCCTCTCTGCAGGCTTCCCTGTAGAGATCCACAGCTTCTTCTCACCTGGGGGATGGGAATCCTTACCCTGGGAGATTGGGGCCCTTTAGAGAACTCCCTATGTTTACTCTTCTCCCCCCACTCTTCTGCTGGGGACCCTGCTCACCCTTGGCTGAGTCTCTCACATACCCCTTGTGGACCCTGGTACCCTTTATCCAACCATCCAGTGCTCTGCAAAAATGATTAACACATTCCAACCAAGTATGAGAATCAGTTTTCTTAAAAGATCTAAACATTTCTTTATAGTGCTGTGGGGTGAGCCCATACCGGGTAATCAAGGCTTCCTTCATGTTGGTATAGGTGATAGCTGTATTGGACCCTAGGGCTGTCAAAGTGGCCCTCCCCTCTACCTCAAAGTGGTTCCACAGCTCCCCCCATCCACTGGGCGCTAGGGACCTCATTCATGTGGAGCCGCTGCCTCATAAGCCAAGAACCCAGCATGGTTGTCATCCCCCTTTTTGTAATTCCTTTAGAATGTGCACCTTCCTTCCAGACTGCACTGGCTGTGCGCTGCCACCGTTTGAACTGGAATCTGCCTGCTTTGCCTTGATGTCCAGATCCTTCAAACTTAACTCATAAGCCAACAACAGTTTTTTCTCTTTCAGAGCAAGGGACCTCTCCTCTAGAGCAAGGGCATTCTCCTTCTCTTTCTCCTGCTGTTTGGTCTCCATTTCATACTTTTTGCCCCTCAAATTTGAGCTTCTCAAGCTCCCTCACATGCTCTCTCTCTTGTCGCTTGTACTCCAGCTCCTCTGTGGACAGATTCCAGGATGACACACTGCCGCCAACCCTGGTAGATGCTCCTACAGGAAGATCCTGAGCTCCAAAATCCCCTTACTGGCTCTGCACCTCTAGATCCACATTCTCATCCCCAGCCTACCCAGCTTGTCTTGCTGCCCACCAGGCACCAAGGCACCAGGCCTTCTGCAGCTCCTCCTTCCTAGCTGAGCTTTTAGTAGGCCATCCAAAATCCAAGTCCAAAATCCGTGTTTGAGCTGATCCACTTTGTAAGACTGCAACGTCTCAATCTCAAACACCAATTTCTCAATCTCATTTGCTGACTCACCAGACAGAGACATATATATTTCAAGGGTTATCACCAAAATAGAGAAGTATTCAATCGCTTACTGGTCTGCACCAATCACTGTATGTCATTTCTTTTTTTTTTAACCGTCTTTATTGCATTTTAACATAGACATTTAATTACCCCCACCCCCATCCAAGCAAAGACAAAGTCACTACAAAGGAAAAAGGTTGAGTTGTCGACCAGGAGACACGGTGGACCAGTATATATAATCACAGCCTATACTTATAATTATTCAGGGTACATCACATCATGACACCAGGTAGCTAAAAAGGATGAGATAGAAAGAGAGAAAAAAAAGGAAAAAGGGAGACCTAAGACAGAATTTGAGGAGCCCGTGTGATCATGGAGAAACGGACAGTTCATTCCTGTCCCTGTGATACAAGCCAATCCCTCAAAGGGGCCCAAATTTGCAGCCCCCTTTTCCGAGCTCGGTTACCTTTGTGTGCATAAACTGCCCTTTCTATGTGATCGATTGAAATTGACCGGGCCAACCAATGGTTAAATGATGGGGGGGGGGGATGGGGTCAAGCCAAGCTGTTGCCAAGCACAGTCTGAGCACAGCCATGGCGAGACACAGAAAGGGAAAAGGAGCCAAAGGACGAGCCGAAAGACATGCTTCCTGCTCCTGGACCCCTAACAGGATCAATTGGGAGGTAACCTTGGTCCGCAGGTTTAATTGTGCCTCGAAAAAATGGGATATATCCCTTCT
Organism: Calotriton arnoldi; assembly: GCA_963921515.1. NCBI lineage: Eukaryota > Metazoa > Chordata > Amphibia > Caudata > Salamandridae > Calotriton > Calotriton arnoldi. The sequence continues at coordinate 2,537,654 of CAWUFW010000142.1, forward strand.
CAAAATCGCTAGACCCGGACAATCCGCCAACATATGTACCAGATCTACCCCTTCTTCCTGGCACAGTGGACAATTCGTACCAGGGACACCCCCTCCCCCCCCATTTGAGGATTTTGGCTGGGGTAATATATAGATTGAACCAAGTTTTATAGTGTTGAATCTGCAGGTTGGTGGATGTAAGTATTTGACCGAGCTAATGCTAAAGAGGAGAGAGTGTCCTCCTCTGTTGACTGCAATAACCCCAGCATGTTTCTCAATATCATCCCCCATCCTATCATTTAATAGTTTGTAAATATCACCATTTGAAGATGTATGCCTGGCTAGGTCTAAAAGTTGAATGCTATTGAACCCCTCCCCGCTTCTTCCCTATAAAATCCCTAATGTGTAAAAATTTAAAGAATTCATTGTTTCCCAACAGGAATTTACTCCTCATATTCTCAAAAGTAGTGAGCTCTTATCAAGAAAGAAGTCCCCAAAAATAAATGGACCCCGGTTTTTCCCCCATCGTCTAATATAAGAATCGTGAAATATATCCGGTAACAAAGGGTTATCGTGAAGGGGGGTATAAAAACTAAAACGACCAACCCCAAGTTTTTTCCTAACAGCAGTCCACACTCTAAATGCATATAAAAGTGTCTTAAACCTAACTTTTTTAAAGTAGCCAAATTCTAATTGTCGGAACAAACAGCCCCGAACCACAGCGCCAAGGGTTAATTCGAAGCATGACGGAACAGTATTCTGAATGAACCCTTCCTGAGGTGGGTCAAACAGCAGGGGTATTATTTGCTGCAGCGCCGAGGCCCAGTAGTACAGCCGGAAATTTGGTACTGCCCATCCTCCTCGTTCCCTGAGGAGGGAAAGGAACTTCAGGGCTCTCCGGGGCCTGGCATACGCCTAGAGAAACCTCCCAATCATGCTGTCCAAAGCCTTAAACCACATATTATCCACCTCGAGGGGTATAGCCCTGAAGAAGTACGAAATTCATGGTAAAAACATCATTTTAATTAAATTAGACCTCCCAATCAGGGAAAGTCTAAGATTGTTCCATCTAAACAGCTCAGCCTTGGTTATATTAATTAACCGACCCAAATTATCCTCTACTACACCATCCGTGTCTGCGCTGATGTTGACGCCCAGATATACTGCATTCGAAACAACCCGTATGTCCTCAAACCTTGTATTCTCATTTATGAGTATCTGTTTTTTATCTCTATTGAGTCTGTATCCCGCGATACGTCCCAAGAGGTCAGCCTCTACTTTAATCTCCCTGACCGCATCGATGGGGGCCGGGGTAACAATCTCAAGGTCATCCGCATAAGCTAAAATTTTAGTCTCCCCGCCCCTAGTTGGCATGGCAGAATTGAAGCATTACCTTGGATTCGGAGGATTAAAGGGTCGATATAAAGTGGGAATAGCAGAGGGGAGCACGGACAGCCTTGCCTAGTCCCCCGCTGAATTTGAACTATTTCTGAAACTCCCCCCATTAGCAAGATTTTAGCCGTAGGTTTAATATATAACATTTTAACCCGCGCTATAAAGTCTGAGCCTAGGCCCTTCCTCTCTAATATCGCCCACAAATAGGACCAGGAGACCCTATCGAACGCTTTTTCAGCGTCTAATAATACCAGCGCCATAGGGTCTCCTTGGATTTTGGCCACATCAAATAGTGTAATTACCCGGCGGATGTGGCCAGTGGTACCCATTCCCGGTATAAAGCCATGTTGTACGGGTGAGACAATTTTTTTTATAACGTTAGATAGCCTTGAGGCTAAGATTTTAGAAAAAATCTTAGTATCAGAATTTATCAATGTAATAGGTCGATATGATCCTAGCTGATTCACCTGTTTTCCCTTTTTGGGGTATACCACCATCCTAGCAGAAGCCCATGAATCAGGAGGAGGACTACCCCTCTGAACGGCTAAAAATACCTCCAACATAAATTTATGAAGTATGGTAGCAAAAGCTTTATAAAATTCCCCCGGAATGAAATCTGTCCCCACGGCTTTTTCAGATGCTAATCCCGACACTGTAGCTTCTTCTACCGATATGGGTAGATTAAAAAAACTCCCGATCCTCCCTGCCCAATGTATCCATAGCCGCATGATCTAGGTATGTCTCGATCCCTCCTGGAATCCGCCTGCTTTGCCTTGATTTCCAGATCCTTCAAACTTAACTCATGAGCCAACAACAGTTTCTTCTCTTCCAGAGCAAGGGACCTCTCCTCTAGAGCAAGGGCATTCTCCTTCTCTTTCTCTTGTTTAGTCTCCATTTCATACTTTTTGCTCTCAAATTTGAGGTTCTCAAGCTCACTCACATGCTCTCTATTGTCGCCTGTCCTCCAGCTCCTCTGTGGACAGATTCCAGGATGACACACTGCTACCCAACGCTGGAAGGTGCTCCTACAGGCAGATCTTGAGCTCAAAAATCCACTTACTGGCTTTGCACCTCCAGATCCACATTCTCATCCCCAGCTTGTCTTGCTGCCCACCAGGCACTTAGGGCCTTCTGCAGCTCCTCCTTCCTAGCAGAGCTTTTAATAGGACATCCAAAATCCTTGCAAAAGTTTTTGAGCTGATCCATTTTGTAAGATGCAACATCTCAAACACCAATTTTGCAATCTTATTTGCTGGCTCACCAGACAGCAGAGACATGGTACATAGATATTTCAAGGGTTATCACCAAAATAGGAAAAATCTAAAATAAGTATTTAATCGCTTACTGGTCTGCACTCAGTATTAGTGTACACCAATCACTGTATGTCAACGAAAAAAACAAGTCCCGATCCTCACCGCTGACCACCAGTGTTAGAAATGGGGGTTTCTAGTTGGCAGTGGCTTGCACCCTGTCCAAGTAGGGACCATTCCTTCTAGTCAGGATAAGGGAGTTGCACACCCAGATAACCCCTGCTCACCCCTTGGTAGCTTGGCATCAGCAGTCAGGCTTATCTCACAGGCAATGTGTAAAGTATTTGCACATAACACACGGAAACTCAGTGAAAACAGTACAAATCGACACCACACCAGTTTAGAAAAATAAAGTATCTTTATCTAAACCAAACAAGACCAAAACGACAGGAGTCCAACATACAAAGCTCAAAATATGACTTTTAAAAGTTTTCAAGCAATTCTGTCCATAGAACTGTGATTTTACCCAAAGTACCCCAGATGTGTAAAAATCCAGAAGGCAAAACAGCCATGGAGGAAGGTCGTGTTGGAAGACACAGCGATGCATCGGTTCCTGAGTCCAATGTGATTCGTCAGTTCTGCTGCATGCAGGAGAAGTGTTGCGTCGAATCCGGACTGTAGGGGGAAGCGATGCGTCAAAATCCAAGACGGCTCAGGTCTGCGGGTGATGCGTTGGAAAAACTTGGTGCACAGGTGCGATGCGTGGAAATCCAGACGCACTGGAGGCCGATGCACAGCCAGCAAATAGGCCCCGCGTCTATATTTTCAGCTGCAGTCCCACGATGCATCAATTTTTATAGCCGCACAGCAGGGCCTACGTCGGAGTCAGAGTGAGGGTCTCGTACTTCAGAGACACGGTGCGCTGAACTTGGGCTGCAGCTCCTTTTTTTTTGGCCACTGTTAAGTACTGCGTCGATTTCTTCGGCCGCTTGGCAGCTGTGCGTGGAAATTTCTCCCGCACGGCGGTGCTGCGTCAGAAGAACAGGCGCTGGAAGGACGATGCGTCGATTTTGATGGTTTCAAGCAGGTCTTTGCAGCAGGAACAACCTCCAAGGGCCCAGAACTAGATTTGACACCACAAGGTAGGTCTTAACTCCCAGCAGTGGAGTTCAGGGATGCTGCAGATGAAGCCTTTGATGGCCCTGAGACTTCCAACAGGAGGCCCTTGGAGAAACTTCATAAGCAAGATACAAAGCAAAGTACAGTCCTTTTCCTCTCCAAAGTAGAAGGAGCAACTGCAGGCCAACCTAGCCGAGCAACACACAGCAGAGGGACGGTGCTCCTCCTCACAGCTCTTCTCCTTGGCAGAGGTTCCTCTTGATCAAGAAGTGTTCTAAAAGTCTGGGGTTTTAGGGTCAATACTTATTCTTCTTTTGGCATTTGAAGTAGGCATTCTTCAAAGGATTGTCTTTGTAGTGCACAAGTTCTTGTCCTGCCTGGTCTTGGCTCCAGACACACTCCAGGGAGGTGGAGACAGCATTGTGAGAGGCCAGGCACAGCCCTACTCAGGTGCAGGTGACAGCTCCTCCAACCACTCTAGTTCAGAAAGGCCCAGCAGCCAAGTGATGGGACATCAGGAAATGCAGGACACACCTCAACTCCCTTTGTGTGACTGCCTAGAGTGAAGGCACAAATAGGCCTCTGTCAGTCTAAACCAGACTTTGATTCCACTGGCAAGCAGAGGCACAGGATGGTTAAACAAAAAAATACCCACGTACTAAAAATGCAATTTTCAAACACAATTTAAAAACCACCTTTACTAAAAGGTGTATTTTTAAATCCTGTGCTCAGAGAGCCCAAACTCCAAATCTCTAGCTGTTCCCAATTGAAAGTTACACTTGTAAAATGTTACAAGTCAGCTCCAATGATAGCCTATGGGACAGTTAGTCCTTGCAATAGTGAAAAACAAAATTGGCAGTATTTCACTATCAGGACATGTAAAACACACCAGTACATGTCCTACTTTTCACATACAATGCGCCCTGCTCCTGGGGATACCTTGGGCATACCTTAGGCGTGCCTAACATGTAATAAAAGGGAAGATTAGGGCCTGGCAAGTGGGTGCACTTGCCAGGTTGATATTGCAGTTTAAAACTGCACTCACAGACACTGCAGTGGCAGGTCTGAGGCACGTTTACAGGCCTACTCATGTGGGTGGCACAACCAGTGCTGCAGGCCCACTAGTATCATTTGAATTACAGGCCCTGGGCACACACAGTGCACTTTAGTAGAGACTTATCAGTAAATCAAATATGCCAATCATGGAAACCAATCAGAATTATAATTTACACAGGGAGGACTTGCACTTTAGCACCGATCAGCAGTGGTAAAGTACCCAGAACAACTAAACCAGCAAAAACAAAGTCCAGCATAATGTTGAAAAATACAGGAGGTAGAGGCAAAAAGACAGGGGAAACCATGTAAAGGATGCCAGGTCTAACATCTTGATCCAAATATTCCTGCAAGTTATCGTCCTATCTTCCTTTTATCTTTTTACCTAGATTTTGAAAAGCCGTGTAAATACCCAGCTCTCTCATTTTATTGACGAAAATAATGTACTAATAATCTTTAATCCAGCTTTAGACCTACGCTCAGCACTGAGACAATGATTACAGCTGCTACTAATGAAATTCACATTATCTTACATGATGGGAACTGAGCGGCCCTCATCCTTCTTGATCTGTCCGCAGCATTCAACACAGTCTCACACTGTAATCTGCTGAAAAAGCTTAGTGCTGTCAGTATCCAGTGTAATGTCTCTCAATGGTTTGAGTGTTTCTTGCAGAACAGAACACATGCTGTACATTTTGCCTTGTTTCGCTCTAATTTTGAAAATCTTCATTGTGGAGTGTCACAGGGATCCGCTTTTAGTCCCACACTTTTTAATATCTTTGTTTCTCCTTTGGCTGACCTGATTGCCTCTTTTGGCTTTCAGTTTTACGGTTATGCTGATGATACCAAAATAATAGTTTGGATGGAAGTGAATCTCAGATTTTTGCAAGACCATTCCATAAGCTGCGTTGTGCAAGTGGCTAGTTGGATGAATGCCAACTGCTGCTGAATTTGGATAAAACTGAGGTATTGGTGTTTAGCAATTCTTCTTGTTGCCTTGCTGTTGGTGGCCCCAATCATTAGTGCCCTGCCCTAACCAGGCAGCCACTGCTATTAACCTGGGAGCTGTATTTGACACCAAAAGGTCATTTGAGCAACATGTAAAAAAAAAAAACATGACCACTTGCTTTCTGGCTATGAAGAAATTAAAAAGAATCTCCCTTTTATCCCACAATTGTCTAGGCAACTTCTGACTCAAGCTCTGACCTTAAGCAGGCGAATTTGTTTTAATGCATGTCTCTCAGGGTATCTGATAGAAAGATTCCAATTATCCAGAATGCTGCTGCCAGACTGAAGTTTGGTCTTTGCAAATTCGAGACTATCTCTACTTACATTATAAAACTTAATTGAGTCTCCCCTGCCCGGGAAAGATGTTGGTACAAGGCCTTGTGCCTTTGCCACAAATCTATCTTACAGGCACAGCGTACAAACTATATTTCAAATCTCTTTAAAAAGTACACTCCTCCTGGACTGTTACGCTCCGCCTCTCTCTACGTAATGGCTGCGCCTAAGTTTCGTATGGTAAGACTTGGGGATCGTGCCTTTTCTGTGGTCACAGCTTGTTCTATTCCGCTTTAGGTGTCCGGATATAGTTTTTCCTGAAACATGTCCTTATATAGGCACAATTCGCATTGCCCTTATATAGGCATAGAATCCCAGTCCTTATTTAGGCATTAGCCGTGCACTCCAAATACAGGCATGGTCACCGACATCCGTCCACCCTAACGCCACAACGAGTTCTTAGAAACCAGACCCTTAAGCTCTTGGGAGTTCCCCTAGCACAATATTATTGATTTCTCCAAGAACTCATCTATTATGCATGAACCGCTATACCTTAAGGGTTCATTCCTGACGTCTTCCTCTGTCCAACTTCACGTCAATGCTAACATTCCAAGGCACCTACCAGGTATAAATATACCTTCCCTTGTCCAAGCAAGTTAGAGGAGACCTCGACTTCAGAGGAGCCCGTATCCCGGCCTGACGCACTGAGAAGACGCTGTCATTCCTGCACGCAGACGAATCCAGCTTCCAGTGTTCTGATTCCCTTTGCAGGGTGTTAGAGTTCCAACATCCGGCAGGAGATTCCCACCTCTCTCATTCTCAAGGTATGGAGCTGACTAGAACCTAGAGGGACTCTTGGCATCCTAGACTTAACATACTCTTAGTATACCATACTAGAGGATACTTCACCTACTTCTTACCTTTCCCTACACCTAGACTAGGTTAGGTACATTGGGGTAGAACTAGCTTAGAGAAGCATCGTATGAGTACTCGCATTTTTAGCTCATGTTATTTATGTACGTGAATATATGCTAAAAGATAATGCTAGCACAGTATTATTTATTTCTACTGCTTACGCTGTACATTATATATCTTGCATACTGTCTTGTGATCATAACAGCTCATATCTCTTACACGAGAAACAAGACTGTTCAACAAAACCTTTTTATTGAAACGCCCGTCTATTCTTTCTGTGTAACTCTGAGGAAACTAAGCATGCACGATTAGCTGAGTGAAACTGTTATCTATTGTTTCAACGATTCTGAAAAGTGTTCCGATTCTAAAAGGGAAACAAAGTTGTCATGTTTATGCGGTTGCCAGAAACTACTCCCTTCTTGTTTACAAGGAGTTTCTAGTGGCCTCTGAGTTAGCTGGCACAAAGTAATTAAGTTTTATATAGTCGATAGGGACATACTGACCTCAGTCCTATGTCAAACCTATAGGGTATATTATTCCAATGCGCAGAGCCTATTAGGGAAATAGGAACTACACTACAAGGCGCCCAACGGTTTGGTAAGGCACTAATTTAACGCTAGATACTGAGTAACTCAGTCGTGCTTTTCTCTCAGAGACCCCTACTCACATACTCCATAAGACGTCTGGAGTGGGTAAGGTTAAATATCCGCCAACGCTAAATAGGACAAAAAACCCTATATATTAGCTATTTTGGTTTGTTCAACGTTGAAGGATACAGTGTTCCAAAATATTGTGCACCTTATCTTTTGTTTCCTTGAAACTTGTGCTACATTTTTCAAAAAACAAATGTCCATACACGGGGACAATGACACCGGGAACGGTGTAGCTGCGGCTGAACCAGTCGTAACAGCATTTAACTTTACCGGTTTAAATGAAACCGAGGAGGGTGTTCTAGACATCGCTCCAAACTTATGAAGAGCCATCACTCTAAAACTTATAAAATACGGCCTACCACCGAGAGGGGGTAGAGCAGTTTTCGTGATAGAGGCACACAAATCCTTTCAGACAGAGGTATTCTATTCATGGATAGTATTCCCAGAATCAAATCCAGTAACAAGAGTGTTTCACTTCTACAAAGAAGATGAACCATCTGAGGAATATATTCCTTTCGAGGATATTGAAATACCACTCACATACCAGGAGCATCATCTCTGGTTTAAAGGTGCCCTAAAACATCACAGAAACATTACCAGGCTCGGTCCACTAGGTAGACCAGGAGCAACATGGCCGATTCTAGCCGGCTACACTCCTCATCCTGACCTCGATATAATGTCAGACGAGGAATTACTTACTCAACTTACAGAGTTAATAAAAATGTACAGATAATTAGTCCAATATGTCATGCGGACTTTCACAGTCCAACCACCATTGACCATTCCAAATCAAACCCCTCAACAGGGGAATACACTAAAAATTACACCACAGACTTTATACGCAGTCATGGGTAAAATGCCCACAAAACGTGAGCAACTTCCATTCTGGATAGCTCAAAAAATTACTCAAATTGAAGCAGTATTTCCAGATACTAGCCCTTATGAGAAACACAGAATCCTAACAATCTGTTTACCAATGGGGATCACACCACAACTGGAAGATTGCACCACTTGGGGCGCAGTCTTTGCTGCCATCTATACTAAAACACATGGTGTTCCATCAATTGCAGTAATACCAGATGTCCTGAAACAAATTCAAAACGAATACGGGGCAGAACCTGCTCTGAATTTAGGTATGAAATTACTGAAAAACTTCGACCAGGTCTCAACAATAATATTATCTAACATTAAAGGGGAGGCAGCATCAGTGGCGATCCGCCAACGCTTAAGGGAATTTGATGTTACAGAACATCAAACAGAACTACCCAGAATAATAGAACAATCTTATGCAGAATTAGACAGAGATAGTTTGGGTGGAAAACCATTGAAGCCAAAACTATCTGAAAGTCCTGAGAAGGACTCTATTAAACAAACTCCTACATCTTCTAAAAAAGAAGTGGGAAGCTAATAAACAAAATTCAAACGAGAAACGTTCTCAATCCCGAGGTAGGTCTCCTCAAAAGGAGCCCTCTGAAAGGAGGTATAACCTCAGGAATAGGGATAATTTAAGAAAGCCTGACCGGTATCAAGATACTGATACACGTTCCTCTCGTACCTTTCAGATATCGTCACAGACATCGGAAAGAAGAGGACGGTCAGAACATGGAGAAGAACGCGTGAAATCCAAAGACGACAAATACGTTCAGAAAAATAAATCAAAACCTCAATTCACAAAAAAGAAGGTAGCAGGTCTGAAGATCAGACATGCAGAGAATACTGAGAACACAGCTCAAGAACGGAGAATGGGCTCAGACAATGCTGGACAGTGCAGCAGAAGTCACAATAGCTCGCCAGAACCTGAAGGAACTTCTGGAGACAGTGGACTTGAATGAGTACATCACAGTAGAGACTGTAGACACCAGGGTTAGTACTCCACAAAAGTTATATGAAATAACACTCCGAATGGAGGGAGACATACCAAGAAAAGTGAAAATACTCTTTTGGGAGAAACGTTCGAGGGGTTATGATATACTTCTAGCAGAAAAAGACTGGCCACCACAATTTGTCAGGGAGTGCCCACATGGTGAGGACATTATTATGCCTGCCTTCTCCAACCATATTCCAATTCACCTAAAATATACTTATGCTAGGAAATGGGCAGTTGCCCAGGCCCCAGCATTATACAAAAATCATGTAGGATGGGATGATTTTTCACCACAAAATACATCTAAAAAATGAACCTACTGCACAAAGGCAGTACCCAATAAAGCAAGAAGCTAAAAAACAGGTCAGGGAGATCTTAGATCAACTTGAATACCAAGGGGTGATTGAAACATGCACCTCCTCAATGAACAATCCTTTGTTTCCTGTATCCAAACCAGACAATACATATCGTCTAGTTTTGGATTACAGACACTTGAACACTTGTTCTAAAACATTTGCAGTGCAAAATGCACATAGTACAGCATTAATGAATAACATTGTGCACAAAAAATACAAAACCACATTAGACATTTCAAATGGTTTCTTTTGTCAAAACATAGCACCTGAAAGCAGGTACTTAACAGCTTTCTCAATAATGGGGACCCAGCGTCAATTTTGTAGACTCCCACAAGGGTTCAAAAACAGCCCAGGGTTATTCTCAGCAAGGGTAACAGAGTTACTACAAATTTATGATAATGAGGCATTGTCATATGTCGATGACATCTATCTGACAGACGATGACCTGGATAGGCACTTGAACAGGGTGAGTACCATTATATTGGGCTTCGCCTCTGAGGGCTATAAATTCAACTTTAAAAAATCCAGAATTGCCCATCTCAATGTCCTTTTCCTAGGATATGAGCTTTCAAGTGAAGGCAAGAGCCTGGCAGCTAACTTTCTAAAAAGTGCGCGCTGCTCCAACCTCCAAAAACGCTGAAAAACTTACAATCCATCTTGGGTTTCCTAAATTTTGGAAGAACATACATTCTAAATTACGCAGAAAGGGTTAAACCTCTCTACGAATTAATCAAACCTGATTTTTCAATCAAACATTGCACACAGGAGCACACAGAAATCTTGCGTTCACTCCAAGCTAACATGTTAGCAACAAATCACTTACAAACACGCGTAAGTCAACGCAATTTAGTGATCCGAATAATTTCGGGTCAATGCGGATTCACCTACTTAACATTTAATGAGGGTGAAAAAGTACCAATAGCATACAAATCACATTTGTATACACAAGCAGAAATGCGCTTCACTTCAACAGAAAAAATACTGACAGCAGTTCAAACCGCTGTAGCAAAAGAAAGAGCTCTAGCCCAAGGGAACCGCATTATTGTCGTAACTCCAGTACCAGCCTTAGAGGCGGTCACAAAAGCAAGAATTCCAAATGCAAAAGCTTTACATCCTAGATGGATACAATGGGTTAATTCTCTTGCTGCAACAGATGTTGAATATGTTTTTGATCCTGATTTAAAAACACAAGCGTTCCTGCAATATGAACATGAATGTCCTCTGCCCACTGAAATTCTGCCTCTAGATCAGTACGAATTTATAATTTACACTGACGGATCCGCACAACCCGCTACAGGGAGTAAGCAAGCTTACAGTGCAGCGTGCGCAATCGTTAAAGGTCGCATGCAAGATGGTAACTTCAGACCAATGGTCACTAAAACTCAATCTCTAGGAGATTGCACAGCTCAGCGAGCTGAACTACAAGCATTCAAACTGGCACTTGAAAGTACAGATCGCGAATTCCCCACACTAATAGTGTGCGATTCTTTCTACTGTGTTCAGTCGTATAATGAATATATACAAAATTGGCTTGAAAACGGGTTCAAAGATGCAAAAGGTGGCACAATAAAGCATAAAACGCTTTGCGAACAAGTAGTTCAGTTAAAAAACGAACTACCAAAGGCTCACGTGATACACACGATGAGTCATCAATGTGATGGCGTTCACGTTGCAGGGAATTAATTGGCTGACGAAGCCGCAAAGGGGGCCGTTCAGACGGCTTCCGTAGCTGCAATCACTCGTTCAAAAACGAGAATAGACAGTGAGATATTGTTGGCTGTCAATGCTTCAAGCAAAGGCAGTGGTGCAGCGTTACCAAAGAAGTTTCCACTCAAGTACTCTTATGTAATTGATGCGAACAACGTTCCTTTTGCTCGAATCCCTGGATTGGGGGATAGGGTAATTCCAAACATGGAACGAAGAGCAGCTTTAATTTATGAAGCTCATCTGGGGGAGGGTCTGTCACATCAAGGGGTCTCTAAAACAATATTGACATTAAAAGAGATGTACTGGTGGCCTGGAATAAATACACAGATTCATATCTTCATCGATGACTGCAATAGACAGCGTGATGCAGAACGCCACCAGACACCATGCTACGAAGTAGCCTGCCCAGTACAGACACCATTGTTAGACAGCATTAGACTATCTATGCGCAGGCGTCCTTATGGACAAATGCAATCCCACAAATACTAAGTCAAGGTTCCTATGGATATGGCCTCAGTGCTCGGCTGACGCTCGAACTGTTATAAAAGATTTGCAAGTCTTTATCGGCACATACGCAATTGGCACACTACATTCTGACCAGGGCCCTGCGTTTAGCTCTCGGGCTTACAAAGAAGCCATGGCCAGTTTGGGCGTAGCATTGCGGTACTCCTCTCCGTTTCATCCTGAGGGAAATTCTGTTGTGGAAAGGAAAAACCGGGACATAAAGCAGTCTATAACAGCTAGAGTATTAGGTTCGGGTGATGGGTGGGTCAAACATCTTTATGGGGTCCAACGCTCATTAAATAATTTGCCAAGAAGTTCTCTAGGGGGTCACTCCATATGAGGTCCTATTTGGGACAAGAATGTGGGTTCCTGATCTCGAATGTAAAGGCACAGTGGTGGAAAATAAACCCTTTGATATCAAAGATCGTTTGGCTGTTTTACAGGATCTAAATGAACTAAGATCGAAACAAAGCAACGTGTTCCTGAAGCCAACCACCACTGGGGAAAAACCGGCAGTCCCAGCAAGGCCTGTCTGGATCCCAAAAGTTGGGGATCTAGTCAGAGAGAAGATTGCGGACAAGAAGGAATTTGGACCTTCTTACAGACAACCAGTACCTGTCCTAGCCATTCACGGAACAAGAACAGTACTTCTGCTGCCCCTTGCTGGAAAAAAGGAGAAAAGATTTGTGTCAATCGACCTCATCAAGCCACAGTATGTGGCCAATACTAAATAGTAGGCCTCGTGGACTCCGACCTAGTAGCAGACGCACTCCTCTTGCTACTATCCAAGAGGTTCAGACTGAAAGACTGATAACCATCGAGAATTCAGCAGTAACAGATGAAGGACTAAGCAACAATGCTATGGAACTCATCCCTCTTGAAACTCAAGTAACAGTTCGTCCAAATACACCTGTCTACACCAACGTAACAAGTGATCAACTGGTTCCAGCGATTTCAACAAATCCTGATGCAATTCCAACAATTGACCGAACTGCTTCTGGCTACTTCATTAACTTTGATACGTTTTCTGAGGATCCGAGTGAGCCTGAAACGACGCCAGCATCAAAAACTTTCAAACAGCAAGTACAAGACTTTTTTCATATTCTGAAAAAGACTTATCTGGTTTCACCATGGATTGAACTGTGGATTATTTCTGGAATATTTTTCTTTCTGCTTTGGCTAGCTTTGGTTATGACTGTCAGCGTGCTTATAAATGGCAGATACATCCGTTTGGACATTGTAAGTAAAAATGTGAACTTACTTTTGAAACCACACAAATCATCCCATCGTGAAGCAAGAGACTTGTCAGCAGTGAACATCACAGCCGTTCCTATACAGGATGGTATAGTGTGGGACAAAACCGATTTCGATATCTTCGGCCCTACGGAACTTTTGAACATTCCACATTTATTTAAAATTTCACTAAGTGATTTTATTTCCTCCAGTACCTATTCTGATGATTGGGACTTTGAGGCTGTAAATGATATGATGTCTGATCTAGAAAAGTCTGCTGCATTCTCTAACAATGAATACTACGACCAGCTTTATTGCTATAACCACTATGGTCATCACTTCTTGCATAAATCTGCAACACCTAGAAATGTGTTTATGTTTAACCAATGGGAACATTGTCCTACACCACCAAAAGGTAGTTCAAAAACGTTTGCTAAAAAGTTTCCCTATTTTTCAGGGTACAATACATCTGATCCAGAAACATTTTACTATAAAAATGTAAACAAAACAGGACAGAAAGTTATGTTAACTAATACAAAACAGATTTACTCTGCAGCCTTTATTACCCAATTGTCTAGACATGGATTTGAATTTTGGAAAGACACAATAGACACAAAATCTGTCTGGGGTTCTAAAGATTGGCAAGTACAGGGGATAGAAGCTTTGTTTAGAGCATGTATCATCCCTCAGCAAATAATGTTTTTGAATGACACTGTGCAACAAACGTCTTGCCTTGGTTTAGCCAAGATCAAAGACATGAAAACGCCTTCTGTGCCAACACCTGCAAGTAATAACACTACACAGGGAGCGGTTACAGTTGCCACAATACTACAAACCAACAGAACAGATCCTGATTGGAAAAAATGGTTGCTCTGGCCCACAGACACAAACATCTGTCAAGAAAGATTCCTGAATAGAAGACAGGGCTTTACTATCCATAGGCCAGACCCACGATACGTTCAAAGACAACATCCGGGGGTAGTAACAACATACAGTGTAGGAAAATTGTGCCTTGACTGGTTACAAAAATCTACACTTGAGGATGTGAAACAACACTTATCTTTACTTAAAGAAGATGCAGACCTTTGGGAATTCTTGCTAGGACCAAGAAAACCGCGTCAAAAACGTTTCATATATGCCGGCATTTATGCTGCTTATAATGAAGTATGGAAGGTTTCACAGGCAGAGGCCGCAGAACGAATACGTGAACTTGATCGTATTAACTTAGAGAAAACTCTCTCTGTGGTCGACAATGGGTTTACAACTTTGTCATCCAGAATTTATTCATTGGACAACATTGTATCCTCTGCTATTGACATACTGGAACAAGATTTAGCCATGTTACAACAAGGCCAATCTCAGTTACGTTCTATTATGTTATTAAGCTGGACGCTGCAATCTTTGCGTGCGGGCTATGTGCCTTGGCATTTTATTAACACGTCGGCTCTGTTTGCAGAATACAATCTAACTGATAAACAGATCGAACTGGCACAAAGGGAAGCAAAGTATACAGTGCTGAGCATTGAAACCCTGGAAAAATTACCATTTACGGTAGCAGAAAAACCAGCTACAGAATGGCTTATCCATGGCAAAATCACTCTGCCTGTCACTACTTTTCAGTTTCAGTATTGCCTCAAACAAATGCAAGCAGGCAAATATGAAAGGTTGGGTAAAGAATACATTAAGACATCCTGGGATTTACCTTACGAATACAGATGTTGGAGTGGGGATCGTGAAGTGTTTCTAAGCGGTACACACTGTGAAAATGCACTAAGCGGTTCACTCATATGTCAGGACATTTCTTTACACGGGGCTTGCAATGGTTCTGTGGCAAATTTGTCCTGCCACCAGCAGGGTACACCAGCTACTGTGATTAATCCAACGTTTGGCCAACTTTCTAACGGGAGTTACCTCATGTTGAATGATCAGAGTTGCTGTGAAATGTTGCCAGGCATCCCATATCTGGTAACGGTCGACTCCAGGGTTACTTGCTGTATGCAAGTATTGTTCCCCCCCAATAGACACAGTCAGGGAGTCGCCTTTATGGCCTTCATTGAATGTTTCTTTTATACGTTTTGATACTTTAAGCAGAATGAAAGCCATGCCTTTGCAACAGACCGTGCCTTTGACCTCGGCCAAAGAAATCTATGATTTACAAATTGCAAGGACTTCGGCTGAGATACAGGCTTTAATTCGTACAAACTGCCCTATACATTTCGCAGAAATGATGGGACGTATCTTAAACATGTCTGATACGAGCGGTATTGTGCATGTATTTAAGACCATCTGTTCAGGACTGTTAGCACCCTTCCAGGCAGTCCTCGGAATCATCCCAAACTTCGCACATTCGGTGTTTGGTGGTGTGCCATTAATTCTAGCACTTGTTGCAGGAATCCTATTTCTATTCCTACTATTACGCTATGGCAAGCCTATCCACCGATATCACTCCGAGCGATGTGGAGAAAGCTCTCCTAGAACGGAAGTGCCGCGAGCGTATAGTGCAACTTTTGGGCATACCTCGTCTACGGGAACTTAATACAACATGGTTTCTGTCATTCAGACCAATCTGGCAAGATTGCATCTTACCTGTTCTACGCTGCCTGCTTTGCGGTGAAGAATGCGTGCTAGACACCTGTCTAACACTCCCATCAGTCATGCCAACGGATATTGATACTCTGCTGGACCCGGTAACGGCCCATGCTCTGTGTTGTCCCCAGAGGCTACCAATCCTGATGACGGCATTCATTGAGATCTCACAGACGCTTCCTGCTGCTGCTGAGGTACGAGATGGATCAACAGGCACACGGGTAACAACGGACGCGAACATTGCTGTGGCATCCTATGCTGAAGGCGATGCTTCACATCTCTGTGCAGTTAACCTTCTAAATGAGGTATTCCAACTGTCACCGACATCGGTAGATGATCTTTTGTCTACAGAAATAGATGATTTCATGTTTACACCAGACCCATACACTGACTTTGATTCGGCTCACAGTGTACCAGGGACGCAATGAATTTGGCCTTCATATTTTCAAAACTTGGAACTCTTCCTAAAATTTTACTTTTTCTTTTTTTTAATTTTTTTGAAAATACATGGCAAAACAATCTGCTTACAGTAGAACTATTCTTATAAAACAGACTTCTTTGAATACTTCTAGGGACACATTGTCACCTTATTTGTCTAAAATTTCATTTAATACCATGATATGCAATGGCTTTGATTATTGAAAACTTGTCAACCATTTCATCATATTTATATATTTCTGTTTATTCATTCATGTTGCATTTATTTCCTTTATATGCTTAGAATGAAAAAATGCTTTAACATGTACAGTACCTATTGCATTCAACAGTTTATTTTAAACTTCTTTTAATATGCTTTTAGAAATGTTTTAGCAACATGTGGTACTCAGTTTAATGTTTAGCATTTAATGTTTAGCATTTAGTATTATCGTTCATTCGAAAGTGGAGTGGGTGTTGTATTCTGCTTTAGGTGTCCGTATATAGGTTTTCCTGAAACATGTCCTTATATAGGCACAATTCGCATTGCCCTTATATAGGCATAGACTCCCAGTCCTTATTTAGGCATTAGCCGTGCACTCCAAATACAGGCATGGTCACCGACATCCGTCCACCCTAACGTCACAACGAGTTCTTAGAAACCAGACCCTTAAGCTCTTGGGAGTTCCCCTAGCACAGGATTATTGATTTCTCCAAGAACTCATCTATTATGCATGAACCGCTATACCTTAAGGGTTCATTCCTGACGTCTTTCTCTGTCCGACTTCACGTCAATGCTAACATTCCAAGGCACCTACCAGGTATAAATATACCTTCCCTTGCCCAAGCAAGTTAGAGGAGACCTCGACTTCAGAGGAGCCCGTATCCCGGCCTGACGCACTGAGAAGACGCTGTCATCCCTACACCTAGACTAGGTTAGGTACATTGGGGTAGAAATAGCTTAGAGAAGCATCGTATGAGTACTCGCATTTTTAGCTCATGTTATTTATGTATGTGAATATATGCTAAAAGATAATGCTAGCGCAGTATTATTTATTTCTGCTGCTTACGCTGTACATTATATATCTTGCATACTGTCTTGTGATCATAACAGCTCATATCTCTTACACGAGAAACAAGACTGTTCAATAAAACCTTTTTATTGAAACGCCTGTCTATTCTTTCTGTGTAACTATGAGGAAACTAAGCATGCACGATTAGCTGAGTGAAACTGTTAACTATTGTTTCCACGATTCTGAGACGTGTTCCGATTCTAAAAGGGAAACAAAGTTGTCATGTTTATGCGGTTGCCAGAAACTACTCCCTTCTTGTTATCAAGGAGTTTCTAGTGGCCTCTGAGCTAGCTGGCACAAAGTAATTAAGTTTAATATACTCGATAGGGACATACTGACCTCAGTCCTATGTCAAACCTATAGGGTATATTATTCCAATGCGCAGAGCCTATTAGGGAAATAGGAACTACACTACAAGCTCAGGCATGGAAAAAACTCCCTATTAAGAAATGCTTCGATCGGGATCATCTGAAATTTCGGAAGGCTCTTAAGCACATCTGCTAAAATGACTGAACTTTATGGGCCAGATGCACATAGGTTTGGGTTTGCGATTACCTAATAGCGAATCTTTGCAATTCGCTCTTTGGTGATCGCCAACAGCTATGTACAAATGTGTGTTTCACACATTTAGCGATTCACAGTGGGCCCAACTGTTCATGTGGTAGGTCTAGGTTTGCGACCCATTGGGAATCGCCAAAATCACATGGATGGTAGCCTGCTGGGGTCAGCATACCACCATGTCTGTGTTTGCTTTTTAATAAAGCAATGCTTTTTTTAAAGGCAGCCTGTCTTCCTTAAAGGAAAATGTGTTGCATATCAAAAAGAAAACTGCAAAGTTTTCTTTTCATTTTTTAAGAGCAGGGAGTGGTCTGTGGGACCACTGCTTGCTCTTAAAAAACGTTTTGACAAACATTCACAAAGGGGAAGCGGTCACAATCTACTTAAAGTAGACAGTAAAATGTCACTGTTTTGCGACTGCATTCCGGTTTCAATATTTTCACACATACCATTGCGAGTCGCTATTAGGTTGGGACACCCTAAACATGCACCTTCCTAATACCGAATAGCAAAGTCAATATTCGGTAATTCGGTGATAGGTTACTGTATTGCAAATTGGGCATTTATATATAAAAAAATGCTCCTAGTCTTACTCTCATTTTCGCTCCAGAACACCTTTGGGTAGTCGTGCCCATAATACTCCGTCATCCTGATAGCACACCTGCTTCACTGCATATGTGAAACACTATCGCAAACTAACTTCTCACTTCATTGTGTTATTAATACTACTGTAGATTACTTGTGGAACTGAAATGCCCACACAACTCATAGAGCCATATGCTTTATGCACTCTAACTGAGGTTTTCGCTCAACTTGTCATCCTGCCTCTCCATTCAGGGCCCCTCACTTGCGCGACCCAATTACAATCCCCTGAATCAGGGCTTTAAGTGGGATGAAAAAACTAGGGGGTCTCTCCTAGGGGGCGTGGCCACTGTAATTAAGGGCATGACTTAAAACACCTAAGCTAAAAATCTTTGCTTAGCATAGTGTGGTGTGCCACTGGTATTTTGCTGCTTCTGTCCATTCATCCAGATATATAACACGACAAGTAACATTACACCTACAACAAGCCAGGACTATTGGCTTTGTCAATGGTTGTAAGTTGTATAAGATAAATACGCAACAACTATCACTTCGTTGTATTTAATATTGAAAATGCTGCCCACTCTTGTGGGCGAGGTTGTGGCCTAAGGCTAGAGCAGCCGACCTTCGAGCTGAGAACACAGAGCAGCCGACCTTCGAGCTGAGAAAACAGGTTCGAGCCTGATGTCCTGTGATTAAAAGAATGAATATGCCCTTGTGTAATGTAACTGGTGCTCATGTAAAGCGCCCCAAGTTCGCGATATATAAAACTGAAAAACGAGTCTCTTTAAAGTTACATCAAAGGCAGTGACGGTTGTACTTTTGCAGAGTTAAGGTTTTTTTCTTTTCACCCTGAGGGTAAAAATGGAGAGCCCGATAGGGATCCGTCTCGGCACCTGCTTTTAAAATCTGCCCGTGCTGAGCACTGGCAGGACCCAGCCCACTTAAAGCCCTGCCCTGCATCCTGTTCAACCTGGACTTATGTTGTGCCGATACATGTTGCACAGTGTCATCCAACTAGGCTCCGCCTCTCGTTGATTTCCCCCAACACCTACCCCCCCCCCACCCTCACCACCCTGGGTGTCTGTCCTCTCCCTTTTTCTATTTCGCTGTTCACTCGATGTTGCAGTTTTGTGCAACCTCATACTTCAAGTGCAGTGACTGCTTAGCGAACGTCCGTGTTAGATGTAGTGAGCCACCCGGCCCGCTCTATACATTGTTACACATTCACCCTCCTGGTGACGTCAGCGCTCGTGGCTGACGGACCGTAACTGTTACTTGGTGTGGTTGTCCCGTCATTGCAGCGCCCTTGTGCTAGGCCCTAGTTGCCCGCCCAGGGTATGCTGTACTGTCACCACCCCCGCTACATTGGCGACGAGGCGGAAAGATCACCGCCGTGTGCACCCAGCGCACCTCGTGTGGTCGGCGTGGTGGAGCTCGCCGCGTGGCGCAGGCTGCTGTCCGGTGCAGCCGATCGTCACGTGGCGTGGGGCGGCAGGCGGAGAAGCATCGGACTCCTGCCGGTGTGCAGTGCGTGAGCCTGGAGATAGTGGAGCAGGAAGACATGGGGAGCGTGCGCAGAAGAAAGCGGGTGAGTGCGCGTCCCCAGCGATGACCCGACTGCAGCGGAGCCGGGTGAGAGCCTGCTGAGAGGAGCGGCCGGCTCCTGGGGCCTGCGTGCGTGTCTGGGAGGAGGCGCTGAAGTCTGCAGGCGCACGCATGGACTTGGTTCAGGGCGGAAGACCCGGGGAGCGGTGGTGAGTCCACGTGCAGCCGGCAGGGACAGGGGAGGCACCAAGAAGGAGGCAGGAAGGAGCCAGTGCTCCCATAAAGTGAACAGTGGCCCGTAGGGGAGCTGGAAGCAGGCACTCTAGGAGGCACAGTGCAAAGGGAGGCACTCCAGAGGCCCTGAGAGTGAGCCACACACACAGGGCAGAAAAGGTGGAGCAGAGCAAGGGGAGTCTGTCAGACCTGAAGCTCAGCCAGCATCAGCAGCAAAGCAGGTAGTAACAGCACAGGAGGGCATCAGGTGAGGAGGCTCAGAGTCCAGGCGCAATGTCACAACAGGCGGAGAGAGGGAATCAGGAGGTGGCAGAACCATGTCCGCGCGCCACTCTCAACGCATTACCGCCATTCAGCCAATTGGCAGACCCGGCTACAGCGGCGCCGCGCTGGCGTAAGTGGATTGGTCAACTGGAGAACTATTTCATTGAGGTCAGGGAGCCAAATACTGCTGTCAAGAGGTCCAACATGCTGCATATGGGGGAGATGAACTATACGAATTGTTTCTCGACTTACCTGACACCGGCGACAGGAATGACTACAACAACGATGAGGGCATTGGACCACTTTGACCCGCAAGTCAATCCTGACTTTGAGCACTTTAAATTGTGCCAGGCGAAGCAAAGAGAAGAGGAATCAGTTGACATGTTCCACGCGCGGCTGCGCAAGCTCGCCAGTTCCTGCACTGGCATCGACAAACAGCTAGAAATTAGAGCGCAACTCATCCAGGGCTGTAAGTTGTCAGACCTGAGGAAACTCATCCTAAGACAACCAGGAATATCCCTAGATGACATACTCATTCTCGGATGGTCTCACGAGTTAGCAGATGTACGTGCAGGGGAGATGGAGTCCGCATTGGCGAGAAGGTCCGGAGGAAGTGCCCATGGGGTGACGGCGGCAGTCAAAGAAGAGAGGGTGGACGCCCTTCGGAAAGGTCCCAGCCGAGGTAGAGGAGGTGCAGTGAGCCGCCCGAGCAGTCGGCGGTGTGGAAGTTGCGGCCTGGAGAATCATCCTGCCTGGGGATGCCCGGCACAAGGCAAGGTGTGCCTCAAATGTGGAAAGTTTGGACATTTTGTGAAAGTGTGCAGAGTCACAACCAAAGGGCTGGCTCAAAGCAGCAAGACAAGGAAATTCGGAGCTCACAGGCAAGCTGTATACGCGGCAAACGACGAGGGGGAAGGAGAAAGCCAACTGCAACAGATGAGAATAACTGAGGACGATGAAGACGATGAAGTGTTCGTCATCTCCTACACCGGAAGGAAAACATCCCGCCTATGTGTCAGATACGCATTGGGGGTAATGAAGTCACAGCCTAAATAGACACGGGGCCTCAGTAAACATTTTAGATGTGGAACAATATGAGCGACTCGACCCTAAGCCAATGCTCCAAGGCACAAAAGCGAAAATCTTCACCTATGTGGGAGACACCCCCATCCCGCTACAAGGCATGATTGAGGTGGAGGTCACTCACGGTGACCGGTCAGCCACGACCAGGTTTCATGTGACCAAGGACAATGCAGGAATGCTGTTGGGCTGTCACTCCGCGGAGGATTTGGGTCTGGTGATGTTTGCCAAACCGATACACCAGTCTCATGCTGACAAGATCATGGGCGAATTCCTGAGTCTCTTCGAAGGGCTAGGATGCCTGAAAGATGTTAAAGTGAAACTGCACATAGACAAGTCTGTCAGACCAGTGGCACTGAGACATTGCAGAGTGGCATTTCATCTCCGGCCACTGGTGGAAGCAGAGTTGGAGAAGCTGGAGAAGGCTGGGGTGATCGAGAAAGTGTTTGGCCCCACTCCGTGGGTATCCCCGCTCGTCATCGCTCCGAAACCAATGCAACCAGGGGCGATACGATTATGTGTGGATATGAGACTGCCGAATACCGCGATCAGGAGAGAAATACACATTACCCCGACAATAGATGAAATAGTGGCCGACATCAATGTAGCCCAATGGTTTCCCAAAGTGGATCTTAACTCTGGCTACCACCAACTCATGCTGGATGAAGCTAGCCGTTATATAACCACGTTTTCCACCCACGTAGGATTGAGACGGTTCAAGAGGCTCAGTTTTGGGGTGTCGTCTGCGGATCTTCTCCAAGTCCCTCGGGGAACACCATGAGCGCCTGCGAGCGACGCTTCAACGTCTGGTGGATCAAGGACTAACACTGCACCGAGACAAGTGCCAATTTTATGCCAATGAAGTAGAGTTTTTCGGATACAGGTTCTCAAAGCAGGGGTTGCAATTGGACCCGGCAAAGGTGGAGGCGATCAGAGCCGCGGCGATCCCACAAAATCAGACTGAAATGAGAAGCTTCCTAGGGATGGCAAATTACTGCGGCCGCTTCATTCCCCATCTAGCGACCCTATCAGAACCCTTGAGGGGACTCTCAAAAAAAGAGGCCAAGTGGTAGTGGACGAGCGAGGCGGCAAAGGCGTTTCAGGACGGCAAAGGAGCCCTCTTACAAGGAGCAACCGTGGCCTATTTCAAACCAGGCCATCCCACGGAACTGGTTGTGGACGCAAGCCCAGTTGGCTTGGGGGCCGTATTGCTGCAACAAGACAGAGCGGAGGGGTGGATGCCCATTGCGTATGCCAGCTGGGCATTGACGGCGGTGGAGACCCGGTATGCACAGATCGAAAGGGAGGCACTGGCGATAAGGTGGGCGTGTCAGCATTTCGACATCTATCTGTGCGGACACAAATTCCGCGTCATAACCGACCACAAGCCGTTGGTTCCCCTGTTTACGGGGACAGCAAGGGGCGGACCCCCGAGGATCGAGAGGTGGGCTGTACAGATCCAGCATTACAACTTTGAGGTGGTCTATCACCCTGGAGCCGACAATCCGGCAGACTATCTGTCACGACATCCAGTGGCCAGTGACCCGTGGCAGGCAACATAGGTCGATGAGGGAGCCGAGTCATTTGTCAGGCACTTAACAGGGATCTCGTGCCCCCAGGCTTTGTCCCTAGAAGAGATTTGGGCCACCACGGACGAAGATGACTGCCTCATAGCCGTGAAAGACACGCTCCGAAGTCATGCGTGGAGGAACTTCTTGGACGGAGCAAGTCGACATACGGAGGAAGACCGGGAAGCACAGATGGGGGTATGGCAGTGCCGGGAAGAACTTAGCGAAAGTGGCAAGGGACTCGTTCTCAGGGGAACAAGAATTGTGATACCGGTGAAGCTATGGAAGAGGACAATTCACCTTGCCCACCAAGGGCATCAAGGCATCGAAAAGACTAAAGCTCGCCTGCATACCAAAGTATGGTTCCCAGGAATGGATCGCATGGTGGAAGAAAAGATGAGAAGCTGTCACGAATGCCAGATCACCGGTAGTGATGCGCCAGTTCCACCAGTCATCACTGAACCACCGTCGACGAAACCATGGAACTCGATTTGTATGGACTTTGGAAGTTTTCCTGATGGGAGACTAACCCTCGTTATGATTGACCGCTACTCCAAGTTTCCAGTCGTGGAGGTGGTGAGGTCGACTGCGTTCGAAAACGTCAAGCCAGTGCTGGAGAAAACATTCGCACTGCTCGGAACACCGGAAGAACTCCAAACCTACAATGGACCGCCCTTCCACGGGCAAGAATTTAGAGAATTCTTGGAGCTCCAGAACATTCGTCATCGGAAAATAACGCCACAATGGCCACAAGCCAATGGGGAAGTGGAGCGGCTAATGAGAACGATCAACAAGGCTCTACGAATCGGGGTGGATCGACGAGAGGACTTGGAGGTGTGCTTGTATCAATTCTTGCGAGCATATAGACAGACTCATAGCACCACTGGGTGCGCCCCGAGCGACTTGATCATGAAGCGGGCTGTCAGAGATGTCATACCGGTGAGCGACCAGTGGGTGCCCCGCACAGTGGATGGAAAGGCTGCTCAAGCAAAAAGAACGGCTAACAACAACCAGGCCAGCAAGAAGAGGAGAGCTCGTACCATGGAGTTCAGGAGAGGAGACAAGGTGATTGTAAAAGACCGGCACCCAGGATGGAAATTCAGAACGCCGTGTGAGTCCGAGCTGTGGGAAGTAGAGGAGGTACAAGGAACAATGATCACGGCGAGGAGAGGAGAAAGACGTATCGCCAGGAACGTGTCATGGTTCAAAAAGCTGGTGTTGCCCACCCAGGGGGATCAGGAAACCCCAGAGCTGGCCCAATAGGAAGGCAGTCAAAGAGAGCTTGAGGAGAATGAACAGAGTGACACCAGAGAGAGGAGACCTCTGGAGGGGGAAAGAGCAACTGACGGAGAGGTGGCACCTTCAGACGGTGATGGAGTCCCGACATCTGTGACCGGCAGCTCCCAAAGAGGAGGACATTACAGATTGAGACGCAACCCAGCGCCCAGTCAGAGACTGAGAGACTTTCTGTGTTGAAAGACTTTTGCATCCGCACAAGAGGAACCGTGCGGAGCACTGATGTTAAACTCGTTTTGTTTATTGTGTTAGTTTGTTGTTTTAACTTGTTGTTTTAAACCTGATGGATATGGAGGGATGTAGTGAGCCACCCGGCCCGCTCTATACATTGTTACACATTCACCCTCCTGGGCCGGGCGCGGACCAGGAGGTATAAATGGTGACGTCAGCGCTCGTGGCTGACGGACCGTAACTGTTACTTGGTGTGGTTGTCCCGTCATTGCAGCGCCCTTGTGCTAGGCCCTAGTTGCCCCCCTCCAGGGTATCCTGTACTGTCACCACCCCCGCTACATTAGAGTACATGACAAACAGAGGGCTTGACATTGTTCCTATCAGTCATACCTATGTTCTGTTGATGCTATATATAAAACCCAATACAAGTATTAGTAAAAAAGGACTGCCTGGTATTTTGGTGTCGCCTGGGTTGTCTCACAGTGGCCTATATATCTCTTTCAATGGTGACTGACTGAGTCCGCTCTTTTCATCTTTCAGAGACACTGCTGACACGTGATTGAATTCCAGCCAGCCTGGTCAGCCATTCAGAGGCAAATCCGACCTGTCTGACCTTTACTTTTTGCAGGTGACCTTGGCATGTGACTGACTGTGCTTCAGCCTGCGAGCCTTCCAGGGGTAAGCTGGCCTTTGATCAACTCCGTTCTTAAGGATGCCCATCTTCAAGAGATAATCCTGTTATGTAAGTGCCGTGTACACCCATGCCATGCGCCCCGTCTTCAGGCGGGCCGAGCATTTTAGCCAGTAGCACTCTTTTTTATATGGGACTTGTAGTTTTGATTTTTGTCAAGCCAGGGCTGGCTTCAGGTGTCACACTTGGCACGTGGCTACAAAGCAGATAGGTAAGACTGCTTACGGCCCAACCAGTATTTATTTCAAAGACCAATCCGGGGCTGCCAGTACAATATGCAGTGAAATACAAACTATGCTATTATCAAAGCGAGGCTGACAGATATTGTCAACATCAAAGCCGGAATCCTTAAAATTATACAGAGATGATAACTTTGTATTTTCAGGTTTTCATCCATGGGCTGATTTGATGCATTCGGAACACCTGGTAACTGAATACACTCACAGAAGCATAACAGATGGCTCGCTGTGCTCCAGCAAACAGGAATTCAGATAGTTCAGAAGCGACACTGTCCATGGCAAAGGAGTTTACTTGCAGCTTCGGTCTGGTAGAAAGTTCAAACACATTGCCCATTTATTAAGAGCAGTTGCCAATACGAGTGGGTAAACACATTTTCCAAGCTTAAAAAATCTGGGGCATTATTGCAATGGAACAGAATCCTTGAAGTGACCAACTCTGGTCCATGGCCTATGGCCGAGCACGTCCAAAGGTTTATAGCAACTGGAATGGCGTGACTGGTCCCAGGAGCAAGGACTGGCCACAGGCTAAGCCTTGTGCCCAGAGCACACTGCAAGGCCATATGATTTGTACATCAGGTTTGGGTGGAAAGGAGGCCAGCGCAGACCGTGCCCACCAGCTCGTTTCTGTGCCCAGACGTCACTTGGCTGGTTCCTTGAGATTGGAGCTGGGACCAGGCACTGTACCCAGAGCCAGTCGTGCGCAGCTGAAGGCCATGCACAGCCTGGTTGGGTGGGATGTCCCTAGTCCCAGACTCTACTCCCTGCAACCCTTGCTAGCTGCTCTCAGCCAAAGGCTTGTGACGCTGAGCCCAAGCCTGCTCCCTCCACTACCAAGCCTGCTCTGTCTTTCTTCTGCTTCGGAAATGAGAAGGGCACAGTGAAGGAACATCCTGCCTCTGTGCCCTCCTAACATGCTCTGCATCTAATCCCTATCCCGGCAGGTAGCAGGTCTGACTCTTAGGATGTGCCCAGTGAGCTCCAGCTGCAGGCTCTGTCATGTACTCAGCTCCCCCCACCACTAGAGACCAGAAGTTGTGGCAAGGGTGTGTCATTCTGCCAGGCCTGCTGCACAATCCTCCTGTATTCAGCAATGCTAGATCTAAATGTCCTCCTGCTACACTCAATGTATGTATAATCTTGCTGATGTAAAACGCTCTGATACCCTCAGGTCTGGCCAGCGCTATATAAAAACTCCTAAATAAATCAATAAATAAATAGATCACTTTCAAAGCTCTCTGCATCACCCATCAGTCAGTCCACAGGCCAGGACTTGGTTTTTCTACAGTCGAAATGTGCGCTCAATTATCAAAATGACCTCAGATTTAGAATGATCGCCCCATTCATTGCACCCCATGGGAAAGAACACGATTGGGCAGGAGAGTCTTCTCTGTAAGACATGCAAGCTCTAGAACATGCTCCAGAAGAAAACAAGAGCAGTCAGTAATGATCCAGAATTCAGAAAGAAAATAAGAACCTGGCTGTTTCTGAAAGTATTACTCCAACTTAGGGCAACCTACAAGGGGTACGGGTCTATACATGCAAGCTGCGATTCTATATTTCACACAGTTTTGTTCCATACATCATGCAGTATTGAACATAGACTGCCCGTGCGAACCTGATTGGAGAACAGTTCCAAACCTCATGCATCGCCCTAATGCATGTCTCTCATAGGCAACATGTCAACTAACATTCGTTCGCTCGGATACACCTTCAGGTGTGATTCGTTGCGGTTCATTAAATGAATATAACATAACATAACCGTGGATAACACATACTTACGCGTCCCTCTCTTGCCCTTTGCACCTGCCAAACTGTAGAAAACCACTGTAACTGCCGCAGTCTTTACTTTCCATATGCAGCGCTGACCACTGTGGTTACATTGTCGATTACCTTAATGGCGACAGTAGATATCACTGCACCCTCATCATTGCATGCATCACTGTAACCACAAAATATAGCTCATTGTTCACATCCGAGTGCTGTCAGTCGAGCTAGTCTTGTTTCTATATATGTCCATTCCAAAGTTACCTTAGGAAGCAATGATTACATCCCTAAGTCTCATACTCTATGTATCCAAGTAAACAGTACAAAGTAAGGTCATTCGCAGGCAAGGCAGTCTTCCTGAACAATCGGATTATGCAGCCTACTTAGTCCATGAGCTGTTTATTGCACATCCAGCTAGACTTCGGAGATACAACATTTATAACACCTGTGTGATAGACGAGGAACTTAATTCACTAAAAACTGCGTCAACAAAAATAATGTATATGACAGTCCTTTGATTTCTAAATTAAAAAAAGCTGCTGACACCTCACCTTGGCACACATTTCTGAAAATGAAGTGAGCCTTTGCTTTGATGAAAACAAGCCATATCACCAGAGGATGCTTGTCCTGCTTCCATACTGAAGAAACTGACCGTAGAAGTGGTATCACTTATTGCTGAATAATGAATCTTTCTTTTGATTCGGGATCCATTCTCAAAGGACGGAAAGGTGCATGGTGAAACCACTTTTCTAAAAGCCTTATGCTGTCCCATCTATTTGATATCATTACGGGCTGATTGCGATATCTTCTATTTTAGCAAACATTGATGAGAAATTGCTAGCAAGACTGTTCCCTAAATTCTTAGAAGAAAATCATTTTCTGGACACGGAACAGAGGCAGTTTTTACTGCATCATGAATTATTTGAGAATAACACAAGATTAAGGAGGAACCACTGCTTTCAGCTGCAGATGTTACACAGTCCTCCTGCTGGATCCGGACACACAAGGAGCTACTACAGTCCTCCAGTTGTGATGCAGTAATTGTCCTTCCCGTAGCGGGGTTAATTGTGTAAGCTTCCCACCCCAAAAAGCAGGAGGCTGCGTACCATATGTTAAAGACTGTTGCAGTCATGTCTGGGAGTTGGCCAGAAATTGGGGTACCATAGAGCAGTCCCATAATGGCGTCTAGTCCCAGGCGTGAGAATTCCAAGCGGTATGTCATGTCGTCCCACCCTCTAGCCAGCCAGTCATTGATTATCATCAATTGGGACATTCAATAGTACAGCCTAATGTCAGCCATCCCCAGTTTTCCATCATAGACTGACAGCACTTGCTGAGTGCTAGTCTACTGAACCAAACTGGGTTTAGACCTTATGGGTCCTTTTGAGCTGTTGGGGCCTTCTGAGAGATTTGTTATTCTTTTGGTGGACTACTTTTCAAAGTGGGTTTCCACTACGTGTGTGAGTTCGGCCAACACCAAGGTGATCTTTTTTTTTTTTATATTTCTTTTTATTAAACAAACATAAATACAATAATACATTACAGAGGAGTCAATCGCTTAATGGCATGAGGTATCTTGGGGGAGGAAAATCATTGTACCTAATTACAGGAAATGAGGAATGTTACGGTGAGGGCGGGTCTGTAATGTCAATACAGCGAGGCGGTGTGCAGATGTCTCCTCGGTATATATTCCAAGAGCCCCATACACGGGACCACTTTTTCGGGCAACCCCTGGCCAGGTACACCGTTTTTTCCCTATACATGCACCAGTCTAGATCCCTCTCCCAGGCCTCTATTGTGGGAGGTTGCTCTGCTCCCCATCGCTGCGCAATATTCCTCTTTGCTAGCATGAATCCCAGTGTGGACCATTGTGTCTGGGCTGTATTCAAGTCAGTAGGTTCCCAAATATTCAGGAGGCAGCGTCTCACCTCAGGGCGAAGCGAGAGCGAGAGTACCGAGTTGATGACACCTTGAACCCTGCGCCAGAATGTGCTGATGACTGGACATTCCCAAAGAATATGTATAAACGTTCCTGTGTGCCCACAGTTCCTCCTACACTCCCCACTCATCTCCCTTCCCATGTGTACTAGTTGAGGCCCAGTCATGTAAGTCCTGTGTAGGATTTTAAGCTGGACTAATCTGAGACGCGCTGATATGGCTACCACCCTGGGAGAGGATATCGCCTCCTGCCAATCCTCCTCATCCAATTCAATCCCGTCCCGTGTCCACTTCTCCCGCAGTGTTTGGAGCTGGTCCTCCCCATTGTTGATTAACTTCTTATATATGAGAGAAATGGTTTTCTCGGGTAGTGACCCGTCTAGTATTCTATCTTCCAGTGGTGAAGCGTCGGGAGGGACGGAGTCTCGTGTCAGGTGCATACGTAGTGAGTGCACGATTTGTACATAGCGGAAGTGTTCAGTGTCTGCCAGCTTATATTCATTTTGGAGGTCTACAAAGGGTTTGATCCCGCTGGTTCCCAACATATCTTTGATGTGTGAGATTCCTATTAGGTCCCACCTGTCAAACCCTTTCGTCTTCCACAGACTACCTAGCTTCTCTGAGTCCCACAGTGGAGTGGCTAGTGTCAATGTATTGCCCCATCCCAGTGAGGTAGTTGCGCTGTGCCAAACCTGAACGGTGTGTGCAGTGGGTCCAGTTAGGGCAAGTCGTCCAGGCTTTGAGTATAGTGCTCTACCATACGTCCCTCCCGGGAGGAGCCATCTGTCCATAGCATAGCCAGGGTCATCTGGGCGACCGTAGGTGCCGTGGTTAACGGCAGCAAGATGTGCTGCCCAATAGTATTTTTTAATGTCAGGAAGGCTAATGCCTCCTTCATACCACGATAGGGTGAGTTTAGTTAAAGCAATGCGAGGTTTTCCTTCCCACAGCAGAATGCGCTGGAGGTTCTCAATCTCTTTGAAGTAGTGAGCTGGGACAGGGTCCAACGTGTTCTGTAGGATATATAGAAACCTAGGGAGGGACATCATTTTAAAAAGGGCTGCTCTACCCAAAAGCGAAAGGGGAGTGTTTTCCAACTAGCAATATCTTTCTGGAGTCTGCGAAGGGGTGGAAGGAGATTCCGCTCGTATCGAAGTGCGGCATCTAGGGAAACAAATATGCCTAGGTATTTAAACCCAATTGTGTTTATCTGTATTGGACAGTTCCTGGGGGAAGAGGAGGGTCACCACTAAGGGCATATAACAGGGACTTATTCCAGTTTACGGTGAAGCCAGAAAATCTGCCAAAGACCTCCAGTATATCCAATATCACCACCAGGGAGTGTTTCGGCGAGGCTAAATAAAGGAGGATGTCGTCCGCATACAAGGAAATGCGGTCCTCCCAGTCCGGGGACCATTTCAGTCCTCTTATCCTTGGGTCACCTCGGATCCACGCAGCAAAAGGTTCAAGGGCCAGGGCGAAGAGGAGGGGCGAGAGCGGACATCCCTGGCGGGTTCCCCTGCTAAGCGGGAAGGCTGCAGAAAGTTTGTTATTGACTACCACTTGGGCTAGGGGGTCACTGTACAGAAGACGTACCCATTGGATAAAGTTAGGCCCAAAGCCCAGTTTGGCCAAGACTGCCCACAGATAGGGCCACTCCATAGTATCAAATGCCATGGTGGCGTCTAAGGACACCACCACCGCTGGTTCTTGAATAGTGTGTGCTCTACTCACCACTCCATGTAGTCTGCGCAGGTTTAGTGCCGTGTTCCTATGTGGCATAAATCCAGATTGATCCGGATGAACCAGGCCGCTGATTATTTTGGCTAAGCGCGTGGCCAATAATTTGGCCAATATTTTGGGTTTGGCGTTCAGAAGGGAGATGGGTCTGTATGATGCGCATTCGGTTTTGGCCTTGCCCTCTTTGTGGATTGTCACTATGGTCGCGAGCCTTTGCTCCCTAGGCAGCACCCCGCCCTCTCTGGCCTCCTCGAACATGGCCTTCAGGTATGGTGCCATCTTATCTGGCCGAAGTTTGTATAGCTCAATAGGAATTCCATTAGGACCGAGTGCCTTCCCTGACTTCAAAGCGCGAATTGCTTGCCCAATCTCCTCTATTGTCAGGTCGCTGTCCATATACTGACGGTCTTCTAAAGTGAGCCGGGGAGCTTAATGTCACGCAGTAGTTCCTGTGAGTCTTCTTCGGAATGTGGGGTTACAGTTTTGTATACCGCGGAGAAGTGAGTAGCAAATCTGTCCGCTATGGTTTGTGGCTCCGTGATGGGCCTCTCTCCCTCAACCCTAAGTTCCGGCACCAGCCTATTGGCGTGCTCTTTTTGTCGAGCCACGCTATAAGTTTCCCTGCTTTATCTCCAAGGTCATAGACCCTGCCTAGCTGCTCCCTGCTCATTGCCCTCGCCCTGTCTGTCACTAAGGCCTTGTATTCATGTTGTTTTAGGCTCAACAGGTGGAGCTTTTCTGGCGTGGCTCCGAGTTCAGGGTCTCCCTCCAGGGCACTGATTTCGGACTCAATGTCGATCACTTCTTTACGATTTTCTTTCTTAACTCCGGAGATCAGTGACAGTGCCTGGCCTCGGAGTACCGTCTTGAATGCTTCCCACAGTATCTGAGGTGAGGAAACAGAACCCTCATTATCCAAGAAATAGGTGTCCATAGCTTTCACTAATTCGTTTCGAGTTTTGGGGTTTTTTAGATACCAGGGGTTAATGGGAGCGATCCTGCCCACCGTGGAGTGACCAAGGGCTATATGTGTCCATATTGGCGAGTGGTCCGAAATGCCTCTAGCTAAGTGTTTGATGTCTTGTATGCTGTGGGCCTGTGTTGCCGGAACTAGGCAGTAATCCAACCGGGATAGACTATTATGCGCACCGGAGTGGAAGGTATATTGCTGCTGTTCTGGATGATATGTTCTCCACCCGTCTACCAGTCCCATGGAATTGAGGAAGTCGGGTAACCATTGACAAGAAGGCCCCATGTCTCGCGGGGGATAACGGTCCAATGTGCCAGAGACTACTGCATTAAAGTCACCCCCTACAATCAAGTGGCCCTCTGGAATAGTGAGTAGGATAGAGCTCAGGTCTATAAATGTTGTGTTCTGTAGTCCCGGTGGGACGTAGATTGACATAAATGTGATGGTTCGCCCTCCCACATGCCCGACACCCCCACATATCTGCCTCGGTCGTCCACCCACGTGGCGCTCACAGTCAGGGGAAAGGAGTTTTTCATCATGACGCCCACCCCCTTGAACTCGAGGTGAAACCTGCATGGGCCACCATTTTGTATCCCCATCTGTGCATTGCCTTGCATTTGTTACCAATGAGATGTGTTTCCTGTAGTAGGACGACATCCGGGGCCTGGCGTTTGACATACTGGAGGACTACACTACGCTTGATCTTGTCTCCCAGTCCATTAACATTCCAACTCAATATCTTAATGTCTCCCCCCTTGTGCACCCATTGATTAGTTCAAAAATTACAGGCTCCTCTGTTGCAAAATAAAATTGAAATGACAATTCAAGAACAATACAAACATAAAAACATGAAACCCCCTCCCAACTACCCCCCACCCAGCTTCCCTGCACTGTGAGCGAAGAACTGCCCATAAAAAACTCTGCAGAGTGCCAGTCGCCCAGAACGAACACAAAAAGTAGTAAACGTGGGGGCATGCCATACCAATTAGCTGACCTTCCCCACTCAATAAGTATGAAAGTCCCTCAGAAAGTCATGCACCACAAATCTGGGTAGAGAACGAGGGCCGGGGGGGCCACTGTGATGGAGTTCGGCCCCCACCCCGCCCGTTACCTGTCCCAGGGCTTCAGAGGAGAGCGTCCGCTCCACGGAGAGCCTATATTTCTCTTAGTCCTTTTGCTCACGCTGTTGAGAGGCCTCCACCTCCGCAGCTCCGCTGCCGTCTGTCCCCCTATTCGAGTGTGAGTCCAGCCACTCCGCCACTTCCTCCGGCCGCTCAAAGAACCAGGCCCTTCCCTCCGCCTCCACCCGGAGACGTGCCGGGAATAGCATGGCGTACCTGAAACCTCGGTCTCTTAGCGTTCGTTTAACAGGGAGGAAGGACCTCCTTTGTCTCTGCACTCGCTGTGTGAAGTCCGGAAAGAAAGAAATGTCTGCATTCTCGTAGCGGAGGCCAGGTCGGGCCCTGGCGTTCTGGAGGATTATATCTCGATCGCGGAAATTTAGCACTCTGGCCAACAACGGGCGAGGCAGAGCCCCCGGCCTGGGGCGGCCTCCGGGAACCCTGTGGGCCCGCTCGATGACGAAGAACTTGCTGAGACCCTTGGGCTGCAGCTGGCGCAGGATAAGGTCCTCCACAAAGAGGTCTGGAGACTGCCCTTCCGCTTTTCCGGCACTCCTAGGATCCGTAGGTTATTGCGACGTAGCCGCCCTTCATAGTCATCCAGCTTTACCTCAGTCGCCACACGGAATGTCCGCATCTCCTGCATTTCCTCTTGGATCTGTGCCACGTCTCCCACCAAGCTAGAGGTGGTAATCTCAACCTGTTTGACTTTGTCGCTGAGTTTAGACAGGTCTGCTCGGATTAAATTAACCTCTACGGCGATTGTGTCCATTTTGTGTTCCAGAGAGGTTTTTACACTGGAGATGGCATCCATGACATCCCTCAGGGACAGTTCCTGGTCTTCCCCACCTTGTTCACTCGCGGGGCTGTCTCTGGATTGACGGCCTTGAATCACGTCTTTAGGGAGGGTGTAGCGATCCAATTTGTTGGACTGCACCGCCTTAGAGCCCCTGGCACTTGCCGTCTTGCTCTTCTCCATGTCTGTGTCTCCGGAGGTGTCCAAGTTTGGCTCTCTCCTGAGCCGTGGCCCGGTCACTGACACTGGCGCCCTTCACCGCCTGTCTCACCGAAATCAGCGGCACCCAAGCCAGGGAGAGGGGGACGTCACGTTCACCATGCCCCGGGCCCCGGGCGCTCGGAATTTCAGTCCGATGTCCTGCGACCGCAGCACGGGCCGCAAAGCCGCTGCCTCACTCCCAGCTGGGCGCCGTCTATCCGCGACAAGGGCGTGTAGGCAGGCTGTTGCTTTCAAGGCCACCATCCAGGGTTTCACACAGCTCCAGTAGATCCCCGTCTCCCCTTCGTGTCACGGATCAATGGGGGAGGGCAGTCAATCGCCCCCGCAACGGGATGCGAAAAATTCAGAGGGTGATGAGGGTCCGTACACCGCTTTTGCCCACGACTCCCAGGCGGCCCTCTGCAGCCACACCCCGTCACCCGGCACCCCGGGCCCCTGAGCCCGGCGTTCCAGTCTGCACCAATCTCCCGGCAACTCTCGTGACAGGGGCACCACTGTCCACGGCGCTTCCGCTGGATCCCCGCACCGCCACAAACAGTCCCCGGTGCCGCACTGGTCCCAGCAGGCACGGGTACAGAAAGACGAGGGCGCACCAGAGTGCAGCGGGTTGTCGCGGAAATCGAGCCCCGGCTTTAGATTTTCTGTGGGCCCTCGTTACAGTGTGGCGATATTCTTTGACCCTAGTGATGGACGGTCACCTCCCTCACGTCCCGTGCGTTCGCTGATGGGGTCTCCTGCCACCTCACCTCTCCGTTCAGGCTGTATCTGCCTCCCGGTGCACTCACCGCCAGCGCCCCCGCAGGTCCCAGCCGCTCTCTCGGTCCGCATATGGCACCGCGCCGATCCGTCAGCCCCAGGTGGTAGAGGCCAAGGCTGTGGTGCGCTCCGGCGGCCTGTCTCGAAAATCGAGCCCCCGGCTTCACAGGCCCCTCTCTCGCGAGGGTCGCAGTGTCTATTTCAGGCGGAGCTCGGCCCTCGCGCCCGGCACAATGTCTTCCGCTATCGTTCCGGTGCAATTCCCGACCTTCGGGTTTCGGATTTGTGTGGCGGATAGTCGTGGGGAGATCAGCTACGACGGAGCTCCCTCTTTAGGCGGCCATCTCGGTTCGGGTCTTGGCCACGCCCCCCCACCAAGGTGATCTTAGATTTCCTCAAAGATGAATTTGCCTGTGAAGGTATTCCTGAATTTTTGATCACTGATAACGGTGTACAATTTACTTCCCAGGATATGCAAGATTTCTTAAAGGATTTTGGCATAACCCATCTCAGAACAGCTCTTTATGCGCCTCAGGCCAATGGTCTTGCCGAACGCATGAATAGAGTGGTCAAGGCGTGTGTTCAAAGAGCTTTGGAATCTTATGTCTCCCTTAAGGAAGTTCTGCGTGACACTTG
The DNA here is from genome assembly GCA_963921515.1 of Calotriton arnoldi. Lineage (NCBI taxonomy): Eukaryota > Metazoa > Chordata > Amphibia > Caudata > Salamandridae > Calotriton > Calotriton arnoldi. The sequence continues at coordinate 2,573,210 of CAWUFW010000142.1, forward strand.
GTGGGCACATCGCACTACCATTAATTATGTCATGCAGTGTTCTCCTTTTCAGATGTTGCGTGGTAGGCAAGCCCACTCTAAGTTAAATCCTGGGTGGTTGCCTTTTAATGATGCCATTTCCTTGGATAAGGAGGAGGTAGATGCTAGGATAAAATCCTATCAAAGGAGATATAAGGAGAGATATGATTTAAAAAGAATCTGTGAGGGAGAAGTCATGGAGTGTGGGTGATAGGGTGATGGTCAAGAAACCCAGATGGCATAAGAAGGGTGTCACTGAGTTTATGGGTCCATTTGTCATAATTTCCATTCAGAGGAATGTAGTGACTGTGAACAACGGTTGTAAGTGGAGCATGTCGCAACTTGTAAGGTTCAATGGTGACAGGTCATTGTATCCTCCTTGTTCAGATGCAAGTTTGCATGGAGAAACCATCTCCCCTTCTGGTACCCATGTTAGGACTTTTCCTTCAAGGTCCCGTTGTCCTCCTAGACGGTTTTTGGATTATAAAATATACTGATTATGCTCAATTTTACTTTGTTTCTCGTGTTCTCTTTCTTTCTCTTGATCTTTACCTTCTTTACTTGTTTTACTCTAAGGTTTTACACCTACCTTCGGTATTCATCCTTGTTCTTCTCTTCACATTTTTCTTTTATATTATTAGTAAGGGGGATGTGTTGTAATATCTTATTTGCTATGCTCTGTCATGATGTACTTCAGCTTGTGCCTTGTGTTCCATGTTTCTATGGTGATGTCTCCTAGTGGGGCAGTTGGAAGTTGGGGAAACTTGCGAGCTGGCTGTGTCTGTTGATGGCTCAGTTATACTTGAATAAACTTCTGGAAACCTACCCAGTGTCAGTCCTTTTAACAGTTTTCTTACGCCACTGATAGAAAGGTGCGGGTCAGTGCTGTTATATTTTGGAACCAGCGATTGGAATATCAAATGGAAAATGTTGCAGGGTGCATAGGAACCTGGGTAGAATTATCATCTTAAATAGAGCCACTTTCCTCACTAGGTTGAGTGGGAGTAATTCCCATCTCTGAAAGTCATGTTTTATTTAATGATAAGCAGTGTGAGATTAAGGCTCCAAGCATGATCGGGGTTCCTGGAGATAGGTACACCTACATACTGGAAGCTCAGCCTCTGGATAGGGAGAGATGGATGTCAGTTGACTATACGCTGAGCAGCATGGATGGAGAATAAGAATGATTTATGCCAATTTACTCAGAGGCTGGACGCTGCTGCATATACGGTAGTAGCTTCAGGGAACAGGGCCCAAGAGGTGGGGATTGGCTAAAAAAGAGGATAACGTCAACTGCATATAGGGCGATCTTGTCCTCCATTTCTTCGCTCCATCGAAAGTCCTGAACCTGTGCGTCACAGTGGCAGAACCTAGCCAAGGGACTCGATGGCTAGGGCAAAGAGGTCAGGGGGAAAAGGGGTATCCTTGCCTGGTGCCTCTGCAGATGGGGAAGGCATCTGATATTGTCCTATTAACCTACACTTGAGTGGCAGGGGTACTGTAGAGCAGTTGCACAGAGGATCTAAATTTTGGGCCAAACCCCATCTTCCCCAGGACCTCACACAGACCAGTTAAGCGAGTCAAAGGCATTTTCAAAGTCTATTAAATGAAGAGCACAAGGGTCCTGCAGAGTCGGAGCATGAGCTATGGCTGCTTGCACGTGCCATATTCAGTGCCCAAGGCTTTGGGTGGGCATAAAGTTGCATTGATCTGAGTGGATTAGTACAAGGAGGGGTCACTGGAGCCGGTTGGCCAGTATCTTGGGGTACATTTTTATCTCTAAGTTAATCAGTTAAATTGGATGGTAGGAGGAGCATTGGCTGGGTGTCTGCCCGCCTTTGGGAGGACCACTATTGTGGTGATGTTCAGTTCAGCAGGGAACCTACCAGTATCCACAGTCTCCCTATAGGGGGCAAGGAGATGGGGACCAAGCAGGTCTCCACATTTTTGGTAATACTCTCGGGGAACCTGTCGGGTTTCATATCGGTCATGGCCTCAACGATCTCCTCAAGTGTGAGAGGCTCTTCTAAGTCTGAACGGAGGGCTGAGGGGAGTCTCAGTAGAGGAATATTGTTAAGTATTGTGTAGTCTTGCTCCTCTTGGGGCCAAGGTTTGTTGGTTAGTATAGAGAATCCAGTAGCACTCTGCAAACGCCATTGTGATTTCTGTTAATGTTTGCCTGCAGATTACAGAAAAGTCAACGATTTTGGGGACAATCCTGGAGGTCCTATCTTTAGTGGCTAACCAATATAGTAATTTTCCGCTCTTGTCACCCCAATCATATACCCGTTGCATGGATGCTCTTCAAAAGTGTCTGGCCTTCTCAAGCGAAATATGTTTCAATGACGCCCTCGAAATGTGGAGTTGACTGTTTAGGGCTTCTGCTGCTTTAAGCAAAATGTGATTCTCTAGGTCTAGTATTTGGTGTTCAAGTGCAGTTATTTGATTGAGCTTGGTTTTCTCTTGGCGTCTAAGGTGTCCCAATGCTAAATGTGTAATCATGGCTTTCCTGGCCAACCACAATGTCCCTTAGGAGGAGACCTTGCTTTTGTTTTGGTCAAAATAAGCCTGCAATTCCGTTAACAGATATGTGTATGTGATATCCACCAAATTGAAGGCATTAAGGTGCCAGACAGAGCGCCAGATGGCCCAAAGTGTGCATTGACAGGTCAGGCCTCGAAAAATCATAAAAATGTTACTAGACCTGCGGATCTAGTGACTTAAATAATCTACTCGACCTATTTGTAATGCTCTTGATCCATAAATTGGTTTCAAATGATGTGATCATGCGCAAATAATGTAATTAATTGAGCCCCCATTTTCTTCATTATCACATATGAGAGCACCTTCAAATGTGCGAGTTCAGCATGTCTGCTGTATAAAAAACTCTTTTGTTTGATTTAATAGACTATACTTTCTTTGCATATATAATACAAATCTAGCCACATATACGATACACATGACCCCTGACTTGCCTCTTAGTTCATTAACAGCATTTTCAACAGGGTGGGGCCATGAATATTTCTTAAATCATGTTTAAAAATTATCACTTTTAATAAATACATAACTAAAGCATGAAGTGGTAGCACACTGTCATTTGTAATCAGCAGATTTTACATTGAAATGGCCACAAACTTTCCCACTGACATGCAGCTTTACTGATAAAACTACATAGTGTACAAACAATAATGTTTGGAAATAGAGTTTCTGCAAATATATGTCATTTGCACATCACCAAGTAAAGTGTTCTGGTTTGGTTTGCTCCTATTTTACTCTTTGTTTGCATCACACTTCCTAATTACAAAAACATGTGTTTTTGTAATTCCTGATATATTTAGAAATATTTGTAATATTAATCTACAGGCTATTTTTTTAAATGTTATGTGTTAGAGAAAAATAACTGACATTTTCAGACTGCTCACATGACAAAAACCTCTAACTCTAGTAAGAGAGAGAAAAATAAATCTAGTTTTCCAAGCAGCAATTAGCTAAAAGACAAACTGACATTTGACCTCTTTCCTTGAACAGACAGCAAATGTGTCAAGATAAAAACAAGATTTAATGGCATCTTTATTGCTCATTCACTTTGTAAATGAACAGAACACCTGTTCCTTTGCAGTCTAAGTTTACTCTAAAAGTTTACTTGCAATTGCGAGAGGCTGAGTAGATTTTTCGAGGCCTCCAGGTGAATGATCAGAAATTCCGGGTGGGAGAATCATGGCCCTGGTCAAGTTAAGGAGGACGGGTGGGAAGGAGGAGTAAATTCATACGTGATAATGTATGGTGAGTGGCCGAGTTATATATGTTGGAGGAGTCGGGAATGGGGTCTGGGGATGCATTAAAATTTCCTCTTATTATAGTGATCCCACGGGGAAACACTAGGATGGCGCTTTCTATTGCCTTCAGAGCTGGGGCAGGTTGCTGGGGTATTATATATGCGCTGAGAAAGTTGTATTGTTGGACTTCAAAGAGGCCTTCAACTCTTGCGAAGCGGCCCTGGGCATCTATTACAGTAGAAGTCACCACCAGTGGAAATGTTTTGTGGAAGAGGAGTGCCACTCCCCTGAATCCCTGGCCAAACCCCAAAAGATAAATGAGGTTGCACCCAAACCATCTCAGAAGGGGACAGTGAGTCCCTAGCAAGTGTGTTTCCTGTAGCATCAACACCACAGGGATGAACCGCTTAGCATTAGGTAGGAGTCTGTTTAATTCGGTCGAGGAGATCATTAACATTTCACGACATAATCTTAAATGCATTATAGCGGTCACCAGTGGTTGCCCGCCCCTGTGTGTGCATGATGTCTCTCCTGGAAGGGTATGCTCCCATATATGTCTGTGTTTGCATACCTGAAACAGTCTGAGCCTTAAACATAGAGAAAACCATAACCATGTAAAACAATGCTTCCCCTCCAAATTCCCCCAACTCACACTTCTCCCTGTGAAGTATCTGTCACCTTAAATCTCCATAAAACAAAACCCATTTCAGTAAATGCGAGCTAAGTGATATCTTGAGTCCTCCTACTATACAGGATATACTCAAAATTATTAAGTACTGTCAAAAGTATGTCATGTTACCAGTTCAGCTATGGCCAAAGCTGCTGTGGCCCTTCTCGTCCTCGTTTCAATCTCAGGCCTCATGGTTGAGTTCCTGTCTCAGAATCCTTGTCTGGTTGCAGCTTGGGGCTCAGGGTGAGTGGCCTCTGACTCCCTAAGGGGCGCTCTGAGCAGCATGAGCAAGCTCTGGGGGATCGAATGATTCAGATGGACTTCAGGTGAGTTTCCTCTTTTTCCACGATCGTATTTTCCCCTGGGACCTGTCCTGCGGTGGTCAGTAGCGCCAGTTGGACTGATAGTTGTTTGGGGGTGGCCTGTTTTGTAAGTTTCAGTCTTTTGGTTGCCTATTCCCAGGTCTTTGCTGGGTTGTCAAAGAAGTATGTGCTGGAGTATTGGGTCTCTTTGAGCCTGGCGGGGAAGATGAGAATTGTATGTTCAAAGCTCAAAGTTTTTGCTTAACCTCTCACATGATTTGCTCCTCGGTTGGACTGCCCTGGTATAGTTAGGGAAAATCATTATACGGGCAGACTCAACGGTCAACAGGGTTCCCTGTCCCTGTGGTTCAGTATAGGGCAATTATGGGGCAGCGAGGAGCCACTGGAGATGTACGCTGAGCATGGAGATCCAAGACTCAAGCAGTGTCTTGAGAAATGTCTCTGGGTAGGGGCCTTCAGCATTTTCAGGAAATCCTACAAATCGCAGGTTATTCCATATTGATCTATTCTCCGCGTATTCAACTTGCATTTCAAGGACTGTAGTGGTGGAGAGGAGTTTGGATACGGTACGTTTGAGAGTGGGTCAGCTCACCCTCGAGGGTAGAGACCCGGCCCTCGGCCTCAGCCACTCTATTAACCATATTTCGCAGATCTTGGCATAGGAGTGATCATTCACCTGTACCTCCCCTATCTTTGTTTCCACCGCCTGCTTGGAAGACTAAATAGCCTGTAGGATAGTGCCCAGATCAGTGGATGGGAATTGCTGTTGCGGTGGTGATATTTCTGTTGGTGGACCGGCCCCATTCAATGATTGCACTGTAAATTTGTCAACCTTCGTTTGGGTGTGCGTTTTTGGCCCCTTGTCCTTCCACATCGCTGGGTGTATCACAGGTTGCGGCAGGGAGGAAGGCAGAGATGACTAGTCCCAAATGCACTGCTGATAGACAAGTGGGGGCGAGTAAGAAAATTGAGAGCGGAGAGCCCCCTGTTGTTGGCCTCAGCGGAAATCGATTGAGCTCCCGATGGGCAAATCTAGCGTATGGTAGTGCCCCTCCGGGTCCAAAGGAGGGGGAAGAAGGGGTGGCTTTTTGCCCCTCTACCACCAGGGCCCTCCAAGGTTTCTCAACGACTATGAAAAGTCGGAGCCCCCAGCCTGCTTGCCCACCAAGGGAGAGGGGGTAGGACGAGTAGCTAGAAAAGCAATTAGGACACCTAGTGCATGTACCTGGGGCTAGTGGGGCTCTCTCTTCCCCGAGTTGTCAGATCCTAAGGAGAGTATCGGGCTTCATGCCCATCTCGCTACCATTTTCTCAGTTATAGGCATTTCAAGTGCCTGATGGGCCCCCACTCTCGATATGTTACTGACCCAACACAGTGCTGTCCCTCTGTCACTGCACCTGGGGAGGGTGAAGCAGGACTGTATATTAGTCTTTCGAGAGGCGTCCGTCATCGACGATCCGCCCTCGAAGCATCAGGCAGGCAGCATAGGGCCAAGATCAGCCCGGCCTCCGATGTTGACAGGGTTGAGTGCCCGCACTGAAAACCTGTTCTCTCGCTCCAGGATCCTGCGATCAGGATGCCACTTTCCACATTCACTCCTACAGCCTCTTCGGGTCTTCCGGTGCACCCGTTACCATGTTGTCATTTTAGGCCCTATTCGGCCCCGCATAGGAGGGTGGTAGTGTGCTTCTAGGTCGCCGCATAGACAATCAGCGTGGTGGGGTGGCTCTAGGCACCAGTGAGGTGGTCGGTGGCAGCAAGATGTAGAGGGGTTAACTCTCTATATGGCACAGGATTCCAACGGATGGCAGAGGAGGTCTCAGCTTGTTAAAGACATGGATCCACCATCTCGGCCTCCTTGGCAACGTCCCCGATAAAGGATTTATTTATGAAAAAGTAATAGCAATGTTTAGGGGTAATATGTTAATGTATGCGTCTCCACGTTTGGCCCATACACCAATTCATTTAAGAAAATCATTCGCCAGAACTGGCATCCGGTAAAAGACATGGACACAAACCTTCAAGTCCCTTTGTTTGCTCTGAAAAAGAACACGAGCATCGGACAACGAATCATACGGGCAGCGGACGAACCTCCAAAGAAATCAGGGACACTACGCCCCTTCTTGAACTTACAGCAAGTAGTTGGACACCATAAATGCGGTACATGCCAAGCATGTAACTCAACGATTGAAGGGGAGGAATTTGTGAATGGAACAGTCAGGTGGAAACATACTGAATTCTCAAATTGCAAGACCAAGAATGTGGCCTACGCCGTCGTGTGTCCCTGCCCGTTAATTTACATCGGGAAAACCACACAAGAGATCAGGCAGCGAATAACACAACACCGATCAAGGATTAAAAAGAATGTACCCAATGCACCTCTTGTCTCCCACTTCCATGAACTGTTGCACACGGAAAAAGATCTTAAATGGACAGTACTGAGTGTGATCAAACCTAACCACAGAGGTGGTGACACGGAACGGACACTCCTCCAACGAGAAGCTTATCTAATCATGCGTTTTAATACAGCTTGCTCAGGACTGAATGAGATGTCCGAAATTAATAGACTGTAGAAAATTACAGCCTGCAACACTTTGCTATCAGGCTTTTTAAGTATCACATTGAGAATTGCCAAAATGTTGTGCCCCTTGGCACTTAACCACAAGTTCCATCATTCCTGGCACGCAAGCGCCACAGAAAAACTAAGCTGGTCACTCTGTGAGCGATATCCACCACTGAACTGTTATGCACTTAAAGTAAGAGGTCCGAAGTACATAGCCGGTAATACATTCAAACACAAGCCCACTGTGTGATATTAGGAGAATCGTCATAATAGTTTGCTCCTGTGCATGATTTCACCAGTCAAACTTCAAGTACCAGCATCCCTAGCGCCTTTGCGCAACACCACATGATTAAATAGGTCACCCCGGGAGCGGTTTCCACTTCCGCTTTACTGAATCGCTGCCGATAGGAGAGAGACGCTCACCGGGAGCAACGTTCAAAAATTAGGCAAGTTCCCTTATTAAATTCGTGGTCAGCAACAAGCATTCTTATTGAATCCACTCGAGAATTGAGTCATTTATATGCATTTTTACCGCTTGGTTTTTTAGAACTACTTTTAAGATCGCGTCCTCAACACGGCCATACGGAATCGAGCACAAAGAACACAGTGAGTTATTGTGTTGCCCGTTATTTATGGTTTAAATGGTTATGTCTGTGCGGCCGGCGATGTACAGACGCACTCACAGTGTCGTGTACATTTCACATTTTTAGGTGGAACCTGAAGAATAGATGAGGACTCCGCCCACGCCCAAACCGTTCCCAGTGAGGTATGTCCCTACTATTATTAAAACACTGCACACAGTGGACCTCTGATTTCCACAGTTTAATCACAGCGTATGTGAACCGTTTATGTCTTATAGGCGGCCCTGAATACGCGACTCCACACAACAATTAACATAAAATTGGTATCGGAATTGTCATTTGGCAATTCTCCAGTTATATAAAAGGCAAGTCAAACAATAAATGTGGCGCTCATTGCAGCCACGAGCACTTTATCATCAGTGATGTTTTAATGCAGTGCACCTATAAAAGAGACAGTTGGTTGATAGTTTGGTTAAACGCTCCAACTTTTCTCTATTTTTTAGAATCTCTCCACATCAACCGACCCCGTACATTATACATGGTCAAATACAGCACCCGGGATCAATACCCCTGAATGGTAAGAATAGAACACCTTTACAACCGTAGCGTTCTGGGTCATTGGAATACAGGGACTTCTAGCTGATGTAAATCTCTCATTTTGTAATATTTCAGTGTCCGACCTGTCCTGGTCCTGAGGAGAACCCGGAAAAAAAGCAGGGTTCCGAAACGCGTCGACCCCCCCAGCTAGCTGCAATCTCCATCACCCTACTGATTAACGCAGTGTACAAACAAGGCAATCTGCCTGCTGTATTTGTTGTACCAGCTAGCTGTGCATGGCAGGCTGTTAGACAGTGAATACGCAAATAACCCGCGCCGCCATTATTCCTTTCTTAAGTATGGGACCGGTCAATCTTATTGTTTGTTAGTATTTGTAATGTGTTTACTTTTTTGTTATTTATGTGCTGAATAACATATGTGCTGTGATTATTGTTTGATACAATGTTGAATGTCACTAAAAATGTATTGTCTTTCTGTATGATATGACTTAAATGGTCAATGGATTGAACAATTGAATGAAAAATAAAAAGGTGAAATAAATACACCCAACCACTTTAGTGGTCAAAGTGGTTTGTAGAATACAATAACTCTCAACGCATGCCCAAACAACCTTCTATTATAACCTATTATTGTGGCCTAGTTTGGGTATTAGCACAGGCCCTACCCCCGCACTATTAAAAAATATTATGATTCAAGTCACATCTACCTTTCTATTTATTTCAAAATGTCACAATGGGAACATTTCCTTATATGAATACATTGCTCTTGTGTGACTAAATGATGCATGTTTATACATGAACTAAATACACAATACATTTATATTATATCTATATTAACTTTACGGAGTAGGATGTTAATATTGAAAAAGTCGATGTCAATATGAATAACGATACATTCATGTTTAAAAACAAAATTGCGTCTCTATTGACAAATTTGCCCGTTGTGAACTCCACATCAACCCTTACTCAGAAATACGTAGTCAAGCCCGAGGTCATTGATTGTCAGGTCACAGGTTGGGTGGCACGTGGCCAGCAGACAAATGCGCGAACATAAAATCTCAGATTAATGCCACAGATAGGCACAGTGACACCACAATGGTCCAGGGGGATTGGCCCCAATAAAGCTCACTGGGGCGGAGGGGTGCACGCTTTCCCAAAACACCATAAAGTCAGATGCCACATGAAGTTAGGAACATATAGCCCATCAGGACACAGCGCACACAGTACACGCAGTGATCATGCGCTCCTCATGCCAGACACCTGGACACGTTACACACTGGCCGCATTGTGTCCATGCTGGGTCGAGGCTCACCTGGATTTTCATCCAATACATTAATTTGTGACTCCAAAGACAGGTTCACATTCCTTACCAAAAATGGATCACCTGAACTATTTTATTGCATTCAATGAACTGAATGCTGAACTGATCAACGTTGTTTCCTCAACCTGTTTCCACACACTCCGCCTGCTTCGAAAGACATTCAAATGGATCCCCACAGAATCCAGAAAGACAGTCGCCCACGCACTCATCACCAATAGACTCGACTATGGCAATGCACTCTATGCCGGCATCACCCAGAAACAGCTCAGGAAACTTCAAAACATACAAAACGCCGCAGCCAGACTGGTTTTCGGCATCCCCCCCACAGCCACATAGCACAACACCTCCGACAACTCCACTGGCTCCCAGTCAACAAGAGAATCACCTTCAAGCTCCTCACACATGCCTACAAAGCTCTCCACAACGCAGGACCAGTATATCTGAACCACTCCCTCTCATTCCATATACCCGACAGACAACTTCGCTCTGCCCAACTTGCCCTGGCCACCGTCCCACGGATTCACAAGACCAGATCCGGAGGAAGATCCTTCTCCTACCTTGCGGCCAAGACCTGGAACACCATGCCCCTCCACCTCAGGCAATTCCCGTTGCTGACCCTATTCAGGAAGGATCTCAAGACCTGGCTCTTCGACTGAACCGCCACGCCCAGACAGATCGGCAGCCAGCTCAGCGCCTTGAGACCCTCACTGGTGGGTAGCCCGCTCTACAAACTCGTGATTGATTGCTTGATGGGTATAAAAACCCTTGTCAGACCAATTGTAAATTGAGACAGTCTTCAGACCCTATGCCTTTGGCTGATCTCCTGGCTGCTCTGTTTAATTAAACAAACTATTCCTGTTTTGCCAGATGCCTCTTGTCTCTTGTTTTTTCAAGGTATTTATTGTTAAAGCAACAATTTGGTGAGCCAGCCAGGAGCTGATAGGTACCTCGAACCCGAATGCAGCCAAAGGTAGGAGACCCTGCCCGGACAGATTCACATTTGTGCAACAAGGAAGGTAAGCAGACCCCACTATTGATTGGAAGTTCTGCTGAATCTGCGGGCCAGAGGTCCATCCTGAAGCAGCCGTCACAGAGGGTAAGAGACTACATCAGAACCTTAGTGAAGCATGTGGCATATGCCAAACTAGGGAGAAGCATAAAAAGGTAACCTGAGCGCCCTGCCACTGACAGAAATCTGGCATATTACCTATTTTATATGTCCTAGCTGAGTAGTCGCAAGGCGGCCTCGGAGGCAATCCTGCAGAAATCACCTTTTTTCGATAGTCAGCATGCTAGGAAAGAAAATATTTATTTATTTATATAGATCTTTATGGTTGCCAGGACACTATTTTTGTTTTAGGCTATCCTGATTGGGCGGAGTTGGCACCTCAATCTTATTTTTTAGTCTGAAAGGCTTTTCTCAGTGCCCCTGGTTTCTCAACACCGTTGGTATCTGAAAGGAGTGAGAGGTGTCGGTCGCTTGTACCACTGGGCATGATACAGATGATACGCTTGGCCCCTGGGTGTGATACAAGGTGTGATTTGGACATTTAGGGAAAAGTATTTGGACCTGGTAGATTAGTTATAACTTGTGTTTGGCCAAGAGGTGCCTGTGGTTCTCGAATTATTCCCTTTTTTCCTTGAACTATTGTTATTATCTTTGTCCCGGAGCTGATATTGACAGACTATTAGGCTCACTTAGTCCCGTGTACCTCGCAGAGCTTCTCCTGGTCACAGGATAGCATGCGCTGGGAGCGGGCTAAGGGACTTTTGACAAAGTCATCATTTAAACTTCACTGTCAGTTTTTTAGGTGTTGGTCGCTTGGACCCCTGGGCATGATACAGATGGTACACGTGGCCCCTGTGTGTAATACAGGGTGTGATTATTGATGTACGGTATATGTGTGATGTTTTGGTGCTGTTAATTACTGCAAATTGTGTTTTGTCTTAAGTATTGTGTTTTTGTCAATGGCCCAATGTTTCCTATGAAGGTGTTGCTATTTTTCAGAAACTGTATTTATTGCCAAGAGTCAATATTGTTTAGATACTGTTTCTGTTGACAAAATGCACTTTTTCTATTTTGCAACCCTTCACATGCATTGTTATTTGTGTTTATGAAATGTTCATGTTGAATTGTTGATGCATCTGTAGATAGCACTGTGCTTGTAGTTACATAATTAGAAGCAGCAACCCCCTGTGTGTATTTTTCCCACAATTCAGATCAAAACCAAAAAGTCCCTTAAACAAAGAAGCAAGGGTATCTTTTTTTTTCCTCAAATATCTTTATTGGCATATTATACAAACATAAGAGACATTATCTAGTCTGTACATACATTTTGAACCACAGCAACATTCCGTGCATGCTAAACTTCTTAATGCTATACAATTCTCCATATCTAAACTGTGTTCCGTTGCCTGGCCCCCATCTGTAACTGTAATTGGTAAAAGATTTCCTTCGTTCCCTGTTTAACCCCCCCACCCTGCCTACCCAGCTCCGTATCTTAGTCCCATCGTCACAGCACTACCAGATTCCCCTTTTAAACCATTTAGTGTCACCTGTGCCCTATCTTTGCTCTGTTTCATGTTTTTCCCGCTTATCCGTGGAATGCTATTACTATGGGGTATTCGTAGTGGGTGTTGCTAGTGCTATCTGCATATCTTTAATGTCTGCTAGCATTGAGAAGCAAGGGTATCTTATCCTCTAAAACTACCAAACTTATCATGGAGACACCATTAAAACACATGCAAACCAGGTTCCCCACTCAAGCTAAAAAACGTAATAAAGTTTGCCAAGAATGGCACGCACACACAAAGTCACATGCATTTCCCTGGCCAAAGGAGGGAACTTTTGACACTAGCGTAATTGAATACATGAAAATACACATATGAACCAAATACACTGGTCAGAAGAAAGATAAGACCGAGGCATTATTAGAACTACGGGCCATCTTTGAGGAAGCCCCGATCGACAGTCCAGCACCACAGATAGCAAACAAGGCGTCAGCACCTCCCCACCATAAGCAGGTATGGAGGCGCCCTCGCCCGCTCTCCCCGCCTTTGGATACTCCAATCCACCAGTTGAAGAAGCCAGCGGGCCCCCTACCGGACAGCGAATGGTTAGGCCCAGGTATGAGAGATTAACAAGCAAGCTGGTCCAGGCAGTCCCAACGCAACCCCAGTACCGTTACGAGGGCTCCAAGAAGTTCAACCCACCGTCCATCACGTCCAACACATAGAACCCCGAGCAGTGCTGAGAACACGTACCCCTGCTGGTCTAGGTGAACACACACACACAAGTGACAGGTAGGTTTGTAGCAGTTCTAGACAGTGATACAACTAGCAGGCGTGAGGGAGGGGGTCCCAGTCCCCCAGGATCCAATGATGAGAGCAGAGCTACAGGATTTGCTCAGGTAGCCGAGTAAACAACCAAGAGCGAATTTGAGGGTAAAGCCTGACCAAAAAGAACAGCGCAGAGCTCAGAGCGAAGGAGACAACCTGATACGGGATGCGGAAGCAAAGCACAAGCTAAGCAGGGAAAGACAAAGAGCTCACACCCAGGAAGCACAGCGGGAAAACAGAGTAGCGTGCCCCCTACATGAGGAGAGCGGGATAGGTACAGGTCACCGGTCTGGGAAGAATCAGAGGTAGAATTAGATGAGAGGCTTCTGGCTGGCATCTGAGCCTCACCAGCTTTTCAACGTAGGAGAGGGGCTGACCAGGAAATAAAAGACCAAGGTAGCCTGGTACTGATCCAACCAAGACATAGGAAAAACAGGATGGCACCTTTGCGCGTGCATGAGGGGAGCAGTAACAAAGACATACGCTGATGCACCCAAATGCACGGGATAGATAGACTGACCCCAAGGGAAATAGTGACCAGAGAGGAAGGCGAGACATTTGTGTGACCATTCTGCTTCCCTGCTCACCCGCTGGACCAAAAGAAAAGACCAGTATGATAGACCTTGGCCCAAGAGGGATCGTTCGAACCAGAGGACATGGCAATGGCGGAGGACTGCATCTTGCATGGAGGAGATCCCAAGTGGAATTTTTGCTACATGCAGGAATGCCTAAAATGATGGGAACGCCATGTTAGGGAGAAACTGGTAGAGCTATCCCAAGTAAAAATGTACCCGCTACTACACGTCAGGGACCATCTATGTGCCGTGGGCTCAAATGGATAAAGAAGGGCTAAGGACAAAGTTACCACCATTACTGGATGGAGCGGGGAAATGGATCTCGTGTTTTGAGAAGAACGCTGCAGGAATAAACCTAGAGATAGGCGATATCAAAAGGCTGCTAAGTTGTCTTATTGGAGAGCAGACTAACATGGTTTTCGCCCGAGCTTGCATCCCAGCAATTACGCTGACAAGCACCGAGCATGATGGGCCTCATTCAATTCATGCAGGCACCAAATATGAATGGCCCTGAGGGAGATGTTCCCTGACCGCCTTGACGTAGGAGGGTTAATGGCTGCGACTATGAAAACAGGGGAGGCAATAACCAATTTTTTTGGATAGGATGAGAGAACGATGGGACAAGAGACAGCACAGCCTTGGACTGATATGAACCCACAAGTCGCATTCTTTTACAATATTCTCAAAAAGGGGCTTCCCACCAAGATACAAAGTGGATTGGACAGCGTGGTTGGGTTAAACACCAAATCCTGGCGAGTGATACAAGCCCATATATTGCATTACCACAAACAGAAGCAAGAGAAGGGTAGAGAAAAACAGGAGCAAGCCCAGAGAGACACTGATAAATTGGTCCAACACAAATTGAAAAAGGCCGCCCTTGAGGGGGCCACGTTGGCCACAGGCGTGCAAATGGCACAAGTCTTATTAGGGAGCTCCACCGCACAACCCCAGAAGGTTTCAACCTAGCTATAACAGCAGAGTCCAGGGAGGGTGGTAGCAACCAGACCCTGGGGTATGTTACTATTGCCTCAGGATGGGCCACCTGACAGACAGATGCCTGTTAAAAGCATAGCACGAACAGAGATCGCTGGGCCAGAAAATCCTCATCCACAAAACCAAGCCCAGAGAAGCCTGAATGCGCCTTACATTTCAGCCAAAGGGAGGTCAGCCAGCCTCCGCATCACCGCAATAGGGATCAGGTAATTAGACAAACACGTGCCAACCGCAACCACAGACAGGGAACTCAGCCCAAAAGGGACCGGGCCACAGCCTCAGCAGGGAGGAGTAACTGTCTGGGGAGGTAATGCCTTCACACAAACACAGATTTCAAATGTGCAGTAAGATAAAACCCCAGAGTAAAATACCACCCATTCACCCACATCCCAAAAATTAACTGTATCAAAACCAAAAGAAGGACCATTGAGACAACGCTGGGAATACAAACTTTTACTTGCAATCATGGGATTGAGGGCAGCTGTATGTGTTCTGTCATTTGAGTATCCTTACTACAGTGTGCCATTAAGGGCGCCTGTGGGAGCCAAGGTCCTACTCTGCTGCTGATCCCCCAGGGCGGGGTTACCTGACCACACCCCGAGGGGCGGGCAGTCTGACAAGGGGGCTGTGCGGCTCCCAGAAAAAACAGGCACCCAGGTCCCCACATCCAAAGTCAATAGGGACGGGTTCCGATTACTAGGTCAAAAGGTCCCCATTCCTGGGCATTCGGTCCGCGATCCATGTTTCCTTCATGGCGTGAAGTTCCAACAGCACCCCGAAAAGACTAGAACCCTCCAGTGAAACTGAGTCCCCGTTTTTGTTCTAAAATGAAGCTGTCCATAAGTAACGAAAGCCAGGTTTTTAGTACCCCTGAGGTGGTGAAGATCCCATAACCTCCACGGCACACGCACAAGAGCCAACAAGTTGCGAAGCGCCTGCATGGCATCAGGGCAGTCTAGGGGTTCGCCAGGTTAGCCAGACGCCCCAGACTTAAGAGGCAGTCCTGGTCCAGTCATCATTCCTAGGCAAAATTCGGCGAGGGTTCTTGATCTTGGACCTGGGCTCCCCACGATCTTATGATCTCGGCGGTGTTTTCTTTTCTTTTCTTTGGGTTTTTCAAATCTCTAAAGTTTGGTCGCCATGCCTGTACCCCTCCAAAATACCAACAGGAGCATGCCTGCTAGTTAGAAGTCCCAAGCCACGAGCCAGGAACTGCAAATCTAAATGCACTGAAAAGACGTGGTCTGAGGGAGAGGGAGGTGCTTGGGAGAGA
This sequence comes from Calotriton arnoldi, assembly GCA_963921515.1. Classification (NCBI taxonomy): domain Eukaryota; kingdom Metazoa; phylum Chordata; class Amphibia; order Caudata; family Salamandridae; genus Calotriton; species Calotriton arnoldi. Next base: position 2,589,199 of record CAWUFW010000142.1, read on the forward strand.
GGAGTCTGCAAAGTCCATCACAGCTCCATTGAGAGTCGAATGCAGAATGCCCTTACGCCCGTACCAGGCCTAGCAATTAACCAACGCACCAGGCCTCACAAATATCATCCAGAGAGAGCAGTAAGCCCCGACATTGCACATCACAAGGTGGCACGATCAGGGGCCACAGATAAAATTCCAACCCCCTCGGCGTCATGATAACTGAGATAGCAAATCACGCGAGATCTAGGGAAGCGCCCAAAAAACAGCAAAAGGAACCCAAAGTTAGGCCAAAAAGAAGTCTCTAGAGAAAGGGTGAAGTCGAGATATTTGGCACCACAAGAGAGGAGCACGTTGCACGCCACATGCTGAGAATAGAGAAGAATACATCCACGTAATCTTGGGACACGTTGCAACCACCAACTACACTTAACAACGACACGCCTCCTCCTTGCACAGTCCTGTGCACGTGTAGGTTGAAAGCAGTCCGCACCGATGCGCCCCCATACACACACCAGGAGAGACAGGGTCTCGGAAAACTGGTGGGACTCATAAAACCCTAGATACAAACTGATACAATCCACCCCTATGATCACAAGACCATTCAATAAACATTTCATACTAATCCAAGCATCCAGTTAGGTACGAAGGCTCATAAAATAGAATAGTTCTTCTGATCGCCAACAAGCCACATTTAAGTTTAACCATCAAAAAGATACCACGATTGGGGCCACCTTCTAGTGCCTCACTATAAATTGCTTAAAAGGAGTGTGGAGAACACACCTCTGAGAAAAATACAGGGACCCCGAAGAATAAATCGATAACAATGGCACACATGCAATGTTTTTCTGAATTAACAAATGAACCAAGTTCTTATCTTACAGGTCTGCAATCGAACCTCCAAGTGCACCAACCTTTGAGATGCCACATCATCACCCCAACGCGGATCTAAAGTGTCTGAATCAAAGTTACGACTGCACTGTGAACTTTTTTCGATTGAACTGTTCAACAAGGAACCCCAAATCACAGGAGGACCACAGACACCACCCCATGATCCCTACCAAGACCTGCAATGTTCACTAACAAGTTATGTATTATTGCACTTCTATGTACCCTCTGTCTAGATTGGATGCTGCTGCACCTATTCACTGCTAAAGAACCACCTGACCAAATGGAATTTGTTCAAAAACGATCACAGCATTTGCGTAGGGATCTCTCCCACGTCACTTATAATTACACCAACCTGAACACTAGCATTCCACATGCACTACACAGCGCCCTTTTACACAACACGTGGAATCAGCACATGACCGCTGTGGGCTCCAACACATCAGCCAGGTCGTGTTACGTCTGTTCACTGATAGTGCATGCAGTAGGCACAGACTGACTTTACTTGTACCAAAAAGCCCCTGAAAAAGCAAAAAGCCTTCTCCACTAATACTAATGCAGAATCAGGGCCAAAATCCAACCCAACAAGGTAGAACCCTACAGAGTAGTAATAAATCTTACCCATTACGAGACCAACCCAACAGCTCTATACCTTTTCAACGCGCCTAGCGATATCCAAACTGAGCTAGATAAGATGCGTAGGAAGGGCACCATAAGGGAGGATACTGTTTGGCCCCGAGACTTCCCAGAGAAGAGATTCTTGGAGGTAGCAAAACCCTCAACGCGATGCACAAGCACTTACACTCCTGCCTCCATTTGTGGTCCAAGGGTGGTCCTTAGCATCTCTGGGGCAGCAAGTGGACCCCGACATGGAGCTCCTGTGTAGGGCCATCCAGCTCGATGATACAAAGGGTATTGAATCCCGTAGGGGAGGGTTGAATGAAAGCATAGACACACACCCCATGTCAGGAAATCTTGAATACCAAGGAGGGTGGATGCAATTGGTTAGAAGGAAAGGGGCAACCCCTAATTGTATGGAAACTTACACTGTATTCTTTATGTTTCAGAGGTAAAGGAACGCTTCCACTGGGCAAGAAAGAAAACTGTGGAACGATCCTACATATTCCGGATATGCAATGGAGTGCCTCCATGCTGATGGATGTGTACTGGCAGTGCGGCAAGTTTGCCTACACTCAGCTCGTCCCCGGATGGTGCGGACTTTGCTCTCTCATCACCATACAGACCACGACCCTGGTCATTCCCGGAGAAGAACTATCAGACTTGTATTAGCACCGGCTACGGAAAAAGACAAACTTGCTGCATCAGACTCATTAAAAAAGAACTGAGAATTATTTTGGCTGGGCTCAGTACAAGGACATTTCAGAAAAATTCAGGCTGTTCTCAGACTCACAAGTATCGGCGGTAGAGTCCTACCCTTCTTCACCATGCAGACGAGAGCTAATGCCCACTGGCTCCAAATAATAACACTGAGCTCAGCTTTAATTCAATCAGGGAAGAACTGAGAACAATCCGCCTCATGATAATGCAGCGTAGGTATGTGTTAGACTTAATGACCGCAATGGAGGGAGGGATATGTGCCAAGATTGGTGCGTCCTGCTGCACGTTTATCCCAGGGAATGACCTAGACAATGGGACATTCACTCTTGCCATCCAAGCACTGCACCCATTACAAAGAGACATTCGTGAGGAGGGAGGTGCCCCTGAGCAGGAGTGGTTCTCAAATTGATTCTCCTGTCTCCCTCGGTGTCTTTCTGGGTTGTGCACGTCGTTATTGCCTGTTTTCATTCATGTTCTTGTTTATGGGTGAGTCCATGCAATTGGGGATTTGCTGCTGTAAAAATAAGAGTCCTCATACTGGGTAAAATGCAAGTAACTAGGAAAGTAGTAATTGTCAAAACCAAAGAACAACAGTACCCCAATAAAGTAACTGTCATGAAGTATGGATTAGATAGTGTAGTTGAAAATTCATCTAGAGGGGGGAATGTTAATGTTGAAAAAGTCAATGTCAATATGAATAACGATACATTCATGTATAAGAATGAAATTGCATCTTTATTGACAAATTCGCCTGTTGGGAACTCCACGTTAACCCAGACTCAGAAATACGTAGTCAGGCAGGCCCTGAGACCCAGGCCTGAGATTTCTGATTGACAGGTCACAGGTGTGGTGGCACGTAGCCAGCAGACAAATGTGCAAACTGGAAATTCCCGATCAATCCCACAGATAGGTGCAACGACACCACAGTAGTCCAGGGAGATTGGCCCCAATAAAGCACACAAAGCTGGAGGGGTGCGCGCGCTCCCAAAACACCATAAAGTCAGCTGCCACATAAATTTAGGATCACATAGCCAGTCAGGACACAGCACACACAGTACACACAGTGATCACGCGCTCTCTAGGCCTGACTTCTGGACATGTTACCTACTGGCCACATTGTGTTCACACAAGGTTTAGACCTACCTAGATTCCTCATCCAATACATTAGTTTATGACTCCAAAGACAAGTTCAAATTCCTTACCAAAAACGGATCGCCTGAACTGTTTTATTGCTTTCAATGAACTTTATAAAAGCCCTTGTTAGACCGATTGTAAATTGAGACCGTCCTCAGAACCTATGCCTGTGGCTGATCTCCCGACCGCACTGTTTAATTCAACTTACTGTTTCTGTTTTGCCAAACGTCTGTTGTGTCTTGTTTTTTCAAGGTATTTAATGTTCAAGGAACAAGTGTTTGTGTATCAGACAATTGTTTTTACATAACAGTTAAATTTTATAATACAAACTTATATGGTGGAATATAGTTAAGTGTGTTATCATAATTAGGGTGGTTCACAGACCTGTGGTTGTTCTTTGTGGTGCCAAGTATCGATATGTTATGTTATGTTATAGATATTTTTAGAGCGCAGCGGTTACCCAAGGGTGTCCTGGCGCTAGTCATTTATCCTTTGAACACTAAACGGTAGAAACAGGGTTTACTTATCAAACAGCCAGGTTTTTAGTCCCCTCCTGAATGCCAAAAGGTCAGTGGTATTTCTTAGGTGGAATGGAAGGTCATTCCAGGCTTTTGCCGCACAGAGAGCAAAACTTCTTCCACCCCACATTACTTTTTTTGTGGATGGCACTGTGACCAACTTGGCTCCCAGTGAGCGAAGAGTTCTTTTCGGTGTGTACCATTGGAACTGGCGTTTTAAATGGTCAGGTCCTATACCTTGGAGAGCTTTAAAAACCATACAGAGGGATTTGAACCGCACTCGATTCCTTACCGGAAGCCAGTGCAATTTTTTATATTTCTTTGGAGATTGAGGAAAACTTGGACGTGCCAGTGAGTAATCTAGCGGCTGTATTTTGCAGCAGCTGGAGTTTGTTCATGAATATTTCTTGAATGTTTAAATAGAGACTGTTGCAATAATCCAACCTTGACATGACCAGTGCTGTGACCACTGTTTGCCGACTAATGGGGGGTAAAAACGGCAATATTTTCTTAACTGTTCTAAGAACATGCGCTGTTGTCGACGCCACTGCGTTTACTTGGTCACCAAAGGTGAGTCTCTCATCCACTATTACTCCTAGGTTTTTAACTTTTTTTGAGGGCATAGGAAGAGTGCCCATAGAGTCCGGCCACCAATTAGGGGTCCAAAAGTTGGTATCATTCCTAAATAATATGACTTCAGTTTTGCCTGAATTAAGCTTTAGGCAGTTTTCGGACATCCATCTCCCGACTGATTCCATACAGTCTTGGAAGCGTTTGTCCATTCCTACCTCCTAACCTGGTACCAGAGACACCACGATTTGGGTGTCATCTGCATATGAGGTGAGACCAAACCTAAAGTCGCTAATAAGAGGGGCCAATGAAGAAACATACAGGTTAAAAAGTGTAGGGCTCGGTGAGGACCCTTGCGGGACGCCACAAGGCAGTGCAAAAGGTTTGGACTGGTATTGGATGTGCATTTTTCCATGTAAATCTCCGATTTATCAGCATAATACATTTGGTTTATCTACCTGCCTTTATAGGAATCCTGGCCTTCCATAATGGGCCTGGATTGTAGATCAGAAGCAGCCTCCTCCAACGCTTGATCTCTTTCATCTCTTCTTGACTTGCACTGTGCTTCATGGCCTCACTTTCCTGATTTTGATGCCATCAGTCACTTCTAAGACAACATTTCCCAATTTGCAAAATCTGATTGCTAGAAATCCTATTTAGTAAATCATGAAACAGCGAGTGACTTAAGAAATCGCTAAATAGGGTAGTACAGGGTTTGTACTTGTGGACTTGTGATTTCCAAAGTGCGATTTGTTGAAATTTTCTATTTTGTAATCGCAATGTTAGTACATCCGGAGCCAGGTGTCTGAAGCGCTGGTTGCAAAATACTGGACGCAATTTGTGACCAGTAATTTGTGGCCAGTGCATTATTTTGCAAATTAACCTATATACTAACAAGTCAGTTTAAAACACACAGATTCCTAGTGGGTCGTAAATTGACCTACCTCATGTATATTAATGAGGTAGGTTTAAATTTGTGACCCACCAGGAATTGCAGCAATCACGTAGATGGCGCCATGCTTGGGTCAGCAGACCACGATGCCTGAGATTGCTTTCAAATAAAACAATCTTTTTTCCAAATGCAACTGTTTTCCTTAAAGAAAAATAAGATGCATTTAAGAAAAAAATATTAAAAATGTAACTAACATTTTTTAAGAGTAGGAGAAACCCATTACATTTCTGCTTTTGAGCTGCTACTTTAAGGGCTGGACTAGTGGAGGTGGATGACGGTGGAATGCAGATCTTCTCTAAAAAACATTTCTCCTAAAGAAACAAGGACCCACCTACTCAGGTACGTTAGAAAGGTTTGTCATCGAGTAAGATAGGGTGCTAAGGTTTGAGTTCAGTAGTCAGTCATCTTTTTAACTTCTCCATTTTCATGTGTAAGTCATTCATTTTCTTCCTCATTCGTCTGCCGAATGAAGTCCGCAGAACAATGTGGTCAGGTATGGAGAGTAGTCTTATTTATTGAACGGTGTCGACCCACTTGCCAATTATGTCCTTGTATATCATTCTAAAATATGAGGGAGCATAGTGAATGAAAGTGATCACGGCCAAATGTAAAATTAAAAATGCCATAACGATGACAAAAGGTGCAGCAACTATCTTTAAAGTTGATGGCGGCAGCTTCTGTGTTCTGGGATTACCCATTAATAATAAATGTTTCAACTTTCAAGACGTCCTCAGCTGATTGTCACTGGGCAGCGCTGCGATGAAAGAGTTGGAAAAGATTTTTAAGTGTATGATGTATCTACGAAAGCGAAGGCCAGAATTGGTTAAGAGGGTTATGGGAGCCCGGCAACCAATCTGCGGCCTCTGAAGGTGTCCAGGCTCTCATCAGCAGGCACTTGACATGCATCCCTGGATGATGGTAAGACCATCTTTTCATAAGTTGACCTGGATCCTTTCAGGTAGAGTCATGAGTCATTGACATATTGAAGGACCAGGGAGCAAGGATAGCCGCTCTGTGATGATCAGCAATGACTGGACGATGCACAAAGTAGCGTTTTAATATCCGAATAGACCAAGACCTTTGTATTGCATGAAGAATAACAAGGAGTAATAAAAATGGTAATGACCCATTTTATAGTACTGTGTAAGTGCAGATGCGCTAACCTCGAGCTTTGCGAGGGAAGGGTTGGTGTTTTTCCTAAATAGAGGTCCCGAGTACAGTGACTGTTTCCTAAATTAATTTAAAGCAAGATCTGTATTATTTTTTATCAGCTGTTTTGCTTTTGCATTCCCAATCCTGAACCACGGTAGCACTGAAAATCGTAGCACGCATTCGTGTCGCTGGGCAATATATTTTGAAAAGTAATTTTCTCTGAATATACGCGCAAGAATAGAAACTATTTAAAACTGTGCAGGTTATATGTCATCGCCTAGGCAACCGCTGAAGCCAGCATCAGTCACCAGCCCTGCGGGTACCCGAAGTCACTGTCTCTCGAGCGCAGCTCTCTTTTATTCTCTCTCTGTGATTGACGGTCTGGGTGACAGCTCTTGCCTGGTTATGTGCTACAGAACATATATATATATATCTTTCTTCGTGCTTATGACTTCTCTTCAACGTTACAAATGGGGAATGTCATGCCGGAATGGCCACTAGACGCTTTCCATTTTACTACCATTACTCTTTCTGACTATAATAGTCGGTCCGGGCTTTTGTGTTTAGGATTAATGGGACATCCGTCCTCAGCTGGGAAACTGATACAGAAGTGCTCCTCCTCCAAAACGTACAGTGGTTGAATCAAAAAATGAAACTGCTCACCCCTTCTGGTGCGTGTGTCAAGCATTAACAGTTTCTCTTTTGGTGCGTAAGTGTCTGCCGTATGTCCGGAGTTGCTCACAAGGGGACATACCGATTTACACCCAAATGAGGCTCACTTCCCCCAGAGGGCCTCTCTTGGGTTGTACCTCTGCATTATAAGCCGAGATTGATTTGTAGAACAGGCCGTGGCCTTCCTTCTGTGTTGACTCCCAAGGTTCTAGGGCTGCTTCTGGGGAGCCTGGGCCTCATTTCTGTGAATGATGTTCAGATTTGCACTCACAATAGATGAGCAACACATAGATCAGTCGATGACCTGAAACCAGCTAATATAAATGACCAATGAGAAGTGCACTTAAGTGTGACAAAGTGATGTCTGAGAAAAGCCACGGCACCAAGAGTCCTCTGGCTTCTGGCACTTCTTCCAGTAAACTGCAAGAGGTTTGCACCAAATGTGATGCCATGGGTCAAGGAAGTAAAACATCTGTAAGGTATGGAGTGATCTGGCAGGCTGACTGAGAATATTTGCTTAGAAAAGCATTGCCAAAGCCAAAAGGCCTAACCTTTTGGCTTTGAAAGCACTTTTTCATGATGCTGTTCAGCATTCGTCTGTTTGGGGACAAGGTAGATTCCGCTCTGGAGCAGTTCAAGTAAAGCATGCTCCCTTAGCTTATTTGCCCATCTCGCCAGCCGCAACAGCCCTAACGTTCTTTTTGTGGCTTTGATAGAGATACAATAAACATAGAAAATTGTGTAGTACACTCCCTATTTTTACCACAAATTCAAATTATAATCCTTTCAACTGTCAGTGTGCTACACTGGGAGGCATACTGTCTGATATGCTTCTGGGTCAACTAAATCATAAATACAAGTACGTGTACTTGATCCAGTGTGCACAGTTCACAAAAGACAAATGTCAAGCAGTTTTTTCAATTTCTTCAAATTGAGTTCTATTTACATCAATATTTTATACACTTCAATGTATCACATTTGGAAATCACATTCATGTTTGCTCACAAGTGGATATTAATACATATACATATTATGTTTCTTCACATTACTGATTTAACATGTTTATAGGTTTGCTTCCAATGTGCATCTGTTCTTTTCCTTCAAGTCCAGTGCATTTCGGGATCTGTGTCCCTTCATCAGGGGCCAATCTGTAAAAATACAAAAGTGACAACGTACAGGGGAAGGTTATCATCCTCTATAGTACTGATGAACAGATGTTTTTGTGTGGTTAAATAGTCAATATCGTGCTCTTTAAAGTAGGTGGACGTGCTCGTTCATAAACAAATTGTGTTCCAACTTTCAGTGAACCTTCAAACAACTTTCACCTTGTGTTCATACTCTTATTGAAGATGTGACCGTTGCTCAAACACCATGCTGTATTAGGTACCACAAGCATATCGCCCTTAAAACAATTACGTTCATAAGCTGTGACCATGACTTACTCGATGTTAACCTCTATGACACCGAACTCCACTGGGTGGTACTCTCACTGTTGTCTACGGACCAAGATACAATCCACATTAGATCTAAAAAAAAAAAAAGTTCTCAAAGAATAACTTCTAAATATAACCAAGACTAACCTCATCAAATGTAGTGCCTTTTCCCAGGTGAGAGCGGGGTGATTATTATAGAGGAGTTACGGAAATACATGGCAGAGAGTAGATTGGAGACAGTAAACTTGTGCGAGCAAGAGTACATTCATTGGCCATTTGGTGTTGTTTTATTGTTACAGTGAACATTATCGGTTTCACCTTCCATCTGTCGGTACTCGCTGAGTACATTTGATGAGGTTAGTCTTGGTTATATTTAGAAGTTATTTATTGAGAAAGGTTTTTTTTAAATATCTAATGTGGATTGTATCTTGGTCTGTAGACAAAAGTGAGATTACCACCCAGTGGAGTTCGGTGTCATAGAGGTTACCATCAAGTAAGTCATGGTTACAGCTTTTGAACGTAATTGTATTAAGGGCGATAGGGTAGTGGTACCTAATACAGCATGGTGTTTGAGCAACGGTCACGTCTTCAATAAGAGTATGAACACAAGGTGAAGGGTGTTTGACGGTTCACTGAAAGTTGGAACACAATTTGTTTATGAATGAGCACGTCCACCTACTTTAAAGAGCACGATATCAACTATTTAACCACACCAAAATATCAGTACTATAGAGGATGATAACCTCCCCCTCCCGCCCCGTACGTTGACACTTTTGTATTTTCACAGATTGGCCCCTGATGAAGGGACACAGGTCCCGGAATGCATTGGGCTTGAAGGAAAAGAATATATGCACGTTGGAAGCAAGCATATAAACATGTTAAATCAGTAATGTGAAGAAACATAATATGTTTATGTATTAATGCCCACTTGAGAGCAAACATGGATGTGATTTCCAGATGTAATACATTGAAGTGTATAAAAAATTGATGTAAATATACCTCAATTTGAAGAAATTCAAAAAACTGCTTGACATTTATCTTTTGTGAATTGTGCAGACTGGATCAAGTACATGTAGAGATACTCCATACCGGTAGCCAATTGAGCCGCAGCAGAGTGCTCAGCTGTTTCGAGGCTGCAGCGCCCACTAACCTTCAGGTCAAGGTCAGTAAGTCACTCAATCCACAGCTCCTCCTTTCCCAGCGCCACCCTCCAAACCTTTTCAGCGTGCCCTTAGTGGAGCACAGCCACCCAGCTGGATCCCAACGATTCTTTCTGGGTTGGCAGACGATAATGTCAGACAGGTGGGTCCAGGCAGATAATCCGAAATGGGTATAGCTTGCCCTTCATTGACTCTGCCCCACCTTCCAACATTCCCAGAATGACTGACAGAGGACCTTCTGTCCGTTTTATGGCAGGAACTGCAAGCCCTTTTGGCCAAATGGGCTATCAAGAGGGTGCCTGCATCGGAAGGGGGTAGGGATTGTTACTCCTCCAACTTCCTGGTGCCAAAGAAAGACAGATGCCTTCGTCTTAGTTTAGTTTAGTTTAGTTTCAATGCCTTCCTACTGAAGGAAAAATTCATGCTCACACTGGCCCAGGCATTGTCTGCCCCTGCCCCCGGACATTGAATGGTGGAGTAGAACATGCAGGACACCTATTTCCACATACCCTTCCTGCCAGCCCATCTGCACTACCTGTGGTTTGTGGTGGGAAAGGGGCATTTTCAGTTCGCTGTGCTCCCCTTTCGTCTCACCAGCGCGCCTTGGGTATTCACAAAAGAGATTGCAGTGGTAGCATTACACCTTCGGAGGTCAGAGGTGCCAATCTTCCCCTAACTCGACTACTGGCTGTTGAAGGCTGGCTAGCCCCATGCAGTGGTCACCCATCTCCAGACTACGGGTCCACTACCAAAGTGCAGAAGTCACACCTGAGTTATCAGATGCTCCCCTTCATTGGACCCATTCTGGACATGGTCGGTTTTGTGCCTTTCTTCCAGGAAAGAAAGTCCAGAACATCCATGCTATGATCCCAATCTTGACTGTGAAAGATCTTCAGTGGTGGATACTGGACCCCTAGTGGGTCAGTGACAGATCCCTCTCCCTATCTCACCCAGAGCTGACAGTGGCGACCGCTGCTTCACTTCTGGGTTGGGGTGGCCACGTGGTAGTTGTGGAGATTAGAGGACTCTGGTCAGGCTCCATATCAACCTCCAGGAGGTCCGGGCCATCCGCTTGGCATTGACAACCTTCCTTCTTTCACTCAAAGAGAGGCAGGTGGTCACAGACAACATCACTGCCATGCGGTATTGTAGCAAACAGGGTGATGTGGGGTCCTGGGCCCTGTGCAAGGATGTAATACAACTACAGAAATGGCTGTACCATTAATGGATTTTCCTGGTGGTAAACCACCTGGCAGGATCTTTGAATGCCATGGCGGACTAACTCAGCCGGCGATGCCTAGAGCATCACGAGTGGCAGTTACACCCAGACAGGGTGCAAGGTCTCTTCCGTGAATGGGGAGAATCTCAGCTTGAACTATTTGCCTCTGCAGAGAACACAGTTGATGAGGATTGATGTATTCTTTATTTTTATCAGTTAATTAAAACCATTACAAAAAGATAACTTTAAAAGCAGCAAATTAATTCACACGAGTGTATAGATACAATTTATCCAGACATTGGTTTCCACGTCCACCACTTTAACAAATGTGCACTCCATTTCATTTGGGAGAAACGGCTGCCCCTTTGGGAGGACCTTCTCTCTCAGCAACAAGGCACTGGTCTGCACAGCCAGCCCTGCAGACATGAAGGGACACTCATCTTTCACCCAATCTAGAGGAAGAACTGCTTGATTTGTCCTTGGAAACTCAAGGAGTCCTGTCTGAGTAAGTGGGAAAGCGCAAGTGAAGACTGCAGGCGGAGCTGACCATCAAAAGGGCCTTGAAGCACTTGACCTTGGTGCTGGAGTCCATCCACCAGAGACTCACTGACTGTGTGATTGGCCTGATCAAAGTTGCAGAACAGTCCTAGAGATCTTTAGAGGAGTTACTGCACTTCTGAAGCATGCTGGAGCTGCCTCCTATGTCATCCCTTCGTCACTATCAATTGACTTATCTCGATGGCACCCACTGTGTACCTGCGACCCCGGTTGGTGTGACTGTGGCACTGCAAACTCTATGCCGTGCTGTCTCATCTGCCCTAAAAGCGTACTGCAAACCTGTGGAGCTCTCCCAGGGTAGCCACTCAAGTAAGTATCTAAGCCCGGTACTGACCCCCATAGGTGCAGAGTGAACTATGATATTTTGAAGAACTAGGCCATTGCCTCAAGGCACTATGGGGCATATTCACAACAGAATGGCGGAGTGCAGTGTTATGCCACAATTGGTAACCCCGTGTTCCGACATTCTGAAAATGTAGGGATGCACCTTATTACAGAAATGCGTTGCACCTCTGCGTTTCTCCTAGTGCTGGCGCTTAATTTAGCTGGCTAGCACCAACGCATGCACCCTTGCACCATAGTGCAAGGGTGCCTGCGTTGCAGGGAATGATTGTTCATGTGCAGGAAGGTGTCCCTTCCTGCACATAGACAATCACTAATGGCGATTTGTAACTTCTATGTGTGCTGCAGAATGCAGCACACATAGAAGTAGCAACTCGTCATTATTTAATGATTGTTTATGTGCAGGAAAGGACACCTTCCGGCACATGAACAATCATTAAATAATGACGAGTTGCTCTTTCCATGTGTGCTGCAGAATGCAGCAGACATAGAAACAGCAAAAACGAGGAGAAATTAATAATTTCTCTTTGTTGCTCCAGTTTAAGATTAGGGGCCGCGTTATACATGCGGCGTGTTTTCCTTCATTGTGCTGGGCGCATCATTTAAAAGGTGCGGCCAGCGCTATGAAGCTAAATGCGCCATATTATGATGAATCCGCTGCCCTCAGGGCAGCTGCAAACTCGAACGGCCCTGGGGGCAGCGCATTCATGTGAAAAACAGAACGGCTGCTTTGAAGCCGCTCCATGTTTTCACAGTGTAGGCAGCACCCCGCCTGCTCTTTGAAGGGGGATTAGAGATCCCCTTGCAGGCGGGTGCAGTAAGTGACTGCTTTCACCTGCAAGGGAATGTCTGGGGGATCCATAGGACCCCTTTCCCCCACTCTAAAGGGCTTCTCTCAGGGGGCACACTGACCGTGAGCCACCTGAGAGCTTCTTTGCCTCTGTCCGCGTCTGTAATACGGCATTGGCGCAGAGGCAAAGGATTCCCTCATTTGCATGGGGCACTCCCCCATGCAAATAAGGGAACGCCCCCTGAAGATAGCGCTGGCGCTTTATGTGCGCCAGCGCTATCAGTATTACAGAAAGGGTCGCACAAGCGTCTACTGCCCCTTCTGTAATACCAAAGTGCCCCGGGGACGCGCAAAGTAGGCGCAAACGCCTGTTGTGCCCGCAGGGCACTGTGTGTAATATGGCTCTAGGTTATCCCTAGGTTGGTGCTGCCCCATATTTACACCAGCCTTGTAAATAGGGGGCAGCGTCAAAAAGCAATGGATGTTGCGTTGGAACGCCCACTGCAACACCCATTATCCCCCCCCCTTTCATGCTAAGTGCCGCATGAATAGGGGCATTATTTACAAGGTGGCGTTGAGCCACCTTAAGTGGCTTAATGCTGCCTTGCAAATAAGGCGAAGGAGTTATAGCCACCAGAACTTCAAAAAAGTGACGCTCTGGTGGCGATAACCCCTTGTAAATATGCCTCTTTGTGCCAAATTAGCACCTAGAAACTGAGGCACCTGATTAGACTGCTAGAATCATGTCCCCAAACACTACCTAGAAGTACACTGTCATTACTGGAGCTATACATCTGGAGAAGAGGACTGACAACCCTCCCCTACCAAGGGAGACCTGAATGTGAATGATAGTGTACTCCCTTGAGGATTCAGGACTGCAAGGCTGATTGTTCTGAAGGACCTCAAACGCCTGGACGAGGGCCACCACCAGAAGCTGCCACTCCTGCCACTGCCCTACAAAGACTCAATGCGCAGACTGCCTTAGTGGCATCACCATGTACCATGTGCTTGGTATCCATGTCACTGGTGATTCCACCAACAGAGGCCCATTGCGCTTCTATGCTGCCAGAAGAGGAACGGGTTAGAGATTATATGGGGTACTTAGCCCCAAGAAGGGATTTTGTCCTAAGAGCCAGGGGAAGTGCAGTAGCTGACCTAGAGAATACACCACCAGAACTCCAAGGCCATAGAGTGGAGAGAGGAAAGGAGGAGTGCTTGAAGGGGGGTATAGTGCCTAGCAGGGGCCCCCTCCTTGAAGTACATGGGACTCAAACCCGAGCATCGAGTATCTGATGCATTAATGTATTGCAAAGTATTGTGGCATTTGGTAAAATAAAGTACTTGCCTTTTCCAAAAGAGAGGAACTGGGCTGGACAATGGTAAAATCGGGTCGCTGGGTGTGGTGTTGAGTGCTGAGCCTATGTATCCGCACTCTAACCTCCCTGGGAAGCCTGTGGTTGCTATCCATCATTACCACTGAGAGTCAAGTGCTGAAAGGGTTGTATTTGGCCCTGTTTGCAAGTAGGATGGACCCCGGGATTGTAGAGGTAAACGACCCTAGTCTGAAAGGCCAATGCCCGATATCTTTTCCCTGCTCAGTGTTCCCCCAAACGAGAAAGGCTGGCTTAGAAACTTTAACTATGTTTGAAATTCTTTTGTGGTCCAGCAAAGCAAACCAATATGTGCCCTACTGAAAAATAATACCACTTTGTATTTTGAAAGAAACAGTCAAAACTCCATTGACATAACAAGCGTAATGACCAATAAGCATTTGGGGTCATGTTATTTTTTTTAATAATAAATGTAAATATTCACCTTACATGTGGCTGCAAGGCAGTCTGGTCTAGGTGCTGTTTCCACAATATAAGCATCTAGTGCTCGAAATATAGCGGATATTATGCCCTAATTGTAAAAAAGCTTTTAGACCTAGTTTTAAATTCGGATAAATCCCAGTCTGGTCTGGGTGCTGTTACTAAATTCAGAGCATGTATTGACTTGAGCTCTGCATCTAGTGCCCGAGCAGCGGGCTACTCCAGCCCAAAATGCATTGAGATTGTTCAACCTGATAATTTTTTCATGCCAACGGAGCTACAGATTAAAATACACATGAAATGCTGCCTCTGGCAATGTTCAGATACTCTTTCACAAATTAGGGGCTGATTCTGATGTGGGCAGGAAGGGCTCCGACCAACTGCCTACATCGGAATGTGCCATTCGGATTCCTTTCCGACCGAGCCTTTCTGATGGGCTTGGTCAGAAAGGAATCCAACTCGGTTTTCCGGTTTGCTAACGACGGGGTCGGAGAGAGCCCGTCCGCCATCCGGAAACATTTCAGTACTCCCCCGGCCAGCTCTTTCCGGCCGAGGGAGTACTATGGCAGTTTCCCACTGCCTTTTTGTGCCCGTCTCTCCGTCACAAAAAGGCAGTGGGAAACTGTCTTTGGGGGCCCCCAGCAGGGCCCCCATGGGTGCGAGGCCGCCGAATGGTGGCCTAGGGGGGGGCACCTTGTTGATCCCTGCACCTTAAGGTGCCTGCCACAGGGGGCACGGATGAACTGCACCCCTGCTCTTTCAATGAGAGCATGCATTCCGTTCGGCATAGGCATGCCACCGAACAGGGTTCGGTCGCATCCTACTTACAGGTCTGTAACCGATGACAGGAGGTCGTTCGGTTACAGTTCCTGACAGACTGTGGTCCGTTCGACATCGGAATCTGGCCCTTAATGTGTGTGTGTGCGTGTGTGCGTGTGTGTGTGTGTGCTCTGGGCTCAGAAGAAAAACTACAAATAACACTGGTTACCCCCGGGCCTCGGCTACAGAAAGACCTATTGTGCACAATACCAATGCTTACAGTAGGCTTTGTGTTACATATATTTATATTTGAATATGTATAATGGTTAAGTATGTTTATGATTGGAATGTGAGCATGGGTGTTGGAATATGCAGGGGAGATAATGGGAGCGGGGAATGTCAGTTGAGCATCAGTTACTTGGGAGCCAACGATGAGATACGCTGGAGGATGACATGTGGTAACTGAAGACATAAAAGTATTGATACCATATGTTTATTGCAAAGGTGGAATTATTGAGGAGTTTATACTTACCGTACACTTTGGATCAGCCCATTTCATTGCGTGCCTTTCTTGTTAGTCTCATTTGCTTACTTCTTATTTTTGATGGCTTTCTTTCCTAGTGTTTGTCTCTCCTCTGGAGTATAGCTTCTTGACCATCCTTTTTAGGTCTCGCCTGAGCCAGCGCATGCGCTGCTCTGGCGAGAGTTTTAGTAAGCGGGTTTTGGAAGTGCAAACAGCAGTTTGCTGGCGACCAGCTTGCGTTCACGCGAGCGTGCACGCGCGATCAGGCGCCATATGGCATCAGGCGCCATATGGCTTCCCTCGCGATTACTTTCACTTTCGCGGCCGCGCGGCCATGTCAGTTTCACGGCCGCGCGGCCATTGCTTGTTTCCTTAAGGTTTAATCGTCTATTTGCAGAGTCCCCTCCCAAGTCCAGGCTCTCTCTGTATACGGGCGCTGTGCCCGCGAGCTATCTATAACTCCCTCTCGGGTCTACTTTGTGAGGGTATTATGTGTGTGCCTTCTGGGGGGCCCTCTGTGATGAACCAACAGCTTGTAGGTGATGGGGGCTCTTGACAAAGGACAATTGTCACTGCCCGCGCCCCTCCTCTGCTGCCAAGCACCCTCTCCCCTCGCCAGGCAGCCTCCTTTTATAGTCAGCCAGAGTTGCTCCTGCGGCTGGTCCGCCCCCAGAAGCCTGGGGCTGGAGGTATATAGGGGTGAAGCGACGTCCCCTGCTGTCCTGCTCACCTCTGTGCTCCCTGCTCCTCCTCTTCTCCATTCATCTCGGTATTTCTGCTCCTCCTTTTGTACACCCATTCTTCATCCCCTGCTACTCCTCTACTCCCATTCATGGCTCATCAATGACATCAGGGCAACTTGTTCCTCCTTTTTTCCATTCCCCTCATTACTTTTTGCACCTCCTTTTCTCCACTCACAGCGGTACTTTCCGCTTCTTCTTTGACCTCACCGCGCTATTGTTCTCCATTTACCCCAAGACTATAATCTACTTTTCATTATTCACCCTGGTGTGCTACGCCCCCGTTTTTTCCACCCCAATTGTCTGTTCGTCTTTTTCTTCAGCTGTCAGTATTCACTGCGCCACATTTTCTCCACTTGCCTGGGTTCTCTGCCCTTCTTTTTTCAACGCACCTCAGTACTCTGTGCTCCTCATTTTCTCTGCTCATTTGAAAACTCTACTTCTTTTCTCCTGCAGGGGGTAGTTCCCACAGACTCCAGGCCCCATCATGCCCCCCAAGAAGATTGAACCCAAGAAGGACGCCAAGGCGGCCCCTGCCGCAGCACCTGCGCCCGCCGCCCCCTGCCGCAGCACCTGCGCCCGCCGCCCCCGAAGGAGCCTGCATTTGACCCTAAAAACATTACTGAGAGTATCTCATATACATTGAATTGCAGTATTATTCTAGG
Organism: Calotriton arnoldi; assembly: GCA_963921515.1. Taxonomy (NCBI): domain Eukaryota; kingdom Metazoa; phylum Chordata; class Amphibia; order Caudata; family Salamandridae; genus Calotriton; species Calotriton arnoldi. Next base: position 2,606,402 of record CAWUFW010000142.1, read on the forward strand.
CTGGCTGTGTGGGAGAGACATATATTTCATTGTAAGATGTACCGAGTGATATGATGCGTAGTAAAAGTCCTTTTCTTGCATGGATCACTTCCTGCTGTGCACGTGTCTGGGTATGTGTGTGCGCGGGCGGTGTTATGTCCTCGCATGCATTTCTAGGTTTATGGGTGTCTTACACTGTCACGCACAGTCACAGTGTTTTCCGAGTCTCACGTTTTTAACCCAGCGGGATCCGCGTTGGGCACCTTTTGGTTCTCACTGTGGACAGCCTGGGATGCCCAGTGCAGCCTCTGAAGTAGCGCCTAGCTCCTGGTTTCCTCAGACTCGGATGTCGACCTGTTTCGAGCCAGCTTGTGTGTGCCTGTCTCCATCGCGTTCTATGGTCCTGGGGTTGGCACTTCATGTATGCCTGCACTTGGAGGCTCAGGCAGTCTGTCTCCAGTCCATTGTCACTCGCCCTGTTTTGAACAAGCACGCCCGCGTGTGCGCCTGTCTCCAGCCCACGGCCCCGTGCCTGCCCGGTCTTTGCTTGCCTTGTGATGCATAGATGCACCTGTTTCCAGCTCGTGGTCTCTTGCCCTGTATTGGCTTGTGTTTTTCCTGCCTTGGGACGCCAGATGTGTCTGTTTCCAGCCGGTGTCCCCTCCTTCTGTGAGGTCATTGTTCGCCGGTCTTGGGATGTGCCTGTACCAGCCCATGGCCACTGGCCCTGCATGATTCCATTGTTTGCCTGTCTTGGGGTGGCCAGGGGTGCCTGTGTGTGCCTGTCATTAACCAACGGTCACTGCCAGGCATTTGTCTATTGTTTGCCTGTCTGAGGATATCCAGATGTGCGTCTTTGCGCCCTTTGTAGGCTTGGTCACTTGCCCCGTATTTCCTTATTGTTTGCCAGTCTTGGGATGCCCAGAAGGGCCTTGTACAAACCTTACAGGGCAGTTGTTTTTTATGTGCAGGGAAGGAGCCTACAATAAAGAATCCATGTGATGTCCCCCATCCCTCTGTGCGTTTTGAGCACCCAGGTCCCCTTACAAGAGGGGCTCGTGGGAGCCATGGGTTCGCTCTTAGTGCGCACCATCTGAGTGAGTGCAGCCACCCACATTTTCACTAAAAGCCTGTGCCCCGCTGAGAGCTCATGAGAGAGCCCCCTACAGGACAGGAGGCACCGGGCGATGAAGCATGCCGCTGGCTGTGGGTGAGGGCAGCCACCCTTTATTAATGTCCACCAAGGACTATAGTATCACGAGCTCCTAATCTCAGTCCTCATCGCAATGATCGCAGATTTGTCAATCGGCACCCTGTAACTTTATCTCGTTCACTGTCTTGGGATGTGTCGGTTCCAGACCATGGCCTCTGGTCCTATATTTAATCATTATTTGTCTGCCCTATGATGTCCAGATGTCCCACTCCGGCTCCTCTCTCGTATTTGCCATCACACCTTAAACTAGGATAATCCTCAGTACCACATTTTGAAAGACTCACGTAGAATTTATAACTCTCTAAAACTAAACATGTCTCTCTAGCAAACCCTATGCCCATGGGACACCTGTCAGACAATGATGAAACATAAATTAACGAATTAAGAGCTTGCTTTAATAACCCAAGCACTCCTAATGTACTCATTTATTATTTAAATTCATCAGCTTTGGTGTCAGGGATACATAGAACACATTTCTGTGATCATGTTAGGTTTTTATTAGCATCCTGAAGCAGCCTCTTGATTGGTTGAGCCATATATGATCGGAACCAAGGCTCTAAGGCTTGCTTCCTTGGTCTGCTGCAGGCCCCTCCAGTTGCTGGTGGAAGGGGTGGCAATGAAGGCAAGGGGAGTCGAGTGGCTTTGAGCCCTGTCGGTCGTACAGTTGGTTGTAATGGTGCAGGATATCGGCGCAGTGGCCCCATGGCCTGTGGCTGGGTCCAGCGCATATTCGTATTGTTGGGCTACAGGGGCAGCGCTTACGCCTTCACCTGGTGCTCTAGCCAGTAACACTGTGTCTTCATGATTTAATCTCCCCTCCTTGTTGTTCTTCCGTTTCCTGTGGGATTGCAAGGATGACCTGTGACTGGGCCTGTTCAGGCTGTCATCTTTAACTCTGAAGGGTAATTCCGACCTGGGAAACCGGGTTCGAGTCTCGGCAACGACGCTCAACATCCTGTGATTCTGGGCAAATCACTTAATCTCCCCGTGCCTAACAAAAACAAGCATTGGCATAGCCAATAGGTCTCGCCTTTGGGACCTTATAAGTGTTTAGTTATCCAGCACAATATCCTTGGTGCAACAACATCAACTGTTGCATGGCTAAACACTTATAAGGTCCCAAAGGCGAGACCTATTGGCTATGCCAATGCTTGTTGATTGGATGACTTGTATCCGTCCACTCTTTACATTAAGCGTACCAGTGTTTTCTTTTGCTTTCAGCACTCCATGGACATGCATATCTTTTCCTGCTCCTTCCCCCCCTCTTCCCTGTATGCTGCTTCCCGTTTTTAATCTCCTGATGCTCTCCATGTTGCTCCCCCACCGCTCAGCTCGTATTTTGTTTCTGTCATGTCTGGCTTACCAATTATTGTATACCCGCGGTTTCTACCCCTCCCCTCCTTGGTCTCTGTTTCTCTTTAACAGTGTTGACTTGCTCCATGAGCCCCATGCTTTTATATTACTCCCCCAACTCTATGTTTTTTTTATTTTTATTTTGTTTACTTTTTAGGAGGGATAGACAGTTCCAATTTGCTACCACGTCTCTCCTTTCATTAAATGCCCTTTGGAGAACTTTTTATATATTTTTTTCAATTTACTGGTTTAAGCTGGCTGTCTGCCATCTTTGAACAGTAAAAGAAACAAAAGTGTTGCTACATCATGCTGTATGCAGGCACATGCGTCGTGATGTGCATACACTATCATGCTGGGAAGAAAATGGTTGCTGCATCACGATGTATGCCAGCACGTGTATCATCACAATTAGGACGGCTTTTAGCTTTTTTTTTTACTTTTGCTGATGCCGATCGGTATTGGCAACAGGCATTTTTATCTTCATGCTGATGATGTTCAGCATTGGCAATAAACATTGGCAAAGCTAAAATGTCAGTTAACACTTTTTAAAACTGAAAACCACTGACTTTATCAATGCTTACTATCTAATGACAACCTCACTCAACTCACAGCAACTGTAACACAGACAAAAATGTTTATACAGGATATGCTCATTAAAAAGTAAGTGATACTCTTTCATTGGGTCAGGCTTTGTGGTATCCAGCAATTTGAAGTGTATTAATAAAGGAAGTCTTGACTTGCGAAAATAGTTTCTCGGAATTTGGATGAATCCCAATGAATTGATGTGGCCTGTAGTTATTTGCCCCACCTTCGTTATTTAGATCATACAATTTTTTGAGGGCTTCAGAGTTATTTAGAGTTTCTATCCCTGCCAAAATGCAGCAAACTACATCGACTCCATTTAGGTGTGCCACCACTTGCCTCTTATGTTAATTCCTGGGATTCTCATAGGACATCAAAAAACAAGCGTGTGTTATGCACAGATGATATTGTGTTTCTTTGACCTACGGTTACCTTGCCCAGTGATCACTGACAGAAAAGTGATCTACAGATTATCTGTTAAATGTGAATCTTGCATTGATGACTGTTTTCAAAAATATTTAAATCGAACTTTTGTTACTGTGGTGAGGGGGCCGAAGCAAGTGGAAGTCCACCACATTTCAGGAGGTATTTTTCTGCCTTGATTGATGAAGCAGCAGGTCAGGAAATACGTAAATAAAGGAGAAAGGATAAGCTCTGCCAATGAAAGTAAAAACAGTGAAACACTGGTCTCAAAAGACTTTTAAGAATATACAGAAGCTGCTGTGATTGCACAAAACTGAAAAATAAAATTGCTATCAATGACTTAGAGGAAGGAGAACGGAATAATGTTTGCAAGGGTGCTTCTAATAACTTGTCGATTTAGGACAAAAAATGTTGTCAAGAACTTGTCTCAAGACGTGCTTGTATGCATCTGAATACGTAGCTATTACATAGCTAATACAAAGGTACCTATATGTACTGTAATAACAGTACCACAACCAATGTATAGTGAAGTAGTAAAGCTCGGAACACAAAACGTAAAGCCATCCTTTGACAATTCAAATATCCAAAATAAGGATAATGCTGTGCTACTCCCATGCAATAATGCAGATTTATTGAAAGAAATGATGGACGTCATAACAGGGCTGACCAAAAAATTAGAAGATAAAGATCTTAGACGTCTGGCAGATTTAATCAGTACCGGAACAAACAAAGAAGTAAAAATCTGCTCAGAAATAGAAAGCGCACAAAATGATGGTCCTGCGGGCACTCAACAGATTAACAGACGGGAGATTCAAAGAGTAGTTAACAGGGACTTAATCCAAGATAACAAGTTACTATAGAAGGAATGTTCACTTAGCGAAGAAAAATGTATTATTTATTTTATACCGGTATATAAATCTGAAGGTCCACATGACATTCTAAATTGGCAATATATATTAAAACTATAAAATTGTTTTGAAAGCTCGAAAGATTTAGATTCAAAATCACTTGTTGCTGTTCACTTTATTTCAGATAATAAAATAAATACTGCCTATGAAATCACTAGAACAACATGATCATCTCAGAATGTGGCTTTAAGGATATTGGACGTAAAAGAATTCCTAGCAGATTGGCGAATTACAATCAGACAACCGGAGAAATCTAAATATCCGCACATGCTGAGAATTGTTAATAGATGAGCAGATCATGAAAAATTACCCTTAAGTACCAGACCATCTTATAATGGCTCCGAAGATTACATAAGATTTGAAAATTTCCAAATCACTGCAAAGAAAACAGGGGCTAATGCTCAATCAGTTATAGAGCCATTGACTCCAGGAGTGATACACTATCCATACATGACTAAAAAGTACTCCTAATGAAAAAGGGAAGTACGGCATAGTGATTTCTCCATTTTATCGTGGAATATAGCAGGCTTTGATTGACAACTAAAAAAAGCAGGGGGAAAAATGTCTAGTTTTATACAAGAATATTGTGTTATATGTTTACAGGAAACTTGGCAATCTGCAAATCTAACCATACCAAATTATACAACACATGAAATTAAAGCAAAAAAGAATGCCTTTGGAAGGCCAAGTGGAGGTATGGCAATATCAATAAGTAATAAACTATGTATGACAAGTAAAAATATAAAAACACCCGTTGAAATACATATTACCAGTTCCTTTAACAAATCAAAACTCTACAAAGATTTTGATCATTAATATATATTTTCCTCCGCAACTGGTGAAAAACAAGTGTAGATATCAGACAATACTAGATGAATTGGAGCAAATAATGGTTGCATTCGAACAATTTTTGGTTATTATAACTGGGAACTTTAATCAAACTTTATTGCCTCTAGCGAATAAAACTGTAAGCAGTGAGGAACCAAATATGAGCTATATTATTCCACAACCCAAAATTCCTTTACAAAGTAACCCCCAAAAAATATGTACCTTAACCAAGTTCACATATGATTTAATGTCAGATTCAGGATATAGAATCTTAAATGGAAGGCTAGCAGAAGATCAACCAGCCTCATGAACTTATCGAGGGCCTATGGCTTTCTCCACTATAGACTACACATTTGTGCATTACTCCTACTTTCATCTGTGCAAAAAGTACGCTATCATACCAAGACGCGAGAGTGATCATGATCCTCAAAGGTTAGTTATTAACGTTAAACATGATCATTGGGAGACCCATATAATGGCCAATAGTGGCAGATTGACTGCTGTGAATGGGAAAAAGCTAATATGGAATAATGCGCTAAATAATGCGCTAAAAGAGAAGGCGTCCAATCTAGAAGGAATCATGACATCAAGTGTTAAAAAAGATATTGTGCTGTTGGAAATTGGGGACGACTGGATCACTGCTTGGCAATCAATAACAAAGAATATATTATCGATCCTTATGGCCAAATTACAGAAACCGCAAACAAAACCTGTAATTACACCCAAGACTCAGGAATTAACTGAATCCAAGAGAGTTTATCGTAAGATGGTACGATATACACTAAAACTTGCAATGTCTAATGAGCGTAATCTGAGGCTACAACCCCTAAGAACAGAAATTTACAAATAAAGCGGGATAGTGAGAAAAATGCTTACACAAAATTATATCATGCTATATTAACCAGAAATGAACGAGCATATTGGTCTGTGGTAGGACATAGTACAATCTCATATAGGCAGCCAGATGAACTGTTTAAACCAAATGATAAGTAGGACATTTACATCAAAGTTCTGTCAACTATTTTTTTTTTTTAATTCTTTATTAAGTTTGCATACAAAAAGGAAATAGGACAAAAAATGACAATTGTAAAAAAAAAGAAAAGAAAAGAACAATAAAATCGGGCACAGTGTACAAATAGCTATTACAAGGAACCAGCTTGCTAATAGTATACAGAGGCGGAAGTCTTTACAGTGAGGCGCGGGACCCAGTAGCCCCAGGAGATCCTTACAGTCATAATTGGAAAGGTCAGATGTTAATACAAGGTTACTTTATGTGGAGTCATACACCAGGGAAGGGCCCAGTGACGACTTACTATAGCTTTGTACCTGGGAACAAAAACCTGTGGTGAAAAATCGATGCTGCAACGCTATTGCCCCGTGATGCATCACCCCTGGGAGAAGGGAGAACCAGTAGCTCCAAAGCCCAATTTTTACTCCTTACCCGCTAGATAATCCTGGTATAGACTCCAGAAGTTCTTGGGACGGCTTTGGGGGGGAAGTAATTCACTATATAGAAGCCTCTCCCTGCTATGCGCGCTGCATGCTTGCTTTTCAATTCTCTTGTCTCTGAGGCGCTCTGAGTGTGTAAGTAAGTAAGCTTCTGCTTTGTGGTTTAATGAGAGAAAGAACTTCTGCCTCATAACTGTGATCCATGTCTCTATCGGAAGACTCTGCTTAACGAGCTGCTCCCCTCCCTCACTTCTGGGAACTTCCATCTTTTAAAATGGCTGCTCCTTCTTTACAAAAACTTAAAGAAAAAAGGACTACCCAACATTCTCCCAATCTCTAGCATTCAAAATGGCTATGGAAATAGAAAGAGGAATAGTTTATTCTCAATTTATGGTGGCCATCTTGGACAGGGCTAAGAAAACATTATTTCCTACCTGAGTAATAGTTTATGGAAATAGAAAGAGGATTGGTGTATCAATCGGTGGCGGCCATCTTGGATATGGCAACTCACCTCATTCCTCCATTCTAAATCAATTGAGTCCTCCATTAAAGACATTTATGCTCTGATTACTGGATTCACCTAAAAGATTCTGTTGCTGTTTCTCCCCTACCACTCATATGAGCTCCTCTATTAAATGGAATATGCTTTCTTGCATGTCTTCAGCCGCGTTAGATACCTTCTCCAAAATGGTCTCCCTTGTCGATTCCTGAAAACAAAGGAGGGACTCCACGAACCGCTGCACTGGATGAGCAAATACGTCAGCCATCTTGGAACGGTTTTGGTCAGTCATCAGTCGGGGTCTTCTCTCCTTTACTTGTCAGCTGACGCACCTCCGTGGCCAATAGTACCTCCTTTTGGTCCTGATCTGACCACACCTCTCCTGGATCATTTCACTCGATTTCCGGAATATGCTCACTCCTCTTATTACACTTCTTTGCACTTTCGCCACCCTAGTGGCCCCTTCTTCTACCCCCAAACCCATCCCCCCATCACCTCATCCCCCTACCATGGCTCCCATTCGAATTAAATCTGGAGTTAACTGCTTCAAAGTTATTTACCCCCCCAATCTGTCCAAAGTAGCAGCAAAACGATTTAAGCATAACACCATTGAACAATTCCCTGATTCCCTCTTTGTTGACCAATTCCACAATGGGCGTCTAGGGAAGCTAAAAAATGACCTCATTTTCTTCACTCACGACATCCCTGCCTGGTCCACCTGCTTCTTCAATTCCTTCAACGTCTCCTCCTCCTCCTCTATCCCACATGGGCAGCGGCTAAAAATTTCCCCCTCCACCTGTTTTAATGGTTCCCTCATCATTACACTTTATAACAATGGCACTGTCATGATCCAAGCTACTGACTCCTGTCTCTCTCTCTTTGACCACCTCTTCCACTCCCTTCGTCCCACCCTTCCAATTACGATCTCCCTTGATTCTTCTTCTGCTAGCTCCTCTCCTTTCTCCCTTTCTTCCCCCATGACCCCTCTATCATCCTTCAGGCCGCTCTCCCGGGAGACACAGGGCTATCCCTTGTCCCCCCCTTCCCTTGCTCCCTCCTCTTCCACTCTCCCCCTTTCCAATCTGATCTTCCCCCTATCTCATCTGCTTTACCTCCGGCTTCCCCTCCCCACCCTGCATCTTGCCAATATTCCAATGCCATCTCCCGCCCACTAATCCCCCTATTCCTACCCAACTCCCCCTACTTAATCCACCTATCTTACAACATGGTCCACCGGTCAACTTTCCCTACCCTCCCCCTTTCCTCCTCCCTTCTCCTTCTCCTCATCCCTTTCCGCTCCCCCCCTTCCCACGTATCCTTAATTCTTCTCCTTCACCTTCCATCTCTCTTCTACCTCCCCTTACTCCTCCTATGCTTTGCAACCCTGTCTCCCCTATCGGTAATTCCACCCTCTTCCCTCCCTCTGACCCTACAGTCCCATACTCCCCCCCCAACTTCCACTTATCCCAATGCCCCCATCTCTGCCTGGCGCCTCTTCCCCTACATACACCTTTCCTAGCATACGGTACCTATCCAGCACCTTCTCCTCTCCTCTCCCCATTCCTCTGGTCTTCCTTTGACCCTCCACCCTCCCCTCCCTGTACAGCCCAGTCTCCTCTCTTCTCCTCTTACCCCTGGCCTTCCTTTGCCCCCCCTCCTTCCCCTACTTGTACAGCCCCCTCTCCTCTCTTCCTCCCATATCTCCGGCCTTCCTTTGCCCCCCTCCTTCCCCTACTTGTACAGCCCCTCTCCTCTCTTCCTCCCATATCTCCGGCCTTCTTTTGAACTCCCGCCCTCCCCACTCCACCCCCCGCCTCCCCTCTCTACTCCTCAACTGCCTCCTCCCACTTTTGATCTCTACTCTACCCCTATGCTCAACACCAGTAAAAATATCACTATAACACCATCCACTCCTCTCTACCACCATCGTCCCTTACCTTCGACCCCTGCACCCCAATACCCCCCATTCCCCCACCTCTCCCTGTCCTCCCTCGCCTACTGCACTCCCTCCCCTAACCACCTCTCCCTGTCCTCCCTCGCCTACTGCACTCCCTCCCTTAACCAATGAGCCTCCCAACACTGCGTGCTCAGCCCTCCTCTCCCTGGAAAAGAAACTCGATTCTCTCATCTCTTCCATTTCCCAGCTTGTCTCGTCCATCGCACTTCTAAGTGCTAAGTTATCCCACTTCCCTAACAACCTCCCGAGGAGTTCCCTGCTCCCGCGCCCCAATAAAGCCAACCACGGTCTGTCCTCCACAGACATCACCAACTTACTGGCTAGCTACAAGACCACCAACATCAATCCCTCTCCACTTTCCCCTCCCAAGAATCCCACACAATTCTCTATTCAGACCATCTCCTCTGTCAGATCCTTCCAGCCCCCCTCGTCTTCCCTGGCACCCTCATACAAGAATCTTATCCCCATCTCCCTTAATAGCCCAACCTCCCCCATCTCTAAAACAGTTGCGTCAGAGCTGCATTGTTTGCTCCACAACTGCAGATCTGCAATCAAGCACAAACTGGAAATTTCCGACACTATCACCCATCACAATCTTGACATGCTCTTCCTCACTGAGACCTGGTTCAATGACTCCTCTCATACTTTGTTTGATCTTCTGATACCTACCGACTACTCCATCCTCAGAAACGACAGAACTGACAAAATTGGTGGAGGTGTCGCTATCATTTTCAGAAACTCCCTTCAAATTAAAGTCCTTCCTTCCATCCCCTTCCGTACACTCGAAAGCCTATCCCTAGAACTTCAAGTGTATCAGGGTTCTGCCATTCACCCGGAAACTGCTCTCCCTTTTTGGAGGAACTCACCGACTTCATCAGTGACCAATTGTCTCAAAGTGACAGACAGATCTTCCTGGGTGACTTCAATCTACACTGGGGCTCTTTGGAAGACTCGGCTGCCAACAAGCTTGCCACATTTCTCTCAGCCAATGATCTTTTCCAACACTGTTCGGAAACTACACACTCTAAGGGCTCAATTCTGGACCTTGTCATATCCAAAGCAGACCTGCTCACTATTGCTCCCCCTGTCCATGTAGACTGGTCAGACCACTTCCTCATTCCCTTCCGTTTTCACTTATCGCACGTTATTACACTCGGCCAACCCAAAAGGGCAACTACCTGGTTCCGCAACACCAAAAACATTGATCTTGACACTCTGTGTGACTCTGCGTTGCAATCACTTCCTAGACTAGACCCCAACATGGATGTCAATGATCTCACCTCCCATTGCCTCTCAGTCCTAGCAGTCAAAATCGATATAGTCGCTCCACTCCAAAGCAAAAAGAAAAGACCCACCCCCTCTGCACCTTGGTTCAATAAAGCTCTCTATGATGAAAGAAAAAACCTTAGAATCTTGGAGAAACAGTGGAGACAATCTTCGTCCACCACCAATCTCTCTCATTTACGTTCGGCAAGATCCAAATACCACAAGCACATATTCCATGAAAAAGCATCACATTTCAGATCCCTCCTCGACTCAGCCAAGAACAGACCCAAAAAACTTTTTGACCTCATCAAAAACCCAAACTGCTCTCCCCAAACCATCAAGCCTGAGGATTCTTCAAAGAAAGCAGCAGAATTCGCTTTATTCTTTGATGAAAAGGTAAAATCACTAGTGGATCAGGTCACCCACCCCACCCCCATTGAGGAACGAAAATCCTTAGTCACTTGGCAGAACTTTGCAGCCATCTCGGAAGATGACCTCCTCAAATGCATCCTTGAAACCAAACCCTCCAACCATTCCTCTGTCTCCATCCCCAGTGGCATCGCCATTGATTTCTACACCAATACTCTCTCTTACTGGACCAGACTAGTTAACCTCTTCCTTAGTCAAGGCTCCCTCCCTGCTGCCCTCAAAACAGGACAGGTTACCCCTCTTCTAAAAAAACCTTCTGCAGATGCGAATGACCTCAACAACTTCCGCCCCATCACCAACCTCCCTTTTCTTTCTAAAATCACAGAAAAATGTGTTGCGAAACAACTTTCCCTACACATTATGGACAATAATCTCCTTGACGTGTTCCAGTCGGGTTTCATCCAAAATTGCAGCACTGAAACAGCCCTGCTGCAAGTGATTGATGATGCGCTGCATATACTCGATTCTGGGGAATCGTGCCTTCTGATTCTTCTTGACCTCTCTGCAGCATTTGACACTGTTAATTACAACACCCTCCTCAACATTCTTCAACAGAGAATGGGCCTGGAAGGCACAGTGCTTAAATGGTTTGCCTCATTCCTCTCGGACAGATCACAAATGATCAAGATAGCGAACAGTCTTTCGTCTCCATTGGCGGTAGGTCAAGGCGTCCCTCAAGGTTCTATCCTTGCACCCACTCTGTTTAATCTCTATCTGGAACCCTTGGGGAACCTCCTTAGTAAATCTGGGATCCACTACCATCTCTATGCGGATGACACCCAAATCTACCTCAAGGTGTCTTCCGCACACGATCTTTCACTACTCAACTCTACTCTCAACTCTATTCACAACTGGATGTCAGTTCACCAACTCATTCTCAATCCCACCAAAACTGAATTTCTCCTCCTATCTACCTCTCTCTCCCTCCTCCGGTTCAATCCTGGATGGATCAGCTGAATTTACTCAACAATAAACCCGTCATTGTCGACAGCGCTAAATCCCTAGGTGTCATACTTGACAAAAGACTCAACCTAATCTCCCACATCAACTCCATTGCTAAGAACGCACGTTACCAGCTGCGACTTCTGTGGGGGATCCGTCGGTTCTTCCCGGAGAAAGACCTACAAACATTGGTCCAATCGCTAGTTCTCTCTAGACTGGATTACTGCAATTCTCTCCTGACTGGCGTACCCAAATCTCACCTCTCCCCCCTCAAATCCGTCCTCCATTCAGCAGCTCGCTTTATTTCAGGATCCAAACGTAGTGACCACATTACTCCTATCCTGTCTTCTCTTCGATGGCTTCCCATCGAGGCAAGATCCATTTATAAAACTGCCTGCATCACCCATAAAGCCTTGCACACTTCTTCCCCTCGTTACCTGGCAAATAAACTGAAAATGTCAGGAGGCTCGAGACCTTCTCGGAACGCAGTAAAGTTTCTGCTTGAGCCCCACTCCTTCAAAAAGGAAAGATCGATGGCTCAATCGTTCTCAGGTAATGCGGTGAGAATCTGGAACTCGCTTCCGCCATTGCTCCGTGCCACTACCTCCATCCAGATTTTCAAAGCGGACCTCAAATCTCTTCTCCTTCAAAGACACTTCCAGAACTAATACCCTCATTCTCAGACCCCTCCAGGAAGCTAGTTCATCACTGTAAATTTGTAACATCTTTTTGTTCATTCCCCACCCTTGATTGCTGTGTCTGATATTGTGTTATTGCCTATATTGTTTTACTCTACCTCTCCTGTTTATTTTTGTAACGTTCTATTTTATACCATTTTTCTCATGTAACGTAACTGGTTCTATTGTACAGCGCTCTGACACCTTCGGGTAAAGTCTGCGCTATATAAAAATGCATTAAATAAAAATAAATAAAATAAAAATAAATATAGATCGGACTGTGTGTTGCAAAATAACATGTCGCCGGACCATTGCGCTATATTGGGAGGAGGTCCTCTGGCCCAGTTTATTGCTACCACCCGTTTAGCTATCAATAATCCCATCTCAACTAGGCGCCCTTGTGTAAATGTTTGGAAAAGCCCAGTAGAGCCAACAATGGGTCCGGATTCAGGGGGACCCCGATGATATCGCTAATTTTCCGGAAAACAGCTATCCAAAAATTGGCTACGTCCGGACACAGCCATACCATGTGGATAAATCCTGCAGGATCCATACTACATCTCTCGCATTTTGCCGAATCTCGAAGGCCATATTTATGTAAGCGGATTGGGGTATAATATATTCTGTTTATAAATTTGAAGTGTATAAGACGGTGTCGTCCGTTCAGAGAAACGCGGCGTGTAGCCTCGCAGCAATAGCGCCAGGTGTCATCGTCTAATAATATGTTAAGGTCGGTTTGCCAGTTGAGCCTGTCTTTAGTAAAATGGTTTTTCCTGTAGTCCTGGGCAAGGGTGTAAATGCTAGAGATTACCTTCCGAGGGGACTCTGCCCGCAACAGTTTGGAAAAGGGAGCAAGCAACCTCTGGCGGTTCAGTCAATTTGTCTCACAGCATATCGCGAAGGGCATGTCTAACCCTATAATAGTGAAACACCACCAGCGGGGTGACCTCCCGCCCGTCCGAGACCAGGTCTGCCCATCCCTGTCCCGTTCCTTCCTCGAAGAGGTCACCTATTCGGAGAATATCAAGTGCGGAGAGTGCCCGCTGAACCCCTGGCTCAGTAAGCACCGGTAACCAATAACACAATTCTATTGGAGCAAGTGAAGAGTATAGGATAGAGGCCGCCTGACGCTCCAATATATTATACCATGCTTGTGTAGTGGCATTAATAGAGTCTAATGTGCGAGTGCGTCTATGTGGGGCTCGAAATAGGGATGCAGCCAGTGGGGAGGGTGCCACTGCGACCTTCTCAATATGCAGATGAGGAGGGGGGTTTGTTGATGCAGCCAATAAAGTGCAGGCAGACATTGCGCCGCACAGTAATAGAGTTCCATATCAGGGGCACCCAGGCCACCCATGGAGTATGGGAGCGTCAAAGTATCCCATCGAACCCGAGGTTGTTTACTGGCCCAGGCTAAATGAATCAACAGAGACCTGATACGTGTAAAGAAGGAAGCAGGGGGGACCACTGGTATGTTACAAAACAAGAACAAGAATCGTGGGAGGATCACCATTTTCATTAATGTGATGCGACCCATTAGAGATAGCGGCAAACGCATCCATCTGCCGATGTCATCCTCCAATTTCGCCAACGCCCTACCGTAGTTCTCAGTTAACACCATTTCGGAGTTAGTGTGTATCTGAATACCCAAATACCGCACAGAATCGGTCGTCCATTGAAGCGGGAACTCTAGCTCAATAGGCCCCAGGGCTGGCGTGAGTGGGAATATTGCGGATTTGGTCCAGTTAATGCAGAGGCCAGAGAATTCGCCGTAACGCACCACTTCCCTCAGAACCGGGGACATGTTGGTCTCAGGATCTCTAATATAAAGGAGAGTGTCATCCGCGTAGGTGGAAATAATTAGATTATTTCCCGGGAACCGAATCCCCCTGTGACTGTGATACTCCCTCAATGCGCACGCCAATGGTTCGGCTACAATAGCGTAGAGGAGTGGTGATAGCGGGCACCCCTGGCGTGTACCCCTAGATATATTAAAGGGTGTGGTGACTAGATTACCCACTCTGACCCTGGCTGTCGGGGCATTGTATAAAACAGACATTAATCGAAGGAAAAGATCCCCAACCCCCATCCTCTGTAAGACCAGCATCATGAAGTCCCACTCAACCGAATCAAAAGCCTTCTCAACATCTAAAAATATCGCAGCGGCCTTGACTTCAGGGTGAGTGTGTTGGATGGCTCCGAACACTGTACGTAAATTGTGAGTGAGGGTGCGTCCCGACACGAAACCCGACTGTTCGGGCCGACCAGTATCAGCACTAAAGGAGCTAATCGATTAGCTAGCACTTGGGCGAATAGCTTGGTGTCCACGTTTAACAACGAAAGCGGTCTGTACGATGAGCATTCATCTGGGGGCTTACCCGGTTTTGGAAGGGTGACCAGAAGGGCCTCCCACATTGATGTCGGCATCATCCCACTTTCACTCAGTTCTTCAAATAAGGAAATCAAATGGGGGATCAGGAGCTCTCTGAATTCCTTGTAGAAGGCCACGGTTAGATCGTCTTGGCCAGGAGCGCTCCCTGTCCGCATAGACTTTAGCGCCTCATGGATTTCCCACGCCTCAAGGGGCCTCATCAAATATTCCCTGTGCTCGTCAACCAACCATGGGAGCTTTATGTGCTCCAAGTAGTCCAAGGCTACATCACTACTAAGTGTTGTCCTGGATTGAGATAGTTCAGAGTAGTAATTCCTAAACCTATGGAATCTGGGTCCTGTAGTGTCTCGCCAGTAATTGACCGGAGTTTCCTGACTCCTGTCCTTTCGCGTCTTTTAAAAATAAATACATGTTATTTTGATATAAGTTTTGACAATGATTGTCATTATTAATGTTTCAATTCTAGAATTTTCTTGCCCGCACTAACTGTTATTCACTGTGCCCAGGTGTGTCTTTTCATGTTACTGATTATTCCCAGTCAGGGCTGATATATCCTATATACAGGGGCCCCAGCTCTTTTCCAGATAATCTGCACAGCAGGGTGCCAGCAGCCAGGCTCTCTCAGCGCGTGCAGCTGATAGAGACAAGGGGGGGGGGGGCCGCGGTCGCGCCACATTTCAGGCAACTTCTATACTGTTTGACGAAACGGTGACCGCAGCCCGATGCAAGGTAGCTCAGTGCCCGGGTGTCCAGTTGGCCCCCCTCGCAGCCTCGAGTCGGCCGGTCGCATCAATATCTCCGCCCCAAGCCGCCGGCCTCCGGCCGGTATACCTCAGGCCATAGCCACTTTTCAATCTGGCGGTCGCAGTCACGCCGATTCACTCACCCGGGGGTCTTGCACTATGCAGTCCGCCCTCAGCTCCCCATCAGGCCGGCACATACAACGGGGGCCATCGGGGCCAGGCCTCACCTCCACAGGACCGCCGCAGCCTCGCGCTTGATCCGGGGCCCCGTGTTCCTCCGGTCGGGTCTCCCTCACGCAGGCTCAATCAGTAGACGCAGGCAAGGCCGAGGGTATATCGGCCGCGAGCAGAGGCCTCAGCTCCCTCCAATGGCCTCAGCGGCCGGATTCCAGGCAATTTTCGCTCCGGACTGTGGCGCCGTTCCGCGTTGCCCCCTGCTGCAATTACAGGCTTGAGATGGCTGCGTAGATGCAGGATAATTGAAGGATTAATACGCTGGCTCGCGGAGCTCACTCAAGTCGCGGCCATCTTGGGCTATGGCAAGCTCCGCCCCCCCAAAGTTCTGTCAACTATTACTTGTAATTATACACAGCCAACAGTTGATGGAATATTTCCAGATATAACAAAGGAAGAAATAGCAGAACTAATAAAAAATGCATGCTCATCCAAGGCAGAAGGACCAAATAATAACCCTATAGATCTGGTCAAGTTAAACACAACCTTCTGGAGTATGTTGTCAGAACGGCTGTTTTCACGGGTAAACAAGTTTGGGAAGATACCATCTTCCTCAGAGGGAGCTATTGCGCATCCAATATATTCAAACGAGGTCCAAAATCTGATCCGTCCAGCTACAGATTAATTGCTTTATTAGACTTCGAAGGGAAATTGTTTGTAAAACATCTCCAAAACAAATTGAGGCTCTGGGCAGAGGAAAAATCATTAATACAAACAACACAAACCGGATTTCACTCTGGGTGTTTAACAATTGATAACATCATTTCACTGGCTCTATTAGGGAAAAAAGCACTCTTGCAGAAAACAACACTATATGCCTGTTTCGTGGATTACTCCACAGCGTTCGATAAGGTAAATCGACAAAGGCTATGGAGTAAGCTTATAACATGGGGAATTAATCCGAATCTTCTGAACTTTATTATCGGATTTCAATCGGAAACATGGCTTTTTGCTTCCCTCCCAGTTTTTAACCTCTGACCTCTCCTCTTTCGAACATACACCTCCACCCTTAACTAGTCACGAATACTTCCCAGGATTTACCTTCTACAGCTTAAGGAGGGCATTAGATGTGATCAACTGAACAGTCTATACATTGCCTGTACAGTAACCAGATATCCAACATGGCTCTGTCCACACAAAGACGTGTTGATTCATTGACAAATGAAGCTACCTAAGTAAGTAACATAATGAAGTTACGTAAGTGCCATTCCTGCTGACTAATTGAAAGAGACAGACTACCTAGACAGGGATTAAGCTAAACCCTTCTCTTAATCTATTTATTTCAACATACGCTTCTGTCATTCATTACTTAGGGCAACCCACAGAAAACACATTGTTAAAAACATGGCTATAGTATGTAGCATCTGCCATGTAACGTGTGAAAGACATACAATCATCTTGCTCTGTCTTCCAGTTCCAAACCTTCTGGACTCTTTTTTTATTACTCAATGACTGTTTGTAAAATTGATAAATGATTTATCAGAAGGCATAATTAGTCAGTAAGTCAAGCCTCAGTCCATGTGAAGTGTCTAGTCTCACATTTACTGTGTCTTCTAGTTTTCCTGATGCAACAAACTAGCTCTGAGCACGTCACAGAATTAATTCTCTTAAAATTGTAGTGCCTTACACTTTAAAATCTATTGTTTTGAAGTTCACTTAATGCACCCTAGTTGTGTCAAATATTGTATTATATTATGCATTTATATGTAGATTATTCACAAACATCCAATTTGAATAACATTACACCTGTGCCCTCCACCCATTTTAGAGATCTCCTCCAGCTGGGCCATCTTGCTGAAAGTGCTTCCACTGATGCAGAGAAAGCCGTTTTGGTAAAACTGAATGCTGGATGGGCCACCATGTTTCTGCAGTCTGCTCAGCATTGATTTGAATTGCAGGAAAAATACCCAAAGTGGGAGATTTTTCCTGATAATCAAAATATCAATGACCTGGGAGTTTGTAGACCCTCGTTGGTATGAAGGAGATGTGATGGACTAAGAATTAGATTTGTCACAACGGTAAATTTGCATAATGGTGTACCCTCCCAAAACTGTTGCACTTATAATGTTCTCTTTTATATTTGCTTTGAAAGCATTAACCAGCTGACTATTTGGTTATCAGTTCAATGCATTCTGAGTTCTCCAAGGTCAGCAAAATTCACAAACATAGCGATTCTCACTCATAGTTGTGTGGTTATGCCCCTTGATGTGTGCCTTCCTAGCAGTAGCGGCTCGTGGAGGGAGTGCCGCGGGGCGGTGGGGCGGGGCGGGGGAGGAGCAGGGTGAGGGGTAGCAAACTACGGCATACGGCCGAACAGTGGTAAGTAAACAAATAAATAAATAAAACGAATTTCATTGCGCGTGCAACGAAATTCGTTTTATTTATTTATTTATTTGTTTACTTACCTCTGTTTGCCGTATGCCGTAGTTTACTACCCCCCACCCTGCTCCTCCCCTGCCCCGCCCCACCGCCCCGCGGCACTCCCTCCATGAGCCGCTATTGCTTCCTAGGTATGTAACACCTTATGATACATATGAGCCTGCAATCCCTGTCTAAAAGCCTGTCTCTAATTTTCTTATTGCAGTCAAGATGTGATGTTGCTAGTCACCTGTAATAAAGAACTTACATACCTGCTCAGCTGTAATCAGTTATTACAGATTAGTTGTGACGTTATATTTCTTGCTACCAGCAGACATGGTGAAAGAAATGTCACAGAGCATAATTACAGCTGCAGTTTAAACAATCAATAGAAAAACTGGCTTTTCATTCTTCTGATCTGTATTACTAAAATGAAGAATGAGCAGCAGAAAATATAAATATTAATGGCAAAGTTCTTAGTTTTGCATGCAATAGATAATTACAGGAAACTTAGAATCTCTCTGCATGGTTCTACACATTCTGAGCTAGACCATTGTTTTAACCTGACTTGCATTAATCTGATTCTATCCTAAAGGGCATTTTCTATGATCTCTTACTTGCACTGTTTTGTGTACTATACAGGATATGCAAACATATAATTACAGTCACAAGCAATCCAAAAATAATAGAATGGTGTCCCCAGTTTACCATGAGTAAGTGGCTTAACGTGATTATTTTCCAATTATCAAAAGAAAATTCTCTTGGAGATCATACCTCATACATCAGTCATATGGTTCTCTAAGCCAGTCATTAACGGGACCAACGCAACAATTAATGTTCATTACAATTATCAAAATTTAATATTGAATAATTCATACATCATTGTAAAAAACAACAGTTAAAATCCGTTAAAAGCAAATAAAAAAACGACTTTTATCACAAATGGGGGAAAAACACACAAAGAAGACATATATATTTGTCATTAACGTGATTATGCCTCCGATCAACAAACATTCTTATCTACAGCTTTAAAATCCCAAAAATGATAAGTAGAAACTTTACAAAATATTTCAAATTCATAAAAAAACATCTTTCGCTAAGTGAAGCACCAGTCCTCCTGGACCTCACAGACGCTTTTGAAACAGTAAGTAATTTCACTCTTTAGGAAATCCTCACATAAAGTATGGACATGGTATGAGAAGGTTTTAACTGATTGGCGTTTGTTGGACTTGGCCCTCTCTGCTGGGTGATCAACAAACTTTTTACCTTCATCCTCCTGTTTTTAGGTCTCGCCTAGCGACGCAGCGCGAAGCGCTGTCGCTAGCGAGATCTATTGTTGTCGACTTTAGTTTGGCAGGGGGACAGGAGATGTGCACGCGTATGGCAAGACAGGAGATGTGTACGCGTACGGCTTGCAGCGTTCTCACAACTCCTGCTCGCACCATACGCGTGCACATCTCACGGCGCCCGGACAGGCCATGTGCACGCTCATGGCGTCTCTTTCAGACAGCCGATGTGCACGCTCATGGCGTGTCCTTCAGCCGGCAATGCACCCAGCCAAGCCCTCACTCACCGGCTGATTCAGGACTCCGGCATCTCTCCTCGGTCTGCAGGTTCCCTGGCCGTCTCCTCGGCACGCCGCCGGGCTCTCCTCACCACTCGGGAGCCCCGTCTTGCCTCTGGTGCCATGCAGTCTGCCTCGCTCTTCGCCCTGTCCCTCTGATGGGGCCGGGACTTCAGCATGGAGCCTGCAGGTTTCCGGACGTCCTCTCCGGCGGTTCCTTCCTGTTTCTTTGGCAGGCTGCCTGACTTCCAGTTTCGCCGCCATCTGCACCGGAGGCAGGGAGTGCGCCCCGCGATGTCGCCTCCGTTGTTCAGCTTGTTTTTTTATGTCTGCACCGCAGAGCACCAACCGTTGTGTGCACCTGGCATAGACCAGGATAGCACACCCAGTCATGGAAGAAAATGCAAACAACACTGTGACTTTCCTGAGCGCGCTGCAGGACTGTGGCAACACTCTGCAGGTGAGTGTCTGCCCTCTGGCCGCTATCCGTACTCTTGTGGGTTTATCAGGTCTCGAGGTGTGTGTGTTTGTGGGCGAACAATGGCTTTGACACATGTTCCTGCTTCTCCTTCCTCGGGCGATGTTGGGGTTCACTAGCTCCCCACCCTGGACTAGAGTAGGCTGGTCATTTAAAGTTTTAGAATCGGTTTATCCTCTTCTGTGTAAAATGACCCGGTAAGCCTCAAATGACGACGCGCCAGTGCAAACGCTTGTCTTCGCTCAGTAGGTAATGCACCTGCAGCCGCAAGCTGTTTAAAATTTAAGGCGCCTTTCACGCGCAGAAAGCTGTGGCTCGGTGGGTTAGTGGCTTCCGCTGAGAACCGCCCTCAGCTTTTTTTCACCCTTTCGAGGATAGTGAGTGAGCGGCAATCACTGAGTTGGCCGAAACCCTCTCACTTAAAGCGCCGCGAAGCTGGACTGCTACACAAGCACCTTATTTGTCAATTCCTAACTTGCCCAAATAAAGTAAAATAGAACCCCTCCCCCAATCTCTAGGCTGTTAAGTTTTTATATCGCGCTTACGAGAAAGGGTGTTAGCAGGGCTTTAACTGGGACGAAAAAAGCGGGGGGAGGTGGGGTCTCTAAAAGGGGATTGGCCAAACAAACAAGTGTCACGTGACGATGTGATCTTTCAGCTAGTGCACCCGTTAGTACAATAACTGGCAGGGCATGCCCATAGGTGCTGGAAGTGGGGGGCGGGGGACTGCACCCCATAATAACCATACTAAAGTTCAGAAGGTGAACGAGCCTCTACTTTTTATCTTGTCACTTTTGCTGTGCTTTGAAGGACAGAGGTCAAATGTCGGCCTGTCTTCTGACACGTTGCTGCTTCATCTTTCAACCTTGGGACGGTGCTCGCTTTTCTTTCCGGCTGTAAAGTGAGGGGAGTTTTTAAAGTGAAGGGTGACAATCTAGCTGGGTACCGGGAGTGTGAAAGGAAAGGCTGTAGGATGTAGTGGTTTGTTCTAGTGCACAACATTTGACTATCTGCAAAATATATCTGCAGAAATGAAACGCATATCTTTGGAGTTCTGATGAGGGATGTAAAAGATTGTGATCTGATCATGACACAATGTGGTGTGTAAATGATAAATATTCACTGAAACTAGTTTCCCACACCGTTTGTGCGATACGTAGTTTGTATGATTAAAACTGTACGCCTGTGTAAACTTGGTGCCCATTTAAACAAGCATTTGCAATGCAATAGGTCTCGCATTTGCAAGAGTTTGAGCTATTGGCATTGTAAATGACTATGCCTTTTATTTATGTGTTTTCAAAACCTGCCAGCGGTGCGTAAACACGCACTTTAGACAGATAGTCCTTGCTTACGAGAAGGAAGGCTGGCAGTAAACAAGGCGCAGTTATTGCCAGCCTTGCTTCTCGTAAGCAAAGGCTATAAGTACACAGTGCATGTTTACGCACCTCTTGCAAGTTTTCAAAACAGATAAATAAAAGGCATTGTCATTTATAATGCGAATAGCTCAAACTCTCGCAAAAGCGAGACCTATTGCATTGCAAATGCTTGTTTTAACCTGTTTTTGTTGGCCTTTGGGACTCCATGCACTTTACCACTGCTAACAAGTGCTAAACTGCTTTTGCTTTTTCTAAACTTGGTAGAATTGGCTTATATCCGATTGGCATATTTCATTTACTTGCAAGTCCCTAGTAAAGTGGTACTAGATGTAACCAGGGCCTGTAAATGAAATGCCACTGATTGTGCAACCCAATTAAGAAGCCTTTTAAACATGTTCCAAGCCTGCCATTGCAGCCTACAAGTCCAGTTTTAAACTGCCATGTCAACCTGGCAAAATAAACCTTTGGCCAGGACTAAACCTTCCCTTTTAATACATATAGGTCACCCCTATGGTAGACTCTAAACAGCCCAGAGGTCAGGGTTCAGTGTATTTAAAGGTCTGGACATGTACATTTAAGTTTTACATCTCCTGATAGTGAAAAACTCTTAAATTCGTTTTTCACGACTGCAAGGCCTACCTCTCCAACAGGATAACATCAGAGTCACCTTATTGCATTTAATAAGTGATACCTTTCAATTGGGAGCAGGTTGACAGGTTGAATTTTGTGTCTAAGGAATTGTAACTAAAATTCCTGTTTAATAGTAAAGTCTGATTTTTAATTGCAATTGTGAAAATGCCACGTTTAGAAAGTTGGCATTTTCTTGTCTTTTCATATCAATCTGGACCACCATAAAGAGTTGCATACGCACCACTTTAAAGAACACTACATCACAGTAGATTAACTGTCCACAAACTAGCTACCTCACCTATCACTTGTTGACTTTATGCTTGTCCTTGACTCTGTAGAGCGCTCCTCTGCCTTTTGGCTAAGTATGTGCTAAAGAAATAACACATACTTACATAACATTTAGTTATGACATCACTATAGTATCTGTCTGCACTGGCATATGTTGAATAGCTCACCCCAAGGAACTAAACTGCTGAAGCAAGTGCAAAGTCTTTATCAGAACTATCCAGCTCTTGTACTGTTGATGACAGTTGACTGGAAGATCTGGGGTAAGAATCATAAGAAGAATTAGACTCACAAGCAAGAGATGAACTCCTCAAGTCGGATAGCAAAGGAAGGCACTAAGCATTCAAGACAGAAACAAGGCAAATGGGTGAGTGTAAAGGAAGAAAAGAGGAAGAGATAAAAAAAAGTCCAAAGGAAGGAACACAGTGTAACAGCTTTGTCATACCCGATGCAAGCACGTTTGGGAAGTGGCTATCTCTGCTTTGGATACTTTTTTACGCTGCTTACTGTAGGAAGGCCTGGTACTGGTAATGTTTTAATGTTTGTGCAAGCGCGGATAGTTGTAATATGGAATGAGTGTGTGAGAGTAAGATTCTACTCCTTGTGTTTGGGTACTTTCCAACAAAATGTCTTGAGAGCTATCCCTGCTGTTTCCCATGCGGTTGCTGACCATTTTTACCCCAGTACTAATGGTTCAGTACTTCTCTTTGAATTACTCCAGGCTAGGTGGTAAGTGGAACAGCACCTCAGAAGGTGGGAGCATCCATCTGGTATCCATTTACTAATACTTCGGTGTTGGGTAGAAGGTCACATCCAAAGTGGAAGACAGTTCTGGCTGAGAATAGGAGTAAAAGTTGAAATATGAATCTGGAAATTCCCAGAGATTCTATTGCATCACATGCACATCTATAATTGTCAAGATTTCATCTGCAACACAATGCTGTGTTAACGCAATGTAATCCTACAAGTCTCATCATTGACAGAGAGTTCTATGGGTGCACATGGATGAACAACATCCTCCTGCAAATTCTTCCTTTATTTTGAGAATTGAGTAAAAGCCTACCCGAAGAACTAAGCCCTCTATTGGAGCCTATGAACAAGAACAGGAAGCTCTCAATTATAAAAAGTTCTTGACTGGTGACCAGCACAAGGTGTCTTAAGATGGACTCTCGGGTTAAATGGCAGCCATATAAGGGAATGTAGACCTGTTGTAGCGACAAGCTAATGTGGACAGTGATCACTATACTTTGAAGCCTAGTCAGGCATAGTTAGGGAGACTGAGGTACACACCATTGTAATACTCCACTAAGGCTGTATCAAGCAACCCGTTGGCGAAAGCTGAGAAACGGTTTGACTTATGGTTCTTAGATACAATAGCATGCAAGAAAATTATACAAAGTCAAACTGTTGTTGTAGATGCTTTTGTTATTGGTTGGGTATGTACACTAAAAACAGCGGTTGCATGTGGTACACCACATGCTAGAGATTGCGATGATCATTGAGCAAAGGTTACTGGCTTGGACCTGTGTTGTAACATTTTCTTGGATTTGATTTTGAACTTGTACGCCTATAGTGAATGCGAGCCTTAATCTTAGAATTAAGAAACCCTAAAGATCTCTTTCTGACAACTACAAATTGAGAGGACACCCATGCACGTATTTCCACCACAAAGTCACTGTAATCAGTAATTTTATTACATGCTTTTGGATTATTGCAAAGCTACCTAGGTCTTCCTACAAAAGCTATGGAGAGACGACAGCTGATCCAAAACGTGGACCACACACTTGGTTGAAGCTGGAAAAGTCAGACCTCCCTCTGACCTACACTGCATCAACTGAACCATCTGCTAATTGAGGAAAGAATAAAACAATATGCTGTATGCCTGTTTGACAAATCTCTTTATTGGTAGCAAATCAATTTTTTCTCTAACACATTCAAGGACCTTCGCTAGAGTCATGAGCTCTGTTCTAAAACTATCTTTCCTTCGACCTTGCCCCACTTTCCTTTGACCTGCCCACCACTAGAAAGGTGAAAGTGGGAGCAAGACCCTCATGGACAGGAACGCCTTGCCTCTGTAAAATCTTATCATTAGACATTTGAACCCATCCATGTGTCTTGATTTTCAAGAAGGTCATTAAAACATACTTGTTTCCTTCCTGATTATGGCTGTTGATACTGCTTTACTCAGCACAAAGATGGCCCCAGAGCAGACACAGCAGTTAAAAATCAATGAAACATAGTATAGCATAACATAATGTCAGTCTATGGTGGCCTCCTATAGATATCCGTAGTGGTCAATTTCTCTGTAGTAGAGGTCTCTGTTCAAGTATATCTGTGTAGTAGCAGATCTCTGTAGTAGTAGCTCTCTGGAGACCTGGTTCTTTGCAATAACATTATTGGTATTAAAGTTTTTTTTTTTTAAATGTCTTTTTATTGAGACAAAATAATACACAGGAGAACACACAGCATGTATATGTTCACAAGGGAGAAAGGTTCATACAGACGTATTTTGATAATAGTACAATGGGAGATCCGCCCCTGCATCACCCATTGTACTATATATATTGGACAACATGTCCAATATTGAGAACGAGTCCAGAAGAGTGATGGAAACAATTACTGGTTAGGTATTTCAGTCACAGGGAGGAAAAAGAAATTAACAGGGGAAGAAGGAACGAGACACAATGACAAAATAAAATCATATCAGACAATGCCAATGTTGCAGTGCGGATCTATGCCCGCCCATCATGATCCCCAGTGGTTATGACACACACACCCATGTTGGTCTCATTTGATCCCTGCTCACTCCGTCTCCTCTGGATGTAGCAATAGGTAAGAACGGAGTGGCTGCCAAATATTTTTAGGTCTGGACGAGGGTGGCTGTAGTGTAGCATATGTATCACTAGTGGTTTCACAGTATATCAAATCTCGTATCCAGGCCTTAACTGTGGGGACCGTGGGTGCACACCAGTGTTTAGAGATCTGCCTCTTGGCAAGAAGCAGGGCAATGGCGATAAATCGGCGAACCTCAGTGTCCAATGGCTTAACGTATCCCAACAAAGCGAGTAGTGGGGAGGGGCTAAAGTCGGTGTCAGTCATTAGAGCAAGGTACCAGAAAACCTCCTGCCAGTACCCTAGTATGGGAGTGCAATTCCATGCCAAGTGGGTGAATCCTGCTTGTTCCGTCGCACACCTAGGGCACGCATGAGGTTTGGTAGGGTCCATCCTTGCAATCAATTTGGGTGTAATGTATGCTTTATGTAGGTATTTATAATGAAGGAGCTTATGTCTATGATTACCAGAGATATAGCGGGTCTGTTCGCAGCAAAAAGTCCACGTCTCATCTGATAGTGGGTGCCCTAAATCCTCCTACCACGCTGCGCACGTTCCCATCCCCACTGGTGGCCGGAACGTCTGGGCCAAGCTTTATGGGCGGGATACCAGGTGAACACCGTCTGCAGATGTAATGACAAGAGATAACGGCAAAAATTCAGCTGGCTCAGCTGTGGAGGAGTGAAGTGCAGTGTACCTGGAGGTGCGTGTTCTATGCAATAGGAATTTATCCATATAGCGCACCTTTTGCTCCCTTGCTAGCTCGATGGCTGTACACAACTGAGCATCATGGAATAGATCCCCCAAGGTATGTAACCCATATCGAGCTAGAGTCCTTTTGGTTGATGTTTCCATGGTGGGAGATAACCATGGGTTGTCACGGAGTGGCAAGTGTGGGGAGTAGATGAGCCCTGTGTTCAAATACTGACGCAGCCTCTCCCAAGCCCAATATGTAGTCTGAAGTGTCTGAATTCCCGTGGGTGTTCTGGAAAGGCCATGCGAAATAATGTCAGAAAGCGACCAAGAGGCAGCCTGCGACCACTCAAGTTTTAGGCACTGAAGTCTTGCGCCCGGATGGTACCAATGATATTCATTATGCACCTGTGCCACTAGATAGTATAAATAAAAGTCCGGAACACCAAGTCCCCCACTCCGATAGGGCATCGTCAACGTCTGACACTTGATATGCGTTTGACCACCGGCCCAAACGAATCTGATGAGCATACCCCGAAGTGTATTGAAGAAGTGAGTGGGATAGGGATGTTAAGAAAGAGATATAAAAACCGGGGTTGTACAACTATCTTTATAATGGCAATCCTACCAGCAATGGAGAGTGGGAGCTTGATCCATCTGTTGGTATTAAAGTAGTTAAAGAAATAATGAGCAGAGGCGCAACACAAGCCCCTTCAGCCCCTATGGTGCTTGGGGGGCCCCCACCTTTGAAAGGGCCAATTTACAACCAAAGGATATGAGTGTCTGTGAGATATGGGAGTATCAGGTGCCCATCCCCACATTCTGAATTGCGCCCCATCTTGTTTCATTATGCCGCTGAGACTGAGAAATTAGTGTAACATAGGCCCCCGCAGCCCCCGTGGTGCAGGGGGGCTGCCCGAGCTTCCAGGGGCCCCTCAACACAGACAGTACCCTGGCCAGAGAGCTCTTGACTGAGTTCGGAGGGGGGCCCTCCCTGTACTTTGCAGGGGGCCCCCTCAAGTTTTGTTACGCCACTGCACTGAGGCATAGGTGTAATACGCATGTAATAATAACACATTCCTTAAAAAATACAGTGTTGCTGGAAATCATAGCATTGTTTTATGACACTGGATGAGCAATGCAAAACAAAATAGATTTTAGAACATTTTTTATTTACTCTTTTTTAAATGTATGTTGATCTCGTTAGTGCAAAGTCCCTCAGGGATGCACATCCTTGAAGATCAGTTGTAGAGTTAAAAGCCACATAGCGGCCGCAGCAACTGACAGTTTCCTTAATATGGGAGAGGCGAAGGGAACGGTTCTAAGGGGCTTATTAGCGTCGAGTAATCTGCTTAGGTCCTACGGGCGCTGAGCTCCTGTGTCCCCGTCTGGACGCAAGGAAGGCCTTCAGTACACAGAACTCACACACTGCCCGGCCGCAGCATGCCTCTGCGCCCTGTCCCTACACATTATGTGCGCTGAGAAGTGTACGGATCACACAGACGTGGCGTGCTTCATGCTGAATTCAAACACCACCATGTTTGGGAGGACGACAACGTCTTGGTTTTACAATATCTCTAAACCAGTGAGAAGAGAAAATGGAGGCCGGAAGAGGTGGCCACCTGAGGTGCTCAATAACCACAGAGAGAAGATGTTGGGCGAGCTGGACGTCAACAGAGTGTTGTCCTACTTGGTTTATGAAAACATTTTTTCCGTAGAGGAATACAAAGAGATTCTATCTCAGGACACCGGCAGGAGAAGGGCTGAATTATTGCTGGACACGCTCTCCGTCAAAGGCCCGCATGCTTTCTGTGCGTTCTGCTCCATCATTGAAGACATATCTCCTCACCTGCTCTCGGGGTTTCTCGTTGACAGTCAAGGTAAGAGCTGGGCTGCCACAGTGTGCTTTTATGATGTCCCGGCATCTCTCGCCTTTTCTTATGTACTGTCTTGTATCTGAAAAAGCTATGTTGTTTTTGTCTGCTGTAATGAAAGGAAATACAGACGTCCGTGCAGAGCCCAGGACACAAATAAGAAATGATGGTTGTGGTTGAAATATACAGCAGCTCTGCGGTTTGATTACCATTCACTTAAAGCAGCGTTTTCAAAATTTAGTTTTTCTGGAGATACATTTAGTGATTATAATATGCTTTGACAATGTTTTTTTTAATGTTACCAATCACATAATTCCTTTATTATAGTTGTAATATAGTGCTGCAAATGTGAATCGACTTGTGATCTTGTTAAAATGTCACTGAGATTACCATATTGCTTTGATCGTAGGATGTGGTATGACAGGTATGACCCTGTCGTGACCCTTCCAGTGTCTTTCCGGGTCACAGCTTCTGCAGCACAGGATGTTGCGGGGGAGTTCTGTGGTGTCTTGGTTGACAGTCTGGTTGCTCGTGGAGAGAGTGTTGTGCAACCGTTACTTACTATCCGACTGGGGGCGGGCCCAGTTGTAGACGATTATGTCTTAAAAATATTAAATATAAATACGGGTCTCCGACTTCTAACCAAAAGGGCAGAAGAATGAAACGTGGATATGAATGTTGTTAGCCTTCATTTTGTCTTTTATGCGCTCCTAATCCCATCGTAGCCCAAGGCTATTGTATTTCCTGCCTGATTGCATTTTCTTCAATGCATGCAGTGCACTTTTTGTTTGTGTCTTTGAAGGCAGCTTTCCTTCCACTCAGGATCTTTGAGCGTGTGTGATGTGTTCATATTTTGTGTATATCAGCAAGCCTGGCTCCAGTGTTCTGTCTAGAGAGATGGGGGCAGGGAAGGAGAGCAGAAATCAAGAAGCATTGGTGCACGACGAAGATGCACGGGAGGCAGACAGGTCTAAAAATAGAACGTTATGTACCTTTGGTAACCTTGGATGTGATAAATACTGCATTTCTTATGCTGAGTCTCATACTACGAAACACCCCTGTGGCCAGGCAAGCATCTTGGAACTTTGTCACACTATCACAGTACCAGAAACAGATCCCTTCAAATTAAGTTTTCTTTCAGGGAATTCATATTAAAGTGTAGCGATAGTTCGTGCCCAAACATCAGTGTTTCAAAATCTGTATTTCATCCAAATAATGTCGTATCCAAGGAATATTTATTTACCATACTTTGTCAAAATTACTTTATAACGGTAAATTATAGAAGCCTAGAAATTATATAGTATGATTTAGTATACCACCGTGTTCCAAAGTACTGTTTTCATTGGAAATTTCCTATTTAGAAGCATGTATTATAAGTAACGTTT
This sequence comes from Calotriton arnoldi, assembly GCA_963921515.1. Taxonomy (NCBI): domain Eukaryota; kingdom Metazoa; phylum Chordata; class Amphibia; order Caudata; family Salamandridae; genus Calotriton; species Calotriton arnoldi. The sequence goes on from CAWUFW010000142.1 coordinate 2,635,751, forward strand.
TACAGGTCATCATATGCACGACACTTGCCCTCATGGTGGAGGATAGGCTTAAAAATTATCCATAAACTGAATGAGGTGAAGCCGTCTGTCTGTGCTGCCTGTAGGTAGACCTATTGTTCTGAATGCATAACATATACTTAGAGTGAGGTTTGCATCACTCTCCTTCCTCATGATTGGATGGCTTTGTTGTCTGCTCTTGATTCATGACTTTTATCCCTATTCTTTTTTGCTTGTCTGACTCAGGAGCATCTTAGTCACACAGTGTTGGTATTGGATAAGTTGTATCCTTCCATGGCATACTCGAGAGGCTCGTTTTCAATTTGTTTTTGGGCACTCCATGGATGTGCATGTGTTACCTTGCTCTCCCCTTTACACTTTATATTGCACTCTCTTTTTGCGCCCCCCACCGCTTCCATATGCTTTCTGGTCAACTTCCTGTTTTGCACACCATTCCCTTTAGTTTTCTTTTTTTAAACTTTTAATTTACCTTTTTATAATGGCCATTTACCATATTAAAATAGTATTTGAAAATGATCACCATGCGAGAAGATGCATGTGCATGCTTGTCTCATGATTCACACATGTACATCTATCAATATGCATGCATCACAATGCACACGTGTCACATTGCAATTTCGCACATCGGGCTATCTTGAAATGGGGTTCCTTTACTAGGAAACTCATACCATTTAACATGTGTTCACATTCGGTTACTAACAAGCATTGACAAAGCAAAGCTAATAGCTTGGCTTTTTAAAGTTGAGACCTTTTGTCTATACCAATGCTTGTGGTAGCCTGCAGGGTGCATATAATCCTTCCCTCCAAACAAAATCCACTCTGAAGTAGATGAGATAAAAAGGCATGATTCTGTGCCGAAATATCAGAAAACTACTATGTTTGTGCTGGCGCCGCATCACTGACAGCCTGCTGTTTCTGCACTTATTACTGGCTGCCCTCCGCCAGTAAGAACTGGTTAAATGGCCTGCTGCTTCAGTAATTCTAATTGACTGCCCTCACAATTCAGAAGGTTTTTGTGTGATTTGACAGTTCTGTTTGACAGTCAATCTGAAAGGCAATGCACAGGTTCTGTTTTAGACACGCATCCCGTAGCATAGGAGGGTTGGAATTATCATACCGGTTTGTACCTGGCTGGAATGTTCTGTTTTAAATTTTGTTGTGTGGAAGTGAATCCAGAAATTACAGATTCACCTAGTAATTCACTTCTGAATTTTTGCATGCAGAAAATTGTGACCACCCCCACTCATGGTCTTATATCATGCCAGCACAATAAAATTTATAGGACCCTGTTTCTAAGTTACCTATTGTGTATGCTCCATATTACAATAGTTCAAAATTCCTTTTTTGGACTAGAACTTGAAACCTTTGATCTATGTTCAGAAATTCTGAACAGCATCCTGGATTTCATATCTAAATAGTGATCTAGGATTAAATAGAAAAAAGCATGTTTTTGAAAGTCAACTTTTGAGAATTGTTTTATATCATAGGCTTTTTCGTACACCCCTTAAACCACAAATGTCTCATAACCATTTCCATTAAATTTAACAAACTTTACCTGAGCATATAATCTACTAGGACCATGAGTATACTAAAAACACAAATCTTGCCTTCGATTGTTATTAAAGTGTTCAGGATGTACCTATCAATTGGACTTGAGCAGAAACAACAAATAGATATTTGATGAGTATTAAAAAAACATGAGATGCACCGTACACCATAAACAAATAACTAGTACAACTTTGATCTCTATCTGGCCAAAATTAAATGGGCATTAAGTAAAAGAGAGGTATAAAGTCCACTTTGTAAACTATTTTTGTGCTTATTTATGCAGTGTTCTCTGCCCTATGCATTAGAGCACGTTACTGCGTTGTTAGTTGCATCTCACATAATGGAGCATAAAGTAATGTACATTTGCTTAAAGGAATATATATGGAAGACATATGTAGATTCATTTTACACAGTTGCTATATGGGGAGGGGGTAACTTTCAGAAGAGCACTCATCCATTTGTATATTTATCTTTCATTTAATGGATGGTTCAAAAAAGTGATCATTTTTGTAGATATTTGTCAAGTGTTCCTTTATAAATAATGCTACTTTTTTAAGTCAGGATCAAAAGAGTACAGATGACTTGTGTTCCCCTCTCCTGTCTAAGACAGCCAGACAATCTGTTTCAAGGATGGTGAGAGACTTAATTTTAGAGAGCAAGTAGTACGTAATTTCTCAGTCAGATATATTGTAGTCAGCATTTATTGCACCTTTGTCCCATCAGATGCATTCAAACTGAGTAAAATACACTTGCACCAAAAAAGGTGGTGTACCCCAAACATCACAGAAACTTTCTAAATTTGACCTAAAACAAGAGGTGAAGCGGTTCTGACAAGTAAATCACTCTTCACTGAGGGGCCTATCACAAAGGTAAATCTACATGTGCAGATTTACTCCTAGTAAATGTACTCCTAGGGGCGATTCACAAAGGTAAACATATAAGTAAGTAAAGCAACATGTGTAAGTTTACTCTTACACTTTTGGGTAACTTTACTACTTTCGGCTTTTAGTGTAAAGTTACTCAAAACTATAGATTTACATGTCTTCAACCCCCTGAAACAGGGTTTGGACTCAAAGTTACGTGTGTAACGTTACTACACCCTAAAAGGAGCAGTAGTAAGTCAAGCACTACACATAAACAACCAATGATGCTGCAACATCCATCCATAGGAAATAATAGAGGTAGGGAATTAAAATAGAGCCCCCATAGGAATTAATTATAATTTAAAATATATTTTGACCTTTTAAAAAAATATATAAATTAAACTGAATGTTAAAAAATACCTTTAAAAATAACTATTATTTAATAATAAAATTGTTTAATAAGCTTTTTAATAAAAAAATAAAACTCTAATTTTCAAAAGAAATTAAATTGATTTCAATCAATTCTATGCATTATTGCTTGTAATTTTGCATGAATAATTAAAAACAAATGTTTTACTTTAGAATGGATTTGTTTAAAAGAAATCTTTAATGTAGTAAATTAATTCACATTAATATTTAATCTAAAAATATTTCTACCTGGTTTTTCAAGTGTAATACGCTTTTTAATTTTCTGTGTACTTTACCATAGAGAGATTTATACCCCAGTGTTGGGGATCTCCCTATGGAAAATATAGGAAAAATTACAAAAGTTTATTAAACTTGAAAAAATATACATGATAAATATGTGTAAAATAATTAATAGTAACATCACTGAAAATAAATTGCCACTTAATTACTCAATCAATCCGATGTAAAATACATTACATAAATCTACTGAGCCCATCAACTGCAATTCTAATAATGTTTGAACAGCTGTATGTATGGATACCACGCACACACCTCGTCTAAGTGCAATGCTAAAAGAGGTTGTACCCATAGTCGTCAGCTTAGGTTGCCACCTTAAATTGTCATGATGCCCAATTGGCAAAGTAAGCAATTGTTAGAATATGAGGACAGTTGGTGTCTCTTGTATCAAACCCAAGTGGGCTATGTCACACCTAAATGAAGTAATCAAATGCAGAAATCATAATGAGAATGTATAAAGAAAATCCAATAGTCAGTTTCTTGACAATAGGCCAAACCATCATCAATTGCAGAAATCACAATGAGAATTTATAAAGATCATCCAATAGTCAGTTTCTTGACGATAGGCCAAACCATCATATATATCTAAAAAGAAATCAACATTACATTCATTTCTACAAACATCTGCTACAGGAAATGTACAGGAATTCTTTACAAGAAAATATGCAAGTCAATATTTCAATCATAAGGTTCTTTGGTGTTGTGGAGGATAATATATTTAGATTCTAGTTTCCTAACTACACTTCCTCTATCACCTCCTCGTGGCAATTTCGGGCCACTGTCAATAACTGTGTAGCGAAGATTTGAAACATCACCGTAATGGAATTTGTAAAAGTGTCATGCTGCAGGAAAACTCTTATCCACATTTTTAATGGCACATATATGATGTAATATGCATTTGTATACCTTTAGAATTGTATTGCTAATGTATTTCTTATTGAATGGTCAAGCCAACATGCAAACTGCAAGTTTTGTTTGACTTGTCAAATTTTGATTTATTCATTGAATCTTACTAGGAATGAAATATTCAATGTAGGACAGTCTTAACTGAGCTCACAAGCAAGACATTTATGACAACCTTTTCATAATTTCGGTGAAATTAACCAATCCCTGTTAGAGGGTGAAAATGTGTTCTTCACTAATTCATCCTTTACTAATCTTACTTTGTAATTGAATGTGTCGTAGAGGCCAATTTTCCAATTATGGGATCAACAGTTTATGATTTTATCTACTTGGTTGTACTGTGCATTGTAAGTGGTTATCAAACTGGGGCCTATATGCGATTTTGTTTTTTTCTTTTAGATTTAAGCAAAAGTTCCTCCCTGTTGATTGAAAATAAACCCAATCAGAAATAATGTTAAAGTGAATTAAATCATGTTAAATTGTTTACAATATAAATAAATGTAATTTAATATTAAATCTAACAATAAAACATATTTATTATTTAATTATAACATATCAAAGTCACCTTTTTTAATTTATAAATTAATGTAACTTCAATTTCTATTAAAATACATTTAAATTACTTTAAATTAAGTCCATACAACACTTTTAGTAGTTATTACTGCCTATCAATCATATTTAATTGTTTTGCTTTGTGTCTGAATTTATTTTTTAATTCAAACTTTAAAAAATATTTCTAATTTAATTTAATATATTAAAATTCAATAAACATTTAGTTAGAAATTAAGTTAATAATGCTGTAGCACTTTATTTATTTTGTACAATTAAAATAAATATATACAATTAATTTATAATAATATTTAACATAATATTATTCGTACTTTGTATTAAGTTTAATACACTTTTTTCTTTCCCTTATACCAGTGGTTGGCCATGTGTGGTGCTGGAGTTACTTGAATGTGTTGGCAGTTTCTTATAAAAGAAATTCTTAGAATAAGCAAGGATCCTTTTTTCAGGTTATACCCAAAATATTTCTCTTCATTCATCGAGTACCTAGGCATGGTTAAAACATTAGATTTGCAATATTTCTTGAAAACAATGTTTCATATATCCTACTGTTGCTCCTTTTAGGGTCCCATTCTGGCTGTAGTATCTTTAGAAGTGGTGCCTGTGAATAGCAATGGGCTTACTCATTTGTGGGAGTTTGCATGTTCTCTCCCTAAACCTATTCTTTCTCCATCCCAAACACCTCCTATTTAGTAGTAAGTATGCCCTTTTTTCCAGCTGCTCCCCCTAGTCCCTCCCACTCTCCCTCCCCCCTCCCACAGTGCTGTTTCTAAGATGGTGGTCTCTTCAGGGAACTCTTCGAAGATTCCCAATCCAAGATGCAGTAGAGTCTGTTCATGTGATGCCAATTCCTATAAAGTTCGGATTGTCACTGACTTAAGCCCTTGCGCACTTAAGTACAAATGGTACCTGGGCTCCTTTCAGATGACTCACTTATTAGTCTCCTGCTGCATCATCAGTATCAATAGATATTGGTAGACGACACCTCACCCATGATTCTTTGTGGCATGCTTCATCATTGGTGTTTTCTTCCTATCTGAGTAGGTAAATACCACTCAGATGGACTCAACTATTTTTGGGAGTTTCTAAGAATTTTTTTCCTGATATGAGCCAGGATCTTTTTTTCTACAAAAAATGGCTTTGGTTATACTCAAAAGATGTCTCTATTATTAATCGGGTACCCTAGAAATGGCTAAATAATTAGAGCTGGGCTATGTCTTGAAAACACTGTTTCATATATCCTTTTAAAATTTGCCTACATATTTCAGATGTATCTGGTGCCTTACTTTGACACTGGCCTTCTTCAGATCTCGGTAGATCCCTAGGGAGATCTCTGCCCAAGCACTTACCCTTTCCTCAAGCAATGAAGAAGGGGACTTAGCAGACTTACTCAGCATGAAGTTCGTGACAGGATGGTCATGATCCACATAGATAATAGAATATCCTTCTTTTATATGAGGAAGTACGAGGGATCCACTTCTCAATGCTCAAACCAGAGTGTTTCCTTGCACCATTGCTAGCCTTATCCTTGCAACTAAATAAGGAAATAAATCACTGTTCCTTTGTTGCTACAATCTCACTGCTCTCAGAACAGTTTTGGTGGCGATGAAATGGCTGTTGCATCGTATACTCTGGGCCTGGGATCACAATCTTTCTAAATTCTAATTCTCATCCCACTCTATTCCACTTAATCCCACTCCACTATATACTGACAACATTTAATGTCAGGAAAAGAGTTATCCGACTGGAGTGCCAGCAGTCTAATAACCTGGATCCTCATACCTAATTGTGATTTGAGCTCTTGCTGCGTCATAACCTCCCAAAAAGCCATGCTGAATCATTGTGCTGAGTCTTGGCTACTGGTGAGGTGTGGCAGCATGCTGGTGCACCCCATTTCCTTTTTGACCACCATTGAGTGCTGTTTCTAGATCATAGGCCCCACCTGGGCCTGTCCCAAGATTTGACCCCAGCATCTTTGGAGTGGATTTTATTTCCTGGACTCAGCTATGTAGCCTGAACCTTTCTGTGGATTAGATATCTGCAGTTGGAGTGAGGCCATAATCTGTCCTAACCTAGCTTGGATGCCTCCATGTCCTATTATGAGGAAGGACACTGTTGTTCCCATGGGGAGAATCTGATGTGTCCAGCCTCTGGCCTGCTCCATGGTGCATGGGCCTGAATTCTTGTGGGACCAGAGCCACATGGGTCGTGTCTGCGACTAACCACTAGTATATGGTTTCATCTGAAGGGGCCTTTCAGTTGTAATGTTACCCCTGTGCTATTCTCACCATGGCAATCCACTCTGCCTTCTCTCACTTGATGTCTGGCAAGGAACAGTTATATTCTGTTTTACTCTGACAGCATAATTTATATGGCACTGAATGGGAAAATATTTTATTGATACTCCCCTCCCTTCTACTGATGTTTATAGTGCTGGTGGCCATTTTGATTGCCTCAGTTTAGTGCCACTGAACAAGGACTACACCACATTAAGATGCCTATTCTTGGCCATTTTGCTTATCTGTACTTGCCTGTACTTGGCCTTCCTGATTGCCTGTATTTTGCTTTCCTGGATGCCCAACTGGGCTAAGCCTGAAAGGAGACTGAGGTCCCAATTACAAATGGCTACTTAATGGGAATTCTGAGACCCATTGGAGTACCTCAGATCTGTTGACATTCACCAGGTGATTTTGGCTGCTAGAAGGAGCAACAAGGTCCATGTGAAAGTCCAAAGCAAAATGAGGAATTACCAGGGAATCAGAACCTACATTCTCAGGGTGGGAAAATACTAGGCTATTTACTATAATGAGGTCCAGAGTCTTTTGGCCTGCTGGAAATGTGTGTAAGAAGAGATAAGTCTACAACTTTTACTTGTTTGCATAATTATTTATTTTGTCTTGCAGGGTATCCTTGCAATAGGTGGACTTTCATATGCTGTCACAATACATGAGTGATCTGCTCTCCTTGGTACTCTAAGCAGCTGTTTTAATTGTGATGTATACGTTTCTTCCTGTGTTTTTTAATGCATTAATAGCTATATTAGTACAATATTTTTAATAACGTTTTTGCAATCTTTTCTAATATTTTAATTAGTATCTTATGTTTTATCCGCCCTTTATTGTATAGTTTCCTGTGTTTACAGGCCAGTCCATATACATTAAGATGTATTGTTTTCATAGGTTATTGACCTCTCTCTTAATTTTGTAGAATGACATGGTCTTTCACCTCCTTATTCACACCCCTCCTTACTGCTTCTCATCTTATCTTCCCTTTTTCTCTTCCCTTGTTCCTTTCTTAATATGGATTACCGAAAATATTCCTCTCCTGGGTCATAACAAAATAAACTTCTATGCTAATCTTCTCCACATCATGACTGAGGCTGTAAATCAGATACATAAAGCTTTGGAGGTAACTTGTCAATAATGGATATTTTGGTAATGAAAATATCAGAATTAAGTAAAAGACCAGAAGGTTCTGGTACTGCTGTTCCTAATACCCCAGCCGCAACCGAACATTCTTTTTGATTTGTTGAGAGCTCAGCCACAAGTAAAACGGGACTAGAATTTACAATCTGACAACCAGGTTGGCCCCCAACGATCTTCAACATTCATGTCTCATTGTTGTCTTTAATTGTTTAATAAGCCACAAACCTTTACTACCCATACAACCAACGTGACGTTTGTTCTTTCATATTTAACGAAACAAGCACTTCTCTGCCACACCTGTAATCACTGGAAATAGTCCAATTTCCCAATATTTGTGAATCATTTTACTAAAGTCTTTGACTGACGGTCAAACCTCCCAGAATGCTCCTACAGGGTTACTAACAATGAACAAGTAAAAAACCGGTGGAAACTGGAATTTTGTTGCAGTTGTCCCCCCACTTCTTTGCCCCAATTAGAACTACTAGGTGCTGCTTTACGACTCTGACAGTGCACTGAAGCCTGCTAACCAGGCCCCAGTGCCAGTGCTCTTTCCCTAAAAACAAGGTAAAATGGTCTAATTGTATCACAATTGGCACAGACATTGGTACCCATGTAAGTCCCTAGCAAATGGTACCGCGGTACCTAGGGCATGGGTACTAAAGAAGGTCCCTAAGGGCTGCAGCATGTATTATGCCACTTTAAGGGACTCCCATACAAATTGCATGCAAGCTGCCAGTGCAGGCTGCGTGACATGGTGCAAACCATGTGTGAAAACACAACATGGCACACTCTCTGTGTGCCATGCCAAACTCACTGCATATAATATATGTAAGTCACCCCTACAGCAGGCCATGTAGCCCTAAGGCAGGGTGCATTATATTACATGTGAGGGTATCTGCATGAGCAGCTATGCCCCTGTGCTGTCTAGTTCAATTACTAGATGGTACAAGTGAACAGGGAAGCCATCTTAAGTATATGTACTGGGCACTGGTCAGTACGAGTTACCCAGAAAACATGATGGCTTTACTGAAACCTATTGTGTTTGGTATCAAACACCTTCTCTTAATAAATCTGTACTGTTACCAATACTAAATTTATTAGTGGTGCCCCCTGAAAAACCTACCAGTATCTAGTGTGCTGGCTGACTGGTATCGTCCAGCCTGCCACCAGAGACAAGTATCTGACCCCTTGCAGGTAGTCTCTCTGAGGTCAGAAACAATGCCTGCTCCGGAGGAAGGTGTTGACACCTACTTCAGCAGCATGGCTAGTGATTTAGCATATCAAGACCAGAAGCTTCAAAGTTCCTGCTGCCTTTGATATGCGAGCAGCCCTGGCTTCGCCCATACCTGAGAGATGCCGCCACCTGAGGCCCATTTGGCACCAGGACAGGTGGGAAATTGGATATGCAGTAGGCGTGTTGCACCTCCAAGCTAGTCACACCCTTAAGGTGGGCTACCTGATGTGCTCCGCGAAAGGAGGGATCCACCGTCTTGTTTTTGGTAGAATTAGGAACTCTAGGACAGGGATATGCCCACTCCCCACAGGAAAGTGGTCATATAGGGGGTGTAGTGACCCCAGGGATAAGTAGCTCATTGGCTAGTACCCAAACCCATGGAGGTCTGCCCAGCACTTCAGTGACCAAGTAACATCTCCTTTAGAGTGGAGGAGGCACTTCTCTGCACCAGTAGGTACTGACAGCATCTCCTGGTACAGCATTCTGTTGCCCCAGCCCCACTGAGGGAGCAGCAGCCCAAAAAGAAGTCTTTGTTGCTCCAGGAGGCCAGATCCGACTCTCTACTGAGTTTGGAGCTGCCAGGAGCCCCAGGAGCTGCCCAGCACCAATACCCTAGGTACTGGAGCCAGTTGCAAGCACCAAGGCTTGATTGTGTTCAGTCAGAACACCACCACTGCCAAAACTTACCTGCACATCAAGGGACTTCAAGAGAGGCCAGCTCCACACCAAGAGTGGCCCTGCTGTGTTTCTTTTCCCTCTTCTGTAGGTACACCAAGAATTGTGAGGGCCTATAACTCACCGAGCCGCCGGACAAAACACCTCTGCACCCGAGCTCTCCAGGCTGATCTCACATAAACCATCAGTGTCTCTGTGGTCCTGAGACCCTCAAGAGCTGAGCCCCCCCTTGGGTTCTGCCAGACTGGTCCCCCAGAACCTCTTTGGCGTCTCTTACTGGTACTTTTCCCCATTGACTTTAACGAGTAGCGTCCAAGCCAAGGCTACCATCGCGTAAAGCACCTCTGCACCCAGACACCCCAGGGCAGGAAAACTTGAACTGTTGGTGCTTTCTTGGACTTTGACCCCTACTTACCTTAAGTCCAGAAGAACAGTCCTGTAAGTCATCTGTAAGTGTGTCTATTCAGTGAATGTTTCTCCCATAGAAAAACATTACCGTGTACTAGGCTCATGCCTTAAATCTGACAGTTGTCATTTTCTACTGTTATTGCTGTAAACATTGGTAACATGTAAGGTACTTACCTGATTTCGATAATCTTGGTGTCTAAAATTATATAAAAATATATAATATATAAATTGGTCTTGAGTTTCTTCTTGAGTGTGTGTCTCATTTATTTTACAACAAATACTTAACACTACTTTCTGATAAACCTAAACTGCTTGCCCACACCACCACAAAGAGAGCATTTGGGATTATTAATTTAAACCCTGTAAGCCAATAAAGGTCTTCTGGACTTTCTACAAAGTATACCCTCCACAACCAAGGACCGGCATACATCAACCACTGCTTCAACTTCCACCTACTCTCCAGAAACCTGCGCTCTGCCTCCCTTCACCTCACTCACACCCCTCGCATACATCGAAGCCACATCAGAGGTCGATCCTTCTCCTACCTCATGGCTAGGGCCTGGAACAACTTCCCTCTTCACCTCCGGACCTCACCGTCACTGATGGAATTCAGGACTGGGCTGTTCAACTGAGCCCCAGCAGCACGATCCACAGAGCCTGGACACCATCATGGGTGATTAGCTGTGCTTTACTAATCTGGTTTGATGATTTGATTTTGGTGCACTACATAAAAAGCCAACTTCCTACAAAGGGCCTGATTTAGTTCGGTGGATGGGTACTCCATCACAAATGTGACAAATATTTCTTGCACCTACGTACATTATAACCTAATGCACCTATAATTATGTGAACAGGGTATCCATCACTTTTCTGTTGGAGTACCAATCCGCCAAACTCTAGATGAGACCCATATTTCCTTATATCACCCATTTCCGACAATTAAGGGCTGAAACTAATTGGACAAATGAGGCCGCTGCATTCTACAGTGACTTACGAGATGAGCTGAAATGTGCTTTGCCACTGGTAGCAAACAGACCTATAGAATGTGAGGTATTACAGATAGCAGTGCTACAACGTGAACAAAGGACTTAGAAGAAGACAACACCACAAAGGTTATCCAATTATCCAGGAAACATCCAATTTAGCAGACATTAGTGAAGAACCAATGCAGATTGGGCGAACACGCAGGGATTCATAAGTAGAAGAGAACGTAGGAATAGAGGGAGACTTTGGGCCTGGCTTAAAGTATGATGAGCAGGCTGCCATCCATCAAAGTGGCAGAGCTCAATACCTACATCACCCTGGCCAGACCCCTGCCCACCACATTTTGAGATCACCGCTGGCCCTGCAGTGATCTCTGTGCCTTCACTGGAGTCACCCCCACAGTGGTTCCTGTGAAGGCACTACAAGTTTGGTGAGCAGCCTCTCACCAAACCTTTTTAATTTTCAAAAATACTCAAAAACAAGAGTTTATTTGTGAAAAACAAAATACTAATACCCTGATACCCTGAGAGTTTTCTCCTAGTGTGTGTGGGTCTTTAGTATTTTTTTCTGGTACCCCTGCCAAACTCATAATCAGGCCCTTATGTCTTTGGTGTGGTAAAGGTAGCTATCTCATATGGAATTGCTCTTTGCTAAGGGGACTTGAGAAGTGTGTCTCTGAAAAGCAATCCCCAGACGAGCCTTTCTTCATCAAACGTTTTTGCTGTCAAAACTCATTTGAACTGATTTTCTTTCCCAACATAGCATTACAACATCTCAAGACCCTGTGAAAGACCTCAATAGATTGTCAAGCAACATAAGGTTCCAATAATTCAAAATACTTTTGCAAGACTTATATTTAGAATAGACGGAACACCTTTGGTCCCCAGAGATGTATGGTGGAAAACTGAAGCCATACTGATGACCATGGAAACTGGGTTTATAGAATCTTTCATTTTCAATATAGTTACATCTCATGTTCTCCGTTGTATTGGGAACCACTTGTTTCATATTGCATAAACTGAAGATTAACTGGTTTGAAGACAATATCACTATGACCTCATGGGTTTGGCATACTGCAAGCAAAGATGTTAGCTAAAACCAAGCAGACTTTGACATTTTTTGATCTGCAGGAACAACCAGAATATTTACATATACCTCCTACATATCAAGGCTTTTGAAATGTGTTCAGCAAGAAGGAGCGGATAGTCTACCCCCGCATAATGTGTATGACTGCTATTGACTGTCAACCTGGGGCCCAGATTCCAAATGATATCCATTAATATTGAAAGAAGAACTGATTCTGAAGGAATATTTTGAAGAGAATTTAGCCAAATACGCTATTCAGAAGAGAAACAGGTTAGGTTATCAACAGACCATTTAGTCATCCAAAATGTGTTCCTCGCTTTTTGGGTCTCCTTTCTATATTAGAACTGGTGGGTCCTGCTCTTGCCCTATTTAAACCTTCAGAAAGTTGGAAGATTCACCCTGTGTTTCATGTTTCTAGGGATACACCAGCACAGGTCAATCAACGGCTCAGACCTAGAACTCTTCCCGTGATAACAATCCTGGGTCAAAAATAATTTTGGTGAGGCAAGTCTAACTGTAGAATCTGAAAAGACCTTCTCCAGTACCTCAGAGCATGTAAGGGGTATGGTGCTTTGGGTAGGTTATGGGAGCCCATCTCTTTCATATATGCCCCAGATTGATCAGGGAATTTCATAAGCGACTTCCCTACAAACTATCACAGAAAACAGGGAATCTTGTGTGGCTGGGTACTCTCATGTCTCGACAATGGTCAGGAAGTAGCACAAAATGTAGACCCAACAAGAAATAAGAAACATAGAAGACATCGAGGACAATTTAAAAGTAGCAGTGTAATGAGAACAAGTTATCTTGCAACTACTTGGTTGTATGGTTACCGTATACCTCTTCATCTAAAACTCCCATATGACATTCCTTGGTCACAATAGTTCCTATACCATTTTTCTTACCATTGAGGGGCAGTATCAAGTTGTGTATGTACATGTATGTAAGCTAGAATCTAGAGGCAGAAATGTCCATGTCCTAAGTAATAAGGGGTTGTGACCCATTTAAATTTTAGAAAGTATTACTGCTTGCCAATGTATGTAAGACTTTGGATTTAGCTTGTTCTTTGAAACAGGGGCACTGGTGGATCATTATCAACAAATAACTCGGATGTAAACATAGTGCTACAGAACAGTTTGCTGTGCCAACACTATGATTTCAATGTTTTTCTTAAGTCAACTTGGCCGGCACACCTACCTATGCAACATTTCTCAGATTTGTCATTTATTGATTTCACAGCTTTACACCACTATGAGATGTGAAGGCACTCCCATTGATATCTGAGATAATTAGGCCCTCTTATTGGGAGTATATGGTATAGAAAGTGACGATAGAGAGATGGGGAAATGTTGATTTTATTAACGAAACTTAAAAATATTTTAACCTCTGCAAATGAATTTCCTGCATTAAACTCAAATCTTGAATTTTATTTCTAATTTGCTGGTGATTGCTGCCAAAGAAATTAAAATTTATATATATATATATATATATATATATATATATATATATATATATATATATATATATATATATATATATATATATATATATATATATATATATATATATACGCACACACACATATATATATATATATATATATATATATATATATATATATATATGTATGTATATATATATATGTGTGTGTGTGTGTGTAAAAGCTTAATAAAGTAGACATTTCTGTGAACCATGTTGCCTATTGTTATCAAGTGTTAGGTATGGTAAATGAAGCGTCAGGCTGATAAATAGGCATTGCCAGCAAATCAAATAGCGATAGACTATTAAACTAACAATCCCCCAGTGGAGGAGATGAGCAGCATAGTTGGCCTCCATCATATAATCCAAGAAGTGTATTGGTGAAATGTGTATATCTACTATTACCACCTCAAGAATTAAAACCTGGACAGCCAATCAGAATGCTTTCTTTGTGGGCTACAACTACCAATATAGGCCCGCTCATAGAGAATTCAAAAGCTGCCAGCTTCCAACACCCCCTTGTTTACTACTTTTTCCCTGACCTCTTGGGTCCAGGCTTGACCTCACAAGAGCTGTTTTCTTTACACCCTTATTGCCCATATCTACATGGGAATAGCAGCTGGTAATTACCTCCCCTCATTGCGGGCCTTTTCCTGCGTCTAGGTCTCTTACGTGCGGGGACAGTTATTTAACAGCCCCTGTCACACTTAGAGCCCACAGGTGTGGGCATTGACGACTAACTAGAGCCATTTAGTTCCTTAAAGCCCCCTCCCCCGACAAAAGCATGATTATCTTTAGACATTTAAGGCAAGGTACAGTAAAGCAACTTCAACTGATGTTAAAAATACGAATACATTCCTGATCTGAAAATGAAATGTAAACAAAGATACTTACCTACCAATAAAATAAGATTGTTCACAACTTTTCATAAGTCACGGCAACAGTTAGCATAACATCGTATAGAGATCAGGATTTCCCATAAGGGCCATTAACGTGATGAAACTCTGGTTGCCCTGATACAGCAGGGTGAGTGCTAGAAAGAATAGGTGTGAGTGATTGGGAGATTAGGAGTTCATACTGGAAAGCTTGGTGGAATAGAGAATAGAGAAGTTGGCTGTTTGCATGAATCTTGCGCTGTGGAGTTTGTGAGGCTTACATAGTGGGGTGAAAAGGTTTGAGGGACAACATGAGTAGAGGTGGTGGAGTGATTGGTCAAGTGAGTCTATGGCAAGAATAGGTGTAAGTGTAGAAGTAAGTGTAAGTTGTGGGGTAAGTGAGTGGAAGGGGTGGAGGGAGTTGCAGGTGTTATAAAGACCAGAGTGAGTGAGTGTGGGTCGACAGGTGTGAAGTAGGCACATTAAGAGGAGTTTTACATAGTACTGTACACCAAGCACAACTTTTTGGCAGATCGGGGCCAGAAGGCAGGTGGCAATCCAGCAGGTTGGTGCACCATGTGGCACGGTTGGAACAAATCAATGCATGAAAAACATGTTTGCTTTGGCATTGAAGACATTACACATATCTAGGAACAGAGTGGTGCACGAAGAGCAGAACTGAAAGCATTTAGGAAGAGCATAGTTGAAGCACTCTTTGCTGTTGGGTTGATCTCTAAATATCATAGAATGGGAAGACTCTAAGAAACACTATAAAACTTATATTAAGAAACTCTGCACTGTGGAATATTATTTTATCATATTATAATATATGGCGTTGATGAAATTAGTAATTCTATTTTAAGCTTTAGTTCAAAAGAACCTCACTAACTGCAATATTACATACATGCAAATGTAAAAAATAATACAGGTCTTAACATTTTTAAAATGTCTGCAAAAAATTATCGCATCAGCTTTGTTCAATAGATAAGTAGTTTGGTAATGTTCACAATGTTCTAAGTAGCAAACATCATATTTAAAATGTGTAGGTGTAATAAAAGTAGGATATAAAAACAAATCATGGATGACATCTTGAATTGGATATTTACACAAATTACAATGTTTGTCGCTAGTGGTGTGTGCTCTAAGCCATACATTGCCTCTGTAAGAAAACGGAGTATTAGTTGAGGGGGGTGAGAACCCATCTCAATTAATAATCTCAGTCCTTGTCTGGGTGAACCACTAAAGTCACTAACTAAACATCTGCTTACCCCTCTGGGAGATTGGCACAAAAGCAGTCAGGCTTAACTTAGAGGCATTGTGTATAGCATTTATGTAGCACTTAAACAGTTATAAAGTGAAAACACAACACAAAAAAATTCCAAAACAAATTTAGAGTATATTTTAATAAATATAAAATAATTTTTAAAAAATGCACCAAAACAATAAAAATACTAGCAGAATTGGAGCTATGAATTTTTAAAGTTTAATCATGCCAAAAATCACAGAGTGACAACTACCGACTGCGATAGAGTGCGGGTCGGATACAGGGACAAGGTTCGTACCAGTGGAAAGTTTACTTTCAGACTTAGAATTTTTTATGGAGAAAAGTGGTAGTCAACGAGTCGACGGCAGGGCAAGCTGTAAGCTGGATCTGGAGCAGGGGTCAATGAACGCGGGTTGCTGGAGGGCTTGGTCCCGATGCAGTCGTCAACGAAGGCAGGAAAGCTCTGAGTGGCTGAAGTCTTTACCACGGATGGCCTCAACGTCGAGGGGTTGCTGCTCAGCGTCGGTCCTGATGAAGTCTTTTAGTTTTGGACTTAGAAACTTTTCTAGAAGTCAGAACTTCTTCAGCAGGGCAAACCAGCAAGCTAATGCTGACCGGATATTCGACATCAACAGCTGCAGTTTCAACAATGTCCCGGTCTCTTGCAGTTTGGTGACAGGAGGCGTACACTCTAACACAAGCCAAAAGTCCAGGACCTGGGGGCACAACCTGGGGGTTAGGACTCACTGCAACAAAGACCAGCAGCAGAGTCCAGGACAAGTTCAACGCTCTCTGCTGGGCAGTTACAGGAAAAGGCCTCTGGAAGCTCTTTGTGTCCCTGTAGCTGAAATAGGAGGTTAGCCAACTGACCCTTGGTGTCACTTCGGGGGTCCTGGGATTAAGCAAAGGAGGTTCAGTCTTCCTTAAGGATTCAGAGAGCAGGGTATTCCTTCATCTGATCTTCACAGGATCAGGAACATTCGGAGAGAGTTACTGGGGATGCCACTTTTATGCCCAGAGCCAGCCTGTGAGTGGGGGAAACTCTTGGCCATATTCTAACCATTGGGATAAAGGTTCCCAGGGGTGGTTGTACCCAATTGTGCAGCACTTCCTGAGTGTTTTACTGTAAGCTATCCCACAGTGCTCTTCTCTACCTAAATGCAACATGACAGAGCCCTTCTTCCCCTGGTCTGAGCTCCCTGTGCCCACCCAGAGGTGTGGCTATGATAATGGGAAAACCCTCTTTTGTGGTCACCTCAAACCAGTTCTGTGGCTGCTCACCCATCCCACTGGGTTTGGAGCCAAGCTGACTAGGAAGACAAAGTGAGGCAGGCATAGGTGTGAGGTACATCTCCCAGTGACAGGGTAGGCACACTTTGATGCTCAGGAAGGGGCTGGGCACATTACTCCAAGGCATCCTGCTCAAGGAAGAAAAACATCTCTCCACACCCAAGCACTGTCTGGAAACAATACACATAGCACCTCAAGAGAGCCGTTAACAGGTGATACCTTACAATGGCAGAAAAGAACATGGTGGCGGGGTAACAAGGGCCCCTTGTGCCTCTGAGCCCTGGGATGCATGCCCTGGGATTCATGCTGGGGGGCTCAACATGTGCTCCCCTGTATGCATGCCATGCAGCAACTGTTTTTGGCGTTCCCATTGCGGTGCCCATTTTCAGGGCACCGCCGTGTGAACGTAAAAAAAGTCCCCCAGACACGAGAATAACTCTTAATCCGACGGGCGGCCTGACCACGGGTTTGGCAGTGTGGTAGTGCGGCAGACCCGGCGCTACACCGCCAAACTCATAATCAAGCCCTAAATTAGAATTTAATTTATTATTAAAATGAATCCTTGAATCATGGTTCTAGGTAGGAATTTTTTCAGTGCCTTCAGAATACCAAAGCATATTCCCAATAGTTTTTTGATCTGAGGGCCAAAGAACAATTTTTCATCAAACCAGATGCCCAAGTTCTTAGTAGGCCCCCTGTGGGGCGGAGGCAGGGGAGACTCGTCAGGCCAAAATGTGCGCCAATACTGCGGAGGGAAGTTACCGAAGAAGAGGATCTCTGTCTTGTCCTCATTGCACTTCAATTAGGCTAGTGTTAGCCACTGAAAGAATGCGGTCAGGCAGGATTTAGCATAGGTACAACTGGACTCACTTTTATTCCAAGAGAAAAGGAGCTGAGTATCATCAGCATAAGAGATGACTTTGGCTCCAAGTTTATCTGCTAGCTGAATGAGGGGGGATACATAGATGTTAAACACTAGGGGGCGCAATACAGAGCCTTGAGGAACCCCCGTAATCAGATTCTGGGGGGCAGCCGCAAAAGGCGGGATCCAAATTTGCTGGATTCTACCCTCCAGATAGGATTTAAACTAGTTCCAGGCTGACCCTACCACGCCAATTTACCGGAGGCGGGCCAGGAGCACGGCATGTGGGACGGTATGGAACGCAGCCTATAGATCCAAAAGGATCAGGGCAGCCTTGCCCCCTTAATCTAAGGTTTCACGTATGGCCTCAGATATTTCAACCAGCGCTGATTCCATGCTGTGTGAAGATCTGAACCCTGATTGGGCCGGATGTAGAAGTTCATGCAGTTCAACAAAGCCAGATAGTTCTTTGTTGACCTGTTTTTCATGGACCTTAGCTACAGCTGGAAGAAGGGAAATGGGGCGATAGTTAGAGGGCAGTGCAGAATCCAGTGCAGGCTTCTTGAGGAGGGGAACAATTATAGCCTGTTTCCAGGCAGGAGGTAAACTGGCTGACGATAAGCATAAATTGAGCAGGGTATTAACCACAGGGTTAATAACCTCCATAGCACCTGCCAATAGTTAAGTCGGGCAGGGATCAAAAGGGCGAGCCAGATTTAAGAGTTTTTAAGGCTGCCAGTGAGTCACTCAAGGATATGGCTTCAAATACCTCCAGTTTAACCGGCGGGGTGGGAATCATCACAGTAGGAGAATCCATTACCAACAGCTAGCTATCACAGGCACCAAAATTTGCCTGTATAGCACGAACCTTGTTGATAAAAAACCTTGAAAGTTCCTCGCACCATTCCTGTGACGGTGCATGGACACTAATCTCTGCTTTGGGGGGGAGATAGCCCTTAACAATAGCAAAAATGTCTTTGGCCTTATTACCAGAATGGGCGATTCGCTCCGCATGTTGAGGTTGTGGGATTTGACTATGTCGGCTAGATGTGTCATGTAGGTGTTGAAGAGGGTGGAGCTGAGGGATAAGCCTTGAGGGATGCTGCAGATGGTGCTCTTGGGTTCTGATGTGAAGGGAGGTAGACAGATTCTCTGTTCATCCTGCGAGGAACGATGCAATCCATCTCAGGGCGTCTCCCTGGATCCTGATGTGGTGCAGTCTCTTGATAAGTGTTGGTGAGATACGGTTTTGAATGCTGTGGAGAGGTCGAGGAGGATCAGGGCCGCCGATTCTCCTTTGTCGAGGATGGTGCAGATGTCATCAGTGGCAGAAATCAGGGTGGTGTTGGTGCTGTGGCTGGCATGGAAACCGGATTGGGAGGCGTTGAGTAGGTTATTTCTCTCCAGTTGTTTGGTGAGCTTCTGGATTATGGCCTTCTCGAGGACTTTGGCGGGTAAGGGAGGAGAGAGATGAGGTGGTAGTTATGGAGTTTGCTGGGGTCGGCTGAGGTTTTTTTGAGGAGGGGTCCGACTTCTGCATGCTTCCAAGTGTCTGGAAAGATGGCTGTGGCGATGGATGCATTGAGGATGGTGGTGAATTTGCGACTGTTGTCCTTGCCTCCAAACTAGAAGAGTTGATGGGGGCAGGGGGCCATTGGTGCTCCAGCGTAGATGGAGTTCATGATGGCTGTAGTGTTCTGAGTGGTGAGCTTTTCCTATGTGGTGAGTGGCTGGTCGTGGGAGGCTTCCGTTGGGGCAAGGAGGATGTGGAGGTCAGTGGGTTGGAGCTTGAAGTTCTCGTAGATAGTAGATATCTTGTGAAAGTGGTCAGCTAGAGTGTCACAGAGTTCCTGTGAGGGAGGGATCATGTTCTGAGTGGCCGTATGGCAGGAGAACTCTCTGACGATGCTGAAGAGCTCCTTGGTGTGGTTGATGCTTGCTCCGATGCGGTTTGCTAGGGCTTCTTTTGTGTCTTTGAGTTGTTGGTGATATTTTTTGAGGGCTGACTTGAAAGTGGCTCAGTTTGTGGTGTCTCTGCTGGTGCGCCATCTTCTCTCCAGTTGTTTACAGTCACATTTCATTGCCCTGAATTCTGGTGTGTACCAGCTGGCATGTTTGATGGTTCTGCGGGTTTTGGCATGTTTGATGGGGGTGACTCGGTCAGTGGCACTGGTGATCCAGGTGGTTAAGTTCTGGACTGGGTGGTGTTGAGGGCGTCCATTCATTTGGGTCTGTGCCACCTTGTTCCAGCTGTTGAAGGGGGATTAATGGCAGCTGGTGGCAGTGCATGGCGAGCCTGTGATGGTGAAGTGGACAATGGAGTGCTTGGTCCAGGTGAGTTCTGTGGCATGGCTGTATTTGACTCTGTCGCTGACTGTGAAAATAGGGTCTAGTGTGTGTTCTGCTCATTGTGTGGAGTTGGTGACCAGATGAGTGAGACTGATGTTGCCATGGCAATACAGGAGGTTGGCAGAGTGAGTGACTCTGAGGGCGTCCATGTAAAAGTTGAGGTCTCCGAGGAAGATGTAGCGCTTGAACTTGATGGCCAGTGGGGTGATGAAGTCGGTGATGGCATCGCAGAAGCTTGTGCGTGGTCTTGGGGGTCTGTAGGTGAGGATGCCTTTGATGGTTTTTTGTTATCGGTGTGGTGTTGGAAATTGCGGTGTTCCATGATCAATGTGGTGCAGTCTTTGGTGGTGGTGCAGCGGATTGTTTCTTTGTGCATGATGGTGATGCCTCCTCCATGTTTGTTGATGTGGTTCCTGTGTGTTATCTTTTAGCTGTTGGGCGTTGCGGTGGCAATGTTGGGGGCGTGAGGGGTTAAGCCAGGTCTCCATCTTAAAGATTACGTTAGGGCCAGGGTGGAAATGGTGTTCCAGACTTTGGTGACATGTTTGCAGAGAGATCAGGTGTTGAGCAGGAGGCATTGAAGTGCTTCTGGGGCTCTTGCGGTCGGAGGAGAGGGGGAGGTGTGGGTTTCTGTGGGGGGTGCTGAGGCCTCCATTAGGTAGTTCCTGTGAGGGGTGTGGGGTGCTGAGTGGTAGAAGGCAGGAACCGAGCGGCAAAACGGCGGGAAACGAGTGGTGAGGTGGGTTGGCTGGCTTTACAATAGTGGGAAACAGAAACAGGAGAGAAAAGGAAAAAGGGCAATAACAGTCCAAAATACAGGCACAAGTAAATAAAATGGTGTAATGGGCAATACTGACTAAACAGAAATAAAGGCTGACTGACCACAAGCGTTAAACTCGACAGGAACAGAGGCTGTCCTTAGGAAAACCGAGGATAGAGGAATACACAGTGCAGAGAGCGGCAGGCGTCAGGTGTCGGTGAATAGGGAGAGAGTGTTAGCAGTGGCAGACCTTCTAGACTGAACGGGGAACTGGTACAGGACCTGCTCAATAGGGTTTGGCTGCGGCTTCGATTAAGTAGTCCACAGAAGAATTGAAAATTTTAAAGTTTCCACTGAAAACTTGTGAATGCCAATAACAAATTATCAGGGGATGATAAACATGCATTGTAATGTTGATCAATTAATTATACAGAGAGAATAAGAGCACCTTGTCATACAGTAGAATATAATATGATATTGCCTTTGAGGCAAGCCAGGAAATATAAATTAGATAAACCCTAAAATAATAATGAAGTAAACTAAAGACTTAAGTACTTAGCACTAATCTATGAAGGTCAATTCAACTGAATGGATAATATACAAAATGAAAAACCTGGTACTACTCCCCATAACATCTTACCAAATTTTGTTGAGCATAATTTGACTTGTAGAGAATAAATGTGTTTTGCATCCAAAGATTACCCTATGGAATACTACCGTGATGAGATTTAACTGATTGGAACAAGGCCTGAGATCACCTAAGAGCACTTCATGGCAAGCTTTTTTTAAAATTGTTTTTTAATATAACATGTGCATGCAGTAGATTATTATTAGATGCCCTCTATTATAGTTGAAGCAACTATCAACTGAGCAAGATGATTGAAAATGTGTCATACATTGCAATTGCCTACTCGATATTATCTTTCCAAAACATTTATTAGAGTGACTCTAAGACAGAATATAAAAAATGGTCAGGTAAATATACTGAGAAAGGTACATCTAAGCTTGAATATCTTACTAGTGATTTTTTTTTAAGGGGAATGTCCTTAGTTATATGACAGAGATCCCTGCATATAAAACACCCTAAAGGGGAATGGACACGAATCGAGATATCTATATACCAAAAAGTAATGCGAAGGACAGAGTTGTTGTGTGTCAGAATATCGTTAGCAAAAATATCATCTGACAGAAATATTGTATCCTAAAAATTGTTTCAACAAATATTGTCCCACTTGCTGCAGAGTTTCTAGAATCGACTCCATTGGTGGATGTTTATGTAAACTATGTTTAGGACTCACATCCTCAATTCCCTTTTTGTTGACCCCCCCGATGCTCCAGCTGGCACCCCACTCCCTACCCACACCGTCGACTGCCTACGTGCGGGAAATCACATGACGCATGCATGGTATAAACTAATATTGTGACGTGGAATGTGAGGGGCATGCACACACCTAATCGCAGGTATTTGGTATATGCATATCTGCAACGCAGACATGCACACATTGGTTTCTTGCAGGAAACGCATCCAACCCAGATTGAAGGCATGGGGCGATGATATGGATTAAGGTAGGCGTCCCACACACAGCAGAAGAGGTGGTCACAGACCCTGAAGGTAGATACGTCTTTGTGAGAGGCAAGCTAAACGGACAGGAGATGTTAATGGGCACCATAGACGCGCCAAATGTAGACAAAACCGCATTTCTTAGAAAACTCTCAGGGGTACTCGCCAAATAGAGTGGACTCCCCTGGTTGTTGGGAGGGGACTTCAATGCCGTCCTAAACGCAGAGCTAGACAGATCGTATCTGACCCTAGCGCGCACAACAGCGACCTCCAATGCGCAAGCCCTGTCGGACTGGCTTGCAAACTGGGCACTGATAGATATCTGGCGCACCCTTAACCCCACACTACGCGTCTACTCATTTCACTCTATTGTGCACGATCTGCATGTTAGGCTGGACCACTTCGTAGGGTCAGCTGCTCTTCTCCCACTTATCAAACAAATTGAATACTTAGGTCGCACGCACTCAGACCACAACCCCCAAAACATACAGCTCACATGGGACATAGGACACCCCGATCCCTACATGGCACCTGCAGCCAACAGCGCTAGAAGATCCAGCATTCCGCACCTCACTAGGAACAGCAATGCTCAAGCACTTTGAGATCAATGACCACTCCACCAACGACCGCCTCCTTGAATGGGACACCTTCAAAATAACCCGGGGAGGGCATTGCTTGGTGGCCACCTGGAGCATACGTAAACAACTAAGCGCGGCACTCAGCAGTGTTGAAAGGCAACTATTGGACCTAGAAGTTAAGCAGGCAGAAGGGAGTGGGAGCGATAGGAAACTAGATAAACTACGGGCGGAACATGCTGATCTAAGAGAGCAGCTCCGATGCCACAACTATGCAGCGCACTCAGGGCACGCACACGCCACTGCAGACTGTGCGGGCAAAATGCTAGCATGGTTAATATGCCAGGAGCAGGCACGCCACCCAATAGTTGCCTTGTGAACGGACGCGGGGCTGACTGTATACAGGCAACATGAGATACACGAGGCACTAACGAAGCACTAAACTACAGTATACCAGTCCAGGGGACTGCAGACAGTTCACCGACTCACCCTGTTCTTAACACTGAAACACCTACCAGAGGAAACACCTGAACGAGCCTATCATGACCAAGGAAATTCTCTGCGCGATAATGGCGCTGGAAAGTGGTAAAACTCCGGGACCAGATGGATTCCCAGCAGAATTCTACAAGGCCTATGCTACCATGCTTACTCCCTACCTGCATGAATTTTATAAGATGGCCATCAGTGAACGTCGTCTCCCTCCTTCAATGAATGAAGCCAATTTGGTATCATTGCCCAAACCTGACAAGGACCCTATAGACCTAGGCTCGTACAGGCTGCTGGCACTCCTCAAGGTCGACTACAAGGTGCTAGCAAAACTACTGGCAGACCGGCTTGCGTGGGCGGTCCCCACTCTGGTTCACCCAGATCAGAATTGGTTTGTGCCCTCAGGAAGCACATCCCTAAATCTCAGGCGATTCTTCAGGGTCGCCACCTATTCGACCACCCAACGGCCAAGAGCGCGCTGCCTCGTATTAGACCTCGAAAAAGCATTAGAACGGGGGTTCTTATTCACTGTGCTAGACAAATACAAACTAGGAGACTCCTATGTTTCAGCTACTATACAGCGCTCCCACTGTGGGAGTCAAAACAGGCCCCTACATGTCGAACCCGCTGAACGTCAGGAGAGGGACGAGACAGGGATGTCTCCTATCCCCCCACTGGCGGAGGCAATACGTTCCGGGGTAAATGAAGGCATCCTGCTGGGAGACAGTTAGAATACAATTTCATTGTATGCTGATGACCTCTTGGTATATATAAGGGACATCCACCGCATTCCGCAGAACCTGGCAACGATCTTAGACAACTTCACTTCCATATCAGGGCTGCACGTTAACGCTTCTATATCCAGCCTATACACCTTCAGCGGACATTGCGAAGATCCCAGCTACGTACTCAATAGGACGCGAGTCCGTTGGTGCGCGGACACATTACGATATGTCGGAATCCGGATATACCAGAACCCAGCGGACCTGAAAGACGGAAACTTAGGCAAGGCCCTGACTGCAATCCGATCACAATCGGCATTTTGGAGCACACTCCCACTGTCGGTGACAGGGAGAGTAGCTTTAGGAAAAATAGTAATACTGCCCTGACTATTATATTATTTCACGAATCTCCCGTACTACATCCCATCATCCTTTTTCCGCCCCCTGGAAAAGTTAATTAAAGATTTCATATGGGGTAACTCCAGGCACCGGGTGGCAATCCACAAGCTTTACTTGCCTGTAGATCAGGGAGGCTTAGCAGTCCCACACTTAAAACAGTACTATTTAGCGGCTCATCTACAATGAATATCCAGGTGGCTGGCGGAACGCCACAACGGAGTCACAGCAACAACGCAGCTGCCCCTACCTGCCACAGAACTAACAGCACTATTCCACCCTTGCTCAAAAACCAAGCCGCCAGACTCACTGCTACTGACAGTAGCGCACAGATGTTACCGCAGAGCACTTTATATCACCCGCAAAGTTGTCCCATATGCACCAGTGGGTGGGTGCCTCTGGGTACACCCAGAGGCACCAAAATCACCACGGCAACAGAGCTGAAGGACTGGCACGAGGCTGGGGTGCAAGACATAGGAGACCTATACTGCGAAGGCGCACTAATCCCATACACGACACTGGTGGCAGAGGCGGACTTTCCCCCCGGCCGGTTCTTACTCCACTGCTCCCTACTGGCGGCACTTACCACTATATGGGGAGACTTAACAGTTGAGCCAACTACACATCTCACAATACACGTCGTGGGACGGGGGGCACCTTACTAAATGGTTCGCTGCATCACTCAGACACCACACAGCAGCCAAACTATCGCCCCTCCGCCAACACTGGGAGACAGATATGGGCCGTCAGCTCACAGACTCGGAGTGGACCTCGGTACTAGTGAGCCCGATGCAAGTCCCTAGAAACGCACGCATGCGCCACATCCAATTTTACATTACACACAGGGCATACCCCATGCCCGCGAAAATCAATCAATACTTTAAACGCAAAGACTCGGCATGTCCCAGATGTGCATGTGAAGACGCAGACCTACTGCACATGCTGTGGGGATGCCCCAACCTAGCAGGATATTGGTCAGCAGTGGCAGACGCACTGACACAATGCACTAGCTGCACCCTTCCATTCGACTGGCATACTTACCTTTCACACTTATACTGCAAGAACCGCAATAATAGAGTCTCCTCCAGGTTTTTGACCTTGGAATGGCAGTGATGAAATGTTTGATCACCAAACGCTGGAAGCACCCCGACCCCCCAAACATAGGAATGTGGAGACACTCGATGCTTACCTGGGCTAGGGCGGAGGGCGTTGCACTCCGCCGTGAGGACACATTAGGACTTCGAAAGGTCCCTCTTGCCACTAACTGGGACACAATCCTGACCCCTCTGACCCCCCGCAAAGTGCTGATACTTTGCCTCAGACCCCAGAGGTAGCTGAGACCCAACCCACACAGGCCCCTGCAGGAAACTAGGGGGGAAAATCATGCCCATATGCGCACCCCACGCTTGGAAACGCCACCAGAACGCAATTGTGCACGCCATCTTTGGGGAGGCGAGGTCCGGGGTGCACAGGAGCCAGTCCCATGTTTCATACCTATTCCCCATTATGTATTATTTTGTCCCAATTTAGTTCAAAATTCGCCACCACAGTTTAGCATCACACAAATTCAAGCATAAGTAGAAAGGCAAGCCCCATCCACAGCGGATGGCCGGCATCATGACACGCTCCCGCAGACTGCCGTGAATTAGAAAATAATGGAACAGATTAAAAACATATATTTGTTTAGGACTCAATATTTATGTCAGGTTATGTTTTGGTAATGATATTCTCGTGCCAAACTATAATTTTCAAATGAGGCATACTAGAAAGAGGTATAGATACAAATACTGTGATTAAGTAGGGATGTGCCATTAAAGAGGGAGTCCTGGATTTGTTTAATCAATGTACTTTCTTATAATGTGTTTATTACCATGACTGAGTTTTTTTCTAGATGGTAGTGTTTGAAATTAATTTATGGTTGATGAGGTCATATGTATGTTGTCTATTATTTTCATGTTTCTGTTTAAGCTCAGTGTGAGTTTTCCTGCAATTTCTGGTGTAGTGTAGTGTTTATATGTTTGTCTAAATCATAAAATAGACAATAGACAATTAATTAAACATGCCATAAACCTCAGTGTTTTTATTATGATTGTGTACATTGTAACAAAAAGATATTGCGTTATTAGTTGTGGACATCTACTTTCCATGCAGTTTGCTGAAGGTCTAGATTGTATTCTTTGCATATGTTTTCAAATATACATATCTAGGGTAAGGTCAATTTCATAACTTCAGAAAATAGGAAAATTACTTTTATTTTTTTTCTCCTCAGACCAAATGCATAAATGGTTGGAAGATTTGTCATCAGAGAGAAAGAATATCAGGCCTGCCTCTGAGATTGAGTTTTGTGAGGACTACAATGTCAATGAGATGAACGAACACCTTTCTTCAGAGGATCCAGTTCATGAATCATTTGATGGTTACAGGTTTGAAATGTATGCATATCTATAATTCTGTGGTTACCGTGTTTTCATTTTGCTTTGTTATGTATATTTTTTCATGGGGGGCTCTTTACTCATTGACAAGTGACCGTGCCGCTGAACCAATATCTCTTCTCCTGGTGGACATATTAGCTGGGAAAGCCTGCTGATCCTGGGTTTAGCAATTTAAATCCTATGAACTCTAATGTCTTCCTGCGGATAGGAAAAGTACCAACTGAAAGGTATTTCACATTTGTACAAAGTGGTGCCGTGCTACCAAGAATTGATTACACTCTGAATTATAAGTTTCATTTTCCAACACATGGCTCACGTGGATTTCCATATCACCGTGCTCTATATGACAAGAATTCAAACTTAGCCAGGCTTTCCCTGGTCTCGACATTTAACATGTGTGCATTATTAGGCACAGAATATGAATAAGCGTCGGGTATTAAAATGATGGTGCTTGCATGAAAAGGAGGAAAACTCACTCTGTTCTAGTAGGACAAAAATTCAAACATAGAGTGAGAAAGGAAAAGAATGTGAAAGGACCATGCTAGACAGACATTACATTGGAGTACCACGAGTGGGGTGAATAAAAAATAATGAGCTATCTTTTTTTTAGAAATTCCTTGCAAATATAATGACCCGTCGTGCTAGAATTAGTCAAATATCATCCCCAGTTCTTTTGTCTTAACGTTACATCTTCCCTATATTATTTTATTTAATTTGCTCCCACGGAAGGGTTTATAACTCACTTCTGAATGACACAAGGTTGTGACCTTCAAAAAGTGCGGGTAGAAAAATGAAACTAAGATTTGATTTGAAGAGAAATGTGGCTTTCCTGCAAGAGCGATGTGAATATATTAATTTTAGAGCAAGGAAACGCTCAAACATTTATTCTTTTCATTATTTTTAAACTATGTTGGCAGCATGTCACCTTGTTTTCAATGAAATGCAAACCACATGCACATATGTGACATTTGTATAAAGTGTAAATGCTATCTATTCATTAGTTTGCTTGTGCAATGCTTAGCTCTCCTTCTCCCACGCTCCTTCCACTCTTTGCAGACTTGGGGCCCGATTCTGATGCGGTTAGGAACAAATGTTTCCATTGAAGTCAATGGGAGTTCAACCAAATCGAATCTGGAAGCATCCGGATGCATCCTACTCCGCCGGTCGGACTTTCCCGATCCGAGTGGGTCGGACACCATTTCCCAACCGATTCGGTCGGGAAGCTTTTCCAACCCGCATCAGAATCGGCCCCTTGGTGGTGATTGCTTGCTCTTTATTTATGACAGGTATAGGTTGACATTAGGTGTGAGAGTTTTGTTCAGTTCACAAAGTAATACCTCATGACATTTAAAGGCCTGCGTCACTCAAAACTGCCAAAATAGCTAAATGTCATGTATTAGCAGATATGGCTGAGCAACCTTTGTTTCTGCAGCTCATTATATCACCGGACAATAACCAACGTTCATACTGGACCCCAAAATAGCTATGGTATGCTTGGGTTTGATAGAGAGCCATTAGTCGGAATAATGGATTCTGAACCTGGTTATTCCCTTCTGTCATGTAACAAGATGGAAAAAATCTTTCCCACTACTGTTACAACACCAAAGAAATTGCTTGATTCCCCGGAGGCAGCCCACATCACCTGGATCTCCCGGAAATGGAATTGACAAGAGCCACTGTAGAAGAAGGCCATTGTCTATGTTCTATCGCCTTAGCAGGGGTGCCATCAAGGTATTGATTAGTTTACTTGTACTTTTGGATGAAGAGGGGTCATGTTGGACCGGGCCCTTTCTGCAGGGTCACCCCAGATTTTTGCCTTCCTTTGATGAGCCCATTTTGTTTTGGGCTTTAAGGACTGTGCACTTTTTCACTGCTAACCAATGGTAAAGTGATTGTGCTCCCCCTTAACATGGTAAAATTGACCTACACCTGATTGGTACAATTAATTTACTTGTACGTGCCTCGTAAATGGTACTCCGTGTACCCAGGGCCTTTAAATTACATGCTACTAGTGAGCAGCAGCACTCAGTGTGTCACTAATTAAAGTAGCCTTTAAAACTTGTCTCATGCCTGCCAATGCAGCCTGCGGTGCAGTGTTAGACTGTCATTTTGACCTGGCAAAATGAACCTTTAGCCAGCTCCAAACCTTCTTTTTAAATACTTACATGTTACCTGTAAGGTTGGCCCTAAAGGCTCATAGGGTAGGGTGCATGACATTTAAAAAGTAGGGCATGTGTACTGAAGTTTTACAAGACTTGGGGGCTCATTACGATACCCGGCGTAAAAAAATCCGCCAGGCATGGAAGCGGCAAAAATCCGCCCGCACACACCGCCTGAACACCGACCACGCCATTATGAGTACACAAACCGAAAACCGCCATCGGCGAAAAATCACACAAAATACCGCCCGCCATCGTCCGAGTCGGAGTCAAACCGCCCGCCACGGACGGAAACACGCTACGACAACACAAAACCGCCCGCCCACACGGCCGACACACCGCACGTGAAATTACGATCGCACCGCCATGAGCGCGGAAAAACAACAAATATACCGCCCGCCAGCGCAAACAACGCCGATGAGAATCGACACGGCAGAAGCCATGGCGCCCACGTACCTGCACAGAAACCATCCGCACACTAAACCAATAGCACACAACATGGCCAACAAGTCCACACAGCAAGGCACACACAAATACACAAGCACAGTACACATCCCGAAAACACCCCCGGACAAACAAAAAATACAAAGGCCAGAACCCCAGACACAACACACCTGAAAACAACAGACCATGAGGACACACCCACATAGGTGAGTACAAAAGCAGCACTCCCACAGACCACAACCCCTTGCTACATTGCAAACCAGAGAGGAGAGGAGAGGACACAGTGACACAGCAAGGACAGCAGCACACCACAGAAACGCACACATCACAACCACCACCACCACCACCAAACACCGGCACCACAAACCCCCTGCACATTACACAACACACACCGCACCAGCACCACAAACACCATGGCACCACAAAGGATGCCCAAGTTCACGCCCATGGAGCTGACGGTCATGGTCGACGAGATCATCAAGGTGTACCCACAAATCTATGGGAACATGGTCCAGCACACACCACTAGCCACCAGAAACAGAATGTGGACCCGGATCGTAGACCAGGTCAATGCAGTCGGGACCCTGCCCAGGAACAGAACCGAGATAAACAAACGTTGGAATGACGTAAAGAGCCTGGTCAAGAAGAAGGAGGGCAAAAACAGAGAGCTGGCTGCCGTCACTGGCGGAGGGAATCCCGCGCTCTTTAAGACCTTCAAAGCGTGGGAGGAGAAGGTGCGAGTCGTAATCCATCCGGAGATCCTCGCCGGATTAGCAGAGGAGTGGAGGCTGGTAAGTACAAACTAATGTATACCAGCACACCGCTATGTACTCACATGCGCAACTACCATGCCACAGCTCCCAGGGACAAACACCCCCATGTCCAGCACACAATACACAACACATTACACACACATGCAACAGACACTACCACACACAGCCCAAACCGAACAACTGTAAGATGCGTGGGGACATGTGTACACTAAGCCAGCCACGTAACCACCAACAGGTCCCCAAATATGCCAGAAGCGCCACAACGAGCACCCACCACACCCATGTGTCCGCCACAGCTGCACTAACCGACAAGTAACAGGTAAGTGGCAGGAACACAAAGTGCAGTGGGTGGGACGGTGGACAGCCCAAGTACAACACACACCAGGCCCCAGTCCCACAGCACAGCAAGGAGGAGCATCCCCACACCCCACAGCCACGTGTCAGCCACCGCAGTGCACAACGACAGCCGAAAGGCAGACATCACGGTCCACAGCAATCGGTGTCAGTGGGTGTACAGCCACCCCCACGACCCACTACACCCCCCACCCCCACAGACCTGCAACATGGAGCACCCCCGCTTAGAGCCATGTGGCATCCAGTACAGTGCACGCACGAACAACTTGCAGGTGGGAAACTGGACAGGGCTGGATTACTGGAGGCATGAGGACCATAACACCACCAACACATGGGACATGTCACGTAGCACACGGACACGCAGCACCGCCCACCGTCACGAACAAGTGAACAATGTGCACACGGACATGAACAGCAGACTCACACCCCACATGACCCATCACAGACATAGCAACACCCAAGGAGCCACGTCTGCATGCACAAGCCACACTGAATATAGTCCCACACGGCAGCCACTGTGCAACTCATCACACACAACCGAAACACCATTGAAGTCCTGTCCATGTAGCCCCCACTGCCTGTCAACCCCACACCCCACAACTACGCCTATGTAAGACAAACAACACTAGACGCAACAGAGCGGAACAACAGAAATGCACACGAACACCACTGAACCCATCAAACTCACAGACACACCATGCACATACAACATACCATCCATCCCATCCGTCAGCCCCAGTCACATGAAAGGCATGTCATCCGCACAGCTGCCACACATACAGCAGTCACGCTAAGACACATGCCCATGACCAACCATGTGCCAGAAGTCAATTAAGCGCACGACACACTGTGAGCAACAACACACAACATGGGCCACACCCCCCCGAGCACTGCAGTGATGCACATGGCACAGGGCAGCACGCACACCAAGGAGATGGGACAACTGCAATACGTTGGCTGGCACACAACTATCACTCACTCATAACGATGCGTCCAATGCCATGTCCAGTAACCACAACAGACAGCAAATATGCAGGGCATGTCAGGCATGCACACACCTCAGACCATGCACTGTCATGCTGCCACAACACATGTCACGTTCGGCACCCATGGCTCACAGCATGTACCCCAAAAGCATATCCCCTCCCAAATGCGAATCTGGGGCATGGCCCCCATGTTGCCATATGCGTTCCTAAGCGTTCCATTTGAACCCCAAAAGCATATCCCCTCCCAAATGCGAATCTGGGGCATGGCCCCCATGTTGCCATATGCGTTCCTAAGCGTTCCATTTGAACCCCAAAAGCATATCCCCTCCCAAATGCGAATCTGGGGCATGGCCCCCATGTTGCCATATGCGTTCCTAAGCGTTCCATTTGAACCCCAAAAGCATATTCCATCCCAAATGCGAATCTGGGGCATGGCCCCCATGTTGCCATATGCGTTCCTAAGCGTTCCATTTGAACCCCAAAAGCATATCCCCTCCCAAATGCGAATCTGGGGCATGGCCCCCATGTTGCCATATGCGTTCCTAAGCGTTCCATTTGAACCCCAAAAGCATATTCCATCCCAAATGCGAATCTGGGGCATGGCCCCCATGTTGCCATATGCGTTCCTAAGCGTTCCATTTGAACCCCAAAAGCATATCCCCTCCCAAATGCGAATCTGGGGCATGGCCCCCATGTTGCCATATGCGTTCCTAAGCGTTCCATTTGAACCCCAAAAGCATATCCCCTCCCAAATGCGAATCTGGGGCATGGCCCCCATGTTGCCATATGCGTTCCTAAGCGTTCCATTTGAACCCCAAAAGCAAAGTACAAACCAGACCCAGGATGGGCCAGGAGCCCGCATACACCAGAGTCACAATGAGTAGGGGCAAAGCAACACACCCATCGGCATGGCCAATCCGTCCCATGCCACATGTGCACAGCACACAGTCCCATTGCCTAGCACACACAACTACAGATGCCACAGCCACACACTCGCCTCCGGGAAACCCATGTACGAGATTGCACGAACTGCCAATGTCAGACGACTAATACATACTTCGCCAGGTGCAACACAATAACAAATCTCATTCTCTCCACAGGTGACGAACTGCTGGACGCTGGGGATGGAGACAGCAGCCAGCACAGCCAGCCTACAAGCCCCCAACGAGGACACACGGATCTGGAGGATCTGTCCACCTCTTCGGACACGGACCACCAAGCTGGCCCATCTGGCGTGGCAGGGCCCAGCCGCTCCCCAGGACCCCTCCTACCCACCAACCCATCATCCAGGGATGCTGAACAGTCCCAGTCCCCTGCTGCCACTGTCGTTGCGGCCACACCCACGGTCATTGCGGCCACTACCACTGCCGCAACCGCCACCATCGCCGCACCGACCACCACCGCCTCCACCACCACCACGTCTTCGCTGGCACCAGCCCCAGCGCAGGTGGTGGCCCGGCCGACTGGATCCACCCTGGGAGCCACAGCGAGGACCGTGGTGAGCAATGTGGCTAGTGGGCAGGCCGGTGGCAGCAGGACTGGTAGGAGGAGCAGGGTCAGGGAAACGCCAGCCTCCCCTGGGAGCCATGCCCTGCCTCAAATGGCCAGAGTCCTTGGGGCCTATGAAGAGGCCCAAGGACAATGGGCCAGGTCTGCTACTGACACGCAGGAGGTGCTGGGGGTGCTGAGGTCCATGGACGCCCATATGGGCCAATTCGTGTCCCGTATGGACCAACTCGTGGACCTCATGGGCCAGCTGGTGGTGGCGGTGGGGTCACAGGCAAGGCCAGCAACACCACCTCCGCCACCACCTGCTAGGGCGCAGGGTCGGCCAGCAGTGTCCACTTCCCCTGCGTCCACAGCCAGTGAGCACACCTCACCCACCACCAGCAGGTCGCCACCACACCCCCCTCCCAAACGTGGAAGGGGCCGTCCGAAGAGGAAACAGATCTCCCGGGAGGACTTTGCACGCTCCAGTCGCAAGTGAGGCAGCCAGCCAGCCTTCCGCCAGCCTTCCTTGACCAGCCACTGCATTGACTTGCTCTACGATCCCACTCCACACAGCCAGCTGGATGGCATGTGTGTGTTGGACTATGGACATAGAACCAGTGGGTACACCCTGATCATCACGCAGCCATGACCGACAGCTCATTGTCACTGCACGCACCACTTTTGTCATCACCTTACACACAATCACATGTCACAGTTCGTAATAAATGCACCTTTTTCACTAACTGCTGTTTGTGCCCTGTGTTTTATTTGTACGGAATACAACGGCCACCTTGGGCGGAAGGGCACCTGATGCGTGGCATGGCAATGGAATCCGGAGGGCCTGTAGGGACCTAGGGGTGGGAGACAGAACAGGAGCACATTCAATGAGTGTGTCACACACCCATCACACAGTACATGTCAACAACTACAAGCAATGTACACACATCGCACAGAGCAATAGGGCACAATGCCACAGTCACCAACAGTGGCATACTACCCTGGCCATGGAGCGTTGACACACTGCACGCAGTGAACATACGGCCACCCTGACACAGCACACACACACCTGCATAGATACAGACACATCATCCGTCGTACATGGACACTCACTGTCAAGTGAAGTAGCGGGCGATGAGCTGCTGGCGCACATTCCCAGCTTCCTCCTCTCCGCTGTCCACCTCACTCGAGCTGTCCTGGTCTGCGGGCTGGGGCCCTGGTTGATCTCCGTCATCCACAATGAGGGGGATCTGCTTCCGAATGGCCAGATTGTGCAGCATGCAGCACGCCACCACTATCTGGCACACCTTCTGTGGGGAGTACGCCAGTGCACCCCCGGTGCGGTCCAGGCACCTGAACCTGGACTTGAGGAGGCCAAAGGTACGCTCGACCACACGTCTGGTCCTCCCATGTGCCTCATTGTATCGATCGTCTGCTGGGGTGCGAGGATTCCTCAATGGACTGAGCAGCCATGCCCCATTCGGATACGCAGAGTCACCTGGGTGTGAGGGACACAGAGAACCGTTGCTATTCCAACTGGACAGGGGACAGCATCGCACAACCAGCACGCTACACCACTCCACATACTCACCGACAATACAGCCACGATCCTGTTGCAGATTGGCCATCAGTCGTGGCAAGATGCTGTTGCGCATTATGTGTGCGTCATGGGCCGAGCCTGGAAACTTGGCACACACGTGGGTGATCACCATGTCCGCAAGGCACACCACTTGCACATTCAGGGAGTGCGTGTGCTTCCTGTTGCGGTACAGGTGCTCAGTGGCCTGTGGTGGAACAAGGCCAACATGAGTGCAGTCAATGGCTCCCACGACGTGTGGGATTCTGCCAAGGGCATAGAATGCACCCTTCACTGCCGCCAATTCACGAGCCCTGGGGAATCTGATGTACCTGTTCCGGTACAGCATCATGGCTGCCAGTACATCCCTCAGCACCTTGCTGAACATGGGCTGGGACATCCCTCCTCCACTGCCCACTGTGTGCTGGAATGACCCAGTGGCGAAGAAATGCATGGCGGCCATCACCTTAGCCGTGGGGGTGACAGCAGTCGGATACACCCTGCGGGGACGGAGATGGGGCTCTAACATGGCACACAGTCGATGCAGAGTTGGCCTGTCCAGCCGAAACTTCCTGATTACCTCTGTATCGTCCATGTCCGCCAGCAATTGGTATGGGCGGTCAATGTTCGGTCTCCGCCTGGGTTAAATGGCAGAGGACACATGTCAAAGCAACACGGCACATAGCAATTTCGCATACACATCACTGACATGACTGAGCAAGCACATGAGCCACAGCCCAGCTGTCAAGCTGGGACGGCACGGCCACAATACACTTACACAGGTCTCCCAACAATGGCAATGGCAAGTGAGACATACCACTGCCATGTGCATGCACATGGGGATCTAGGCCCCAATGACTTGCGGGGCGTGCTGATGGGGACTGACTGCATATTCGTCAAGCGGCAACGCCACGGCAACATGAGTGTCTGCTGAGCATGGAACTGCTTCCGAGGCTGGATGAGTATGGCACACGACGACGACGATGTGGGCACGGGCTGAGCGGCCAATACAAGTCGGACCTGTGGCACGAGGGGATATGAGACAGTAGTAGGTGTCAGCACTGCACCCTATGTACAGCACTGTACGGATCACAGCTCCCGAAACATTGACTGGTGTCCACATTGACAGCCCCATGCCAAGACGGCTGTGTGCTTGCAGTCACACGTCACAGGTGAGAGGTTACATTGCACGTGCCAGGTGGCAGACGTACATAGTGGGAGCTGGCATGTGTGTGCATGTGTCTCCTGTTCAGGATCCACCAGATGGGCGCTGACTCTGTACTGACCATTGGACACAGCATGTTCCGTGGAAGGCTTGTGTGTGTGGGATGGTGGCACTGGATGTGCCTCCGTTGGGTGGGGGCCATGCACAGGGCGGGTACGTCGATGATTGCGCATTGTTGGTCACGGTGGGTGCACCAACTAAGATGTGTTGCCCTGTGTTCAATTCCTATGTCCGCATGATGATGGACTGTGGATGTGGGCAGACTACACATTGGTCGATGTGCTGTCTATATGCATGTGCCTTCACACCAGGCACAGCTGCCCCTGCACATGTGACCCCTGCTGGACTCGCTGCTGGGTCTGTGGAGCTGATGCACCTTCTGCGCGTGGGGCGGACAGCTCTCCTCACTTCCCTCATTGCGCATGTCATGTCTTTGCCGCAGGTGACATGGATCATGGAGGGCCCACATGTACGCGTGGGTAGGCTACACATGATTGTTCACTGGTCGCCACCCCCAGTCAGTGTTTCGAATGGGAAGGTTGTCGTGCTGGTGGTATGTTCGATGTGGCGGATGGGCGGGCCTAGGTGCGGGCTTACATTCCGGACATGGGGGGTAGTTGGATTGGCGACTAGTTGCAGTACACACGGGACACGTCTCTTCCTTTCCACATCTGGGTCATCCCTTGTACTAACTGACAGTGATACAGTCATCTTCGCCCCAGCCCTCATGTCCTCCCCTCGCCCCCCAATATGCATGCTCACCTGCGAGGCTAGCGCTTGCACAGGCAGCCCCAAGCTCGCACCAGAGAGGGCAAGGAGTGTATGTGTGGGTCCAGTTGCACGAGTGGGCTGTCTCAGGGTATGATGTGTGGCGGGACGCCGTCCACCTGCGAGGTGCCCCAAATGGAGACCCGGCCTGCATGGACTATGCATCACAGTCTTCGCCTTCCGGATCCGCCACCTGCGACACCCAGTGGCTGTGGCTGCCCTTGCGGCCAGGCCGCGTCCGTCTGTGGCTGATGGCCCACACATTCACTCTTTGGCCTCTCTGGGGAGGGCTCGGGGGTGGTGGCGCACGCGCTTGCACTTAGTCGCAATGGCATGTGGCGTGGTTGGTATGATGGGCAATGGATGGGATGGTGCGAGCCACCTCCCGTGACGTCAGTGCTGCTCGTGCTGTGGTGCGTCCCCCTACACTTCCATTTGACTTGTGCCATGCTAGACGTTGAGGTTCTATTGCCTGCGTGATATGACCAGGAGGAGCGCGAGGAGACCTCTCACACACCATGCTCCACTGCCATCCCGTGCCCTGTATCGCCTGTGCGGATTGACTATGTTGGGGTTACACCTGGTCGACTGGGGCTGTGTGTGCCTTGTCAAGGGGCATGGCGGGCGCACAACAGGATCCAGCTTGTCCACAGAGGGTGGGCTGAGGTGCGCCTGGTACCGCTTTGTACGTGTGCCCGGCTGCTGTGCACACACGTGTTCACTCCCCCGACAGGTGTCCTCTCACAATGCCCAGGGAAGCGGTGGTGTACTGTTCATGACCCCTCCCAACACGGCGTGCTCCAACTTGGCATGTGCGCATCTACCCGTCGCACCCACCCACCTGAGCACTGCGTCCATACGACTTCACACGACACATGTGTGTCTTCCACAGTAGTGCTACTCATTTGCGTTGACATCCAATACCAGTGGACTACATGGTCATGTCACGACTGCCGTGTACTTCACATACTCTCATCCTCTCTCATTCGTACTTGTGAAATGAGTCAGCGGAGACAGTTTTGGTTTCAGACATTATATTGAGTCTTCTGTCCTCTGTGATGCAGTATAGTGGACACTACTGGCAGCGGAATACATGTTGAGGATATACTGAGCATGATTACAAATGGGATAGGGTGTGGGGTTACATCTGCTTGGCCAAGGCTGTGCTAATGTACATTTACGTATAGCTGCGGAGCTGCGGACTTTGACACAGACGGTATACATGTAGCCTACCAGACCGCTCGGCATCATGGGCACAGTCCATCTCAGTTCCATGTGACAGGTTTGCTGCGGTTGTTCCTCATGCACGCGTGCATGTGAGATGACATCAGGGCATGTGCTTGCGTGCATGCAGCGGCGTGCC
This sequence comes from Calotriton arnoldi, assembly GCA_963921515.1. Classification (NCBI taxonomy): domain Eukaryota; kingdom Metazoa; phylum Chordata; class Amphibia; order Caudata; family Salamandridae; genus Calotriton; species Calotriton arnoldi. The sequence goes on from CAWUFW010000142.1 coordinate 2,674,354, forward strand.
ACTTGTTGTTGCAATGTGGTGGTTACTGGACATGTCACAGTCACTGGGGTCGTGTTGTTGTTGTTTGCACTTGTCGTCCATGCAAAGGTCCTGGTATGGGATTCCCGGGGCGGGGGTGGGAGGGGTGCAGCACCCACAGACTCCAGGCGACCTATTCATGTCCACTGAGCGGTGTGTGTGTCCATGTGCGCTGGATCCATGTCGTGTCCTGGTTGTTCGTGCAGTTCCGTCCATGTGGGTGCGATGCACAGAGCCCATGCCACTGCCTCCCACGATGCATGCGGTGTTCCTGGATGTGATGGGGAACAGTGTGCATGTCCCGGTCATATCCGATGTCATGGCGATGTCGTTGATGGTGTGGTTACAGTTGCCGGTCGTTTGGTATGGCTGTTGTGGTGGTGACTGGCCAGTCCGTGCGGAAGCTGAGCATGGGTGCGGGGTTGGACTTCATAGGTCACTCGGGGAACCTGCGTTGTGGTCCGACGTATTTACAGGTTGTCAGGTATGCGATGCCGTCCAGCAGGGCTTCCATGTCATTGGTGGTGTACATGTTTGCCAGCCAATGAAGCGGATGGTGGCTGTCAAGGTGTGGTTCGTAGGTTGTCCCTTGGAGGACCATGATGGGGCATGCTGGGTGACATTCGATGTAGCTGTTCTCGATGATCCGTCGTGTGGAGGCACAGTGGTTCCATTTCAGTGCGCGTGCGATGTTGGCCACATACGCCATGCCCCCATAGGCAGAGCAGGCCCTGTCGTGTGCGTCCAGAGGGAGGAGTAGTGGTAGCAGGTCCGCCTTCAGACATGCCGCGTTGGAGAGGCATATCTCGACGGGATGCTGGTAGGGACACCTCCGACAGTAGAAGACGGGCATGACGCAGCTGAACAATGTGATGCGGTAAGTCAGTCGGTAACTTACGTTCAGCAGGGACAGGAGATCGCATCCCAATGTATGTATCGTGTTGGTTTGGTACAGCTTGAACTCTTCGGCGTAGTTGGGTAGGTGTGTTGCGGTTGCCATTTCGCAGCGGTTCGTAGAGGTGGCGTGCTCCGGCTGTGTGTGCAGTCTGCAATGTGCACGCTCCGGGGTTGCTGTGAGCTCTGTGTAGTCGTGGGGAGACAGGACTTGTGTTCTGTTGGCTTGTTTGGAGGACACGGGCCCTCTTCCCACATGCTTCTCAGACAGTTCAAGGTCGGTGCTGTGTGACTCCTTCCAATTAACTTGCATGTGGCCGACATGGGGAGTGTTTTCTTCTTTCTTCCCCGTCCGTTGTGTGCTTCTGTGATATGCGCTATCTGCCCTGTGGTCGGTCTCCTCGGCATGCCTGTGTTGGTCTATTCTTGGACAATGGCTATATTCACCGGCTTCTGTCGTAGGGCTGTGGTTTCGGTGTTGGAATGGAAGGTCATTCAGTGCTGTCTGCTCTCCCTTGTGTGGGCGGCAGGCTGCCTTTCCGCTCTGCGTTGGGCCTTGTGTGTGGATGTAATTCTTGGGCCACCTGTTGTCGGTCACCGGGCTCTTTGGTGTTCCGTTTCATGTGTCTTGTTCATATGTGCAGGGTGGTATGGGTTTTTCAGTGTGGTACTGGCGTTCCTCTTCCCGAAGGGGCCCTGCTTCTCCTAGTTGGTGTTGCCGCCGCTGTGTGCTTCGCCATGTTTGTTACACTGGGGTGTGTCCTGCTGTTGCGTGACTTCACTGACATGTGTGCGTCGGTTGGGTGGCGTTGGGTGTTGTCCGTGAATTGGGCGTTGGGGACATGTCTGTGGCCGGCCTGTCACGTGTCATGTGCGTTCGGGGTGGGGCTGGTGTGTGTGCTGCTTGGTTGTGTCCCTGTGTCTGTGTGCGACGCATGCATGGCGCTGCGGTTGGCCTCTGCGTTGTGCGCATGTGTGGCGGCGTCATCGGCGCTTTGGGGCCGTGACGGGGTGGTTGGTTCCTAGTCCCAGGTGGTGTGTACACATGTGTTCTGCGATGTTAGGATTTGGCCTGTGTGTCATATGTGGATGCAATGGTGGATGTGTAGTGTGCACGCGCTGGTGGGGGTTGTCCGCTTTTTCCGCCCTTGCACTGTGTGCGCTGTTTGCGTGCACTTGTTGTGTGTGTGCCTACCTGCGTCTCCGCGGTACGTTGCGTCCTTGGTGGTGCATCAGCAGAAGCATGGGAAGGGCCTGCAGTGCTGGATTCATGCCCGGGGTGCCGCTTCTTCGTTGTCCGTGCTCTGCGTCCGTGTTTCCGCCTCTCTTTCACGTGCGGTGTCTCTTTGCCGTGGGAGCCGTTTGTTTGCGGCATCGTAATTTATGCACCGGGCGGGACGTGTTTCGTCGGACGGTGTGTGTCAGTTGGGCTGCGCCGCTACGTGTGCGGGCGCACTTTGATGGCGGACGGTGTTGCTGGCTTGCCGGCGGTGTTTGGCCTGCTTTTCGCATCGTAATTGGGCGGGCGTGTGGACTGCTGCGTGCCGGCGGTAACTGGTGGTTTTTGCATCCGCCAGCACGGCGGTTGTGCTTCCGCCCGCCATCGTAATGGGCCCCCTGGCAGGGAAAAACTCCTAAAGCCGTTTTTCACTACTGTAAGGCTATCTCTCCCATGGGCTAACACTGGTTAACCTTATTACACCTAATAAGTGATAGCTTCAGGTTGGGACAACATTGATATATACTGTTTCTACTCAAATGAATTGTCATTTAAAATCCTCTTTAATGGTAAAGTCAGATTTTAAATTACTATGCTGAAAAATACACTTTTAGAATGTTTGCACTTTTCTCCCCAAACCACACGTGCCTTTCTGCCAGTGTCAAGAGTCAGATGACTGTGAATGACTCTCCTTTGGTGTTTTATGTATTCCTTTCCAGTAATGGAGACGAAAGGGCCTTGGGAGTGGGTTAAGGTGTTGCTCTCCTGAGCAGGATGTCCTGGGGGGTTGTATTCAGCGCTCCTGAGCTTCAAATGGTAGCCTCAGGGCTTTCCCACCCGATTCCTGACTTGTAAGAGCTGCCTTCCCTGCCGCTGACAAATTCAGTTGACATCTACGTTTGCCTGCTCTTTGTTACCCTAGACAGTTTAGAGCCAAACTTAAGAAAGAGGGACAGTTAGACAAAGGGAACATCACCCACCCACAGGCTGGCACTGGGGATAAAAGTGGCACCTTCAGACCCTCTCATCAGAACACTTCTGACCTGTGGAAGACTCAAAAGGACTGCTGTCTGAAAAAGAAAGGTTGGACCTGCTTGTCTTAAACCCAGGCACCCCAGAGGTGACTCCAAGGGTCAGTTGGCTGATCACCTGTTTGCACAGCAGGGACACAACAAGCTTCCAGCCCCCCCCCCCCCTTGCAACTGTACAGCTGACAAGCATCAACTGGACCTGCCAGAGCCCTGATGCTGGGTTCTGCTGGACTGAGTCCTGATCCCTAATAGGAGCCCCTCCCTGGTACCGGACCCTTGGCTGGCATCAAAGTGTACTCTTCCTGACCTCAAGATACAGAATAACGGTCACCCGTGATGACTGCCAATGAAAGGCTCCTACTAGGACTACCAACAGGGCTGGCTTTTTGGCAAATCAACTGGACCCTGCCAGGCCTGGACACCCTCATGGGTGACAAGTAGTGCTCTACAAATCTACTGATTGATTGATTAAGTCAACAAAGATATTTTCATTAGCACAAACATATAGGCTACTGAAGATTGCATGGTATTCACTAGCCATTTCAGAATTGACTTAAATTCTTCACTCAACAGGCAGCCCCTTTCAGGTTTGAAGAATCTTGCTTTCTCCTGGGTTCGTCTTTTGGTATGTGATGTTACTGATACTTGATTCTTAGATATTCTAGGTTAACTCAAATAGTCTTTTACAAAATGAACTGACCTTCCACAATACATGCACAGATTATGTGTGCAAGTACTTTCTATTTTCTTGAGATAGGGCAGTTTACACTGTCCAATTTATTGGTTTTGAAGCCTTTGAACCTTTACTCTCTCCTAACTTTGGACGTACTACTGATACTTTAGTCTACAATTTTGTTTTCTCTGAACTACATCCAGCTAAACAATAATCCCATTGTACAGTTAAGTCTATAAATTGTGCGCAATTAGTAGGAGGGATTACTTCCTATGCCAGTGTATCCTTCACTTCATTTCATAGTCCTTTATAAAATAAGGCTCAACAACTAAACAAATAAATGTAGTAACATACCTACAAATCTTGATGGCCCTGTTTTAAGGTTAACAACTCACTATCCAAGGAAACTACTTTGATTTCATATTAAATAACGTTTGCATTTGGTCACAAAAGGCAGAGTCTAACCCTAACAACCCCTATTTGACATCTCTAAATCTGCATTGTGTTTTTCATTTTGTGCAGCCTGTAGTTAGTATTAAAGTATCCTGTTCTGAGCCCTGATTTGTTCATGACTGCATCAAGGCCAGTACATAAGTAGCCCTGAAGTTCCCACTTATTAATAATTCACATGTCTTGCAGGCAGATAATATAATCCAGAAAATAATTTATTTTACCCCTGGGCCAGCTGATTTCTCACCTAGGCCTTCTAAACGGTTCACTGAAATATCCCCATACAGAAATATCGAGTCATAAATATCGATGTCAAAAATATCGACGTCAAAAATATCGACATCCTATATTTATAATGGTAAGTATAAAAATATCCCCCAAAAAATATCGATGTACAAAATATCGATTTTTTTATATATCTAAAACATAATGTTAAATATATTAAATAATAAAATTAACTTTAAAAACATTATTTGGATTTAATATACATTTTAACAAATATGAAAAATAAATTTACTTAAAAAAAATGTAAACATACATGTATAAAATGTAATATAGTTATATATATATTCACTTTAAAACAAATAATAAACTATTCATTTTAATTTATTTTAAAATTTTATAAATATTTAAAATTTACAAATAAATATATACATACACATACACCTATAACATAAAATCAAAAAAAATTTTTTTTACTATAAATTAAAACATTAAAATATTTAATAGTCTTTAAACTTACATTTTGTACTCCATTGAGTGCAACAGTAGGGAAAGTGTTGGATAGCGGAGGGGTAAAAATAACTGTTACCACTCCAGTGAGTGCAACAGTAGGGAAAATGTTGGATAGCAAAGGGGTAAAAATACTATTCCCACTCCAGTGAGTGCAACAGTAGGGAAAGTGTTGGATAGCGGAGGGGTAAAAATTACAATTCCCACTCCAGGTAGTGCAACAGTAGGAAAAGTGTTGGATAGGGGAGGGGTAAAAATTACTATTCCCACTCCAGTGAGTGCAACAGTACAGAAAGTGTTGGATAGCGGAGGGGTAAAAATTACTATTCCCACTCCAGGGAGTGCAACAGTAGGGAAAGTGTTGGATAGCGGAGGGGTAAAAATTACTATTCCCACTCCAGTGAGTGCAACCGTAGAGAAAGGGTTGGATAGCGGAGGGGTAAAAATTACTATTCCCAATCTAGTGAGTGCAACAGTAGGGAAAGGGTTGGATAGCGGAGGGTAAAACTTACTATTCCCACTCCAGTGAGTGCAACAGTAGGGAAAATGTTGGCTAGCGGAGGGGTAAAAAATACTATTCCCACTCCAGTGAGTGCAACAGTAGGGAAAATGTTGGATAGCGAAGGGGTAAAACTTACTATTCCCACTCCAGTGATTGCAACAGTAGTGAAAGTGTTGGATAGCGGAGGGGTAAAAATTACTATTCCCACTCCAGTGAGTGCAACAGTAGGGTAAGTGTTGGATAGCGGAGGGGTAATAATTACTATTCCCACTCCAGTGAGTGCAACAGTAGGGAAAGTGTTGGATAGCGAGGGAGTAAAAATTACTATTCCCACTCCAGTGAGTGCAACAGTAGGAAAGGTGTTGGATAGCAGAGGGGTAAAAATGTATATTCCCATTGGAGTCAGTTCAAAATTAAAAACAAACAAAATATCAACTACAACACAAAAGATTTTAAAAAACAAAAAAAACATATATAAAAATATTGAAAATTTGCATAAGATAAAAACATATAATGTTAAAAAGATCTAACAAAAACCTAGAAAGATTTTTTTTTTAAATTTAAAAATAATTTACAAACAAATAACTATTTTTAATAGAAATTATTTATAGTCTAAAACATTATTACATAAATGTAATCTTTTTTATTTCCTACCCTATAACACCACACAATTCACAACACACATCTAAATTAAAAAAAAATGTACCTCCATAATTAACATAATTAATTATCAATTAAAGAAATATAATTCATTAAAAAACAAATTAAAACAGATAAAAATTAATTTACTTCCCAAATGTTACCCCTATAAAACCGAAACCCACAAACAAAATAAAAGTAAATAATTACCATAAATATTTATGAATTGATGAATTAATATTAATGATCAACTAATTATGGATTAATTAAACATAAATAACTTTCCACCCTCTACCCCAATAAACACCACAACCCACACCTAAAATTCATTACACAATTTCCATAACTAATTTAACATAAATAAATTAATATCAATTAACAACTTATTAATTAATTTAATAGATATTACTTCCCACCCTTTACCACTATAAACCCCACAACTCACATCTAAAATTAATTACACAATTGTCATATTTAAATTTTAATTAATTAATTAGCATTAATTAACAAATAATTATTAATTAATTATAAATAAATTACTTCCCACCCTATTCCCCTATGAACCCCACCACCCGCTCCTAAAAAACATAACACAATTAACATAATTAATTACCAATTAATTAATTATTAATAATTAACAAGCAATTAAAAACGAATTAATGATAAATTAATTCTTACAATTAACACTATAAAATATGAATTAAATAAATATTACTGAATAAAATATATTAATACATTTATTATAATTAAATTACTTCCAACCCTAGTCCCCTATAAACCCACAACCCGCTCTTAAAAAAATGACACAATTAACATAATTACCAGTTAATTAATTAATAATAATTAACAACCAATTAATAAATAGTTAATAATAAGTTAATTCCCACATTTAACACTATAAAATGTAAATTAAATAAATATTAATAAATGTATTATAATTAAATTACTACCCACCCTATTCCCCTATAAACCCACAACCCTACTACAGAGGTAAAAACGCAAAATTTAATTAAAATAAAATTAATAACTACTAAAAATTTAACACATATATTAAAAAACAAAAGCAATACTTATACAAAAAAATTGTTCACATACTTTTAAAATACATACTAAAATACATAACACTAATTAAACATTGATATTTTACACAACTATATTTTTGCAAACGATATTAATGACTTCGATATTTTCAAAAACGATATTTCTTACCTCCAAGTCGATATTCTTGACCACGATATTCTTGCTGTCGATATTTCTGCATCACGATATTTCCAACTCGATATTTGTGTATGTTGACATTTGAAACTCGATATTCTGTCTGTGCACCCTTCTAAACTTCATGAGCTAAGTCTCTCAGCATGGTTTGTAAAAAGGATCATTGTCGGCATTGAACCTTATCACCAATATCTGGTTCTCTGTAAGGGCAGACTCATGTTTGTCTTCTGCATCATCATGGGATCATTGGAACTATGTGTACACCCCACACTGCCAGGCTATTTTGCACATTTACATTCTTGGCTTATGTTTTCCAGCTGTCTCCGCTGTGGCACTTGGTCTGGCACTTGCACATGACAGAGGATTTTCTATTTTCTCTTTGATCTCATTCATGTCAATCTTAACCACATTTGCATTGGTGGCGCTGCCACTTTCTACCTTGCTGCTTGTGCAAGATAGTTCACAAGGTTTATTTGTATTATCCTTCTGGTGGCTGCAGTGTTCCTGAGTTGCTACAATAAAAGACTCTACACAGAATCCCACTTGGAGTGCATACGTTATATAAGTGATGGGATAAAGCAAAAGCAACCCAGGAAGAGACGTTCAGGTGATGTGAAGGAGAGGCCAGTTAAGTGTGCAACAGTCATGGTGGATAAAGTGCCAGTAATGAACTGCATCCCTGCAGTTTTACTGCTGTTGTAGTACCCTTTGAGGATGTTATCAGTCAAATATCAGTTAGTGGCATCCAAGAAGTAATGGAATTAAATATCTTACAGTTGGACTACTGCAGCCTGCAAGCACTACAAATGAGGATTTGTGAGTACATATGCTGATCTGGCCATTGCAGGTTAGCTAAATGATGGACTGCTTGTAAGCAACCTGTGATATTGTTGTATATTCATTTAGGAACAGTGTAGGGGAACTAGCACAATTCTGTACCTTCAAATGAAGTTTCAAGAGGCAGCAATTCATAGCATATACTTAAGGCTCCCGGTTTTCCGTTTAAACAGATTTTTACATATAAATACAGACGGAAAACATTTTGGTTTTTCTCTGTATTTATATATAAAAACGGGAAAATACTTATAAAACAAATGCTTCTCCTGCCTCTGTGCTCCTCTGTAAAATCCGAGTCAGAGGTGCACAGGGGCGGCCAAAAGAAACGGGAAACTGCTGACCCAAAACTGCTCCAGAGACGGGGGGTGGGGGGACTGGGAGCACTGTGTCTGCAGAGACACTCCAGCACCTCTCACAGCGGTAGTTTTCGCAAGATAATTGCTGGAGCAGTGCAAGCAGCCGATGTCCATTAAGAGGTGTGAAAACACCCCAGGACATCGGCTGCTGCTCCAGCAAACTTTTGTTTCTTGTTGTGTGGGAGGGTTAAGGAGGTTGATGTGGCAGGGCAGGGGGGAGCGGGGCAGAAATGCCTCCAACAACTATTAGCATGAAGCCTGGCTGCATCTCTCCTTGACTATGCACGCTGTTGGGCAGTGAGGCTGAGTGAGAGGTGAGCAAGTCAGTTAGCATGACTTCATTTTTCTATTTAATGTTTATTTAAGTGCTACTTAAATAAAAATAAAAACAAGAAGAGAAATGACTTGCACCACCTGTGCTCTACATTTTCTCCATAGTGTCCATATCAAAGCACTATTCTGTACAGATGAAGATGCAGGATTCTTTCGATATTTGGGCGATTTACAATGCCTTGTGGGGTAGGTCGTCTTCTAGTGCACACTAAGAATGATCTGATATTCTAAGAGCAGACACTCTCTGAGATGGCTGATTAAATGTGAGTAAAAGAGTTAGTAATGCATTAACATGTTGCAAGACAGCTGCGCAAATGAGACCTAATCAAAATCACTAATTCACGCATCTTTTCTTAGAGGACAGGGAAGAAATTTGCTCCCAATATGTAAAGTGCACTTAGCATAGGCCCTAATTAAAAAAAAAAAAAGCTATAACAAACTAGTGCAAGTGTGCCTGTCAATTTACATAAATGTGGAAAGATACTAGCTTTAGCGTTTTGTTTTTTTGCGTCAAAAATAAATGTGGATAAATACAGATAAAACGACCCAAAAATAAATATGGATAAATACAGATGGAAATGTGAAAAAAATAAATACCATAAAACCGGGAGCCCTACATATACTTAAAACCATTGTGTGGTAGCAGCAGCATCCTTCTAGTTATTCTGAGAATTCCCCAGAGTATCGCGGTTTGGGTCAGAATCTCGGCGATGTATGGAACATGGAGTACAGGTCAGAAGCAAGAGGCACAGCAGGAAGGACATGCTGTACACTATTCCAATGAAGGCTGGGAAAATTGAGGCTCCGCCGGGTACCTATGAAAGTAAGTGTGGTTCAGCACTGTATTTTTGTGCTAACACATCTAAGGGGCAGAACTGTATTGTGCGGTAGAAAAATTGACATTTGGGTTACTTCACTTCAGAATCAGTGACAAAAATACTTGAGACAGACAGTACAGTACATTTCTGATAAGAAAGTGAGGAATTTCAACTAGTCCATTATGCAGTGTCCAGAGTGTACTCATCTACAACCCTTCATTTGAACTAGAGCGATGCACTTTTGGATTTATTGTGGAAATACTTAAATGGTATAAATGAACTACTGGTGAGGCCACTAGTATTGCTATAAAGAACAAGCATTTGCAATGCAATCGGTCTCGCCTTTGGGACCTTATACGTATTTAGCGATTCAGCACATTTAGGGTAGAGGCATGAAATGGGGAGAACAGCTGTGTTGAATAAAAAGCTATTTTCATTTACTATGCCAATAGCTTTCTTCATGCAGCAGAGACGTGATATGGTGCATGTGATTCCTGCAGCCTCTCCCATCCCTACTGCATGTTTAGGGAGCCTGGGGCAAGCAGAGAGTACAGCCACCGATGCCATAAGTGCTCTGGGGCAAGCAGAGAGTACAGCCACCGATGCCATGAGTGCTCTGGGGCAAGCAAAGAGTACAGCCACCGATGCCACGAGTGTCCTGTGAAATAAAGAGAGCTTACCAGCCTGCGCGCATGTGAAGTGCTGCTGTGTCAGGGTCCAGTGAGTCCACGCGTCCTGTGCCTCTGTGCATCCACCATTGCTCAAGGGCAGTGACCCGCAAAACTAAAAGCACGCACGGCGCGCAGAAAATCTAAACGAAAATTGGCCGCCATTGCTCAAGGGCAGCGTCCCGACGGCCACCATTGCTAAACGAGGGGCGGGTGGTGGTGGGGGATGACAACACCGAGGGTGGGTGGCGGTGGGGGGTACTGCAGCATTATTTGCCTTTTCTTGCCACATTAATTAGTGTGAGCTACGGGCGCCATTGTAAAATATGCGCACCCGTGTTTTAAAAGTGAAAGCGGGCTTGTGCTGCAAAATTAAGCTTGGACCCCGGGGGGCGGACATGGATGAGGAAAGAACAAACAAGGAGCGAGGGGCGGTTGAAGGTGGGGGGTGACAACACCAAGGATGGGTGGCGGTGGGGGGGACGACACAGACATGCATCGAGCACTGACACAAGAATGAAGCTAAAAAGAGTTCCCCAAATAACAGTTACGCTGTCTAAGTGAAACGAAACTGTACTTAGGGGCCGATTCCGATTCGGGCCGGAAAACATACCGACCGACTCGGTACGGGAATGTAGTCCGACCGACACGTACCGGCGCTGCCCGATCCGCGTAGTACGATGCAATGCATGTGAATTACGACCGACTCGTACGGAACACAAGCCGAACAACCGAACCGCACGGAAACCAGCTATCCGGCTGGAAAACTACGCGAATCGAACCGACCGACACGCACTAGGAATGAACCCGACAGAAACGTACCCGCGAACTCCGACCCGCGCAGTACGATGCAATGCGTGTAAAACCAGACCGAGTTGCACGGAGCTCAAGCCGTACGACCGACACGCATACAAACCAGGCAGCCGAAGCAACCCAATACTCCGCGACCGACGCGTACGCCGCACATGAAACCCAGCATTAACACAGCTTGAAAGACTCGGAGAAGCCCGCACGAGCCAACTGCAGCGTCCTACTCGGTCAGAAGAACGTCTCCTACATGCCTAAAAACTACAATGGAAAAAATACAAAAAAAGGGCCAAACAAGCAATGACAAAGTCAATAAATACAGGGGGAAAAAAACATGGAACAAAGACACACCCTCAACTCCACCCATATAAAGGCCACAAATCCCTACCATGATCCTTTGCAAATTCAACTGACCTGCCAGCACAGAACACCATCAGACAGCAACCACAGACAAACTCACAACTCATCCATCACACAAGCCACACACCATTAGCACCTCCCAAATAGCACCCTCACATACACCCAGCAAAACCTACACTCACCCACCCTCACTTGCACACTCACACACACATCAATCCCCACCACCACCCATCACCATGCCCCCAAAGAAGAATCCAAAGTTCCTAGACAGTGAATTGGAAGTCCTGGTAGATGAAATCCTCAGAGTAGAGCCACAGTTGTTTGGTACATTGGTCCAACAGACCCCCATGTCGCAGAAAACCAAGATGTGGGAGAGGATCGTCGACAGGGTGAACGCACAATCACCATGTTTGCGCACAAAGGAAGACATCCAGAACAGGTGGTATGATGTGCGCAGGAGGGTCAAGGACCTACTCAAGAAGGATTACGCCTTTAGTCATCGCACCGGCTGTGGCCCTCCTGCCAAACCAGTATACCTCAGGCCCTGGGAGGAGAAGGTGCGGGCCATCCTACCACCAGAGAGCGTACATGGACTATCAAACATCCCAGAGCCTGGTGAGTACACAACCAATATACCCAATATTGTGTGACAATACACACATCACTGTCAAGGGGATAGTGAAACCATGCACTGTTAGCAAAGCCACAGTAACCAAAAGATAATCAGCCCAAGATGTGTATGTTAGTTAGACAAACACAATACCTGCCATCTCATAGTGATATGTAACTGTGTCATGACATGTACATACCTAAAAACAAATAGAGCAAGGCAGTGGCACAACTCTAACCAACAAACACTGTCAGACATTTTGCCACCACTAGAACACCACCTCACAGGGAAGCTCACTGAAAGGAAGGAATTGTGTATGCTGGTGAAGTGAGTGTAGCCAATAGCATGATGGGAGTTGTAGTCACAGATATTGGTCACCCTCACAATTGGCCCATCAACACCACTCTGAACCATGCTCACATCACAGGGAGTGGAAAAGAACTGACAAGATGGCTGACACTGGGTACTGCTGTGGGGAGCACAAGGCCCTGCTGGGAACTGTGCACCAACCAACAGCAGGACACCACTGACTGACATCCTGAAAGCCAACTTGCACTCCCTGCATTGGAAGCACGTTCCATGGTGGGATATCTGGCTGGGTGGGAAGGAGGACTGACAGCTCTGACCATAGTTACCAGCAGCTTTTCTCACACACACCCTTAACACAAACTCCACACAAATCACCTGGGATAATGCATTGCCTCACACTCTAATTAAATATCCCACAAAGAACCACCACACTGGGTTATGCTGTGTGAAGCACAGGGACACTTTTGGGATTTGTAGCCAAACAAACGCCAGGACAACACTGTCAGCCATCCTGTCAGCACAGGCACACTACCCCCACAGGGAAGCAGAGTCAAAAGGAAGGAAGTATGGGCATGCTGGGAAGGGGTGTGTAAGCAATAGCATGATGGGAGTGGTAGTCACAGCTCAACATCCCCCACCCACATGGCCCAGCAAGCTCACACTGAAGCATGCACACCTCACAGGGAGTGAAAAGCCACTTCAAAGATGTCTGACACTGGCCTCAGCTGTGGGGAGCACAAGGCCCTGCTGTGAACTGTGCACCAACAAACAACAGGACCACACTGTCAGCCATCTTGCCATTGCTGTCACACTCACACACAGTGAATTCGACTCAAAAGGAAGGAAGTATGGGCATACTGGGAAGGGGGGTGTAGGCAATAGCATGATGGGAGTGGTAGTCACAGCTCAACATCCCCCACCCACATGGCCCAGCAAGCTCACACTGAAGCATGCGCACCTCACAGGGAGTGAAAAGCCACTTCAAAGATGTCTGACACTGGCCTCAGCTGTGGGGAGCACAAGGCCCTGCTGTGAACTGTGCACCAACAAACAACAGGATCACACTGTCAGCCATCTTGCCATTGCTGTCACACTCACACACAGTGAAGTCGACTCAAAAGGAAGGAAGAATGGGCATGCTGGGAAGGGGGGTGTAGGCTATAGCATGATGGGAGTGGAAGTCACAGCTCAACATCCCCCACCCACATGGCCCGGCAAGCTCACACTGAAGCATGCACACCTCACAGGGAGTGAAAAGCCACTTCTAAGATGTCTGACAATGGTGCTCTGTTGTGAGGAGTACCAGGCCCTGCTGGGAACTGGGCACCAACCAACAGCAGGACACCACTGCCTAACATCCTCTAAGCCAACTTGCACTCCCTGCAATGGAAGCACGTTCCATGGTGGGATATCTGGCTGGGTGGGAAGGAGGACTGACAGCTCTGACCATAGTTACCAGCAGCTTTTCTCACATACCCCCTTAACACAAACTCCACACAACTCACCTGGGAGAATGCATTGCCTCACACTCTAATTAAATATCCCACAAAGAACCACCACACTGGGTTATGCTGTGTGAAGCACAGGGACACTTTTGGGACTTGTAGCCAAACAAACGCCAGGACAACACTGTCAGCCATCCTGTCAGCACAGGCACACTACCCCACAGGGAAGCAGAGTCAAAAGGAAGGAAGTATGGGCATGCTGGGAAGGGGTGTGTAGGCAATAGCATGATGGGAGTGGTAGTCACAGCTCAACATCCCCACCCACATGACCCAGCAAGCTCACACTGAAGCATGCACACCTCACAGGGAGTGAAAAGCCACTTCAAAGATGTCTGACACTGGCCTCAGCTGTGGGTAGCACAAGGCTCTGCTGTGAACTATGCACCAACAAACAACAGGACCACACTGCCAGCCATCTTGCCATTGCTGTCACACTCACACACAGTGAAGTCGACTCAAAAGGAAGGAAGTATGGGCATGCTGGGAAGGGGGGTGTAGGCAATAGCATGATGGGAGTGGTAGTCACAGCTCAACATCCCCCACCCACATGGCCCAGCAAGCTCACACTGAAGCATGCACACCTCACAGGGAGTGAAAAGCCACTTCAAAGATGTCTGACACTGGCCTCAGCTGTGGGGAGCACAAGGCCCTGCTGTGAACTGTGCACCAACAAACAACAGGACCACACTGTCAGCCATCTTGCCATTGCTGTCACACTCACACACAGTGAAGTCGACTCAAAGGGAAGGAAGTATGGGCATGCTGGGAAGGGGTGTGTAGGCAATAGCATGATGGGAGTGGTAGTCACAGCTCAACATCCCCCACCCACATGGCCCGGCAAGCTCACACTGAAGCATCCACACCTCACAGGGAGTGAAAAGCCACTTCTAAGATGTCTGACAATGGTGCTCTGTTGTGGGGAGTACCAGGCCCAGCTGGGAACTGTGCACCAACCAACAGCAGGACACCACTGACTGACATCCTGAGAGTTAACTTGCACCCACTGCAAGGGTGGCATGCTTCATGGTGGGATAACTGGGCTGGGGGAGAAGGAGGTCCGGATGTCAACCAAATACCACCAATGCTGGTCATGCACACACCTCAACATTCACATTGAAATGCTTCAGGTTGGCAGGACAATGAGCCACACCAATATCAACCTCTGACTGTGACAACTTAGGACAATGCAATGTACAGGCACGCATCCAGAGGTACAGTCACAACTGTCAGGTGTTTGAACCATTGATGCCTGTAGAAACATAACATACATTGTGTGTCTCTTCCAAAAACAGGTGATGATGGGGACACAGCAGCAGATGATGAGGAGTCCCTGTCCCAGGCTCCGGTGACCCCTGAGCTCTCTGGTGTGGAACTGCCTCCGCCCTCCTCGGATGGCGAAGACCTACCTGGCCCCTCCGGTGTGAGTCATCATGCAGCAGCAGCAGGACCACCATCTGCACCCCCTGCAGCCACTCCTCCAACATCTGCCAACACACAGACCACCCCCGCCGACACGGACAGACAAGGACACTGAATGACAACAGCACAGGGACCCCGGCCCACCGTGAAGCAACGGACAACAACCCCAGTACCAACCCCCAAGGGGGCCTAGGGTCACCTGTGCGTGCCACCGCAGGTCCCGCACGTGTGGCCAGGGGTAGTGGGAGGGGTGGTAGGCAGAGGTCGCTGTTTGCAGAGGGGTCTGGACTGCATGATGACCCACAACTGGTACGCATTGCTGATGCGTACCAGAATAGCACCGGAGAGGTCAGCCAGGTAGTGGGGATCTTCAAGGACATTCAACAGCAGCATGCTGCCCATCATGCCCGCTTGGACTCCCACATGTCCCGTGTGGAGACACACATGTCTGGCATGGAGTCCAAGTGGGACACATTGGAAGAACTGACAGCGGTGCAGAGGGACATATTGACATGCCTCCACCAGATTAGCACCAACATGTCAACACCTCCCTGTGTGCCCACAACATCTGATGCCGCAACAACTGCAACTGCCACAGGGAGGGAGGATGACTCTGGTGGAGAGTCCTCTGCACCGCAGTGGCCTGCACGTGAGGGTCTCCCCAGAAAGAAGAGGGGTCGTACGAGGAAGGACAACTGAGAGGCCGATGGCCATGTACATCCCCCAGGAACCCAACATCTGTTCTGGAAATTCTCCTTTGTGTGCAAACTGTTCACCCTGTCGAATGCAACCCAACTCTCCCACATGACATGGGGAGTTTAAGTTGGACTAATGTATCAGATGACTGTGGACTTTACTCAGGACATTTCTGCTACCAACACTTCCAACTCATCTGGGA
The DNA here is from genome assembly GCA_963921515.1 of Calotriton arnoldi. NCBI lineage: Eukaryota > Metazoa > Chordata > Amphibia > Caudata > Salamandridae > Calotriton > Calotriton arnoldi. Next base: position 2,690,647 of record CAWUFW010000142.1, read on the forward strand.
ACTTTGGATTCCAATCCCAATGTACAGCACCCACCATCCTGTGCACTATCCTCACACATGTATGTAAATAAACTCACTAATACACCATACTTGCCTCTGTTGTGATTTCAACGTGGTTTTTGTCATGGAGATAATGATCTGCTAAATGACACTGTGCATGCTAACTGCTACAGCAAGTTCAACACCGTCATGTGAGTCATGGCGACGTGACACATATGAGGGAGGGAGACACACCACTAGGGCTACACAACACATACACACCAGGGCCATCTGACTCATCGCCTACACTGATGTTGCCAGGAAATACAGTGGAATGCACAGACACCACACCTATTCAGAGTCTGTGTTAACTAGCCCACAGGTGCAGTAAGCAAATGTCAGTCAGATGTGTGACCACAGACAACGCACATCCCAAAGTGAAGCACAGGTTTATTACACATTTGCAACATGTTGTTTCCACTACAGATGCAAGGTAATCCCACGTGGCAGTGGCCACACAGTCAACAAGTGTAGAAGAAATAAAGTCCAGGGGTGTGTGGCACATCACCTGTAGGGAAACGACTGCTTCCACCCTGGAAGTTAAATCATGGTGTCGGGGGATCCGAGTTGACCAAACAACTCTGAAAGTACCCTGTGAAGGACAGACATGATACACAGTCAAAAGCACTGAAGAACAGGACAGAACTGCAATACTCATGCCCAATACATGTCACAACATACCTATACAAAACCAAGTTAGCATGTCAACACTGTTGGGGAGTACCGACTACCTGTAAGGACACATCGCTGCACGCATCCAGTCAAGTAGCACATGGCCACACTCAAACAGCAACAGAGCAAACTCAAATCATTGACATAACATCTCTGCATACTCACATTCAGCTGAAGAAGTTGGTGATGAGCTGTGTGCGGACATCACCCTCATCATCATCATCATCATCACTGGCATCGTGGCCCAGGCCAGGATCCTCCACAGGTGGCGGATGTTGGTCATCGTCATCCAGGATGAGAGGCAACTCCTTCCGCACTGCCAGGTTGTGTAGCATGCAGCAGACGATGACAATCTTGCACACCTTTGCAGGGGCATATGGGAGGGCCCCTCCTGTCTTGTCCAGGCAGCGAAAGCGGCTCTTCAGGAGACCAAATGTCCGCTCGATCACTCTCCTGGTCCGACCATGTGCCTCATTGTAGCGCATCTGGGCTGGTGTTACAGGGTTCCTGAGGGGTGTCAGCAACCACAGCATGTTGGGGTATCCGGAGTCACCTACATACAGACAATTGCACATTAGCTGAGTTGGAAAAGAGGGTGGAATACAACATTGCAGAACACACACAATGGTACAAAGTCAGTACACACCGACAAGCCAGGCACGCTGGTTCTGCATCTGTGACATCATCCTCGGGATGCGACTACTCCTCATTACGTAGGCATCGTGTGCAGAACCGGGGAAACGTGCACACACATGTGAGATGCTCATATCTGCAAGACATACCACCGGAGCATTGATAGAATGGTAATGTTTCCTGTTCCTGTATGCCTGCTCATGTGCCTGTGGTGGTACCAAAGCCACATGTGTCCCATCAATGGAGCCGATGACATGTGGCATCCTCCCCAGGGCATAGAAGTCACTCTTGACGTCAGTGAGTTGTTGACGTTTAGGGAAATAGATGTACTGGTTCAGGTATCTCAACATTGCCTCCAAAACACTGCGTAGCACAAGGCTGAACATGGTCTGGGACATCCCACCAGCAGACGCCACAGTGTGTTGAAAGGTACCGGTGGCAAAGAAGTGTAGGGCTGCCATCACCTTCACCTTGGGGGTCAGCGCTGTAGGGTATGGCCGGCCAGGTTGCAAATGTGGGGCCAACCGCACCGCCAATTCCTCAATCTGCGGCCTGTTGAAGCGGTACCGTCGGATGCAGTCACGTTCAACCATGGTTGCAAGGTCAGGGAATGATCTATGGACAGCTGGTGCCCTGCAGTGCATAGGTGAACAAAGAAAGATTGTCAGTCACCCCACATATGTGGCATTGACCATATCCAATATCACATGATATCATTACGAGACACAAGTACTTGATGTGTGTGCCGTTCTGTATGGACATATATGGCACCTACATGGCCAACATCTAACATCTCAGTTCAACATGTGTTGACAACAAGTTCCAGGTTGTGCTATGGGAAATCATTAGGCTGTGTCACAGTACCCATGTACTGCTGTCACGTTCCAAACACACACCACAGTGACAAGTGAGGACAGATGTGCCCCAGGCATCACAGCTCTTTAACAGGTAGATTCCCAGGGACCCTGTATTGCCACATGGATACTGGCATGACATGGCGTATCATGTACACGTCAGCAAAACAACCATGACTCCCACAGGTAGTGGCCCCTGTTGCCTCTGCAGGACAGACATGGACGTCTGTGACACACACACGCACAACATCAAAGTCGATGCACAAACAACGTGGATGTGGAGACTGTCTCCCATTGTGCACATGGAATCAGAGACATCTGAAACACAACATGCACACAGACTGTGGAGGGCCATCACAATTGTGGCAATGGGTCACCCTGTGACGTACATACCATCCCACATGGGACTCAGGGTGTATGTGACATAACATACACTTCCACAACCTTGAAATGTGACCATGCCACATGCTCTGAACTGAACAGTTGCACATCACAGTGGTCATGTGCACAACACACAAAGAATTCTGTCCCCATGAACACGTGCACAGCCTGGGAGTGGCTGCCCCCAAGTGCCACCCAACAAACCACATGTTGACCCCCATACACACACAGGTAATGCAGCCTTACATGTCTTAGGATACAGTGTGGACAGGCTGTGGTGTGGTAGGTGTGCCCCTGATTCTCTGGCAAGTAATTGTGGCTGGCATACATTCACCAGTGACAACCATGGTGGCATATGCGAGTGACTTGTACAGGGACGCGTCGTACAGCAATGGACCGATCCGTGTGCACGCATTGGCCATTGCTTATGATGTGGACGGATGCGTGTTGTGCTCCGAAATACGCATCGTACAGCAATGGACCGATCGGTGCGCATGCATTGGCCATTGCATATGATGTGGACGGATGCGTGTTGTGCTCCGAAATACGCGTCGTACAGCAATGGACCGATCGGTGCGCACGCATTGGCCATTGCATATGATGTGGACATATGCGTGTTGTGCTCCGAAATACGCGTCGTACAGCAATGGACCGATCGGTGCGCACGCATTGGCCATTGCATATGATGTGGACGGATGCGTGTTGTGCTCCGAAATACGCGTCATACAGCAATGGACCGATCGGTGCGCACGCATTGGCCATTACATATGATGTTGACGGATGCGTGTTGTGCTCCGAAATACGCGTCGTACAGCAATGGACCAATCGGTGCGCACGCATTGGCCATTGCATATGATGTGGACGGATGCGTGTTGTGTTTCGAAATATGCGTTGTACAGCAATGGACCAATCGGTGCGCACGCATTGGCCATTGCATATGATGTGGACGGATGCGTGTTGTGTGACGTAATACGCGTCGTACAGCAATGGTCCGATCGGTGCGCACGCATTGGCTATGGACTAACATGGTAACGGACGCGTTTTCGAAGCTTTTTCAAGTCGGATGCAGTGAATTCAGTTGGCCACCCACAACAATGTTGCAAATTCATGGGTGTCATGAAGTTGAACTTTTGAAGGATGCTGTGGGCGTGTATTAGTGGTGCAATTCCATGGATTGGCCAGATTCAGAAGATGCAAACGACTTGGACCTATCACTTTGGACACATGGGACAGTATCTGCCTCTGCAGCACACATATAATGCTGGCTGTACCCCTGAGAGCTCACTTGCCTGCACTACATGCTCCAGGACGACATCTGCCACCACCACTGCTGCTGTCTCTGCATCCTCTGGCTACTGCAATGGCACGTACTGTGGATAGAGCCCCAGCCTTCAGCACTGAGGAGAACCAGGCCCTGCTGGACAGCCTCCTTCCACAGTACAGCAAGATGTATGGGAAACCAGGGGAGCAGGTGAGTGTGCTGTCCACTGCCTTACTAATTGTGCATGTTGTCTGACTAGCAAGACTTACAGTGTGTACACCAGTGGCTAGCATGCTCACTGAGTAGTTGTCACCCCCCAAAGTGTGTAGTTACATGCACTGAACAGGTATAGTGCAGTAACAGTGCATTCCAACAAGGTTTGACTTCCCAGGCAATTATACCATTTAGTAACTGCTGGACAACTGTTCATAGCCAGAATTGCACTACCTGTGTACATCATATGCCCCTGTGATTGAGACATGTATATCCAACTGTGTGATGCACGGATATGTTGCATGTGTAGTAATGGCCTTTTCACTTTGTCATCCTCACAGGTTGATGCCCACCAGAAGCAGGAGATCTGGCTGACCATCGTCCGGGCAGTGCGATCTGTGGGGGTCTACAGGCGCAGGATCCGCAACTGCCAGAAGAGTTGGCAGGACCTTCGTGGCTGGACCCGGAGGATCGCAAGGGTCCAGCTGAAGCTGTCGCCTCCTTGCAGGAGGGGCGGACACCGGACCCTGACCCCCCACATGCTCCGGATTCTGGCAGTGGTCTTCCCTGACCTGGATGGGCAGCTGAAGGCCAGACAGCAGCAAGGAGGGGGTAAGTGCTAGCCTTTACTGTGTACTATGACTAACATGCTCTATGCACTCCTTTAGCCTGGTTCCACTTCCACAGTACAACTGTCTTGTCGTCCTGGACTCATGTCCCTCACTTGTGTCATGCCCCCTCCTCATCTTATACACAGGTGTGGCCCTTACAGTCTGTGACTTAGGTCACTTGGGTACTGTGTACTTGCAGTTACCTGTGGTTCAAGTTGGGGACAGCATCAGTTACAGGAACTTTGTTGTGGGCTGCATGGGTGATACAATTGCTCACACAATGCCTGTGATCTGACATGTACTCTGGGTATGGCTTTAATATGTGTTCCAATTGCTGCTCTGACTCACCACATGTCTGGGGTATGTGCCACACACCCATGCTGCAGCAGAGACCAAGGTAGGAGCCTCAGAAGTATGTACATCATGTGTGTGACACATGCATAGCCACCTGCCTAGTGTTCAGGGTAATACCATGTTGCACAAGGACCAGGGCTGTAATGCCTACTCCGTACATCGAAGGCACTCTGTTCTCCCACTCCCGTGTGTCAGCATACATATTGGGCATTGTGAAGAGTGCACTCAGGTGTATGCCTCTGTGTCACCGTGGTGTGCCCTTGCTTTTTGGACTCCTGGAGTGTTTAACAATTTGGGGTGGCCAGCCATCTGAGTTGTGACTATAGGATCTGCACATTGGTTAATGCATAGGTCTCTGATCCTTTGACTGTGCACAATGGTGTATGAAACATTGAGGTGCAGGCAGCTTTGGTTCATTCTCATCAGACAGTGAAGTGCTCATGTGTATGGATTTGTGTTTGCAGTCACTCAAATGTCTTATTTGATTGACGTGGGATCATCTTAGTCCTCATGATGTGGGTGGCCAGGGGTGCACATGTGCACCTGTCAGCTACAGGGCTTGCTTTCCCAAAACTTCCATTATTGTGACACAGTGTAGACTGGTGTTGTGTGTATGCCCTGCCCCTGTGACAGGAGACAGTTATGACTGACTTGCCAGACAGGCCTGTGCCATGACATTCAATTCGCAAAGGGTGATCCAGCAGTAGTGTGATATGTCCTGCATGCACACCATTGTCGCATTGTCTATAAGGACATGAGGACAGCATTGTGTCTGGTGATGGAAGCAAAACCCGCATATCGACAGAGACTCTGCCCATCACTTTTCCTGACACATGTACTGAGTCAGTGGCAGGAGATGGCATGTGTTTGGAGTGACACATTTCCATATGTTCTCTTGGATGTCCAACAGCTGTGGATGTGGTGCATTTGTGCACATATGATTAGTCGCTTACAACAGGCACCAGACAGATGGGTGCATGGACAGGTAGGCTATGTGTGGCATGAATGACTGTCAGGCAGACAATGGGCTTCTTCAAATCAGTGTCAGCACTTATTGTAATGTCTAGCAAATGATGGCAGGGCTTGCTCTGTGATGTGCTGTACTTACTGTGGTGTGTGTGGTCAGTACAGGTGACTAATGTTGCTCTGTTTATCCTGATTGTTTGCAGATACATCCACGGCCACAGGAGGAGACAGCTCCACGGACCAAGAGGAGCGGCAGAGCCAGACTGGGTCCACTGCAGGGAAGACCGAGGGACCCACTGGCACGGAGGGTGAGGGGAGCCACACTGAGGAGACCTCAGCTACGACCACCTCGGCTGAGGAACACAGCACTTCCAGTGAGGACTCCCTTGTAGAGGCGGGTGTCAGCAGACCAGAGGCAAAATCAAGCAAGTCTGTCCCCGCCACCACCACCATCTCCACCCTCCCATCTGCTCCCATCCCACATGTCCGTAGAGGCTCCCGTGTAGGGGAGCGTGTCTCCTTCATGCCAGGCACCGCACCCCTGCCTCTGTCCCCCTGCTGCCCTGAGTGTGGAGTCTGTGGACTTGCTGAAACAGATCCATGTAGGGCAGACGTCAATGCTGAGTGTCCTCCATGCACACACGGGTCTGTTGACACAACTGGTGTCATTCATGGAGGGCATGTCATCTGGCATGTCTGCCCTACATCGGACCAATCAGTCCATGGCCTCCTCACTGACGGCAGCAGTGTCCCTCCTGCAACAGTCCCTCACCCCTCCTACCTCTGCCCCATCCACAATCCCCAGCACCCTACCTGTCTCAAGCGCACACACACCGGCACCGGCACGCACCAGCACAGACACAAGCAGCACACAGACACACAAGCCAAAATACAGACGCACACGCACGCACAGTCAGGGGACTGATACCTCACTCAAAGGGGATGGGGCCCAGACACACACACATGCATCCACGAGCACTCTGCAGCCCTCAGATACCTCTCCCTCCAAAACCCCTTCCCTTGCCTCACCTTCAACCCCCCCTCCCAGAAGCTCTTCCTCTGTGAGCTTGGCCTCTTCCCCACAGATCCATCTAACACAATGTCCAGGCGGAAGAGGCGACCACCACACACAGAGGGGAGTGCCCCTCACACCCGGACACCCTCCCCAGGCACAGGCAGACTGAGGACCCCATTAGAAAGTCCCCCCGGACCAGGAAGGGCAAGACCCCACCACCACCACCACCATGCAGCTCCACCACACAGTCTCTCTCCTCCATCCCCCAGGCCACCACTCCACAGGTTCCCCCGCCACACCCTGCCCCAGGTTCCCCCACACACAAATACCGCATCCCCAAACTGCTTAGGCCCTCCCCCCCTACCACTTGCTCTTCCACCCCAAACCAGACGCTCTGCCTGTTTGTGCCACTGGTATGGAGACCGGGTCCCCACCCTCTGTCCTGCCCACCTCATCTGCCCCCCCTTCCACTCCCTTGGAGTTATGCACTGCAGTGGAGTCCACAACCACCCCGTCTGACTTGGGCACTGCAGTGGGGACCCAGTCCACTCCATCTGACCGGCCCACTGCAGTGGTTGCAGCACCCACAACATCTGACTTGTGCCCTACAGTGGTGCCGGCCCCCACTGAGTCAGACACCTCCACTGCAGTTGCCGGTGACACTCCTGCACCCACCACCCCTTCACTGCCTCCTTCTGGCATCCCCTGATCCTGTCTCTGTGGTGCCTGGCCTGCCCCTTGTATGCCCCTCCGAGGGGGATGTCCCCTGTCCGTACCAGTGCAGGCAAGCAATCACATAGTTGTCACATATCACCCTGTTCGGACTGTGTATGTGGACTGGCCATTGGCCTTAGTTTCTTTTGGACTTCAAATTTTAGTTTCACATTTGCTGAATAAAGCCTCTTTTTGTTTACTTGTGGTTTTTCTTTTGATGTACATGATGTAGATGAGTATCATTATGCATTTGCAGTTGTAATAGTGTTCAGATCAGGAAAATGAAGTGCTGCTGTGATGGACTCCATGTGGTCCATGGGATATGTGTCCTAATCTAGTCTGGATCTATAGCATCCTTTGCTGCAGTCTGACGGTGTAATGTTCAGCATTTGACACAGGGATGTACGTTTTGCATTTGTAAATTTACATCTGTGGCTTACACTGATGCACATCTGGTGGGCTTACCACTGTTCAATGTTTCTATTTCCCTGACTGTGTGCCCATCTCCACTGGAAATGCAGTTTACCACATCAATGTTGAAGGACTCATCAGTGTATACAGTGCAACTTGCTTGACACGTGTTTTGGGTATATGCAGATGACTGAAGTGACACTCCCGTACCCAGGCTGATGTGAGCAGAGCCTTCAGTGTGTTGTAGTGGTTGACTCACTGACCGAGTGTTCTGCTGACATGTTTGAGTCGTGCACAGACAAGGTTTGGCACAGCGGACCTTCCACAGGAGTGGAGTGCCCTCATGGCAGTGTGTAATCCCGTGACATTGACTTGGCCCGTGTTGTGTGTTCCCTTCCCTTTTCCTACACTGGCTGTGTCCCTACGGATGTTCCTGTTTGTGATGCTTGCTGAGTTGTCCTGTGTTCATCCAGCATCTTGGACCTGGTTTCTCTGGGATGTGGGTGCATGGCAAACTAATGTTCATCAGGTTGTCATCCCTAGTTGTCTTTGTTGTCAGGGCTGGGGATGTGGGCAAACACAGATGGGACACAGTCAGGATTCCCCTTGACACTTGTTGGTTACACAAGTCATGTAATTTACAGTTTGTGGTAGCTTTCAGTGATTGTGACACGTTGTGTGTGTGACTGCTGCCACTCCTCAGGGTCAGAGCTGCAATGTTGGAAGTTGTGTACGTGTGTTCTTTGTGGGTCACCTTGGCTTCTTCATTGGTGTGTGACTGTGGCCGGGATCCCATTGATTGGGGTAGATTTCACGTCATGCCCATGTACCGCGTACTGTGCAGTGTGTCAGACATTCACGAGTCTTGTTGACTGGCCATGTGTGATGTGTTTCTGCACCTTAGTTCCCACCACCACCCCTGGGATTGTCATGGGTGCATGTGCAATGTCACCAGTCCATGTGAGCTTCACTGCTGCACATTGGTGGAGATCAAGGTGTGTGGTGTTGAGTGTGTGCAAATGTGAGTTGTTGCACGGCTAGACCCCTACCTCCATATTGGCCTTGGCTGACAGGCCGTGCTGATTGATTTGTGTTTGTGTAGGTGTGATGGTAGTTTGGTGCTCAGGACACATGGCTGTGGTTCACAGTGTGAACGACATCTACCTTTGTCATCACAGTGGGATTATCATGCAGGCTAGTGTCACCACAATGTGGGGTCCCTGGAGGTAGTGCTGTGGTGGGTCTGTCTCTTGCTGTGTTAGTTGCTGTTCCTACAAGCTTGTGTGAAATGTGTAATTTGGGCTCCCTCTCATCTAACAATGCCTGATTGCCCACATAGGGGAATCCGATCCATGAGTTACTTTTGTATGGCACTGTATACACATCTGTGTAATTGGAATTCAGGCCTCCTCATGTGTTGTGTGGTTGCCTGGGGACACTGGCACACACCCCCATCACCTGTTGTGTTTGATATGCAGTGTGAGGCTGCCTGTTTGTGTTTGTGCATCTGCACCACTGCATTGGCATATATTTAGTGTGCCATTGGCTGTATGTAGTTTGGAGGATTTCCCCTGCTGTCCCTGCGACTCCTAGGTCAATAGTCAGCACAATAATCATGGTTTGTATGTCCCATTGCTGGCATGGTATGGTATTTGTTCACCTCACATCTACAGTCTCCACAGGATATCTACATTTGTGTGTCCATTAGTGCAGATATGTGGGTCTGCATTATGATGGTCACTTCTGGCATTGTGTAATTGATAAATGGAGACAATGTCAGCCCCCATGGGTGATGTTTGTCTGCACATGGCCAAAGGTATGTTTTATTTGCACTGCACTGTTTGCCTCACCCAATCTATGTTGCTATGAGACACAATCACTACTTTGCCACTGATGTGTTTGTTGTTGTGTGACCAGGAATCATCCATGCTGTTTGGCAGTTGCAGCTTTTTCCATGACAGCACTTACCTTTTGGTCACTGTGATGATGGGGGTTTAGACCCCATTGCCACAATGTTCAAAATGTGCTTCAGCTATGGACCCCACACTTACCTTTTGGTCACTGTGATGATGGGGGTTTAGACCCCATTGCCACAATGGTCAAAATGTGCTTCAGCTATGGACCCCACACTTACCTTTAGGTCACTGTGATGATGGGGGTTTAGACCCCATTGCCACAATGGTCAAAACTGTGCTTCAGCTATGGACCCCACACTTACCTTTTGGTCACTGTGATGATGGGGGTTTAGACCCCATTGCCACAATGTTAAAAATGTGCTTCAGCTATGGACCCCACACTTACCTTTTGGTCACTGTGATGATGGGGGTTTAGACCCCATTGCCACAATGGTCAAAACTGTGCTTCAGCTATGGACCCCACACTTACCTTTTGGTCACTGTGATGATGGGGGTTTAGACCCCATTCCCACAGTGGTCATGATCTGCTTGCATTGTGGAGGCCACACACATTTATGTGTGACACATGTGATAGGGGGTCACAATGTATGTTCAATGTCATGTTCAGTGTTGTAGGCATTTGACACAGACTACACACTCTTGTCATGATGTTGGGGGGATATCTTTTGCTGACATTCATTATGTTGGAGTATGCTGGTTGTGTCATGCATTACCCGTCCTATGAGTGGGGATGGTAGTAGTGGTAGGCATCCAGGCAAACATGAGTAGGGGTGGTGGTAGTGGTAGGCATCCATCCCCCTATGAGTGGGGATGATGGTAGTGACAGGCATCCAGGCCCCCATGAGTAAGGGTGGTGGTAGTGGTAGGTATCCATCCCCCTATGAGTGGGGATGGTAGTAGTGACAGGCATCCAGGCCCACATGAGTAGGGGTGGTGGTAGTGACAGGCAACCAGGCCCCCATGAGTAGGGGTGGTGGTAGTGGTAGGCATCCAGTCCCCCATGAGTAGGGGTGGTGATAATGGTAGGCATCCAGCCCCCCATGAGTAGGGATGGTAGTATTGGTAGGCATCCATCCCCCTATGAGTGGGGATGGTAGTAGTGACAGGCATCCAGGCCCACATGAGTAGGGGTGGTGGTAGTGACAGGCAACCAGGCCCCCATGAGTAGGGGTGGTGGTAGTGGTAGGCATCCAGGCCCCCATGAGTAGGGGTGGTGGTAGTGGTAGGCATCCAGCCCCCCATGAGTAGGGATGGTAGTAGTGTTAGGCATCCAGTGCCACATGAGTAGGGGTGGTGGTAGTGTTAGGCATCCATCCCCCTATGAGTGGGGATGGTAGTAGTGACAGGCATCCAGGCCCACATGAGATGGGGTGGTGGTAGTGATAGGCATCCAAGCACACATGAGTGGTGGTGGTGGTTGTGGTAGGCATCCAGCCCCCTATGAGTGGGGATGGTAGTAGTGACAGGCATCCAGGCCCACATGAGTAGGGGTGGTGGTAATGGTAGGCATCCAGGCCCACATGAGTTGGGGTGGTGGTAGTGGTAGGCATCCAGTCCCCCCATGAGTAGGGGTGGTGGTAGTGGTAGGCATCCAGCCCCCATGAGTAGGGATGGTAGTAGTGGTAGGCATCCATCCCCCTATGAGTGGGGATGGTAGTAGTGACAGGCATCCAGGCCCACATGAGTAGGGGTGGTGGTAGTGGTAGGCATCCAGGCCCACATGAGTAGGGGTGGTGGTAGTGGTAGGCATCCAGGCCCCCATGAGTAGGGGTGGTGGTAGTGGTAGGCATCCAGCCCCCCATGAGTAGGGATGGTAGTAGTGGTAGGCATCCAGGGCCACATGAGTAGGGGTGGTGGTAGTGGTAGGCATCCATCCCCCTATGAGTGGGGATGGTAGTAGTGACAGGCATCCAGGCCCACATGAGTAGGGGTGGTGGTAGTGATAGGCATCCAGGCACACATGAGTAGGGGTGGTGGTAGTGGTAGGCATCCATCCCCCTATGAGTGGGGATGGTAGTAGTGACAGGCATCCAGGCCCACATGAGTAGGGGTGGTGGTAGTGGTAGGCATCCAGGCCCACATGAGTTGGGGTGGTGGTAGTGGTAGGCATCCAGCCCCCCATGAGTAGGGATGGTAGTAGTGGTAGGCATCCATCCCCCTATGAGTGGGGATGGTAGTAGTGACAGGCATCCAGGCCCACATGAGTAGGGGTGGTGGTAGTGGTAGGCATCCATCCCCCTATGAGTGGGGATGGTAGTAGTGACAGGCATCCTGGCCCACATGAGTAGGGGTGGTGGTAGTGACAGGCAACCAGGCCCCCATGAGTAGGGGTGGTGGTAGTGGTAGGCATCCAGCCCCCCATGAGTAGGGGTAGTGGTAGTGGTAGGCATCCATCCCCCTATGAGTGGGGATGGTAGTAGTGGTAGGCATCCAGGCCCCCATGAGTAGGGGTGGTGGTAGTGGTAGGCATCCAGCCCCCCATGAGTAGGGATCGTAGTAGTGGTAGGCATCCATCCCCCTATGAGTGGGGATGGTAGTAGTGACAGGCATCCAGGCCCACATGAGTAGGGGTGGTGGTTGTGACAGGCAACCAGGCCCCCATGAGTAGGGGTGGTGGTAGTGGTAGGCATCCAGGCCCCCATGAGTAGGGGTGGTGGTAGTGGTAGGCATCCAGCCCCCCATGAGTAGGGATGGTAGTAGTGGTAGGCATCCATCCCCCTATGAGTGGGGATGGTAGTAGTGACAGGCATCCAGGCCCACATGAGTAGGGGTGGTGGTAGTGACAGGCAACCAGGCCCCCATGAGTAGGGGTGGTGGTAGTGGTAGGCATCCAGCCCCCCATGAGTAGGGGTAGTGGTAGGCATCCATCCCCCTATGAGTGGGGATGGTAGTAGTGGTAGGCATCCAGGCCCCCATGAGTAGGGGTAGTGGTAGTGGTAGGCATCCAGCCCCCCATGAGTAGTGGTAGTGGTAGGCATCCATCCCCCTATGAGTGGGGATGGTAGTAGTGACAGGCATCCAGGCCCACATGAGTAGGTGTGGTGGTAGTGACAGGCAACCAGGCCCCCATCAGTAGGGGTGGTGGTAGTGGTAGGCATCCAGCCCCCATGAGTAGGGGTAGTGGTAGTGGTAGGCATCCATCCCCCTATGAGTGGGGATGGTAGTAGTGACAGGCATCCAGGCCCACATGAGTAGGGGTGGTGGTAGTGACCGGCAACCAGGCCCCCATGAGTAGGGGTGGTGGTAGTGGTAGGCATCCAGGCCCCCATGAGTAGGGGTGGTGGTAGTGGTAGGCATCCAGCCCCCCATGAGTAGGGATGGTAGTAGTGGTAGGCATCCATCCCCCTTTGAGTGGGGATGGTAGTAGTGACAGGCATCCAGGCCCACATGAGTAGGGGTGGTGGTAGTGACAGGCAACCAGGCCCCCATGAGTAGGGGTGGTGGTAGTGGTAGGCATCCAGGCCCCCATGAGTAGGGGTGGTGGTAGTGGTAGGCATCCAGTCACACATGAGTAGGGGTGGTGGTAGTGGTAGGCATCCATCCCCCTATGAGTGGGGATGGTAGTAGTGACAGGCATCCAGGCCCACATGAGTAGGGGTGGTGGTAGTGGTAGGCATCCAGGCCCACGTGAGTAGGGGTGGTGGTAGTGGTAGGCATCCATCCCCCTATGAGTGGGGATGGTAGTAGTGACAGGAATCCAGGCCCACATGAGTAGGGGTGGTGGTAGTGACAGGCAACCAGGCCCCCATGAGTAGGGGTGGTGGTAGTGGTAGGCATCCAGGCCCCCATGAGTAGGGGTGGTGGTAGTGGTAGGCATCCATCCCCCTATGAGTGGGGATGGTAGTAGTGACAGGCATCCAGGCCCACATGAGTAGGGGTGGTGGTAGTGACAGGCAACCAGGCCCCCATGAGTAGGGGTGGTGGTAGTGGTAGGCATCCAGGCCCCCATGAGTAGGGGTGGTGGTAGTGGTAGGCATCCAGTCACACATGAGTAGGGGTGGTGGTAGTGGTAGGCATCCATCCCCCTATGAGTGGGGATGGTAGTAGTGACAGGCATCCATGCCCACATGAGTAGGGGTGGTGGTAGTGATAGGCATCCAGGCACACATGAGTAGGGGTGGTGGTAGTGGTAGGCATCCATCCCCCTATGAGTGGGGATGGTAGTAGTGACAGGCATCCAGGCCCACATGAGTAGGTATGGTGGTAGTGGTAGGCATCCAGGCCCACATGAGTTGGGGTGGTGGTAGTGGTAGGCATCCAGGCCCCCATGAGTAGGGGTGGTGGTAGTGGTAGGCATCCAGCCCCCATGAGTAGGGATGGTAGTAGTGGTAGGCATCCATCCCCCTATGAGTGGGGATGGTAGTAGTGACAGGCATCCAGGCCCCCATGAGTAGGGGTGGTGGTAGTGGTAGGCATCCAGGCACCCATGAGTGGGGATGGTAGTAGTGACAGGCATCCAGCCCCTCATGAGTAGGGATGGTAGTAGTGGTAGGCATCCATCCCCCTATGAGTGGGGATGGTAGTAGTGACAGGCATCCAGGCCCACATGAGTAGGGGTGGTGGTAGTGACAGGCAACCAGGCCCCCATGAGTAGGGGTGGTGGTAGTGGTAGGCATCCAGCCCCCCATGAGTAGGGGTAGTGGTAGTGGTAGGCATCCATCCCCCTATGAGTGGGGATGGTAGTAGTGGTAGGCATCCAGGCCCCCATGAGTAGGGGTGGTGGTAGTGGTAGGCATCCAGCCCCCCATGAGTAGGGATCGTAGTAGTGGTAGGCATCCATCCCCCTATGAGTGGGGATGGTAGTAGTGACAGGCATCCAGGCCCACATGAGTAGGGGTGGTGGTAGTGACAGGCAACCAGGCCCCCATCAGTAGGGGTGGTGGTAGTGGTAGGCATCCAGCCCCCCATGAGTAGGGGTAGTGGTAGTGGTAGGCATCCATCCCCCTATGAGTGGGGATGGTAGTAGTGACAGGCATCCAGGCCCACATGAGTAGGGGTGGTGGTAGTGACCGGCAACCAGGCCCCCATGAGTAGGGGTGGTGGTAGTGGTAGGCATCCAGGCCCCCATGAGTAGGGGTGGTGGTAGTGGTAGGCATCCAGCCCCCCATGAGTAGGGATGGTAGTAGTGGTAGGCATCCATCCCCCTATGAGTGGGGATGGTAGTAGTGACAGGCATCCAGGCCCACATGAGTAGGGGTGGTGGTAGTGACAGGCAACCAGGCCCCCATGAGTAGGGGTGGTGGTAGTGGTAGGCATCCAGTCACACATGAGTAGGGGTGGTGGTAGTGGTAGGCATCCATCCCCCTATGAGTGGGGATGGTAGTAGTGACAGGCATCCAGGCCCACATGAGTAGGGGTGGTGGTAGTGGTAGACATCCAGGCCCACATGAGTTGGGGTGGTGGTAGTGGTAGGCATCCATCCCCCTATGAGTGGGGATGGTAGTAGTGACAGGAATCCAGGCCCACATGAGTAGGGGTGGTGGTAGTGACCGACAACCAGGCCCCCATGAGTAGGGGTGGTGGTAGTGGTAGGCATCCAGGCCCCCATGAGTAGGGGTGGTGGTAGTGGTAGGCATCCATCCCCCTATGAGTGGGGATGGTAGTAGTGACAGGCATCCAGGCCCACATGAGTAGGGGTGGTGGTAGTGACAGGCAACCAGGCCCCCATGAGTAGGGGTGGTGGTAGTGGTAGGCATCCAGGCCCCCATGAGTAGGGGTGGTGGTAGTGGTAGGCATCCAGTCACACATGAGTAGGGGTGGTGGTAGTGGTAGGCATCCATCCCCCTATGAGTGGGGATGGTAGTAGTGACAGGCATCCATGCCCACATGAGATGGGGTGGTGGTAGTGGTAGGCATCCAGGCCCACATGAGTAGGGGTGGTGGTAGTGGTAGGCATCCAGGCCCCCATGAGTAGGGATCGTAGTAGTGGTAGGCATCCATACCCCTATGAGTGGGGATGGTAGTGGGGATGGTAGTAGTGACAGGCATCCAGGCCCCCATGAGTAGGGGTGGTGGTAGTGACAGGCAACCAGGCCCCCATGAGTAGGGGTGGTGGTAGTGACAGGCAACCAGGCCCCGATGAGTAGGGGTGGTGGTAGTGGTAGGCATCCAGCCCCCCATGAGTAGGGCTAGTGGTAGTGGTAGGCATCCATACCCCTATGAGTGGGGATGGTAGTAGGGGATGGTAGTAGTGACAGGCATCCAGGCCCACATGAGTAGGGGTGGTGTAGTGACAGGCAACCAGGCCCCCATGAGTAGGGGTGGTGGTAGTGGTAGGCATCCAGGCCCCCATGAGTAGGGGTGGTGGTAGTGGTAGGCATCCATCCCCCTATGAGTGGGGATGGTAGTAGTGACAGGCATCCAGGCCCACATGAGTAGGGGTGGTGGTAGTGACAGGCAACCAGGCCCCCATGAGTAGGGGTGGTGGTAGTGGTAGGTATCCATCCCCCCATGAATAGGGGTAGTGGTAGGCATCCAGCCCCCTATGAGTAGGGATGGCAGTAGTGACAGGCATCTAGGCCCACAGGAGTAGGGGTGGTGGTAGTGGTAGGCTTCCAGGCCCCCATGAGTAGGGGTGGTGGTAGTGGTAGGCATCCATCCCCCTATGAGTGGGGATGGTAGTAGTGACAGGAATCCAGGCCCACATGAGTAGGGGTGGTGGTAGTGACCGACAACCAGGCCCCCATGAGTAGGGGTGGTGGTAGTGGTAGGCATCCAGGCCCCCATGAGTAGGGGTGGTGGTAGTGGTAGGCATCCATCCCCCTATGAGTGGGGATGGTAGTAGTGACAGGCATCCAGGCCCACATGAGTAGGGGTGGTGGTAGTGACAGGCAACCAGGCCCCCATGAGTAGGGGTGGTGGTAGTGGTAGGCATCCAGGCCCCCATGAGTAGGGGTGGTGGTAGTGGTAGGCATCCAGTCACACATGAGTAGGGGTGGTGGTAGTGGTAGGCATCCATCCCCATGAGTGGGGATGGTAGTAGTGACAGGCATCCATGCCCACATGAGTAGGGGTGGTGGTAGTGGTAGGCATCCAGGCCCACATGAGTAGGGGTGGTGGTAGTGGTAGGCATCCAGGCCCCCATGAGTAGGGATCGTAGTAGTGGTAGGCATCCATACCCCTATGAGTGGGGATGGTAGTAGGGGATGGTAGTAGTGACAGGCATCCAGGCCCCCATGAGTAGGGGTGGTGTAGTGACAGGCAACCAGGCCCCCATGAGTAGGGGTGGTGGTAGTGACAGGCAACCAGGCCCGATGAGTAGGGGTGGTGGTAGTGGTAGGCATCCAGCCCCCCATGAGTAGGGCTAGTGGTAGTGGTAGGCATCCATACCCCTATGAGTGGGGATGGTAGTAGGGGATGGTAGTAGTGACAGGCATCCAGGCCCACATGAGTAGGGGTGGTGTAGTGACAGGCAACCAGGCCCCCATGAGTAGGGGTGGTGGTAGTGGTAGGCATCCAGGCCCCCATGAGTAGGGGTGGTGGTAGTGGTAGGCATCCAGCCCCCCATGAGTAGGGAAGGTAGTAGTGGTAGGCATCCATCCCCCTATGAGTGGGGATGGTAGTAGTGACAGGCATCCAGGCCCACATGAGTAGGGGTGGTGGTAGTGGTAGGCATCCATCCCCCTATGAGTGGGGATGGTAGTAGTGACAGGCATCCAGGCCCACATGAGTAGGGGTGGTGGTAGTGACAGGCAACCAGGCCCCCATGAGTAGGGGTGGTGGTAGTGGTAGGCATCCATCCCCCCATGAGTAGGGGTTGTGGTAGGCATCCAGCCCCCTATGAGTAGGGATGGCAGTAGTGACAGGCATCTAGGCCCACAGGAGTAGGGGTGGTGGTAGTGGTAGGCTTCCAGGCCCCCATGAGTAGGGGTGGTGGTAGTGGTAGGCATCCAGCCCCCCATGAGTAGGGGTAGTGGTAGGCATCCATCCCCCTATGAGTGGGGATTGTAGTAGTGACAGGCATCCAGGCCCACATGAGTAGCGGTGGTGGTAGTGGTAGGCATCCAGGCCCCCATGAGTAGGGGTGGTGGTAGTGGTAGGCATCCATCCCCCTATGAGTGGGGATGGTAGTAGTGACAGGCATCCAGGCCCACATGAGTAGTGGTGGTGGTAGTGACAGGCAACCAGGCCCCCATGAGTAGGGGTGGTGGTAGTGGTAGGCATCCATCCCCCTATGAGTGGGGATGGTAGTAGTGGTAGGCATCCAGGCTCCCATGAGTAGGGGTGGTGGTAGTGGTAGCCATCAGGCCCCTATGGTGTGTATGGCATTGGTGATATGCAAAACACACAAGATGATGGACGGAATGTTGCACAATGGCAAACATTCACCCCCAGTCACAGATCTGGGTTTAATCCATCGTTATTTTGCTTCACCACGCCACCCCAGTTCAGACATGGCCATATGCAAATCAGTCTTGACCCTGTGCCTCATGGGAACAGTCCAAACTGAACCGCCAAGCCATGTCTTCCCTGGACCGGAATCAAGCATCCTAGGACCGGTTTCAGGCATTCAGCCCTCATCAGCCAGGATAGCCTGACTCCAGTGGCGCAGTGAGCACGGGACCCACGTCTGGGCATACCCTTCCCACTTGGGGCGAATTGCAAAACACACAAGATGATGGACGGAATGTTGCACAATGGCAAACATTCACCCCCAGTCACAGATCTGGGTTTAATCCATCGTTATTTTGCTTCACCACGCCACCCCAGTTCAGACATGGCCATATGCAAATCAGTCTTGACCCTGTGCCTCATGGGAACAGTCCAAACTGAACCGCCAAGCCATGTCTTCCCTGGACCGGAATCAAGCATCCTAGGACCGGTTTCAGGCATTCAGCCCTCATCAGCCAGGATAGCCTGACTCCAGTGGCGCAGTGAGCACGGGACCCACGTCTGGGCATACCCTTCCCACTTGGGGCGAATTGCAAAACACACAAGATGATGGACGGAATGTTGCACAATGGCAAACATTCACCCCCAGTCACAGATCTGGGTTTAATCCATCGTTATTTTGCTTCACCACGCCACCCCAGTTCAGACATGGCCATATGCAAATCAGTCTTGACCCTGTGCCTCATGGGAACAGTCCAAACTGAACCGCCAAGCCATGTCTTCCCTGGACCGGAATCAAGCATCCTAGGACCGGTTTCAGGCATTCAGCCCTCATCAGCCAGGATAGCCTGACTCCAGTGGCGCAGTGAGCACGGGACCCACGTCTGGGCATACCCTTCCCACTTGGGGCGAATTGCAAAACACACAAGATGATGGACGGAATGTTGCACAATGGCAAACATTCACCCCCAGTCACAGATCTGGGTTTAATCCATCGTTATTTTGCTTCACCACGCCACCCCAGTTCAGACATGGCCATATGCAAATCAGTCTTGACCCTGTGCCTCATGGGAACAGTCCAAACTGAACCGCCAAGCCATGTCTTCCCTGGACCGGAATCAAGCATCCTAGGACCGGTTTCAGGCATTCAGCCCTCATCAGCCAGGATAGCCTGACTCCAGTGGCGCAGTGAGCACGGGACCCACGTCTGGGCATACCCTTCCCACTTGGGGCGAATTGCAAAACACACAAGATGATGGACGGAATGTTGCACAATGGCAAACATTCACCCCCAGTCACAGATCTGGGTTTAATCCATCGTTATTTTGCTTCACCACGCCACCCCAGTTCAGACATGGCCATATGCAAATCAGTCTTGACCCTGTGCCTCATGGGAACAGTCCAAACTGAACCGCCAAGCCATGTCTTCCCTGGACCGGAATCAAGCATCCTAGGACCGGTTTCAGGCATTCAGCCCTCATCAGCCAGGATAGCCTGACTCCAGTGGCGCAGTGAGCACGGGACCCACGTCTGGGCATACCCTTCCCACTTGGGGCGAATTGCAAAACACACAAGATGATGGACGGAATGTTGCACAATGGCAAACATTCACCCCCAGTCACAGATCTGGGTTTAATCCATCGTTATTTTGCTTCACCACGCCACCCCAGTTCAGACATGGCCATATGCAAATCAGTCTTGACCCTGTGCCTCATGGGAACAGTCCAAACTGAACCGCCAAGCCATGTCTTCCCTGGACCGGAATCAAGCATCCTAGGACCGGTTTCAGGCATTCAGCCCTCATCAGCCAGGATAGCCTGACTCCAGTGGCGCAGTGAGCACGGGACCCACGTCTGGGCATACCCTTCCCACTTGGGGCGAATTGCAAAACACACAAGATGATGGACGGAATGTTGCACAATGGCAAACATTCACCCCCAGTCACAGATCTGGGTTTAATCCATCGTTATTTTGCTTCACCACGCCACCCCAGTTCAGACATGGCCATATGCAAATCAGTCTTGACCCTGTGCCTCATGGGAACAGTCCAAACTGAACCGCCAAGCCATGTCTTCCCTGGACCGGAATCAAGCATCCTAGGACCGGTTTCAGGCATTCAGCCCTCATCAGCCAGGATAGCCTGACTCCAGTGGCGCAGTGAGCACGGGACCCACGTCTGGGCATACCCTTCCCACTTGGGGCGAATTGCAAAACACACAAGATGATGGACGGAATGTTGCACAATGGCAAACATTCACCCCCAGTCACAGATCTGGGTTTAATCCATCGTTATTTTGCTTCACCACGCCACCCCAGTTCAGACATGGCCATATGCAAATCAGTCTTGACCCTGTGCCTCATGGGAACAGTCCAAACTGAACCGCCAAGCCATGTCTTCCCTGGACCGGAATCAAGCATCCTAGGACCGGTTTCAGGCATTCAGCCCTCATCAGCCAGGATAGCCTGACTCCAGTGGCGCAGTGAGCACGGGACCCACGTCTGGGCATACCCTTCCCACTTGGGGCGAATTGCAAAACACACAAGATGATGGACGGAATGTTGCACAATGGCAAACATTCACCCCCAGTCACAGATCTGGGTTTAATCCATCGTTATTTTGCTTCACCACGCCACCCCAGTTCAGACATGGCCATATGCAAATCAGTCTTGACCCTGTGCCTCATGGGAACAGTCCAAACTGAACCGCCAAGCCATGTCTTCCCTGGACCGGAATCAAGCATCCTAGGACCGGTTTCAGGCATTCAGCCCTCATCAGCCAGGATAGCCTGACTCCAGTGGCGCAGTGAGCACGGGACCCACGTCTGGGCATACCCTTCCCACTTGGGGCGAATTGCAAAACACACAAGATGATGGACGGAATGTTGCACAATGGCAAACATTCACCCCCAGTCACAGATCTGGGTTTAATCCATCGTTATTTTGCTTCACCACGCCACCCCAGTTCAGACATGGCCATATGCAAATCAGTCTTGACCCTGTGCCTCATGGGAACAGTCCAAACTGAACCGCCAAGCCATGTCTTCCCTGGACCGGAATCAAGCATCCTAGGACCGGTTTCAGGCATTCAGCCCTCATCAGCCAGGATAGCCTGACTCCAGTGGCGCAGTGAGCACGGGACCCACGTCTGGGCATACCCTTCCCACTTGGGGCGAATTGCAAAACACACAAGATGATGGACGGAATGTTGCACAATGGCAAACATTCACCCCCAGTCACAGATCTGGGTTTAATCCATCGTTATTTTGCTTCACCACGCCGGTCCAGGGAAGACATGTTTTGGCAGTTCGGTCTGGACTGTTCCCATGAGGCACAGGGTCAAGACTGATTTGCATATGGCCATGTCTGAACTGGGGTGGCGTGGTGAAGCAAAATAACGATGGATTAAACCCAGATCTGTGACTGAGGGTGAATGTTTGCCATTATGCAACATTCCGTCCATCATCTTGTGTGTTTTGCAATCGCCCCAAGTGGGAAGGGTATGCCCAGACGTGGGTCCCGTGCTCACTGCGCCACTGGAGTCAGGCTATCCTGGCTGATGAGGGCTGAATGCCCGAAACCGGTCCTAGGATGCTTGATTCCGGTCCAGGGAAGACATGTTTTGGCAGTTCGGTCTGGACTGTTCCCATGAGGCACAGGGTCAAGACTGATTTGCATATGGCCATGTCTGGGGTGGCGTGGTGAAGCAAAATAACGATGGATTAAACCCAGATCTGTGACTGGGGGTGAATGTTTGCCATTATGCAACATTCCGTCCATCATCTTGTGTGTTTGGCATTGGTGATAGCCATCCCGCCCCTATGGTTCGGCTGTTGCTAGTGTACGTAATTTCTGTATCCCTATGTGTGTGTGACATATGTCGGGTACGTGTCGTTTGTTTGTGTAGTGGGTGTCTGACTTACCGTCTGCGCCGTACGCGTCCGTACCGGTTCCGGTAATAGATGTAGAGTATTGGTAGGACCTGCGCGATGGGATTCATGGTTGGGTTGTCTCGTTCGGGTTTCTCGTTGCTTCGACTCGTACTCGTCGCTGGCTTGTTCGTCTCGTAGCCGTGGATCGTCTTGTGGTGCGAATCGGAGCTTATGTGCAGCTCTCCCGGATGCTCTGATGTGCCGGACGTAGCGACAGGTTCGGCGCGTACGGAGTGCGCATCGTACTAGTCCGGCCGGAAGGTGCTGTATATTTACTTCGGTGCGACTCGAATCGGCGTTTACGGATCAGGCTCGGGTGGGGAACAGGAGCTGGAATGGGTACGTACGGCTGGGTCGGAATACGAGCAGTAATGCGCATCGTACTTGCTCGTTCGGACGACTGTTCGAATCGGTCGGGAAACACGCGTTTGGCTTGTATTTTTTCCGGACGAATGGTGTTAGGTGCGCTTCCGGCGCTGAGATCGAAATCGACCCCTTAGTCGGTGCTGCACTAAGAAAAAAACAGAAGTGACGTTGGCTGCCTAACCCAATTACACGGCAGCAAAGAAGACCGACACTGCCCAGAACAAATAGTAAGCAGCAGGCGGACAGCAGGCGGGCAGCAGGCGGGAGCTACCTCAATTTAATGAATACTTCAGGTCTTGCGACAGCGCATGCGCTGTCTAGGCTCGACCTAAAAAGGTGTAATATTTCATGGCTTAAATCCTGAATGATAGCTAGTATATAGGATATTTAGTTCTGTAGAAAGCTTAGCCCTGCTAAATGCACATTGCTGCCCATTAAATCTGGGTAACAATTGACAGTATAGGGTTTGGATGAAGTAAAGAACTGATAAGTGAAATGACAAATATATCACAAAAATGAAGTCCATGGTGGCAAACTGTTGATTTGACACTAAATATGGGGACTTCATATGAGATCAGATGACGATGCAACTGTATAACAAAATTAGCTCAAGAAAATGTATGGATGTTGAGTGAATCCTCTCTGCAGGAAGCTGTTGCCGAAAGCAGAATTGTTATTGAAGTTTGTTATGAAGGTTAGGGGAGGAAAAGAGTATGGGCCTTATTTAGATCTCGGCGGACGGGTTACCATGTCACAATGGTGATGGATATCCCTTCCGCTGAAATATAAATTCCATTATATCCTATGGGATTTATATTTCGGCAGACGGGATATCCGTCACCGTTGTGACAGAGTAACCCGTCCGCCGAGATCTAAATCAGGCCCTGTGTCTTGAAACATATAGTAAACAAAATAGATACAGCTACTAAAGCCAAGAGAATAGCTAAAGGGAATTACAAGTATGAGTCTACAGGGAATAGTAAAAATACCCTGCAAGCAAGGTACAGTGTTACTTGATTAAAAATCTTGACATTTGCCATGGTATTGCAATATCTAAAAAGTGGTTGCAAATCGTAAAATGCATGTATGAATGCTTTTTCTAAACAGAGTAACATTGGAAATGTGGTATTCTATGTGGGGAAGCAGACAGAAGGAAAAAGGTTGCTGTCTTGGAATGTAAACATTGGAGAGGTGATGATGGAGGTGGTTACATTTTCAGGATTCCTATTTACCACAGTCTGAAAAGCAGTCTAGGAGGATGTGTTTAGGGGAAGGATGTGGCAAGCTTAATGTTAATCCTGATCGAAATAATAGCTGGTTTGTCTACATAATGGCTTAATGGTTTTCATCTTAAAGGGAGGAAGGCCATATATAATTTGTATATGGCTAAAAGAAGGCCTATTTTGGCATGGTGGAGATACCAGGGTAAGTTAAGTACGCGAGAAATACTATTTATTATAACAAGTGTTAGAATAATAGGATGCAACAGGAATGTCCAGAGGCACTTAGCAGTTCTATTGGTAAGCTGAATCCGTTTATTGATCACATTTGATTAACCCTTTCCGTGCTCATGACGAGCTCAGCTCGTCATGCTGCGCGGTAGCGCTGTGCGCATGACGAGCTGAGCTCGTCACGACCCCACCCGCGATCAGAATGTCCAGCATACGAGCGGAATTCCGATCGCGGTCAAGGGGTTAAACATGATGCAGTGCCAAAACCGAAACATTTTAGAAGTAATTCTTTGGTGGTGAGGCAGGATTTTGAAGCAGAACATAAAATATTTTGTGCTGCAGGTATAGTAGGAACCATGGAGTCATCATTATGGATGGCCCCTTCAGGGTCGCCTGATAGATACACAGACAAATCTTTACACATGTCTATTTAAGGAACCTAAACAAGAACATGCTGATTGGTAAGACCCTTTACCCAAAATAGGAGCGGGAAATACTGCACAAGGTGGGGGCATCGGGTCCTCAGCACCCCTACTCGTAAGCTCCGTGTTCCAGTAATTATTGCAGCATTGAGAGTCGAGGCCCCTAACAGCATTCAACAGACACTGCTTGGCCTATCCGTGGCTGCAGCAGCATGAATCAGTCTAAGATCATTTCAGGTGCTGGTCATTGAATGGGAAGGTCTCAAGTATTTTCAGCGGACATTTTGGCAACAGGAAAATACAGGAAAGAGCAGTACATAATACTAAGAAGGGTTTTACATGTACTAAACAAAAGGGTTTAATATTTGAAAAAATGAAATGCTAAATATGTTTGAATTCAGTGACTTAGTAAGGGCATGGGGTGGGTAATTCTGGATGCATTATTAATGGCTTTATCACCAAACAAGAATCATGAGCTGAGATCTTCCCTTTAAAACAACAAAGGGTGAAGGATGAAGGATGGGATGCAACAGCTTCAGCCAGTTGCAATCGCTCGGACCGTATTCAAGGTAAATATTTTTCTTTTTTGCCTGCCGCACCACTTACGAGGAGGAGCAGCGACATGTAAACAAGTCTTTCTCCTGCTCCAGTAAAGCCCCGCGAGAACTGCCAGGCCACATCTCCTCTGGTACATAACAGCCCGGGCCTGTTTCAGCCTTGCTAGGCCTCCTCAGTGAGGTGAACTATGGCACAGGACCAGTGTCTGTTGATGCCCATTGCACTCAGAGGGTCACATTAAACCATCAAAAGGTGATGGGCAAACTCTTGCAAAAGTCTTAGGCAATAGCACTCTCTCGGGAAGCATTCCAGTCCAGTTGTTTTGTCCACTGCTTCAGTCCAGATAGGGAGCAGCAGTATACAAATCTGTCTTTGCACTGCTTCAATGGGAATAGTCCTGCCCACCCTAAAATTCATTAGAAGAATTTATAGAAGAGGGGTTGCCATAATGCTTAGCAAGTGATATTGGCATTGAACTCACTTAAGAAGCAATAAAATAGTTGGTGCTGAATGTTGGAATGGGTGTGGCAGTGGGCTACCTCCTACGCCTAGACGGGAGCCTGAGTAACAATGTCAACAATGAAGAAAGGTTCTACAGAATTCATTCATCACATAGTTAGTACATATATAGACTACACTGTGGCATACCAGTGGCGTAACGATAGTTGAGGGGGCCCCCCTGCAAGGTACACGGAAGGGTCCCCGCTTCTGATTTAATCCAGAGGTCTCAGGCCTGAGTACTGTGCTGAAGGGGCCCCCTGCAGCTCGCCCCCCCCCTCACGTGGGGGCTGCGGGGGCCTGTGTTACGCCCCTGTGGCATACATCTAGTCCGAATGGCATCATCAGATATTATTGTGTTAAAAAAATATTTGCACAAATGTTCCAGCTATTAACAAGCCTAGTACTGTCTGTCTAGGGCCGGGATAAAGGGGTCTGCCTGGAAGCTTCTGCAGTCATTTCTCTCTGACAGAGTACAAACTGTGGATATGGACAATTGCCAGTCTAAACCTTTCACCCTTCCTTGTGGGGTCCCACAGGGCTCTTCCCTCAGCCCGACACTTTTCAACGTGTACGTGGCTCCCCTGGCTGATGTGATTAGGTCTTTTGGCTTCCAGTTGACCTCTTATGCTGACGACACCCGAATAGTGCTGTCACTAAGGGAGGGCTCTGAAAAGGAAACGGGGGCTCGATTCCATGACTGCATGGCTGCTATCTCCAGATGGATGTCTGCAAACTGCTTAAAACTCAACTCTAATAAAACTGAGGTCATAAAATTTGGGAAGAATCCGCTAGTGTGGACTCCAGACTGGTGGCCGGCTGACCTGGGCTCATGCCCCATACCCACTGAGAAAGCCAGGAATCTGGGAGTGTTAATGGACAATAAGTTGGCACTAGGTGACCAAATAAGTTCAGTTACCTCGGCCTGTTTTTATGTATTAAAGATCATAAAAAAGATTAAGTTCTATCTCAATGACAATGGCCTCAAAACAGTTATCTCGGCACTCATCAAGTCTCGGCTGGATTACTGCAACGGACTCTACATGAATGCTCAAAAACAATATATTAATAAGCTTCAGATGGTTCAGAATGCGGCAGCCAGACTGCTGTCAGGGACCTCAAAGTTTGCCTCTGTAAAGGAAGAGATCAAACAGCTGCACTGGCTCCCTGTCAGACACAGAATACGCTTCAAAGCGCTGTGCACTGTTTTTAAAGCCCTTAATGGCAAAGGCCCGGATTACAAGCAACGAAAAATTCAGTGGTACATCCCAAGGAGAGCGTTACGATCAATAGGGGCGAAGAAAGTCACAATCAGCGTTTTAAAAAAAGCAGGCTGGGGAGGCAGAAGCTTTATTAACAGCGCGTCCAAATCCTGGAATGAGCTTCCTTTCCAACTGAGGAACGCTACATACCTCCTCTCTTTCAGGAAGGGGCTCAAAACCTGGCTTTTTAACCAATAAACCTTCTGGCCACCTTTTTTAGCAGGCAGTGCATAGCGCCAGGATACCCTAGGGTAACAGCGCGCTTTACAAATTTGATTAACATAACATAACATAACATAACATAGTAAATTAGAGCTCTCTATTAGGAGTTCCACAACTTACGTTGGTCATTTATGCTTAGTAGAATGCATGGATGTACCTCCTTAAATGAGAGAAGGCGCACAAGTATGTATCAAATGCAACTATAGAGTTACAACAATTGTAGTTCTATATAGTGTAGGTGGAGATCATTGTCTACAATATGTAGAGATATGAATTGAAAAGATTTGGTAAACAGGGATCACATGAGGAAAATACTTCACACCTGACAATCATCATAAATGGACGCACATCTAAGCATCACACAATCGAGGCTCTGTCCTCTACCTTTGTGTTTTGAAACATCTTGGAGCCAGCCATCAGCTATGTGGTGGAAAGGGGGGAGGGGATCTGCAGGTGTATGTGTGTGTTTGTTTTGGGGCATGTAATGTGCTATAATGTTACTCTTATTGTGTGTGGAGTAATGACAGATATGAAATGAGCCATATGTGCTCTTTTAGAATTCGTTAACAGTGTACATTATTGTAATTTTCTAAGTATTCACACTCTTATGTTTACATTTTTACAATTTGATTTCTATGGGTGTCTGCAACATCTTAATTTATGAATGAATGAATGCAACTTATACTGTACTACAGTGACCTCAACAAATCTTTCGGGCTTTGAGATGATTCTGGAGGGCAGGTCACTTATGATTTAAGGGCCTGTGCTTTTCAGATGTCCATATTTCATTTTTACAAAATCTCCTATCATTTTAAAGATTTTCTTTTCCTTTTGAAATCATGTTTTCTTTTTTTACTTCATTCATCAGAGTCCCAAGCCTCCCCCGGGCTCACACGTGACATGGAAGATATTCTTAAATTGTTCATTTTAGATAAGATGAATTTTAGGTCTCCCCTGAGACAGTGCACGCGCTATCGCTTCTGAGATCTATTGTTATCTTAAAAAAAATAACTTAAAAATGGCTTCGAGCCTGCCCATTATTTACCATTGGTTGGTTTCATCGTCAATCTCATTTCTTTTATTTTCATTGCTAAGTGGCAGCTAGTTTTATTTTCGTGGTTTTGCTACCAGACAAGGTTTGGAGGATTTTGGTTTTCACCTTCTTTAGATCTGACACACACCAAAGCTATGCAGGGAATCAGCTATGACTGCTTCAGCAGGAGTATGTTTTTTCGCTGCTCATGTTCCATTTCATAGGGGGCGGAGCCACAAAAGCCCATAGCTGCGAGCAGTGTCAGCTGTCTGTGCAGTGGTGGCTCGCATAGGGCGGGCTGCGGGGCGGTGGGGCGAGGGAGAGGCAGGGTGGGAGGGTAGTAAACTCGGACATACGACGGAACGGAGGAACATAATAATTAAGTTCCTCCGTTCCGTCGTATGTCCGAGTTTACTACCCGCCCACCCTGCCCCTCCCCCTCCCCCACCCCGATCCACCGCCCCGCAGCACGCCCTATGCGAGCCGACACTGTGTCTGTGTGTTGTAAACTCCAGGAAGGGGCATGCTGGTGGCTGCTCCACTGCTCCCGTTTCAACTGGGCAACAAATGACACAAGGCACGGCTTCTGTTCGTAAACAACTGTTGCAAGTACGTCTGCTGTTTCCAGCCACGGCTCGTGCAGGTAAGAGCGGTGGGGCCCGGTGGGGGGGGATTTTGACGGATGATGACGAGGGGAAATTAAATAAATAATTAATTTTCCCTCGTCCATCAAAATCCACCCCACCCCCCGGGCCCCACCGCCCCACTGCTCTTACCTGCATGGGCCGCGGCTGGCAGTTCCTGTTAGGACTTCACCCAGTGCTTTCTGGAAGAATGTGGGAAACTATAAATAAGTACAACCGTGCCAAAAAAGGCGGGCCTGGAGGGGTTGTTCAAAAGTGTGAGATATTTCAATGGCAAATTTTTAATATGTACAATTTTAAAGCGAAGCCAGAACTGCACTGCATACAAAATGGTGTGGTGCAAAAAATGCCCTTCACCTCTTTGCTGGAAGACATCAGCAGTGCTTGGTTACCTTTATAGCACTTTATGCCCCTTCCCACATCGTAGGATCTCCTCAGCTCTGCGTGAGATGTTGATATTGTGCCTCCGTAACATTGATTTTCTGTTTCCTAACACGTGCTAATGCGGAATGATTAGTTAATAATAATGTTTTTATTTGCACAATTGTAAACATGCATACAGTTTTAATTCAGCCATTCCCTGGATGCATTCCATACCATACAACACAAGACAATGAAAAGCTAAACCATAATAGAAGAAAGTGCCTCTTTCTGTGTGATCTCTCCCTTAGTTTTTGGACTGATGCTGTTGCTTTCTGACTCTGAAGTGCACTGGGCACTGCTGTTAAGGCCCTAGTGCATGTGCTCTGGCTCTAAAGCATGTGTACAATTAGCTAATTCACTATTGGCTTATTTTACTTAGCCATACGTCCCTTGTATATGGTACAAGAGGTACCCTGGGATAGTAGGTTAAATGTCACTAGTGGACTGCAACATTTACTTGTGCCCCCCACTACAGTTACAAGATGAAAACACTACTCTAGTCCTGCCACTGCAGTCACGTTGGGCAGCTTTAAAACTGCCAAATTGACATGGCAAAATAAACCCTTTTGGCAGGTCAGAACCATCCTTTTTATTATTAGTAAGCCACCCCTAGGAGAGGCCTTGGTAGCCCACAAGGCAGGGTGTTAAATATTGAAAAGAAGAGCATGTTCCCTTTGTATTTGTCATGCCTTGACAGTGGAAACACAAAATTGCTATTTTTACTGTAGCTAGGATGGTAATCCCTTGGCTAAAGTGGAGTTTCACTAGCCACTGCACTAAGTGCTGACTTCAATTTGGGACCACCAAAGATATTATGCCAAGATGTCAAATTAATTGTTACGTTAAACCCGACTCATTGCATAGATTGCATTTAAGGTAACTTTCAATAGGAATGTGACTTTAGAAAGTCACCACTTTGTTGCCCAGATCTCTGGTAGTCCTTTCTGACTATCTACAGCAGTTTACACCTGAGACAACATGCTGCCCTGTTAGAAATGGGATCTCTGGTTGGCTAAAGCTTGCGCCAAAGCCAGGCAGAGACCACCACTCTAGTCAGGGCAAGGGAGTTACACGCCGAAGATAACCCCTGCTCACTCCCTTGGTAGCTTGGCACGAGCAGTCAGGCTTATCCCGGAGGCAATGTGTAAAGCGTTTGCGCAACACACACACAGCAACAACATACCAGGCACACCACAAAAGGAACTCCACACAAGGTTATATCAAAAATAGCCTTTGTATTCTCATAACACATTAGAATAGTAATCACATAATATACATGGTGCCACCTGGCACTGGGTAATATCTACAAGGGATTATGTACACCTGACAGGGCCACTTGGACCACTGTCAGAACCATCACTCAGTGAACATAGTAACTGTAGGACATATCATAAACGTACAACCAGTAATCACTGGTAAACACTGTACTCAGCATCATCCTGTAACATAAACCATATTATGCACAGTATCACATTTAGGCGTGAAATACATTCTGCGCCAACCTCACCAGCATAAACACATTATGCAATCATCTCATAAGTCTAAACGCATTAAACAATACCCTCACCAGCATAACTACATTATGCAGTAACACATAAACAGAACTCTTAGATTAGGGAATAACCTCTTAAACATAAATCACATTAGGGAATAATCTCACTAGCATAAACCACAGTATGCAAATAAGCTCATAGATAAACCACAGTTAGAGGCATAAAACAGGGTGCGTAAATCATAGTACATGAATCACATTTCCTAGCACCACATAAATCACATTAGGGCCTGGCGCCCTACAAACCTCACAGTCCCCCTGGCCAACCGGCCTTCTCAAAGGGGCTCAAATGCCCTATGTCCAAAATGTCAGGGCTGCTGCCAAGGCAGCGGAATCCAAAGTGCGCAATTGCGCAGATCTAAGCGATGCAGCTGTCACTAAGTGCTGTACAGCTGGGAATCAAATAAAGGCCCTGGCACCACTGTGCCCTCTCTTGTCCCACTCAGGGACTTCTAAAACACATGCCCATCTTGTTGCAGCTGCCCGCGCAGGTGCAGTGCAGCTGGGAAAAAAAATTAGCCCTGGCACCATGGTGCCTCCTCTGTCCCACTCAGGGACTCCTTAACACCCAATAATGCGGCCAACGTTGCAGCTGCCCGCGCTGGTGCGGCGCAGCTGTGAGGGAAGAAAAGGGGCCTGGCATCATTGTGTCTGTCCAGCCCCCACTGGGACTCTATCAAGAATGCCCCCATCGTTGGAGCGGCCCGCAACGGCGGGACCGCTCAGGCACCACGATGTGCGCATGGAGCCCCCATGGGGTCTCCTAACTTCAACAAAGGCTGCCTCCCAATCGGCCCCACTCACCGTGCTTCTGGGCAGGACTCCTCCGGTCCAGGCGGCAGGCAACAGGGGAGCCCCCACTCCTCGGGGACTCCTCTCGTCTTCTCTCTTTGCCCGGTCCCCCTTCCTGGGACCGGGACTTCACGTGGAGCTGCGAGGCTCCGAACGGCGAACCCGCCTCCCTTACTCCAGCACCGGGGCTCCCAACAGCTCACGGGAGCCCCGCTCGGGCAGGCAGGCCTGCTCCTCACTTCTGGCCCTGCGTGGCAGACCCGCCCTCAGTCAGGCTCGTCCTGCCTGACTTCCGGGTCGCATTTAGCAGCGGCCCGGCGATTCCCTTCGGCGACGTCTCCTCTGCGGCGGCAATACTGGGTAGGCTCCCGTCATTTAAAATAATGCACAAGTGGGGTGGGCACCCGCCATATTAAAAATAGCCTAAGTGGGGTGGGCACCCGCAATTCACGAATATCCCTCAAGCGGGGTGGGCACCCGCTCGGCGGAATCCCTACGCCGGGGATTCCCTTTCGTCGTCATGCAGCGCAGCGCTGCCCAGCCCACGCGTTCCTCTCCCCTTGGGGAAAATGAAAAGAAAGCGCACACGAGGCGCTAGAGGCATCAAAAGTCCTGCATTTAAAAAGAATAAGTCCATGGAGATCAAGGCGGCAATGCAGGGCCCAGGGAGGCAAACCCTCATGGCGATTCCTCCTGGGCCCCAGCAGCAGCATGCCCCAGCAAGGTCAGGTACAGCACAGCATCATCATGGAAGAGAACAACGCACATGGGGTCACAGCCCCTATATTTATACCACCAATCTCTTTGTAGTGCAGGGCATGGGGGAACCAGATGCAACTGGTTCAGGTGGGATTTGGAGCACTTTGTTTTGCAAGCTCCTCTTCCCCTTTGTCAGGTGGGGGCTAGGTGATCAGACACACCACAGGGGGCGGAGCCAGCATTGTACAGGCTCTATTCTGAGTCAGGGGATTACTCCTCCCACTACTCCCAGCACAGAGGTCCTATTCAGCCCAGCGCTGACTCACCCTGCCCCTCCTGGAGCCACACACACCTCCCAGCCCCTGTCACTCACAAGCCAGACATGCAATTCACATCAGGCAGGCAGACACATAGCACACAGAAATGCCAACTTCTAAAAGTGGCATTTCTCCCATAGTCATAATAAATCTGCGCACACCATTGCGCAGCATTTATTCTCACAATTTCATACATACCAAACTCGACCACTCTGCTCCTCCCATACCATGAATTACCACTGACACACACTGATCAGGGAATCCCCAATGCATTCCTATGGGAGGGCAGGCCAATCTCACCAATGTAACACAGAGAGCGCACGCACTTTACACTGGACCACAGTGCTAAAGTGCCCACAGGCCTAAAACCACCAACACCATGTCAGAGAAAAGGCAAAAAGTTTAGGGGTGAACCTGCCAAAAAGGGCCACGTCCAACAACCCCCTGCAAGGAAGAGTGAACTGCTTCCAAGTACAGGGAGCAAAGAGAAATGTTGGTTGCAGGTGGTGCCATCTCCTCCAGCAGGATGGCTACCGGGTGGTGGCCACAGATGGCCCAGCTTTAAAGGGGTTACTGCCTCAATAAAGCAAATGCCTATCACACCTTAGTTTACCTGCTCCATTGTGCAAGTAGACAGACTGGTATCACCTCCAGAGGGGGAAAACCCACTTTAGAACTGGTTTTGCAGGAGGAGTAGCTCATTATGCTGGATACACCTTGAAGGTGAGCCCGGCGCTCCACACAGGGGAAGAAGACGTGAGCCATTTTGGATTCAGTCAGGGAAGGGAGCTTTGGGATGGTGTATGCCAAACCCCAGGAAGTGATGTAAGGTAGGTAGGGTTGCCCTGTGGGAATTATTGCCCCATTGGCAAGTGAGTCCTCCCCTCATCAAACTTCAAGCTGTCACAAAAGTGATCTCCCTTGCAAACAGTCCTAAGGTGGCTACTGGATTGGAAATAAGACAGAAAAAGGATTGTCCTGCTGTTCCCTGGTCCCAACAAAGAGAGGCTGCACCAAACACAAGACTACACCTGCTGAACAGGCAAAGAGGATTGTGCCTGCTGTGCCAACTCATTGAAAAGAACCCCACTTGTTCTAGGACAAAGGAAGTGACTCCAAAGACTAGGTGGCTCTCCCTCTGTTACGCATCAGGACTACAAAAGCTAAAGAAGCCTGCTCCTTCAAGATCCCAGCTGCCGGGAATGCTGCTGGCCACTGGTAGCCAAAGTGCACTCTGGTAGACCGAATCCTTACCTCTACAAGGTGCGCCTAGGTCGTTAAACCTGTGCCAGAAGTCAGAGTGTGCTATGTTCCCCCTCCAAGAAAGATCCACATACCTGCAAGTAACCGCTGAGACCGCTGTAACTGAGAGACCATTTGACCGGTTGTGACTGGACATGTGGTGGACTCCACTGGGGCTTCTTGGAAGATCGAGACCTGAGGCTGGATATGAACCCTGACATTTCTGGATCCAAGGATGGCTCAAGGAAGATTCACTACACATTTCTAGCATCTTCAGCATCCTCAGCATCAGCATCCCCAGCATCAGGACCACTTCTTTGGTGGACCACAATAAAGAGTAAGGATACAGTGAGGACCCTTTGATGTTGTACCCGACACGTAACTGAGTGGTCTCTGTGACTGGCCCCCCCAACCTGTTGTGGCCCTTCCAAGAGTGTCTTAGCAGCTGTTCTAGATTATTGGCTAAAAAAGCTAAGCTATTTGCAATGGTTTATTGTAATCTGAATAGTAAAATACAGAGATTAATTTTAATTTAAAAAAATCTCATCTCCGGTTTCCCATGATAGATTTTTATCATTTTGGTGTCTGTTTAAAGTTAAAAATATATTCTATTTTTATAAATTGGTGCTGGATTTTTATTGTGCTATGTTTGTTATTTATTGACTGTTTTGGTACTTCTAAATGCTTTACACTTGTTCCTTTGATTAGGCCTGACTCCTTTGTGCCACAGCTACCCAGGAGTGAGCTAAATGTTTTATTAAAGAACCTAACTGGACCTGAAAAAGATTGTGACATTATTACATCGTGAGGTCTCACAACCCCACCACTTGCTAATTCACTTTCCTACCCATACCATATAGTACAATGACAGGCCCTACCATACCATACTATACAATGACAAACTATACCATATCATACTATACAGTAATAGACCATACCACACAACACCATACCTTACCATACCATTACATACTATACCATACCATACCATACAAAAAAGTTGACAAAGCCAATACATCTTGTGAGCCCTTGTAGCTTTGCCAGTGCATGTTAGAAAAGATTCCTGAATATCTGCACTGCAGACTTCAGGCGGCCTCGATGGCCTTTTTCTGCATGTTACATCGGAGGGCACAACCTTATAAAGCTCTACACGAGGGCTGATTTCGTACATTGTGTTTTAAAAGATTCACCATGCTCTCCCTCCCCTACATCTCCACTTACTGTGTCTGCATCATTTGATTAGGCATTAGTATTTACGTCTCGCCACAAATTGAGAACGCCACCCTTCACACATAAATAGCAGCAGAGCCCTTAAGATGATCAGTCTAATGTTTAGATGGGAACCCCCGCTGCCTGATGGGAACGCACACACATCTTTCACAGCATGCTTGATTAGTGTGCCTACTATTGAGAGATTTAGGAATGCATGACTACCACATTGACAGAACTAGATTTAAGAGCAAAATCCTGACTGCGTCCTCCTGGCTAAGGAGACAAGAAAAATGGCCTCACTTGAATGATAGCGCCAAAGGCGGGGCCAACATAGAGACAGGCAGAAAACAATCCAAGACAGTTTAAGAGTGAAATAGTCTTAGTTAAAAAAAAAATCAGTAGATGTTTGAAACTATTTGTACAGGCTGGTTAGCAAATTCCTGATATATAGTTTTCACAGAGTAGCTTTAAAAGTGAGCTTCCTATAAATAAAAGAGAACAGTCAAATATTAATGATCTTTAACCCCGTTTCCACTTATTTGATCGATTTTTGACAGTGTTTGATTTGTTTCGAGACACTATCGAGTCATAAATTTGTGGGGCAGATTTGCAATTAGTGTCGAAGGCAGATTTACAATGATGAACTGAAGTTCTCGACACTGATGTCTAATAGCATATGTAAATAAGCATTTATTAATCGATGATCGTACTGTCAGGGGAACCGCGAAGTTCAATATGGATTATCCCGCCCATTGCTCATATCAATAAATCATGGTGCATGCAGAATGTACGATTTTACTCCGAACCTATTTTTGTTTTTGCGGTTTTTCCAACTTTGGCCGCAAGAGGGAAGCACAAGCTCAGGTTATGGAATAAATTCAAAGCTATTTGTTTCAGTTTCTAACGTATTGCGCGTGTAAAACGCATATAGTGATAGTCTAACTATTCCACAGCTTAATTCTACCATGAGTTGTAGGAATTGTAATGTTGCCGAGTTATGGGCTGTCCCACAGGAATCAGAACCACAGCAAAGTAACTAGATTTATGCTGTTGTATTATTAAAATAAGGTATATGATGGAAACGGTTTGGGGGCATAGTTAGCCGTCGTGAAGTTAGCTTAGTCGGCGCGTCTTTACGTGATAAGTTACCCACAATTTATATTTTCTTTACAATGTTGTTTATGCATTGTTGTAAAGCCCCTTGCGAGAAGGGAGTAAGCCATTTTGAACTATTGGGATGGGAGTTGTTTGAATAGAGTAATCGGAAGTCTGTTTTGTTCATGTTCAGTTTTGGGGCGAAGGTAGGCATGCATTTTATTAGTCAGTTGAGAAGGATCTTGAGGCAGGGGCGTAACGAAGGCCCCCGCAATGCGGGGGTGGGGGGCCAGGGTTTCTTGTTTTGGAGGGGGCACCCAGGGCCGGCTTTAGCGC
Source organism: Calotriton arnoldi (assembly GCA_963921515.1). NCBI lineage: Eukaryota > Metazoa > Chordata > Amphibia > Caudata > Salamandridae > Calotriton > Calotriton arnoldi. The sequence continues at coordinate 2,727,071 of CAWUFW010000142.1, forward strand.
TGGTGGCGCCCTGTGCGACAATGTCTGTTGGCGCCCCCCCCAATGACCACCTCTGCCACGGATTCCCTCACTAGCACCCTTTAACAGTGCCTCTCAAGTCTCCATAACCACTGTCTCTCAGATTCATTTAGTTTTATAGCACCACTCATACGAGTGTAAGGTGTCAGAGCACTTTACACCACACACACATTGCACAGAGACATCCAACTTCTTCCACAGCAAAATCGCAAACATCTACAGCAACTTTGAACACCAACCCAACCTCCGAGAACTCATCGCTAACTCAGCCACCACCAACCACGGCCACCTGACTGAATGGACAACCCTCACTAGAAAATGACACAGCAGCAATCATGCAGACCTTCCACTCAGTGGCCCCAATGGACTCATGCCCCCACCACATCTACAACCTGGGAACATCACCAATCAGCACCACCCTGACCCACATCATCAACACCTCCATCACGACTGCCATGCTCCTGGATGAATGGAAACTTGCAGAAATCAACGCCCTCCTCAAGAAGCCCACAGCGACCAGAATCAATGAGCAACTGCCGACCCATCTCTCTGCTCCCCTATCCACTTAAAGTGATTGAGAAAGCCATTAATATGCAACTCACAACCCACCCGAACTTCACCATCTCCTTTACAACACATAATCAGGATTCAGAAAGAATCACAGCACTGAAACAGCACTCATCGCAGCCACCAATGAAATTCAAAACATTCTGGACTGAGGAGAAACAGCGGCCCTCATCCTGCTTGACCTCTCCGTTGCCTTCGACACTGTCTTGCACAAACCCCTCATCAGAAGACTTCACGAGATTGGCATACAAGGATCCGCTCTCAAATGGACCTGTTCCTTCCTCACCCCAAAGGGTCAGGCTGCCACCCTTCACATCAGACACCAAGAAAATGATTTTCAGTGTCCCACAGGGATTCTCCCACAGCCCCACTCTTTTCAACATATACATGACACCACTCACCAACATCATCTGATCACAAGCCATCACAGTCATCTCCTATGCCAATGACATCCAGCTCATCCTCTCCCTGATGGACAAGACAAACACCACGAGAACCAACTTCACCAACTGCATGACATGTGAATTCTCCTAGTAAGGACCCGCCACGGTATTGACATTTTGAGTGGATTGTGGTGCAAGTATGTTTTATCTCAATACTCTGTACATACGCCATAAGCATACATCAGTATACATCTGGGAATTATATACAAATAAGTCTATGCTAATATGTAATGTGTGGACAGGCGAGTAGAATGAGTACTCCCTGGCATGTAGATGCACACCCCTCCATGGGTCTAACGGCTTCCAGTTCAACAACCAGGTCTTCAGTCTACCCGCGCCCTGGCCTGCCATGGCCCCCTGTTAAGGTAGAAAGGACCTATCCATCTGTGAATCAACCACACCGTGAAAGTCTCCACCCCAGACAGTTGGTATATCTTGGTCATTTAGCATTTGGGTAATCACTAATTCTAGAATCTCCACCTCCTTTGTGTTGGGATCATATATGTTCACTATTCTCACCGATCTGCCACTAAGCCTGCCCATAACTATCGTACATCTACCCAGGTGAACAGAAATCTACTCCTCCATCACAAATGCCCAGGCCCCTAATGTTCCAAGTGAGTAGTAGGTTACAAACAGGCACCCACATATCATTTGTTACAACACATTCAGATGAACTGCCTCCCTTACCGAGACCCAGATAACTTGGTGTGTGAGATTGAAGCTACAGGGTAAATGGACACCATTGTGTCTACGGGAAAGCAGGAACCATAACAAGAACAAGATCTCTAACCTACAACTCCCCTCCCATCCTACCCCTGGGTCTAGGATCCAAACTTGTGCACCCATCCAAAACAACTATAGGAACAAGTTAAACAATGTTAATGCCCCAAATGCAAAGTATTGTGGGATAAAGCTGAGGGCAGAGGTGGATGAAGCAACTAGATTTGCTAGTGGAGTCCGACTTTATGTTCGCTATATGCCCCTGCCTCCCTGCTGAGCACTCAGCTACACCCCCAATCATGTGAACCCCAACCTTCAGAGGGCACCATCAGTTACAGTCACAGGATATTGGTCTTATGCCATATCAGCAACAGCCCAGGTTGCCTTCCTCTTCTCAGCACTGTAGACGCATTGTTAAAGAGATACATTCATCTGCAGTCATTGGGGTCACAATTGGGGTCAGCTGGATGGCACTTGCTAATCTTTTGCTTAATGATTTTGTTGTATAAATGGAAAAATACTTTGTCCTTTTGTAGCTTAGCGTGGATGGCACTATGCTAATACTATGCTTAAAAACTGGTGTTATAGGGTGATCTATTTGGGATTTGCTCTCCACTTAAACTTGGGAACTACCCAGAGTTCTCTACTTCTTTTTTTGCACAATTTATGTGGCACTGTAAGCCTGAAAGGGAAATTATTTTGACATATAATGGGTGCTCTCTTGTGTCTGTGCGAAGCTAAACCTCTCTGAAGAGCTGTAATGACAGGTAAAATGTGTCAGCGGTTGCTTTTATTCATTCCAGATCAGCTTGATGGCATTTTACCTTCTAAAGCTGTAAAACTGTGCCTGGAGTGATAAAAGGCATTTGTCATTTTACAGTTCGACATGGACGGCACTTGCTAATCCTATTCTTCAAGACTTTGTTGTAAAAATGCCAAAGCCTTTGTCCCTTTCTAGCTCGGCGTTGATGGCACTGTGCTATTCCTATGCTTAAAAACGCTGCTAGATAAATAGACATTTGAGGTGAGCCGATTTATTGTGTCACTGGTGTTGTAGGGTTCTCTATATAGGAGCTGCTCTTCACCTAAATGTAGGAACTACCCAGAGTTCTCTGCTTCTTTTTTTGCATAATATTTGTGGCACTCTAAGCCTGAACAGATATTGTTTTGAGTTATACTGGGTGCTCCCTTGTGTCTAGACAAAGCTAAACCTCTGAAGAGCTGTAATGACAGCAAAACACGTCAGGGGTTGCTTTTATTCATTACAGCTAAGCTTTGATGGTATTTTACCAATCCAAAGCTGTAATGCTGTGCCTGGAGTGATAAAAGGCTTTCGTCAGTTTACAGCTCGGCATGGATGGCACTTGCTAATCCTATGCTTAAAGTAACTAGAAAAACAGACATTTGAGATGAGGTGAGCAGATTTAGTGACGCTGTTGTTGTAGGGTGCTCTATATAGGAGCTGCTCTCCACATAAACATGGGAACTACCCAGAGTTTGCAGCTTCTTTCTTGCATAATTTATGTGGCACTCTAACCCTGAAAGGGTATTGTTTTGATATATATACATGTGATCAAGGCCGTTTGTTCACGGCCGGCGCGTCAGGGACATGCACTTGGACGTAAGAACAAAAACAAAATAAAATGATTTGTATCTCACCACGATGGGTCTGTGTCTGCCTCGTAATTGAAGTTTCCATGTGGATTGTTTTTGATATATGTATATATATATCTATATCTATATATATATCTATTTATATATATATATATATATATATATATATATATATATATATATATATATATATATAACCTACTGGCAGATGCCAGACGGTAGTTATATTTAGAACCATGTTTCCATAGGAAACACGTCTTGCCTATATCTTTGGCACTGTTTGATGAATCTTCACGGTCCCCCTCCCATGAAAGTATTAAAAAAGTTAAAAAAGGCTGGGGAATGGAGACTAAGCACAGGGAGGGGGCACGCGCCCCCCCTCCCCTATTATAGGTAGGACAGGCCCCAGGGGATGGGGAGGGGTGGGGCCACACAGCCCCCTTCCCCTACATAAAACGGCAAAAATAAAAAAAAAGGCTGGGGATGGGGACCTTGGGCCGAAATTGGCCTGGGAGGGGTGCCGTGTGACCTCCCTGCCCCATTTCCAAAAAGGTCTGGTCCCGGGGGATGGGGTCCCCAGTGCCGAAATAGGCCCAGGGAAGAGGGTCCACGCGGCCCCCTCCCCTTATAAAACAAAAAATACTAAAAATAAAGCTGGCCTGGCAAGTTGCCGGAGGCCCCACCCCTTTCACCACCACTCTGCAAACTTGCCTCTTGGCGCGCTACTAGTTGTGGGATTAAGTCCCCTTGAGTCCTGAGGGGCCTTGGGGGCTAACTATCCCTCCTGTTACCTCCAGTAATTCCCACACAGCGGGAATACTGCGAGGTCATCAGAGGCCACGCCCCCTTTCTCCATCACTCTGCAAATGTACCTACTGGTGCACTACTGCTTCAGGGATGAAGTCCCCTTGGATGCTGAGGGTCCTTTGGGGCCAACAGGCCTTCCTGTTAGCTCTGGTAAATTCCACAAAGTGGGATTTATGAGATGTCATCGAAGGCCCCACCCCCTTTCTCCACCACTCTGCAATTGTGCCTCCTGATGAACTACTGGTTGGGGGATGAAGTCCCCTTGGATGCTGAGGGTCCCTGGGGCCAGGAACCCCTCCTGTTACCTCCAGTAAGTCCCACCCAGCAGGATTGCTAAGAGGTCTTCGGAGGCCAATCCCCTTTCTCCACCATTCTGCAAACGCGCCTCTTGGCACACTACTTGTTGGGGGATGTAGTCCCCTTGGATGCTGAGGGTCCTTTTGGGCCAATAACCCCTCCTGTTACCTCCAGTAAGTCGCACACAGCGGGATTGCTGAGAGCTGGTTGGAGGCCATGCCCCCTTTCTCCACCACTCTGCAAACGTGACTATTAGTTATAAAATCATAGAAATTCACTTTAAAAAAACCAACGGTTACAGGAACGTTATAGTTAGGAAATAGATTTTTAAAAACCTTAGCAATTCACTTCAATAAACAAAGGTTACAGGGACGTTATAGTTAGGAAATAGAATTTTAAAAAACCTTAAAAATTCACAGAAAAAACCTAAAGATTACAGGGATGTTATAGTTAGGCTCACATTTCACTCATACAAATGTGAAGTTGGGACAGTTTACCTCCAAATCTTTTTCTTTGCCCTGTGGAGTCCCCCAGGGCTCAGCACTGAGCCCAACTTTATTCAATCTTTATGTTACTCCATTAGCTGCCATCATCAAAAAAGCGGGCTTCTCTCTGGTCTCATACGCCGATGATACCCAAATTGTGGTATCATTGACCAATGCGGAAACCAATTTGGGGGTGGACTTCAGCACATGATTGAGGCAGGTGTGCCACTGGATGGATTGGAACTGTCTCAAACTAAATGCCAAAAAAACGGAGGTCATCATTTTTGGTAAGAACCCTTCCCTCTGAACACCAGACTGGTGGCCTCCTGGGATGGACTCTCTACCCGAACCTTCAAACAAAGTCAGAAATTTAGGATTCGTGGTAGAAAAGGAACTAAAGTTTAGGGACCAAGTAAATAAAATAACCTCAACGGCCTTTTGCTCCCTAAGGTTAATAAAAAAAATAGAAACATTTTTGCCCCTGAACTGCTCAAAACGGTAACAATGGCACTAATTCTAACGAGGATTGATTACTGCAACAGTATGTATCTCACGCTTGCAGTAGGACTCGTTAAGAGACTTCAGGTATTGCAAAACACGGCAGCTTGCTTCCTCTGCAAAATTCCGAAGTATGAGTCAGCAAGAGGAGCAATTAGGAAACTGAATTGGCTGCCAGTCAAACAAAGATGCAGCTTCAAGGCTCTCTGCTTGGCCTATAAATCTTTACATGGACTTGGGCCAGACCATTTAAAAAATAAACTGAAATGGTATGTTCCAGCAAGGACGCTCCGATCAGGCCATGCAAGGAACCTGATCATCCCCCCTTTTAGAAAAGCTACCTGGGGTGGAAAAAGATTTTTTAGAGCCGCTGCTATACTTTGAAACAATCTCCCATTAACATTAAAAACTGCTCCCTCCTTACTATCCTTTAGAAAAGCCCTAAAAACCTGACTTTTCAAGCAGGAGTAGAACTCTTTTTTCTCTGCGTTTCTGACTCATTCCAACTAAATTACCTTCTCAGCCTAATCAGGCTTTCGATAGCGCCAATACGCCCCAGGTCAGGAGACTGCGCTTTATAAGTTACATTACATTACATTACCTTAGCTAACTATAACTTAAACCCCTGCAATTCACTGCTTATGACCTCACACATGACATGGTCAGTGAATACACTGATGACATCACTAATGACATCTCAAATGATATCACTGATGGCATCACTGATGACATCATCCACAGAACCACTCACACACCCACTCACACCCCCATACAGTCTCTCGTACACCTACTCAGACACCCAGCCAACTAGTCACATACCCATTCCCCGACCCATACAAGTACTCATACATCCACTTACTCATCCATAGAGCCACTCACATATCCACTCACTCACTCACTTATACAGTCCCTCACATAACCACTCACTCACTCATACAGCTACTCATACAACTAGTCACTCACCCATACAGCTACTCACACAGCCACACACTCACCCATACAGCTACTATACAACCACCTATTCACCTATACAGCATCTGACACACCCACTCACTCACCCATACAGCCTCTCAACACAGCCACTCACTAACCCATACAACCAACCAATCACACACTCACCCACACCACCACTTATATACCCATTCACACATCCACACAATTACTCACACATCTGCTTACTCACCCATACAGCCATTCACACCGACACATACTCTCCAATACAGCCACTCACACACCATGTCACGTAACCAAAGTCCCACTCAAAGAGCCACTCATTCACCCATACAGCACACTTACACACCCAGTCGATCACTCATACAGCCAATCAGATATCCACTCACTCACCCATACAGTCACTCACACACCCACTCACACACCCATACAGCCACTGACACACCCACTCACTCATCAATACAGGCACTGACTCAATCACCCACACAGCTACTCATATACCCACTTATACACCTATACAGCCACTCACACACCCACTCACTCATTTTGCCACTCAGACACCCACTCATACATGAATACACACAGCCACTCACATATTATGTGCTAAAAGAAGTATCACTCATTAGTAGTGCACCTAGTATACTAAGTAAACTTTTGCAGTAGCTTAATATATATGTTTAACACTCATAAATGTTTAGAAAACACTTACACTCACTGAATGTTGTAATTTGAGATGTCATCAGTAATGCCACTGACCATGTCATGTGTGATGTAATATGTGAGGTCATAAGCAGTGCATTGCAGGGGCATAAGTTATAGTTAGCTGAGGTAACTATAACCGCTCAATTTCTATGGTTTTGTACAAGTGAAATCTGAGCCTAACTGTAATGTCCCTGTAACCTTTGTTGTTTTAGTGAATTTCTATGGTTTTTTAATTCTGTTTCCTAACTATAATGACCCTATAACCTTTGGTTTTTTCAGTGATTTGCTACAGCTTTTTAAATTCTATTTCCTAACTATAATGCCCCTGTAACCTTTGGTTTTTTTAAGCGAATTTCTGAGGTTGTTTTAAATTTTATTTCCTAAACGTAACCACTAACCTTTGACAGTGATTGTGTGCATGAGTGTCTCAGTAAGTCTGTGAGTGGGTGTGTGAGTCCCTGAGTGGGTCTGTGAGTGGGTGTGTGAGTGTATGAGGGCTCTCTGTTTTGCCCTCTTCTGCTCATTCTCTGCCTTTTTCTGCTCACTTCTGACCATTATTTTACCTCTTTCTGCTCATTGCTGACCTTAAGTCTGCCTCTTTCTGCTCGTTTCTCACCTTTATTTTATTTTGCCTCGTTTTGCTCGTTCCTGACCTTTATTTTGCCTCTGCTTGTTTCTCACCTTTATAAGATCTTTATCAGACCTTGATCAGATCTTTATTTTGCCTCTTTCTCCTCATTGCTGACCTTTATTTTGCCTATTTCTGCTAGTTTCTCACCTTTATTTTGCCTCTTTCTGATCTCTATATTGCCTCTTTCTACTCGTTGCTGAGCTTTATTTTGTCTCTTCCTGCACGTTTCTGATCTCTATTTTGCCTCTTTCTTCTCGGTGCTGATTTTGTGTTTGCTATTTTCTGGTCGTTGCTGACCTTTATCCTGCCTCTTTCTGCTCTCTTCTGACCTTTATTCTGCTTCTTTCTGCTCTTTTCTCACCTCTATTTTGCCTCTTGCTGCTCGTTGCTGACCTTTTTTCTGCCTCTTCTCGTTTCTGACCTTTCTTTTTTTTTTTTTTCTTTTTTAAACTTTATTTTCCAATTTTGCATGAAAGTGAAAAGGTACAAACTAGAAGGTACAGACACCAGCAGACATTTGCAGTTGTATAGGTTGACCAAGTTACATCATCATTTTGTTTTGGTAAACAAAAAAAACAAAAAATACAAATTGTCCATTTTAACACACCATGTTCCATTTGACGTAGTAGAGTCCTGCCAGTGGGGCTGATGACGGCTTGCCAAACTTAACATCAGGGGATACAGGGCATTATTCATAAAACATTTCTGGGATATCCAGCTCAAAGGTACATTACTGTCCATCCACCATCCCCTCACCCCCCGGGCTGTCTGGTGTTGCATTCTCTTCCCCGTCGTTAACCGTCTGTTCCTGAAGGTAAAGTCGTAGCGGTTCCCAAATGTCTCGGGGGCGTGATGTTGGTGGCATTAAGTCCCCATATGTGGTCAGTTGTTCCTGACAATATATTAGATCTTCTAGCCAGACCTTGAACTTGGGCGCTCTCCCCCTCCCCCACTTGCAGGCTATTCTGCGTTAAGCAGTAGGCTTAATGATATAAATTTCCTAAAGGATGCCTTAAATTCCCTAGTGTAACCCAGTAGTGTAGTAAGAGGGGAAGTGGGGACGTTTTCCCCGGTCATCCGGCCAAGGGCAGCCGTGACCTCCGACCAGAACGCTAGAATTGGGGGGCACTCCCATGCCAAGTGGAAGAAGTCTGCGCCTTCCTTCCCGCATCTATCGCACTGGTCGTGATCTCTGAGTCGGTAGCGATAGAGTCGTGCGGGGTATAGTACAGGCGGTGGAGGAATTTAAAATGTATTATGCAGATTGCTAATGTTTCTTCTCTTACTCTACCCCAAAAAATTTAATCTGATCTTCTTTGGCTACCTTTTACTGCTTATCTTTCCTTAGATGCACCTACGCTATAGATTCTATCTTCTTGTCCCTTATAATAATTATTTATTTATTTATTTCTCTTTCCTCTTTCTCTCTCTTTTCTTTTTCCTCTTTTTCCTTTTTCTCGCTCTTTTCTTACTCCCTTCTTACATCTATGTTAATTACGTAGGCATATATTTGTATTTTTTGAATTTTTATATATTGGTGTCATATTATATGCACATTGTATTTTTCCCTTTTTCTCAAAATTCAATAAAAAATTATTAAACAAAAAAAAAAAAATGTATTATGCGCAGTCTGCTACTGGATGAAGTTCTCCCCGTTTGTTGGCAGCAATAGAGCCATTGTTCATCAGTGATCGTGGCGCCCAGCTCTTTTTCCCATTTGTTTCGCGCTTCCGGGGCCCTGTGCTGTAGGTTGGTTTGAGTGGTGCGATAGAGCAGGGACACTGTGTGAGTGGGGGGATTGCGTTGCAATAAAGCGTGTAGTGGAGTGAAACGGGGGGGTTCAGCTGGAAATCCAGTGGTGGCCGATTTAACGTCAAGACGGAGTCTCACATACATGAACATTTCCATAGTAGAGGGTGAACAGTCCTTAAAAAATTGGTCCCGTGTGCGGAAGATGCCATTCTCATAGAGGGCTCCCCAAGTTTGCGTGTCGTGTTTACGTAGCATTTGTTGGCATCGCACTTCACGCGTGACCGGGATATCCAGTCTGCCGGCTAGTGGCAGAAGGGGAGAATATAGCGTGTCAATGTCCATACGATGGGCACTAGCTCTCCACGCTCTGTTAGTGCATTCCACAGTAGTTGGAGCCGTTTCTTTGGGATTGATAGGCGCACTTATATAGGCGGAGTAAGGGGTGGGGACCATTGGCCAGTGTTCTATCGCTAGGTGCGGCATATATGGTGGCAGGTGCATCCAGTAGGACACAAATTGCACCTGGGCGCACCAGAAATACAGTTCCATATCGGGGACCTCAAAGCCGCCCCTATCGAAAGGCCGGGTGAGTATCTCCCATTGCAGCCTGGGTTGCTTGCCTCCCCACACTAAGCGAATGAGTTGTGATTTGAGGGTTTTGAAGAAGGCTTTATTGGGCGCATATGGGATACATGTGAAGAGATATAGTAATTTAGGAAGCACGACCATTTTGATCAGTGCTATTCGGCCCGCTAGAGAAAGTGGCATTGTTATCCACCGTGTTATGGACTCTGTGATCTTGTCCAGCGCCGTGCCGTAATTGGCTCTCATAAGTTGCTCCCGATCTCTGGCGGTATTTTACCTCATCAGGACACCAGTTTAACGGGAAGTCCGGGGTATACCTCTTGACACTGTCCGTTAGGGGAAATATCTGGGACTTGCCCCAATTGATATTGATTCCGGAGTATCTCCCAAACAGCAGGAAAGCCCTCAATATGGGATTCAGGCTTTCCTCAGGGTCCCGTAGATATAGCGTGATGTCATCAGCATAAAGCGATATAAGAATTTGTCTCTCTGGGTAGATGAGCGCATGCTCTCGATGATGTTGTCGTAGCGTGGCCGCGAGTGGCTCCATGGCCAGGGCAAATAAGAGAGGGGAGAACGGGCATCCGTGTCTCGTCCCTCTTGTGACTCTAAAGCCGGGAGAGCAGACGCCATTGATGAGCACTTTAGCACGTGGGTTAGCGTATAGGAGCTGAATCCATGCAAGGAACGGGGGGGAACCCCATTCTCACCAGGACACTGGCTAAATAGTCCCATTCCAAAGAGTCAAACGCTTTGGTGGCGTCTAAAAAGACCGCCACCGCCGCTTGGTCTGGGTCGATATCTTGCATTAGAGCGAAAAGGGTACGAAGATTATGTGACGTTGCTCTTCCGGGAATAAAACCTGATTGGTCGGGCAACGCTAGAGCTGGCATCAGAGGGCTAAGCCTGTTGGCTAATAGTTTGGCCAAGATTTTAGCATCGCAGTTTATGAGCGAGAGGGGGCGATAAGAATCGCATCTATCACTTGGTTTGTCGGGCTTGAGAAGTGATATTATAAGGGCTTCCCTCATTGTGAGGGGGAGTGTACCAGTCTCCCGTGCTTCCTCGTATACATACTTGAGGACTGGGATGAGGATATCACTATAAGCTTTATAAAATTCGGCCAGTAGACCATCTGGACCGGGAGCGCAGCCAGATTTCAATTGCATAATGGCTGCTCATATCTCCTCGTTCGTGAAGTTCGCCAAGAGATACTCCCTCTGACCCTCTCCCAGCCATCCCAGTGCAATATTGTCAAAGTATGGCACAAAGTCCATCGGTTGAGTCCTATGTGTTGTATAAAGGTTGGTGTAAAAGGCGAGGAAAGCGTCTAGTATGTCTGGGGTGTCTCTGCATATCCCATTGTCGGGATCTATGATTTCCATGACAGTATTAGAAAATCTAGGCATTCGGGTGAGCTCAGCTAGGGCTTTGCCAGGGCGTTCCCCTTCGCCATATTCGCAGGCTCGGTGGTATTTACTACGGAACCTACACTCCCTCTCAGCTGTGTCTTGGTACTCCGTCAGTTTCTCCCTGAACTGTCCCTTCAGATGAGGACTCGAGTCATTGCGTATTTGGTCATCAAGGTGTTTGAGTTCGGTTTCTAGTCTGCGGAGTGTGGATCGTATGTCTCTTAGTAAGCCTCCTCCTTTCACTATACATATCCCCCGTATTGTGACTTTGAAAGCCTCCCAAACCGTGGAGACCTGAGGGACGGAGTCTAGGTTGCGCGGGAAGAAATCAGTGATTTCCTGCCTAAGCTCCGTTAAAAACAGAATGTCAATCAAGGCGTTTGCCGGCAGTCTCCAATATTGGTAGGGAGACAGCGGGCAGGGTGGCACCAGATTGAGGACTACTGGCGAGTGGTCCGAGTATGTTCTCGGCAAGTGTCGAGCAGATTTGAGCCATGTGGTAAGCCCCCTAGAAATGTGCCAGCCATCTATTCTAGACCACGTAGAGTGCGTAGAGGTGTAGCATGTGCCCTCTCTAGCTGTAGGGTGTAAACTACGCCAAGCATCGGTGATGTCGTGCGCGGAGAGGATGTCAAGCAGTTGTTGTTGGGCCGCTGTGAAGTGGTACAGCTGTGGACGTTGTCTGTCCATCTCTGGGTCAAGTGTTAAGTTAAAGTCCCCTCCCCATGCCACATGAGTGGAACCAATGTCAATTATTTTCCCCCATAGTATATTAAAGAACTTGGGGTCATCTGTATTGGGCCCATAGCAGCCGGCAAGCGTAATGGAATGAGAGGACAGTTTTCCCCATGTTATGCAATACCGCCCTTGTGGGTCAGTCAATGCGCCTTGTGGAACGTAGGGGACGCTTTTTTGGACAAGTATCGCCGTCCCCCGTGCATATGTTGAAAACGCAGAGCAGCATCTATACGAGGCCCACCGAGATGCAAATGTGGCCGGGGATTTGGGGCCCATGTGTGTCTCTTGGAGCATGGCAACATGAATGTTGTGGCGGTCAAGGTAAGCTAAAATGTGCCGGCGTTTCCTGGGATTTCCCAGGCCCCGCACGTTCCACGTGAGGAAGTTATAATTAGCAGGAGTCTGGCGAGTCATAAAGTGTGCGGTAATCATGCATCAGGTGGTGTGGTGTGTGTCGCATATAGAGATTGCAATAACGTGATGTAAGGTCTGTAGCAGGTGTAAATGTACCTGTCCCCAACTTTCCCTCCCTCCCTTTCCCCCCCTGCACCATAATGCATTCGTACCCCCTCCCACATCAGCAGCCCAATCCTGCCGTGACCTACATTGCCTCCCTTCCCTCCCAACAACATGCCAGAACAGGGTACCAGTTCCCCTTGTTAGGATAGGTTGTGAGACCATAGGGGAAAGATGTAGAAAGAGAAAATAGAAAGAAAACCAGCAGAAACAATTGGTTACAAGCTTGGTAGGGTAGACCTGTCGGGGGAATCGCCAAAGGGCACTGCAAGTCCTCCTCGCTCTAAACGAGGGTGCCCAGTGCACAGTCTATTCTCCCAATCCATCCTGCAGCTTGATAGATCAAATGCGTGGGACGCAGTTATGTTCTTTAGTGTCTACGCAGTGGCAGCGCTATTCTCCAATCGGTCCCAGGAGCACCGGGTGCCAGCGCTCAATGCAGGGCGAGACAGTTCCGTGATCCATAGGTCTGTGTCACCATATCGCAACACAGCGAACTGAAATAGAGGCCGCCACGGAGGCCGGGCGGTCAAGCCATTCATTCTATGTCAGATAGGGCAGCATTAGAATGAGGAGAACTTTGTTCCCGGTCGTGTCGGGGGGACCTCCGCAGGGTGTTTTTCAGAAAGTCTGCCGCATGCTGAGGGTTAGTATAGAAGTGATGTTTGCCTAGGTGGGTGATCCGCAGCTTTGCTGGAAATAACATAGCATACGGGATATTTATTTGTTGCAATTTTTTCTTGACTGGAAGGAATTTTTTCCGGGCCTCCTGTACCGCCATTGTAAAATCCGGGAAAATAGCCAATTCGGATCCCTCATAGGTTAGTGATTTCCGCTCTCTTGCCAGTCTGAGCACAGTGTCCCGGTCGCGATAGTTTAGAATGCGCACGATGATCGGCCTGGCAGGAGCTCCTGGTGGGGGCCGAGCGGCCAGCGAGCGGTGCGCCCTTTCTATGATAAACATTGTGGAGAACGCACTTTTTTCAAACACTGTCATGAGAAGCCGCTCTACAAAGTCCTCCATACGACTTGTATTGGTGGATTCGGGCACCCCTGGTATGCGTATGTTGTTGCGGCGCGACCTCGAATCGAGGTCCTCTTTTTTAGCCGCAATGACCTTCAACAGACGTTCCATTTGTAGTAATTGTTCATTCCTCCCCGCAGATGTATCCTCCAAGGTTGAGACGCGTTGTTCTGCTTCCGTCAGCCGCTCCTCATGCTGATCAATTCTGTGCGTGACTTTATCTAAGCGGGCATTCATGGCAACCATTTTGTTTTCGAGTGAGGTAAGGCTATGTTTCACAGTTAGGAGCAGTTCTTTGAGGTCATCCGTGGAGGTCTGGGACACAGGAACCGAGCTCTCTGCCATCGTGTGGTCTGGTTTGGCGGCTATTCTTGAGGATTTCCGCACTTCAAACATCAATTTCACTTGTTTGCCGTCAGATTTGCCCATAGCTTCCCAGTCTGCGGGCTGGCGTCTTCGTTGCTTTATCCGCGTTTTGGGGTGGATCACCTCTCCCCCTTCACGGTAATTGCCCGCAGGCCGGGACTAACCTTGTGCGCTCTTTATTGGGTCAATAGATCTTGTCAAACGTGCCCGTAGCGGGTCACCTCAGCCACCTCTCAGAGCCGCTTCATCCAGATCTAGGTTCCCCGGCGGTCGTAGCCTCCCTGCTTCAGACTGCCGTGACCCTTGTTCCTGCACAGGGGTATGGGCACCAGTGTCGTTGGTGGTGTAGGTCGCCGATTGTGCGCCCCCTCTTGCTATCGATACCGGCAACCACCGGGGCTTGGACCAGCTCTAAGCAGTGGGTGGCGAAAGCCCCATGGTGCAGCGCACGGCCAACCAGCGCAGACCAGGCCCCCAGCTGGGCTCCTGTGCGGCTCTGCGAGGGGTCCGGACAGAGGTGTCAGGCACAGTATGGTGGGTCTGTACCTAGGGCGCCGATGCACCAGTGTCAGCAAAGCATATCTCTTGGGGCCCGGTCAGTTGGTGGTGGCGTCTCTTCCATGGAAGGGTCGGTCGTGTGGGAGAATGAGCTGGCAGAGTGCGTGTCAGTCCATTCTATTTTTTATGGGCTCAGCTGTTTCTGCCCTACAATGTGCGACCGCACCTCGGAGGCCTCAGTCCCCAAGTTGCTCCTCCGGCATCAGGCTCTCTGGTCACCCACCGCGACAGCCCCCGGCTCCCAAGCTCACTCTCGCAGCGCCGCACCAGGTGAGGAGCGCCCTTCCCCGAGGGCCGGTCCCTTGCACAGGATATCGGGCCCGCTAGGGCGCAATCTGTTCCTCGCGTCCCAACCGCTCCCCGGGGACCCACGCAGGACGGCCTGGGCTGGCGCGGCGTGTCTCGCGCAGCAGCGGGCACTCACCGGGCTCTCAGCGATGGCCGGCCGCCACAAGCAGGGTGATTTTCTGTCGAGGATGGTCCGCCAGGCAGGAGAGGAGGCCTGTGTCCAGTCGCGCCCAGGTGCACCTGGCGGTCGCAGCTCAGCCAGGTCCGCGGTCACCCGCCATTTGTAAACCAGTTGCAGGGCGGCTCAGCGGTAATTCTCTGTTTATTTGCTCACAGCTCGTCCTCACCACTCGTTTCTCCGCTGTTTAGCTGCCAGTTGACTTCCGCTTGTCATCCCTTGTAGTATGGGGGATTGCAGGGTGAGATTAAGCAGGATGGTGAAGGATTTAGGCTCCGGGCTGCAAGGAGCCTCACGTACGCGCGGCCATCTTGCTTGCGCGCCCTCTAGCGCCCCCTCGTTTCTGACCTTTATTCTGACTTTTTCTGCTTCTTTCTGACCTTTATTCTGCCTCTTGCTGCTTGTTTATGACCTCTGTTTTGCCTCTTTCTGCTCATTTCTGAACTTTATTGAGCCTCTTTCTGCTCGTTTGGCATCTTTTTTTGGCTTTTACTGCTTGCTGATAACCTTTATTTTGCCTCTTTCTGCTCATTGCTGACATTTAGGGGCCGATTCCGATCTCGGTCGGAGATGCGCACCTAACACCATTCGGTCGGGACAAAAGCCATGCGAATGCCTATTTCCCGACCGATCCGCACATTATTCCGAACGAGCAAGTACGGTGCGCACAACAGCATAGATTCCGACTCAGTCGTACTCACCCAATCCCCGACCGAGCCAGATCCGTAAACGCAGAATCGAGTCGCACGGAAGCCAAAATGCAGCCCCGTCCGGCCGGACAAGTACGATGCGCTTCCCGTACGCGCCGAACCCGTCGCTACGCACGGCACGTCAAAGCATCCGGGAGAGGCGCACATAAGCTCCGATTCGCGCCACAACACGATCCACGGCTACGAGACGAACACGCCAGCGACGAGGACGAGGCGAAGCAACGAGAAAGACGAACGAGACGAACCAACCATGAATCCCATCGTGCCGATCCTACCAATATTCTACATCTACTACCGGAACAGGCACGGACGCGTACGGCGCAGAAGGTAAGTCAGACACCAACCACAAAAACAAACTACACGTACCCGACATATCACACACACACAGAGGGATGCAGAAATTACTTACACCAGCAACAGCAGCACCATAGGGGCGGGATGGCCATCACCAATGCCACATATACACATAGGGGCCCGGATGCCCACCACCACTACCACCCCTACCCAGGGTGTGCCAGATGCCTACCACTACTACCACCTCTACCCAGGGTGTGCCAGATGCCTACCACTACTACCACCTCCACCCATGGGGGGCTGGATGCCTGTCACTACTACCACCCTTACCCAGGGGGCTGGATGCCTACCACTACTACCACCCCTACCCAGGGGGTGCCAGATGCCTACCACTACTACCACCCCTACCCAGGGGGTGCCAGATGCCTACCACTACTACCACCTCTACCCAGGGGGTGCCAGATGCCTACCACTACTACCACCTCTACCCAGGGGTGCCAGATGCCTACCACTACTACCATCTCTACCCAGGGGTGTCAGATGCCCACCACTACTACCACCTCTACCCAGGGGGTGCCAGATGCCAACCACTACTACCACCCTTACCCAGGGGGTGCCAGATGCCTACCACTACTACCACCCCTACCCAGGGGGTGCCAGATGCCTACCACTACTACCACCTCTACCCAGGGGGCTGGATGCCTGTCACTACTACCACCCTTACCCAGGGGTGCCAGATGCCTACCACTACTACCATCTCTACCCAGGGGTGTCAGATGCCTACCACTACTACCACCCCTACCCAGGGGTGCCAGATGCCTACCACTACTACCACCCCTACCCAGGGGGTGCCAGATGCCTACCACTACTACCACCTCTACCCATGGGGGCCGGATGCCTGTCACTACTACCACCCCTACCCAGGGGTGCCAGATGCCTACCACTACTACCACCTCTACCCATGGGGGGCTGGATGCCTGTCACTACTACCACCCTTACCCAGGGGGCTGGATGCCTACCACTACTACCACCCCTACCCAGGGGGGTGCCAGATGCCTACCACCTCCACCCAGGGGGTGCCAGATGCCTACCACTACTACCAACCCTACCCAGGGGGTGCCAGATGCCTACCACTACTACCACCTCTACCCATGGGGGGCTGGATGCCTGTCACTACTACCACCCTTACCCAGGGGGTGCCAGATGCCTACCACTACTACCATCTCTACCCAGGGGGTGTCAGATGCCTACCACTACTACCACCCCTACCCAGGGGGTGTCAGATGCCTACCACTACTACCACCCCTACCCAGGGGGTGCCAGATGCCTACCACTACTACCACCTCTACCCATGGGGGGCCGGATGCCTGTCACTACTACCACACCTACCCAGGGGGTATCAGATGCCTACCACTACTACCACCCCTACCCAGGGGGTGCCAGATGCCTACCACTACTACCACCCCTACCCATGGGGGGCTGGATGCCTACCACCAACAACACCCCCACTCACAGGATGGCTAATACATGACACAACAAGCACACACCAACATAAAGAATGCAACATAAAGACATCCCCCCCAACACCATGACAAGAGTGTGTAGACTGTGTCAAATGCCTACAACCCTGAACATGACTTTGAACATACAATGTGACCCCCTATCACATGTGCCACACATAAATGTGTGTGGCCCCCACAATGCAAGCAGGCCATGACCATTGTGGCAATGGGGTCCAAAACCCCATCATCACAGTGACCAAAAGGTAAGTGTGGGGTCCATAGCCGAAGCACATCTTGAACATTGTGGCAATGGGGTCCAAACCCCCATCATCACAGTGACCAAAATGTAAGTGTGGGGTCCATAGCTGAAGCACATTTTGAACATTGTGGCAATGGGGTCAAAACCCCCATCATCACAGTGACCAAAATGTAACTGTGGGGTCCATAGCTGAAGCACATTTTGAACATTGTGGCAATGGGGTCCAAACCCCCATCATCACAGTGACCAAAATGTAAGTGTGGGGTCCATAGCTGAAGCACATTTTGAACATTGTGGCAATGGGGTCCAAACCCCCATCATCACAGTGACAAAAATGTAACTGTGGGGTCCATAGCTGAAGCACATTTTGAACATTGTGGCAATGGGGTCCAAACCCCCATCATCACAGTGACCAAAATGTAAGTGTTGACAAAGAAAAAGCTGCAACTGCCAAACTGCATGGATGATTCCTGGTCACAGAACAACAAACACATCAGTGGCAAAGTAGTGCTTGTGTCCCATAGCAACATAGATTGGGGGAGGCAAACAGTGCAGTGCAAATAAGACATACCTTTGGCCATGTGCAGACAAACATCACCCATGGGGGCTGACACTGTCAACATTCATCAATGACACAATGACAGAAGTGACCATCAGAATGCAGACCCACATATTTGCACCAATGTGCACACAAATGCAGATACCCTGTGGAGACTGTAGATGTGAGGTGAACAGATACCATACCATGGCAGCAATGGGACACACAAACAATGATCATTGTGCTGGCTGATGACCTAGGAGTCCCAGGGACAGCAGGGGAAACACACCAAACAACAGACAGCCAAGGGCACACTAAAGATATGCCAATGCAGTGGTGCAGATGCACAAACACAAACAGGCAGACCCACACTGCACATCAAACACAACAGGTGAGGGGGTGGGGGGGTACCAGTGTCCCCAGGCAACCACACTACACATGAGGAGGCCTGAATACCAATTACACA
Organism: Calotriton arnoldi; assembly: GCA_963921515.1. Classification (NCBI taxonomy): domain Eukaryota; kingdom Metazoa; phylum Chordata; class Amphibia; order Caudata; family Salamandridae; genus Calotriton; species Calotriton arnoldi. The sequence goes on from CAWUFW010000142.1 coordinate 2,745,993, forward strand.
GATGTGCATACAGTGCCACACAAAGGTAACTCATGGATCCAAATCCCCTATGTGGGCAATCAGGCATTGTCAGATGAGAGGGAGCACAAATCACACATGTCACACAAGCATGTAGGAACAGCAACTGACACAGCAAGACACAGAGACACCACAACACTACCCCCAGGGCACCCACAATGTGGTGACCCTGGGCTGCATTACAATCCCACTGTGATGACAAAGCTAGATGTCGTTCACACTGTGAACCACAGTCATGTGTCCTGAGCAACAAACTACCATCACACCTACACAAGCACAAACCAATCAGCACGGCCAGTAAGCCAAGTCCAACATGGAGGCAGGGGTCTAGCCGGGCAACAACTCTCATCTGCACACACTCAACACCACACACCTCGACCTCCAACAATGTGCAGCAGTGAAGCTCACATGCACTGGTGACATTGCACATGCACCCCTGACAATCCCAGGGGGGGTGGTGGGAACCAAAGTGCAGAAACACATCACACATGGCCACTCAACAAGACTCCTGAATGTCTGACACACTGCACACTACGCTGTTCATGGACATGACGGCAATACCACACCAACCAATGGGATCCCAGCCACAGTCAGACACCAATGAAGAAGCCAAGGTCACCCACAAAGAACACACATAGACAACTACCAACATTGCAGCCCTGACCCTGAGGAGTGCCAGCAGTCACACGCACAACGTGTCACAAACAATGAAAGCTAACACAAACCGGAAATCACACGACAGGTGTAAACAACAAGTGCCAAGGGGAATCCTGACTGTGACCCATCTGCGTCTGCCCACAAACTCAGCCCTGACAGCAAACACACCTATGGGTGACACCCTGATGACCAGTAATGTGCCATGCACCCACATCACAGAGATCCCAGGGAGAATACTTTGGGGGAACATAGGTCAACTCAGCAAGCATCACAAACAGGAACATCACTAGGGATCCCAGCATGCACAGCAAAATGGAAGTGAACACACAGACATGCTCATACAACACACACCTTGGGCGCAGGCGATGTCACAGGAGTACACACTGCCATGAGGGGACTCCACTCCTGTGTGAGGAAAGCTGTGCCATATGTCGCATCAGTAGGGCTCCATCATGTCAGCAGAACACTTGGTCACACAGTCAACAATTAGCACCAAATGAAGGCTCCCGTCACATCAGCCTGGTCATGGGAGTGTCAACGAAATCATCAGCACAGATCCAACACACATGTATAGCAAGTTGCACTGACAACACAGATGAGTCCTTCCCCATTGATGCCCAAACCTGCATGTCCAGTGGAGATGGCCACACGGTCAGGGAAGTAGACTAATTGAACAATGGCAAGCACAACAGATGTGCAGGGGTGGAAGCCACAGATGTGACATTGCTAATGTAAGTAGGAAATCCCATTGCCAAATATTGAAAACATGACACCCTCAGATGCTGCTAAGGATGACATGGATACACCACAGGATAGGACACAGTCCCCTGGACCACATGGGTTCCTGCACAGTAACACTTCATTTTCATGAGACCAAATATCACCATCACTGCAGCAAGGGCATGGTTAGCATCATCAACATCATGTACATCAGAAGCAAAAGCACTAGAGAACAGAAAGTTGCTTTATTCAGCATATGTGGGTTCAAAAGTTGAAGTCATGTAAAAATAAACAAAGGCCAATGGCCAGTCCATCATGAAAGTCAAAACAGGGTGACAGTGGCAGATGTCACCCACGCATGCCTGCACTGATAAAAACCAGGGACAATCCCCTAGGAGGGGCATACGGGGGCAGGCCAGGCACCGCAGGGACAGGATCAGGGCTCACGAGAAGGAGGCAGGGAAGGGGTGGTGGGTGCTGGAGAGCCACTGACAACTGCAGTGGAGGTGTCTGACATGGTGTGTGCCGGCACAACTGGGGGCATGACTCAGATGGTGTGGGTGCCGGCACGACTGCAGTGGACCGTGCAGATGGAGTGGACAGGTTCGCCACTGCAGTGCCCAAGTCAGACAGGGTGGTAGTGGACTCCACTGCAGTGCCTACCTCCAGGGGAGGAGAATGGGGATCAGGTAAGGTGGGCAGGACAGAGGGGGAGGACACCCTCACCACACCAGTGGCACAGACAAGCGCAGCGGGGGGTGTGGGGCCGGAAGAGCAAGTGGCTGGGGGAGAAGGCCTGATCCTTTTGGGGATGGTGTATCTGTGTGTGGGGAAACCTGGGGCAGGGTGTGATGGGGGCACCTGTGGAGTGGGGGCCTGAGGGATGGAGGAAGGAGACTTGGTGCCTGAGCTGCAGGGTGGCGGCGGGGTCTTGCTCTTCCGGGTCCGGGGACTTGCGGGTGGGGGCGTCAGTCGGTCTGCGCCTGGGGAGGGTGTCCGGGGCGAGGGGCACTCCGCTCCGTGTGGGTGGGCTTCCTCTTCCCCCTGAATGCTGTATCAGCTGGATCGGAGGGGAAGAGGCCGAGGTCACTGAGGAAGAGCCGCTGTGTCTTTGGGGTTGCAGGTGAGGCAAGGGAGGGGGCTTTGGAGGGAGAGGCAACTGAGGACTGCGCAGTGCTCGTGGATGCGTGTGTGTGTGCCTGGGCCCCATCCCCTGTGAGTGTGGTTTCAGTCCCCTGACTGTGCGTGCGTGTGCGTCTTGTTTGTGGCGTGTGTGTCTGTGTGCTGCTCGTGTCTGTGCTGGTGTGTGCCTGTGCCGGTGTGTGTGTGCTTGGGACAGCTAAGGTGCTGGGGAGTTTGGATGGGGCAGAGGCAGGAGGGGTGAGGGACTGTCGGAGGAGGGACACTGCTGCCGTCAGGGAGGAGTCCATGGACCTATTGCCCCTCTGTAGGGCAGACATGCCCGATGAGATGCCCTCCATGAACGACACCAGCTGAGTCAACAGAGTGGTGTGTGCATGGAGGACACTCAGCATCGCTGTCTGCCCTACATGGAGCTGGCGAAGGAGGTACACAGACTCCTCACTCAGGGCAGCAGGGGACACAGGGGCAGGGGGTGCGGTGCCTGGCCCGAAGGAGACACGCTCCCGAACATGGGAGCCTCCACGGACCTCGGGAATGGAAGCCGATGGGAGGGCGGTGGTGGTGGTGGCGGGGACAGCAACACTAGCTGACACCCGCCTCCATAAGGGAGTCATCCTCCGAGCTGCTGTGGTCCTCAGCTGAGGTGGATGGTGCTGAGGACTCCTCGGTGTGGCTCCCCTCGCCCTCCGTGCCACTGGGTCCCTCCGACCACTCCTCGGCTGCTGACCCAGTCTGGCTCTGCGGCTCCTCCTGGTCCGTGGAGCTGTCCCCTCCTGTGGCCGTGGATGTATCTGCAATCAATAGGGAAACAGACAGACATCAGTCACCTGCACCGAATGCACACACCACTGTAAGTACAGCACATTACAGAGCAAGCCCTGGCATCCTTAGTTGAACATTGCTAAAAGTGCCCAAACAGAACAGGAGAAGCCAATTGTCAGTCTGATGGTCAACCATGGCACTCACATCCCACCTGGCCTTGCACCCATCTGTCTGGTGTCTGTTGGATGGCAATACCCCAGTGTGGACACATGCACCACCTACACAGTAGTTGGACAGTGCAGAGAACCCGGTGAAGCATGTGAACATGCACACATCACAACTCTTGCCACTGAGTCAGTACAGGTGTCCGGATGAAAGGGATGCCCAGAGTCAAATAGGAAATGCATGTGATGCATACCAGCGACAGACACCATGATGCACCCATGTCCTGATAGCCATTGCCACAATGGTGTGCATGTAGCACATGTCACTCCCCTGCAGGATCACTAATAGGAAGTCACATGCCATGGCACAGGCATGCCTGCTAAGTCATACATCACTGTCTCCAGTCACATGGGCAGGGAAGCCAGACAACAACACTCTGCACTGTGTCACAATAGTAGGTAATGGGGAATGCAAGTCCTGGAGCTGAACAAGTGCACATGTACATCCCCCACACACCACATCATCTGAACCCTTATCAGTCCAGGTCATACCGATTGGACATATGGGAGACCTGTAACACAACCCTCTGAACCTGAGCACCTCACAATCTGCTGTGAATGGGAAACAGCTGCCTGAACTTCACATTCGCATACCCCAGTCTGCACGGTCAGGTGATCAAACACCTATGTGTCACACAAGTATCGTCTCCTATGGTCACATCTCCGGTGGCATGCTGAGCCCCAACCGAGAAACACCCCAGCAGTCCTGACAACGAAGCCACAGCACACTGACACAGAGGCAGACACCTGAGGGGACAAATCACTGAGCACAACGTGTCAGCTGATACACGGGAGTGGGAGTACAGAGTGTATTGTATGGCCTGGAGTAGGCATGACTGTCCTGCCCCACATGAATGAGGGATGAGCCCTGGACAGTAGGCAGCTGGCTAAGTATGTGTGACACACGTAATATACACACTCCTGGGGCCCAAACATTGTTCCCACCCGCAGCATGGGTGTGTGCCAGATACCTCAGGCACATGTGGTGGATCAGCTCAGCAATTGGACCACATATCAAAGTAACACACAGATTACATGTCAGAACACAGGCATTGTGCAAGCAATGGACCCACCCATGATGCCCACCACAGAGTTAGGGAAACAGATGCTGTCCCCAACCTTGAGTCAAGCAAACTGCAAGGAGACAGTACCCAAGTGACACAATTCCCTGACTGTAAGGGCCACACCTGGGTATCAGATGAGGAGTGGGCAGTGCACAATAGAGGGACATGGGTCCTGGACCACATGACTGATGTACTGTGGAAGTTTAACCAGGCCAGAGGAGGGCACATAGCATGGCAGACATAGTTCACAATGCAGTCATGGACTCACCCCCTCCTTGCTGCTCTCTGGCCTTCAGCTGCCCATCCAGATCAGGGAAGACCACCGCCAGGATCCTGAGCATGTGGGGGTCAGGGTCCGGTGTCCGCCCCTCCTGCGAGGAGGCGACAGCTTCAGCTGGACCTGTGCGATCCTCCGGGTCCAGCCCCGAAGGTCCTGCCACCTCTTCTGGCAGTTGCGGATCCGGCGCTTGTAGACCCCCACGGATCTCACTGCCCGGACGATGGTCAGCCATATCTGCTGCTTCTGGTGGGCATCAACCTGTGAGGATGACAAAGTGAGAATGCCATTACTACACATGCAACATATCCGTGCATTACACAGTTGGATATACATGTCTCAATCACAGGGGCACATGATGTACACAGGCAGTGCAACGATGGCCATGGACAGTATGCCAGCAGTTACTACATGGTATCATTGCCTGGGAAGTAAACCTTGTTTAAATGCACTGTCACTGCACTATACCTGTCCAGTGCATGTAACTACACACTATGGGGGTGACAACTACTCAGTGAGCCTGCTAGCCAGTGGCGTGCAGACTGTTAGCCTTGCTAGTCAGACAACATGCACATTTAGAAAGGCAGTGGACAGAACACTCACCTGCTCCCCTGCTTTCCCATACAGCTTGCTGTACTGTGGAAGGAGGCTGTCCAGCAGGGCCTGGTTCTCCTCAGTGCTGAAGGCTGGGGCTCTCTCCACAGTACGTGCCATTGCAGGGTCCAGAGGGTGCAGATACAGCAGCAGTGTAGTGGCAGATGTCGTCCTGGAGCATGTAGTGCAGGCAAGTGAGCTCTCAGGGGAACAGCCAGCATTATATGTGTGCTGCAGAGGCAGATACTGTCCCATGTGTCCAAAGTGATAGGTCCAAGTCGTTAGCATCTTCTGAATCTGGCCAATCCATGGAATTGCACCACTTACACACGCCCACAGCATCCTTCAAAAGTTCAACTTCATGACACCCATGAATTTGCAACATTGTTGTGGGTGACCAACTGAATTGACAGCATCAAACTCGTTCAAAATTTGAAAACGCGTCCGTTGCGAGGCCAGGCCATAGCCAATGGGTGCGCACCGATCGGTCCATTGCTGTTCAACGCGTACCTAGGGATACAACGCGTACCCGACACATTGAATGCAATGGGCCGGCCGGGCACACCGATCGGTCCATTGCTGTTCAACGCGTACCCAGGATACAACGCGTACCCGCACACATAGAATGCAATGGGCCGGCCGGGCACACCGATCGGTCCATTGCTGTTCAACGCGTACCCAGGATACAACGCGTACCCGCACACATTGAATGCAATGGGCCAGCCGGGCACACCGATCGGTCCATTGCTGTTCAATGCGTACCCAGGATACAACGCGTACCCGCACACATTGAATGCAATGGGCCGGACGGGCACACCGATCGGTCCATTGCTGTTCAACGCGTATTGCGAATACAAAGCGTACCAGCACACATTGAATGCAATGGCCAATGTGTGCGCACCGATCGGTCCATTGCTGTCCAACGCGTATTGCGAATACAACGTGTACCAGCACACATTGAATGCAATGGCCAATGTGTGCGCACCGATCGGTCCATTGCTGTCCAACGCGTATTGCAAATACAACGCATACCAGCACACATTGAATGCAATGGCCAATGTGTGCGCACCGATCGGTCCATTGCTGTCCATCGCGTATTGCGAATACAACGCGTACCAGCACACATTGAATGCAATGGCAAATGTGTGCGCACCGATCGGTCCATTGCTGTCCAACGCGTATTGCGAATACAACGCATACCAGCACACATTGAATGCAATGGCCAATGTGTGCGCACCGATCGGTCCATTGCTGTCCAACACGTATTGTGAATACAACGCGTACCAGCACACATTGAATGCAATGGCCAATGTGTGCGCACCGATCGGTCCATTGCTGTCCAACGCGTATTGCGAATACAACGCATACCAGCACACATTGAATGCAATGGCCAATGTGTGCGCACCGATCGGTCCATTGCTGTCCAACGCCGTATTGCGAATACAACGCGTACCAGCACACATTGAATGCAATGGCCAATGTGTGCGCACCGATCGGTCCATTGCTGTCCAACGCGTCCCTGTACAAGTCACTGGCATATGTCACCATGCCTGTCACAGGTGAACATATGCCAGCCACATATACTTTCCAGGGAGTGAGGGGCACACCTACAACACCACAGCCTGTCCAAACTGTATCCTAAGGCATGTAAGGCTGCATAACCTATTCCGTGTATGGGGGTGAACATGTTGTTCTGTGGGTGTCACTTGGGGGCAGCCACCCCCAGGCTGTGCACGTGTTCATGGGGACAGAATCCTTGGTGTTTCGTGTACATGACCACTGTGATGTGCAACTGTTCATATCTGAGCATGTGGCATGGTCACATTTCACGGTCGTGTATGTGTATGTCATGTCACATACCCCCTGAGTCCCATGTGGGACGGTATGTTTAACCCAGGGTGAATCATTGGCACAATAGTGATGGGCCTCCACAGTCTGTGTGCATGTTGTGTTTACAATGTCTCTGATTTCATGTGCACAATGGGAGACAGTCTCCACATCCACGTTGTTTGTGCATGGACTTTGATGTTGTGCGTGTGTGTGTCACAGAGTCCATGTCTGTCCTGCCGAGGCAACAGGGACCACTACCTGTGGGGGTCATGGTTGTTTTGCTGTGGTGTATACATGATACACCATGTCATGCCAGTGTCCATGTGGCAATACAGGGTCCCTGGGAATCTACCTGTCGTTGAGCTGTGATGCCTGGGGCACATCTGTCCTCACATGTCACTGTGGGGTGTGTTTGTAACGTGGCAGCAGGAGATGGGAACTGTGACACGGCCTCATGATATCCAATGGCACAACCTGGGACTTATTGATGCCACTTGTTGAACTGTGATGTTAGATGTTGGCCATGTATGTGCCATACATGTCCTTACGGAACTGCACACATCATGCATGTACTTGTGCCTCATAATGATGTATCATGTGATATTGAGTGTGTTCAATGCCACATATGTGGGGTGACTGACAATCTTTCTTTCTTCACCTATGCACTGCAGGGCACCAGCTGTCCTTAGACCATTCCCTGACCTGGCAACGATGGTGGAACGTGACAGCATCCGACGGTACCACTTCACCAGGCAGCTGATTGAGGATTTGGCAGTGCGCTTAGCACCACATTTGCAACCTGGCCGGCCGTACCCTACAGCGCTGACCCCCAAGGTGAAGGTGATGGCAGCCCTACACTTCTTTGCCACCGGTACCTTTCAACACACTGTGGCGACTGCTGGTGGGATGTCACAGACCATGTTCAGCCGTGTGCTCCGCGATGTTTTGGAGGCTATGTTGATATACCTGAACCAGTACATATTTTCCCTAGACTCCAACAACTCACTGACGTGAAGAGTGACTTCTATGCCCTGGGGAGGATGCCGCATGTCATTGGCTCCATTGATGGGACACATGTGGCTTTGGTACCACCACAGGCCCAAGAGCAGGCATACAGGAACCGCAAACACTACCACTCGGTCAATGCACTGGTGGTCTGTCTTGCAGATATGAGCATCTCACACGTGTGTGCCCGTTTCCCCGGTTCTGTACACGATGCCTACGTGATGAGGAGTAGTCGCATCCCGAGGATGATGTCACTGATGCGGAACCATCGTGCCTGGCTTGTTGGTGTGTACTGACTTTGTACCATTGTGTGTGTTCTGCAATGTAGTGTTCCACCCTCTTTTCCAACTCAGCTAATGTGCAATTGTCTGTATGTAGGTGACTCGGATACCCCAACATGCCGTGGTTGCTGACGCCCTCAGGAACCCTGTGACACCAGCCCAGATGCGCTACAATGAGGCACATGGTCGGACGAGGAGAGTGATTGAGCGGACATTTGGTCTCCTGAAGAGCCGCTTCCGCTGCCTGGACAAGACAGGAGGGTCCCTCCCATATGCCCCAGCAAAGGTGTGCAAGATTGTCATCGTCTGCTGCATGCTACACAACCTGGCAGTGCGGAAGGAGTTGCCTCTCATCCTGGATGACGATGACCAACATCCGCCACCTGTGGAGGATCCTGGCCTGGACCACGATGCCAGTGATGATGATGATGATGGTGATGGTGATGTCCGCACACAGCTCATCACCAACTTCTTCAGCTGAATGTGAGTATCCAGAGAGGTCATGTCAATGATGTGAGTTTGCATGATATGTGTTGGTGGTGCTCTGGTGCTGCTTGAGTGTGTCCATGGGCTACATGACTGTATGCGTGTAGCGATGTGTCCTTACAGGTAGTCTGTACTCCCCAACAGTGTTGACATGCTAACTTGGTTCTGGGTGGGTATCTTGTGACATGTATTGGGCATGAGTATTGCAGTTCTGTCCTGTTCTTCAGTGCTTTTGACTGTGTGTCATTTCTGTCCTTCACAGGGTACTTTCAGAGTCGTTTGGTCAACTGTGATCCCCGACACCGTGATTCGACTTCCAGGGTGGTAGCTGTCGTGTCCCTACAGGTGATGTGCGCCACACACATGGACTTCCTTCCTTCTACACTTGTTGACTGTGTGCCCGCTGCCAGGTGGGATTACCTTGCATCTGTAGTGGTTACAACATGTTGCAAATGTGTAATAAACCTGTGCTTCACTTTGTGATGTGCGTTGTCTGTGGTCACACATTTGACTGACATTTGCTTACTGCACCAGTGGGCTAGTTGACTAAGACTGTGAATAGGTGTTGTGTCTGTGCATTGCACCGTATTTCCTGGCAACATCAGTGTAGGCAATGAGTCAGATGGCCTAGGTGTGTATTTGTTGTGTAGCCCTGGTGGTGTGTCTCCCTCATATGTGTCACGTTGCCATGACTCACATGCCTGTGTTGTACTTGCTGTAGCAGTTAGCATGCACAGTGTCATTTCGCTGGTCATCATCTCCATGACAGAAACCACGTTGGAATCACGACAGAGGCAGGTATGGTGTATTAGTGTGTTTATTGTCATACATGTGTGTGAATAGTGCACAGGATGGTGAGTGCTGTACATTTTGATTGCAATCCAAAGTTCCTAGATGAATTGGAAGTCCTGGTAGCAGAAATGTCCTGTATCAAGTCCACAGTCATCTGAGACATTGGTCCAACTTGTACTCCCCATGTCATGTGGGGAGTTGTGTTGCAGTCAACAGGGTGAACAGTTTGCGCACAAAGGTGATTATCCAGAACAGGTTTTGGCTTCCTGGGGTTGCACATGGCCATCGGCCTCTCAGTTGCCCCTCCTCGGATGACCCCTCTTCTTTGGGGGACCCTCAAGTGCAGGCTGCTGCGGTGCAGGGGACTCTCCGCCAGAGTCATCCTCCCTCCCTGTGGCAGTTGCAGTTGTTTCAGCACCAGATGTTGTGGGCACACAGGGAGGTGTTGACTGGTTGCTGCTCATCTGGCGGAGGCATTGTAATATGTCCCTATGCACCGCCGTCATCTCTTGCAGTGTGTCCCACTTGGACTCCACGCGGGACATGTGTGAGTCCAGCGGGCATGATGGGCAGCCTGCTGCTGTTTAATGTCCCTGAGGAGCCCCACTACCTGGCTGAGCTCTCCGGTGCTGGACTGGTATGCATCGGCTATCCGTGCCAGTTGTGGGTCATCATGCAGTCCAGACCCCTCTGCGAGCAGCGACCTATGTCTCCCACCCCTCCCACCACCCCTGGCGACACGTGCAGTACCTGAGGTGGCACGCACAGGTGACCCTGGGCCCCCTTGGGGGTTGTTGGTGGTGTTGGTGTCCATGGCCCCACGTTGGTCCAGGGTCCCTGTGCTGGTAATGGTGGTGCTCCTTGGTCCATCCATGTCGGCAGGGGTGGTATGTGTGTTGACAGTCGTTGGAGGGGTGGGTGCAGGGGGTGCAGCTGGTGGTCCTGCTGGTGCTGCATGATGACTTGCTCCGGAGGTGCCAGGTAGGTCTTCTTCATCCGAGGAGGGCAGAGGCTGTTCCACACCAGTGAGCTCCGTATCCTCTTGAGCCTGGGACGGGGACTCCTCAGCGTCTGCTGCTGTGTCCCCATCATCACCTGTTTTTGGGAGACACACACAATGTATGTTATGTTTCTGCAGGCATCAATGGTTGACACACCTGACAGTTGTGACTGTGCCTCTGGATGCGGGCCTGTACATTGCATTGTCCTAAGTTGTCACAGTCAGGGGTTGATATTGGTGTAGCACATTGTCCTGCATTATTTGGGCATTTCTATGTGAATGTTGGGGTGTGTACATGGTCTGCATTGGTTGTATTTGGTTGACATCCGGCCCTCCTTCCCACCCAGCCAGATATTCCACCATGGAACGTGCTTCCATTGCAGGGAGTGCAAGTTGTCTTTCAGGATGTCAGTCAGTGGTGTCCTGCTGTTGGTTGGTGCACAGTTGCCAGCAGGGCCTTGTGCTCCCCACAGCAGTAGCCAGTGTCAGCCATCTTGTCAGTTGTTTTCCACTCCCTGTGATGTGCGCATGGTTCAGGGTGGTGTTGATGGGACAGTTGTGGGGGTGACCAATATCTGTGACTACCACTCCCATCATGCTATTGCCTCCACCCCACTTCCCAGCATGCCCATACTTACTTGCTTTTGGGTGGACTTCACTGTGTGTGAGTGTGAGAGCAATGACAAGATGGCTGGCAGTGGTGTCCTGCTGTTAGTTGGTGGCCAGTTCCCAGCATGGCCTTGTGCTCCCCACAGCAGTACCCAGTGTCAGACATCTTTGATGGGGCTTTCCACTCTCTGTGGGGTGTGCATGCTTGAGTGTGAGCTTGCTGGGCCATGTGGGTGGGGGATGTTGAGCTGTGACTACCACTCCCATCATGCTATTGCCTCCACCCCACTTCCCAGCATGCCCATACTTACTTGCTTTTGGGTGGACTTCACTGTGTGTGAGTGTGAGAGCAATGGCAAGATGGCTGACAGTGGTGTCCTGCTGTTGGTTGGTGGCCAGTTCCCAGCATGGCCTTGTGCTCCCCACAACAGAGCACCAGTGTCAGACATCTTTGATGGGGCTTTCCACTCTCTGTGGGGTGTGCATGCTTGAGTGTGAGCTTGCTGGGCCATGTGGGTGGGCGATGTTGAGCTGTGACTACCACTCCCATCATGCTATTGAATCCACCCCCCTTCCCAGCATGCCCATGCTTCCTTCCCTTTGACTCTGCTTCCCTGTGGTGTTGTGTGCCTGTGCTGACAAGATGGCTGACAGTGTTATCCTGGGGTTAGTTTTGCAACAAGTCCCATGTGTGTCCCTGTGCTTCACTCAGCATGACCCAGGGTTGTGGTTCTTTGTGGGATATTTGATTGGAGTGTGAGGCAATGCATTCTCCCAGGTGAGTTATGTGGAGTTTGTGTTAGGGGTGTGTGTGAGAAACGCTGCTGGTAACTATGGTCAGGGCTGTGAGTCCTCCTTCCCACCCAGCCAGATATCCCACCATGGAACGTGCTTCCATTGCAGGGAGTGCAAGTTGTCTTTCAGGATGTCAGTCAGTGGTGTCCTGCTGTTGGTTGGTGCACAGTTGCCAGCAGGGCCTTGTGCTCCCCACAGCAGTAGCCAGTGTCAGCCATTTTGTCAGTTGTTTTCCACTCCCTGTGATGTGCGCATGGTTCAGGGTGGTGTTGATGGGACAGTTGTGGGGGTGACCAATATCTGTGACTACCACTCCCATCATGCTATTGCCTCCACTCCACTTCCCAGCATGCCCATACTTACTTGCTTTTGGGTGGACTTCACTGTGTGTGAGTGTGAGAGCAATGGCAAGATGGCTGGCAGTGGTGTCCTGCTGTTAGTTGGTGGCCAGTTCCCAGCATGGCCTTGTGCTCCCCACAACAGAGCACCAGTGTCAGACATCTTTTATGGGGCTTTCCACTCTCTGTGGGGTGTGCATGCTTGAGTGTGAGCTTGCTGGGCCATGTGGATGGGGGATGTTGAGCTGTAACTACTACTCCCATCATGCTATTGCCTCCACCCCACTTCCCAGCATGCCCATACTTACTTGCTTTTGGGTGGACTTCACTGTGTGTGATTGTGAGAGCAATGGCAAGATGGCTGACAGTGGTGTCCTGCTGTTGGTTGGTGGCCAGTTCCCAGCATGGCCTTGTGCTCCCCACAACAGAGCACCAGTGTCAGACATCTTTGATGGGGCTTTCCACTCTCTGTGGGGTGTGCATGCTTGAGTGTGAGCTTGCTGGGCCATGTGGGTGGGGGATGTTGAGCTGTGACTACTACTCCCATCATGCTATTGCCTCCACCCCACTTCCCAGCATGCCCATACTTACTTGCTTTTGGGTGGACTTCACTGTGTGTGAGTGTGAGAGCAATGGCAAGATGGCTGACAGTGGTGTCCTGCTGTTGGTTGGTGGCCAGTTCCCAGCATGGCCTTGTGCTCCCCACAACAGAGCACCAGTGTCAGACATCTTTGATGGGGCTTTCCACTCTCTGTGGGGTGTGCATGCTTGAGTGTGAGCTTGCTGGGCCATGTGGGTGGGGGATGTTGAGCTGTGACTACCACTCCCATCATGCTATTGCCTCCACCCCCCTTCCCAGCATGCCCATGCTTCCTTCCCTTTGACTCTGCTTCCCTGTGGGGTTGTGTGCCTGTGCTTACAAGATGGCTGACAGTGGTATCCTGGGGTAAGTTTTGCTACAAGTCCCATGTGTGTCCCTGTGCTTCACTCAGCATGACCCAGGGTTGTGGTTCTTTGTGGGATATTTGATTGGAGTGTGAGGCAATGCATTCTCCCAGGTGAGTTATGTGGAGTTTGTGTTAGGGGTGTGTGTGAGAAACGCTGCTGGTAACTATGGTCAGGGCTGTGAGTCCTCCTTCCCACCCAGCCAGATATCCCACCAAGGAACGTGCTTCCATTGCAGGGAGTGCAAGTTGTCTTTCAGGATGTCAGTCAGTGGTGTCCTGCTGTTGGTTGGTGCACAGTTGCCAGCAGGGCCTTGTGCCAGTGTCAGCCATCTTGTCAGTTGTTTTCCACTCCCTGTGATGTGCGCATGGTTCAGGGTGGTGTTGATGGGACAGTTGTGGGGGTGACCAATATCTGTGACTACCACTCCCATCATGCTATTGCCTCCACCCCACTTCCCAGCATGCCCATACTTACTTGCTTTTGGGTGGACTTCACTGTGTGTGAGTGTGAGAGCAATGGCAAGATGGCTGGCAGTGGTGTCCTGCTGTTAGTTGGTGGCCAGTTCCCAGCATGGCCTTGTGCTCCCCACAACCGAGCACCAGTGTCAGACATCTTTGATGGGGCTTTCCACTCTCTGTGGGGTGTGCATGCTTGAGTGTGAGCTTGCTGGGCCATGTGGGTGGGGGATGTTGAGCTGTGACTACTACTCCCATCATGCTATTGCCTCCACCCCACTTCCCAGCATGCCCATACTTACTTGCTTTTGGGTGGACTTCACTGTGTGTGAGTGTGAGAGCAATGGCAAGATGGCTGACAGTGGTGTCCTGCTGTTGGTTGGTGGCCAGTTCCCAGCATGGCCTTGTGCTCCCCACAACAGAGCACCAGTGTCAGACATCTTTGATGGGGCTTTCCACTCTCTGTGGGGTGTGCATGCTTGAGTGTGAGCTTGCTGGGCCATGTGGGTGGGGGATGTTGAGCTGTGACTACCACTCCCATCATGCTATTGCCTCCACCCCACTTCCCAGCATGCCCATACTTACTTGCTTTTGGGTGGACTTCACTGTTTGGGAGTGTGAGAGCAATGGCAAGATGGCTGACAGTGGTGTCCTGCTGTTGGTTGGTGGCCAGTTCCCAGCATGGCCGTGTGCTCCCCACAACAGAGCACCAGTGTCAGACATCTTTGATGGGGCTTTCCACTCTCTGTGGGGTGTGCATGCTTGAGTGTGAGCTTGCTGGGCCATGTGGGTGGGGGATGTTGAGCTGTGACTACCACTCCCATCATGCTATTGCCTCCACCCCCTTCCCAGCATGCCCATGCTTCCTTCCCTTTGACTCTGCTTCCCTGTGGGGTTGTGTGCCTGTGCTGACAAGATGGCTGACAGTGTTATCCTGGGGTTAGTTTTGCTACAAGTCCCATGTGTGTCCCTGTGCTTCACTCAGCATGACCCAGGGTTGTGGTTCTTTGTGGGATATTTGATTGGCGTGTGAGGCAATGCATTCTCCCAGGTGAGTTATGTGGAGTTTGTGTTAGGGGTGTGTGTGAGAAACGCTGCTGGTAACTATGGTCAGGGCTGTGAGTCCTCCTTCCCACCCAGCCAGATATCCCACCATGGAACGTGCTTCCATTGCAGGGAGTGCAAGTTGTCTTTCAGGATGTCAGTCAGTGGTGTCCTGCTGTTGGTTGGTGCACAGTTGCCAGCAGGGCCTTGTGCTCCCCACAGCAGTAGCCAGTGTCAGCCATCTTGTCAGTTGTTTTCCACTCCCTGTGATGTGCGCATGGTTCAGGGTGGTGTTGATGGGACAGTTGTGGGGTGACCAATATCTGTGACTACCACTCCCATCATGCTATTGCCTCCACCCCACTTCCCAGCATGCCCATACTTACTTGCTTTTGGGTGGACTTCACTGTGTGTGAGTGTGAGAGCAATGGCAAGATGTCAGTCAGTGGTGTCCTGCTGTTGGTTGGTGCACAGTTGCCAGCAGGACCTTGTGCTCCCCACAGCAGTAGCCAGTGTCAGCCATCCCTGTGATGTGAGCATGGTTCATGGTGGTGTTGATGTGCGCATTGTGAGGGTGGGCAATATCTGTGACTACGACTCCCATGATGCTATTGGCTACACTGACTTGCACAGTGATCCTGCGCTTATAATAAAAATAATTTCTCCTAATATGCTTTGGTCATCCAGGTGCAATTATTTCTCCAAAACACACACACTATATCCATATGACGGTGGGGCCCATAACACCGCATATACATTCACTTACTCATTTGTTTCCCTGGATTTTCCTCCGACATGAAACCTAGGAGAAAAACGATTCGCTGGAAGGAGACGGGATACCTCTTTTATAACAATACAATAATTCTCATTTACTTTTAAGGTATTCCGCTCATTGTTCGATGGACCAACTAGTAGGAATCAGTTGATGGTGATTAAGACCAGCTCAATCACAATGAACTCTTTTACCAATTCATTATTAATCATTATGCTAAAGAAAATCACGGAGTCATTTGTTTAAAGAATAATAAAGTTTATATAAAGTTTTGAATGCAGGAAATTCGAGTTTAATTTATTATTCAGATCATTGCGTTTATCATCAATATAAGAATAGTTGTAAATTGCATGACACTTTTATTAGACCGAAAATGAGGTTATCATACTAAGAACTCTATAGATCAACCTATCTATCTCTCGGGAAAATCCTAATAATTCTAATATAAATCTTATTAAATGCTAGTTCTCCTAAAGCAGCAACTTATACTCAACTGGAAAAGGAAAATCACAGCAGCAGCATCAGCTCGTCAGCATCAGCAACCGCAAACTCTCCCATCTACAGCATCTAACTTCTTCAGCATCTCCCGCAGCATCCCGCAGCATTCTAACCCCTCCCACCAAGAGTAGGTCTTCTTATACCCTAATTCTAGCTTACAACATAAAATGTTTCTTCTTACATGGCGCGATTCATTCTCATTGGTCCAAAACTCAGGTCCCTATACATTTTAATCAAACTTCCTGGTCTTAACTAGTTCCGTGAGGAATGTCCATGCAAGCATCGTTTCCCACAGTTCATGCACTTGCTCATCCGTTTCGATCAGTCCAAATTGTTTCTTTTTCTGCAACAATTTATATAATAGAGTTCTTTCTATTGATTCAACCAGGCTTCTCACGCTTCTTGCTGATCATCTTGGCACACATCTGCTCAGAAGGGTCACAGCAGCCTTGACCATACTTTCATCTTAGCCTCTCGGCATCAGCACGTGATCATCCCTTTGCAACAGCCTCTCTCCTCTATCACATGGTCGCATCCGCTCCTGCGCACTCTAGTATCTCGCGGCAATTTTATATTGCTGCTCGGCAGGCCTAAGCGTACTATTTCTAAAGAAAACAAAATGTTATTAAAACAATGAAATATAAACCCTTTTCGTTTCCTCCCGTCTTTCTACGTACCCCAATTAGGTATTACCTAGCAGTAGCAACATATAAAGCTGTCCCTTACTTACCATCGCTTTATTTTGCAACCACACGTTTTATTCAAAGCACAAATCATGCATTTTATTATTATTTTAGTACGCAAAATATTATGTTATGTTAGAAACGTAAACAATTATTAGTTCATTATTTTGCACATTAAACTGCGTGTTATCCTTAACCCTTTACATACATTGTTGGTTATTTACTTGAACGAACATGTTTATTAATATTATACGAAAATATTAGGAGGTTAAAATTTTTATATTTACCCTGCTCCATCAACTCCCCCTTTGGTGATTTTTAATATCACCACAAAAACCCAAGTTATACAATTTTCTCAGACAGCATATATCTTTTATCCATTTGCTTTTGTTAGTTCTATACTTCTGTATCGCTTTCAACTTGTCTCTTTGTTTTCTTGTACATGTTCTCTTTTATTTCTTCTAACTCTATTTCACCTATTTCTCTCTCTCTCTCCTTGTTTATCATGTTTTCTTTTTCTATCTTATTCTGCTTTCTTCTTCTCTTTATACATGTTACTGCAAGCTTCAATACTAATATTATTATTATTATCATGGTTGCTATTATTATAACTTTCCCTATTATTAATCCACTCATTCTTGTTAACCAATTCGTTACAGAAGAAAACCCTTTACCAAGTTTTCCCCAAACACTTTCAACCTCCAGTGGAACTAGTTCTTTGTGCAAATTTGTAATATTTGTTATATACTTCTGTATATTTTCGCTTTTATCAGGAATGTAAGTGCAACAATGTTGGACTTTCAACATTCCACAGACTCCGCCCTCTTTTGCCAAAAGAATGTCAAGGGCAAGACGATTTTGCATCACCATAGCTCTCATGGCAACCATCTCGGTATTTACCATTAAGAACCCTCCAGCAGTATTTGTAGATAAACGATCTACTACTGTGGATAATTTCCGAATTCTAAATGCATTCAAAGATATTCCCACTGCTGGTATCAATGCACCAAAGATATCACCTACTATTTCTGAAAAACTTTCCCTTTTTCTACGTGTAAAGGTATTTATCATTTTGTGTGTTCCTTTTTCTTTTCTATCCACATGAAAAATCTTTGGAAAGACCAGGCCTAAATAACATGATCCATACCAATGGTCCGGCAACCTATAATAAGCCCTATTCCCACAAACGTAATAAATCCCTGGAAATATTGGATCTTTTCCCCCTTTGAATCCCCATCCACCTATAATTTGGTAATTGTCATGGCAATTACTGGAACCCACAAAATAATTGTCATAGCTTGTCTTATTTCTTCTAATGCACAACCTTCCCTGTTGGGGCCAATCCAGAGTCATAGCTGCATTTGTCTTTTTCTTGTCATGATGGTCTTCCTCAAACGCCCAAAGAGGTGTTTTTGTCTCTTCTATCACTTTTCTTTCAAATTTCACTCTTCTCTCCTCGACCATTTCTAGAAATACCTTTTCTTCCTTCTTTAACTCACAGGTAAGGTTGTACCTAAATATATTATCTAATGTTAAAATCTTATCTTCTAAGAAATATTCACCAAATGTCTTTCCCTCTTTTATTTTATTAAGCTCGGGAACTACAGAAACCTTTGCAAAAATCCTATCTACATCAGTGTAATAATATTCTAATCTGCCTGTTTTATAAAATAAGCTTGCTAATACACTACATGTTATTCCATATGTCAAAGGGAGGTGATGATAAGTCACACCCTCTGCTACAGATGCAGGCAGCTGCATACAAACATAGCAATCCCTTACATCCATTGTTTCTACGTAGTCATACAGTAATTTAGTAAACACATTCTTTGAAAAATCTGTTATTGATTTGTCCTTATGTAATTCTGCACTACTCCTTAAAATAACTGGCTCTTGAGTGTTAGCTCCTTTTTCTCTCTCAGTATTATTAGACTTTTCCACTACAGCTAAACTAATTGGAATAGTTATTGCTAAAACTACCCATACTGTTATTAATAAACCTGTACAAAAACAGCACATTTTGCACCATCTACTTAAAAACTCACATCTACATTTTCTATCTCTAATATTCTCCATTTTGTACTTGTTTTCTAGAAAATTCGTGTCACTACACCTCAGAAATGACTTGCTTGCCACTCTGTACTTTCAATATTTTGTCTTTACTTGGTTCTTTCTTTTAATTCTTTCTCAGAATTCTTTCTTTGTCACATCCGGTAATATTTGTCAGTTCAGTGTTTTGTCAAATCTGGTAAACTATCTACAGAAACTTCTTCAGGTTTGTTGCTTCAGGTTTGTTGCACTTCACTTTCTCCCATCAGGTTTCTTTGTTCTGGGTTTTCGTGAGTGTTCAATTCTTCTTTGTGACTAGTCAGAGCACGATACAACCATTCAGGCGATCTGTACTTCTGATTCACTTTCTTTATTCTTTTTGTTTTCTGCAAGTGTTTACCACCTTGTTTTCCTTGCTCCTTTTGACTTGTTATTTCATTCACTTGTTCAGCACTTTTTCCATCCAATTTTACGATTCTGTATCTTAATTTTCTTACTTCGTCGGGCCAATTGTCTCCTTTTCTTGGCCTTTTTGCTTCACTTCCTTTTTCCTCTCTTTCTGTTTTCCAATTTCTTTTTCTTGTCTCTAGTTTTTCATTTCTTTCTTCTCCACTTTCTTCTGATTCTGTTTCAATCTTTTCGTTATTTCCTCTTATTTTGAAACTAATGATTTCGCTTTCAGCTACTTGTGGTTCTTTTCTTATCTTCCTTCGTTCACCTACTTCTGTCCCTCCTCGAGGTTCTTCCGATTTTGTGTCAATTTCTCTATCTGCTTCTAAATTTCCCTGTTCTTGTGTTTGACTATCTGTCCCTACTGCTCCTCGGGGTTTTTCCGATTTTTCTAACTTTTGGTCTGAAACTCTCCCTTCTTCATCTATTAATATTATCTTCGAAGGAATTTTACCACTACTTGTACTTGGTTGTTCACTATCACTGTTTTCTGGCTCAGTTTCTTCTCTTATGCTCTCATAATTCCACTTTGTTTTTGAAATTTCTTCTCCTTCTGAATGTTCTGTATCAGATTCTGAACTAGTATCAGATATTTCCAGATGTCGACTTACAGGTCGATCTTCAAATTCTGGAACCTCAGCTATTTCTTCTATTTCTTCTTCTTCTTCTATCGTTTCACTTGTAGTTGGGTCTTCCAGATGTCGACTTACAGGTCGATCTTCAAGTTCTGGCACCCTGTTTGTCTCCTCTTCTCTTTCTGATGCTGAACTGTTGTCTGATATTTCCAGATGCCGACTCACAGGTCGATCTTTAGGTTCTGGAACTCTGATGGTGTGGCTGGCATGTACCCAGTGTTTCACTCCTGCACACTTAACTGCGGTGGTTGTCACTAGGATCACTTGTCGTGGTTCGTCCCAGCGAGGAACCAAACAGTTTCTTCTCCGGTGGACTTTTATTCGAACCCAATCTCCTGGATTCAAGTCGTGCGCTGGTTTTCTTTCAAGAGTGGTCGCATCCGGTCCAACCTGATGAAACACAGAACGCACCACATCAGCCAATCCTTTGCAATAATCCAGTACTAGATCATCAGTTATAGTCAGTAGCTTGTTGACAGGTACTTGTGCTTGTCTCATTGCTCGTCCCATGATTATCTCATGTGGACTGAGTCCAGTCTTCCTTTCCGGAATACTTCTGATTGTCATCAGAACCAATGGCAAAGCATCTGGCCATTTCAGTCCTGTAGCTTGACACATTTTTCCTAACCTGTTTTTGATTGTTCCATTCACTTGCTCTACTATTCCAGAAGCCTCTGGTCTGTATGCACAATGCAGTTTCTGTTTAATACTAAGGGCTTCACAAATCAGTTTAACTAATTCGTTTTGGAAATGTGTTCCTCTATCTGTTTCAATCGTGACTGGAAAACCATACCTCGGAATGAATTCTCGCAGCAAAAGTTTTGCTACTGTGATACTGTCATTCCTTCTTGTTGGATATGCCTCCACCCAACGGGAAAACAAACAGACGACCACTAAAACATACCTCAGTCTGCTGCAAGGTGGCATTTCTATGAAATCCATCTGCATTCTGGTGAAAGGACCCCCTTCTCGTCCTATTCTTCCTAGACTCACTACTGTCTTCCTTCCTGGATTTAACTGTTGACAAGTAAGACATCTTTGACAAAGACTCTCAGCTATGGCTCTGAATTTTGGATTGTACCATGTTTGTCTAAAAAGTCTGATCATTGAATCTCTCCCAATATGGGCTTGCCCATGGTACATCCGTGCCATGTCAGAAATCATGCTATCAGGCATAACTGGTCTCTCATCCCTGTAAACCCATACATCAGTTTCTTCATGTTTCCTACATCCTGCTTTTAGCCAAGTATCTTTCTCTTCATCTTCTGCAGCTTCTTGTAACTGTCTCACCTCATCCCATGTTTCAATTGAGTTAGTAAAAAGCAATGGACAAGAAATATGCTCTCTCTCGCGGCATTTATTCAAAGAAACCACATTCTTTGCACAGTACTGTGCCATTTCGTCAGCATATTTGTTGCCAACAGTAATGTAGTCTTCCCCATTTTTATGTGCATTGCACTTCACTACAGCGATCTGTTTAGGCAGCTGTATCGCCTCAAGCAACTTTTTCACAAAATCTCCATTTCTTATGGGTGTCCCTGCAGACGTCAAGAAACCCCTTTGTGACCAAATCTGACCAAAATCATGCACGACTCCAAAGCCGTACTGGCTGTCAGTCATAATCGTAACCCGTACATTTCTTCCCAACTTACATGCTTGAATCAGAGCTACTAATTCTGCAACTTGGGCAGACCGTACACCTTTCAGACAAGATGCTTCCAATACAGTTGCTACTGTGCAAACTGCATATGCTGCACTTAGAACTCCATCACTCGTTCTTAAACATGAGCCATCCACAAACAGAATATAATCTGATTCTTTCAAAGGCTCATCTCGTATATCAGCTCTTGGTTTAGTACAGTATTCGAGCACATTCAGACAATCGTGATCTACTTCATCCATTTCAATCACATTCTCTTCATCTGGCAATGATGTTGAAGGATTCACATTCATACATCTGTCAATGGTCACATTATCTGCACTCAAAATTACCTTTTCATACCTAGTCAGCCGACTATGTGTCATGTATTGTGTTTTCGTTCTTGTCAAAAGAATTTCCACAGAATGGGGAACATACACTCTCAATGGATACCCCATCACTATGCCTTCACTCTGTTCCAGACTCACACAAGTAGCAGCAACTGCTTTCAAACATCCAGGCAACGCTTTTGCTACAGGGTCTAAAACAGCTGAAAAATATGCAATTGGTCTTTTCATAGTTCCATGTCTCTGCACCAAAACTGAAAATGCACATCCATCTCTTTCACTGCAAAACAGCTCAAAATCTTTCTCATAGTCAGGCATTCCCAATGCTGGAGCCTCACACAATTTCTTTTTCAGCTCTCTGAATGCTTTCATTTCTTCATCATTCATTTCAAAAGGATCTTTAACATCCTTCTTTGTCAGTTTCTGCAATGGTTTAGCAATTAGTGAAAAACCGCTTATCCATTGTCGACAATATCCAACCATTCCCAAAAACATTCTTACCTCTCTTTGTGTCATTGGAGCTCTCATTCCTTGAATCATTTTTATTCTCTCTGTCGTTACCTTTCGTACTCCTTTCTCAATTTTATGCCCTAAATACTGGACTTCTTGTTTACAAAACTGCAATTTTGAAGGGGACACTTTATGTCCTCTTTTTGCTAAATGATTCAGCAAAGCAATCGTGTCATTGACACATGCTTCCTTCGTTTTTGATGCCACCAGTAGGTCATCAATATACTGAACCATTACTGACTTTTCTGGCATTCTTAAGTCTTCCAATGATTTCTTTAGGATCTGATTAAAGATTGAGGGACTTTCTGTATACCCTTGAGGAATTCGGCACCATGCCAAAATACGCTCTCCAAACCTAAACGCAAATATTGGCTGGCTATCTGGATGCAATGGAATAGAGAAAAATGCATGACATAAATCAATCACAGTGTACCACTCTGCTTCGCGTGGAATCTGGTATAGAATCACGGCAGGGTTCGGTACTATTGGGCAACAAGGCACAACAATTTTGTTTACCTTTCTTAAATCCTGTACGATTCTATATGTTCCATTTGGCTTTTTCAGTCCCATTATTGGCGAATTACATGGACTGCTCATGATTTCTTTTAGAATCCCTTGTTCAATCATTTTATTTATTACTGGCGTTATTCCTTCAATTATTTCTGGAGTCAATTTATACTGGGGCGTATTTGGGTAACTCGTTCCTTCTTTTACTGAAATTTTTACGGGATCTACTCCTTTCATTAATCCTACATCTTCTCCTGTCAAGTCCCACACTTCTTCTTTTACTGTCCCTTTCAACTCATTTGGGATTTTCTCTGCATCAAATACAGGAAACAAACGATTTACTTCTGGTTCTAAATTTACCATTGTCATTTTGTACAGCACATCCTCATCTGGAGTCTGAAATGCAATTCCGTCTGGAGTACAATAAATTGTGCAATTCATCTTACACAATAAATCGCGTCCTAAAAGGTTAACGGGACTACAATCACACACCACAAATCGGTGCATTTCACTAAATGGACCAATTCTTACCTTTACTAATCTAGTAAGAGGCGTTTCTATTTGCTGATTGGAAACTCCAACCACTTGTATATGTTCACCTGAGAGAGGAAGATTTGGAATTTCCACTGACCTAACAGTAGAACGGGTAGCTCCAGTGTCAACAAGGAATGTTATATTTGCACCATTCACTTCTCCATCCACAAATGGACCTGACTGATCTACCTCTAGAGTTGCGCCAAGCACGCACTCTTCCCTCTCTTTCAGACACCGTCATGAGCTTTCATACGACTCATCTTCACTCTGTCGTAACCAATATTGTGAGATTTCAGCTGCACGTGACAACTGTTTTACCTGTTCTCCTCCGTAGAATCCTGTTTCTGCACTGTATTTCTGTTGATTAGCACTCTTGGGAAGTGGTGGTTGTGGCACCTGACCTTGTTGAGTAACTACCTCACTCTGCACCTGTGAATTTAATGATTGATTTTCTACATTAGGTTTAGGAGGAAATTTACACTCGTTTCTCCAATGCCCTAGCTTTCCGCAGTTGTGGCATGGCCACTTTTTCTTCGCCTCATCTATGCTCATTTGTCCTTTTCCTTTACCTATATTAGGTCGGGATTTAAACTGTCCTGTTTCACTGCTAGTATTATTCAATTGAGCTTCTTGCTTCTCTGCAACTTTCACCTGTGCCCACATGGCTTTTTCTTTCAATTTACGCTGTTTACTCTCAATTTCATCACTGCAATACTTAGCATATCTCAAAACCTCATCCACTGTGCTATTCTGCCACCCTATCAAATGCTGCTTAATCCTTTCACTTATCTCCGGTGTTAATCCATACACAAACCTATATACAAAGTGACTCATGTCCTTCTCACTTAGCGTCTCATAACCACTATACTGTTTGAAAACCAACAACAATCTCTCATAGTACGCATGCACTGATTCTTTGCTTTCCTGTGTTGTTCTGTCTATTTTCACCCAATCTGTTTCTTTTGGTGGAATTTTATTCTTCAAAAAGGTAACTACCTGATCATATTTCCTCATCACTTCTGGACCTGGCGCTCCTGTTTTGGCATCCCTTGGATATTCTACAGTTGGCCAGTCAATTGTAATCTTACATTCTGTCCATAAATCAGCAGGCACTACTATGTCAAACAATCCATCTAGATCTATCCACAGCACTTTTGACACCTTAACAAATCTCTCCACTTGTCTGTACCATTCTACTGGTTTCTCTCTCAATTTTGGGAAGTCATTTGTAAATGACAGTATATCCTGTCTGGTCCATGGAACATGCACATAACTACCACCTGGTGTTTCTCTCATTGGGTACTCTCTAGTAACTGGTTCCTTATCTGTCATTGCAAAAGCCAAAGATGCTTTATCCGTTGTTTTCTCATTCCTCTTTGTCCATCTATTTCTCCATCTATCCACATCACCCCACTTTCTCAATAAAACAATCAGTTCTTTTATCTGGGTCAGTCTTCCTGATGTGTTCAAATTTTCTATGTCTTTCTCACAAAAATCTACTCTGTACGGTTTCTGCAACGTCCTCACTTTCACAAATTCCACTCCTAGTTCACCTGCAATCTCTTCCAATTTGTCATGTAAATTTCTAGCTCTCCAAGTAAGACTCTTACACAAAAACATAATCTCATCATCCTGATAATTCTTTAGTTTTTCCGTTCCAATTGTTCCCAAAATCAACTCTTCCATATCTATTTTTAACCTAATTACATCTAATGGTTTTTCTTCTGGTTCTTTTGCTTTTAGTGCTTTCATCCATTCATTTAACTCTTCTGGAGTCGGACCTACAGGTGTACTATTTAACTCAATCCAATCACTGGTTCTTTCTGGTGTTCCTGATGCGGACTCTGTCACCATAGGCATTCTTCTAACCTCACTCTCATTTATCGTCAAATTTGTAGGTGGACTTGGTCTACACGTACTAGCCGAATTGTGTGCACCTTCATTATTCAGTTCCATCCCTTCTCTTTTTCTTTGCACATGTGAATTCATGGGAATCACCAAAGAATGTTCATTTATTTTCTGATTTTCAAAAATTGGCATTACTGGACCTATCGTTACTGGTACAGTTACAGCTTCCATATTCTTTGTCAATTCTCTTATTTTCTCAGTCAATTCTTTTGTCGTTTTTGCTAGTTCAGTTGCATTGTCACTTTCTGTCTCATCATTTTGTGAAAATTTAAATGTTTCCTGTGACCTATTTATTTCATTTCTTCGTTCGGGTTTTTTATTCCTCCCAGTTTCCATTTGCGGTGCATTAGGTGTCACCACTACAGAAGTCTGTTGGTATGGAGGTGGGTTTCTATTTAAAATATCTTCCAGCAATTCGTCATCTGTTTCACTACCACCATACACATACTTTTCTACCACTACATGTTTCTTTTTCTCAGTACACTTTCTCTTTGCTTCTTCCTCAACCGCAAAAGCTGGAAACAAACCTCCTGCCATGTTAGCGTATCTCCAACGCTTTACTCTGTCCTCATGATTTATTCCCCACAACCTTCCTGGTATAAACTCATGATTCTTCAATCCTCTGGATCTCTCTCGCTCATACATCTCATCTTCCCATTCCGCTAAAGCTTCAAACTGTGTCGGTCTAGGTCTAGGTTCTAACATTACCATCTTTTCTCTCAAGTTCCGTAATACAGCGACATTAAATGAACCATTCTCAGGAAAAGCCAATGCTCCATCGTTCTTTGTGTATTTTGTCCAATTTTCTAACCAAATGCATGTATGATATCCATATTTCAGCATCATATGTGAAGCTGGTGATTTCGGCGGAGGAATTATTTGTCCCTCTCTAGTCACTACCTTTTTGTCCTTCTTAAAGAAGTTCTTAACTTTCGACATCCAAGACGTTTTCTCTTTCCCATATTCATAGTACGACATGATTCACAACCTTTCTCTCCTTAAAACAATCCGCAATTCAATACTGTTCCCTATGCGTTATTTCAACCAATGCTAGCGCGACTCACACCAACACTCCAATCACAGCGATTTCTGTCTACGGCGCACTGTCCAATCCCAGTGCGGCTTTTGTCTACGTCACTTCGCTCCTGTTCTCATGTGACTAGTGCACTGTCCAATCCCAGCGCGGCTTTTGTCTACGTCACTTCTGCTCTTGACCCCTCCTTTACAAAATTTATCGGCAATTTCTTTTTCAACAATTCTTGTTAGTTACAACATTTTATCCACATTTCCATTGTCTGATTCGCTAAACCGAAAAGATAGCTTTGACCATTCACACAAGAATTCTGTATTTTCCAGTAGGCAGCGCTTACCTCTACCCTACCACAGAACTTTCAGTTTCGTCGATAAAGTAGCACTTCCCTCTACCTTACCCTTCTTTCAAGCAAACGGTAAACCCGTTTCTCTGGGGATAAAACACATGTGGAGACTATACTGCTCCTGAGAATTAAGGCCAGAGTTTCACAAGAAAACCGATCACTATTTCACTTACACACCTTTTATACGCAAAATATCCCTAAATAACACAACCTGTGTTATTACCAAATTGAACTCAGACAGTGTAAAATTCCATGCGACTTCTCTTGCCACACGTGTTCCACTTCCTACTTCCCGGAAGCGTGAAAACTTACATATAACATAACGCGACTCAACAAAAAGTGTTAGACATAAACTTATCAATAATCTATAATCAAAAATCAATAATCACCAAACTAATCTATAGTAACCATAACTCTGCTACCAAGAAATCTGATCCAGCGCTTATAATAAAAATAATTTCTCCTAATATGCTTTGGTCATCCAGGTGCAATTATTTCTCCAAAACACACACACTATATCCATATGACGGTGGGGCCCATAACACCGCATATACATTCACTTACTCATTTGTTTCCCTGGATTTTCCTCCGACATGAAACCTAGGAGAAAAACGATTCGCTGGAAGGAGACGGGATACCTCTTTTATAATAATACAATAATTCTCATTTACTTTTAAGGTATTCCGCTCATTGGTCGATGGACCAACTAGTAGGAATCAGTTGATGGTGATTAAGACCAGCTCAATCACAATGAACTCTTTTACCAATTCATTATTAATCATTATGCTAAAGAAAATCACTGAGTCATTTGTTTAAAGAATAATAAAGTTTATATAAAGTTTTGAATGCAGGAAATTCGAGATTAATTTATTATTCAGATCATTGCGTTTATCATCAATATAAGAATAGTTGTAAATTGCATGACACTTTTATTAGACCGAAAATGAGGTTATCATACTAAGAACTCTATAGATCAACCTATCTATCTCTCGGGAAAATCCTAATAATTCTAATATAAATCTTATTAAATGCTAGTTCTCCTAAAGCAGCATCTTATACTCAACTGGAAAAGGAAAATCACAGCAGCAGCATCAGCTCGTCAGCATCAGCAACCGCAAACTCTCCCATCTACAGCATCTAACTTCTTCAGCATCTCCCGCAGCATCCCGCAGCATTCTAACCCCTCCCACCAAGAGTAGGTCTTCTTATACCCTAATTCTAGCTTACAGCATAAAATGTTTCTTCTTACATGGCGCGATTCATTCTCATTGGTCCAAAACTCAGGTCCCTATACATTTTAATCAAACTTCCTGGTCTTAACTAGTTCCGTGAGGAATGTCCATGCAAGCATCGTTTCCCACAGTTCATGCACTTGCTCATCCGTTTCGATCAGTCCAAATTGTTTCTTTTTCTGCAACAATTTATATAATAGAGTTCTTTCTATTGATTCAACCAGGCTTCTCACGCTTCTTGCTGATCATCTTGGCACACATCTGCTCAGAAGGGTCACAGCAGCCTTGACCATACTTTCATCTTAGCCTCTCGGCATCAGCACGTGATCATCCCTTTGCAACAGCCTCTCTCCTCTATCACATGGTCGCATCCGCTCCTGCGCACTCTAGTATCTCGCGGCCATTTTATATTGCTGCTCGGCAGGCCTAAGCGCACTATTTCTAAAGAAAACAAAATGTTATTAAAACAATGAAATATAAACCCTTTCGTTTCCCTCCCGTCTTTCTACGTACCCCAATTAGGTATTACCTAGCAGAAGCAACATATAAAGCTGTCCCTTACTTACCATCGCTTTATTTTGCAACCACACGTTTTATTCAAAGCACAAATCATGCATTTTATTATTATTTTAGTACGCAAAATATTATGTTATGTTAGAAACGTAAACAATTATTAGTTCATTATTTTGCACATTAAACTGCGTGTTATCCTTAACCCTTTCCATACATTGTTGGTTATTTACTTGCACGAACATGTTTATTAATATTATACGAAAATATTAGGAGGTTAAAATTTTTATATTTACCCTGCTCCATCACCAGCATACACAGAATTCCTTCCTTTCAGTGGGCTTCACTGTGTGGTGGTGTTGTAGTGGTGGCTACATGTCTGGATGTGTTTGTTAGTTATATTTGTTCCACTGCCTAGCTGTAGTTGTAGTTGTGTTTGTACATGTGATGACACAGTTACATGTCACTATGAGATGGCATGTGTTGTGTTTATCTGACTGACATACACATTTTGGGATGATTCTGTTCTGGTTGCTGTGTATTTGCTAAGGGTGCATGGTTTGACTCTCCCCTTGACAGTGATGTGTGTGTATTGTCGCACAATATTGTGTACATTTGTTGTGTACTCACCAGGCTCTGGGATGTTTTCTAGTCCATATACGCTCACTGGTGGTAGGATGGCCCGCACCTTTTCCTCCCAGGGCCTGAGGTATACTGGCTTGGCAGGAGGGCCACTGCCGGTGTGTTGGCTCAAGAGGTAGTCCTTCTTCAACAGCTCCCTGACCCTCCTGCGCTTGTCATACCACCTGTTCTGGATGTCTATCTTTGTGCGCAAACATGGTGATTGTGCGTTCACCCTGTCGACGATCGTCTCCCACATCTTGGTTTTCTGCGACATGGGTGTCTGTTGGACCAGTGTACCAAACAGCTGTGGCTCTACCCTGAGGATCTCATCTACCAGGACTTCCAATTCACTATCTAGGAACTTATGATTCTTCTTTGGGGGCATGGTGATGGGTGGTGATGGTGAGTGATGTGTGTGTTCGTGTGCAGGTGAAGGTGTGTGAGTGTGTGTTTTGCTGGGTGTATGTGAGGTTGCTATTTGTTGAGGTGCTGATGGTGTGTGGCTTGTGTGATGGATGAGCTGTGGGTGTGTGGTTGCTGTCTGTTGAGTGCTGGCAGGTAATTTGAATTTGCAAAGGATCATGGTAGGGATTTGTGTCCTTTATATGGGTGGAGTTGTGGGTGTGTCTTTGTTCCCTGCCCCCCAGTATTTATTGGCTTTGTAATTGCTTGTTTGGCCTTTTTTGTGTATTTTCCCTTTGTACTTTTTGTGCATGTAGGAGACGTTCTTGTGAACGAGTCGGACCCTGCAGTTGTCTCGTACGAGCTTCTCCGATTCGTTCACGCTGTCTTTGTGCTGTTTTCTATGCTGCGTACGCATCGGTCGCGGTGTTTTGGGTTGCTTCGGCTCGCAGTTTTGTATGCGTGTCGGTCGTACGGCTTGTCCTCCGTGCGACTCGGTCGTGTTTTCCACGCGTTGCATCGTACTTGGCGGGTAGGAGTTCGCGGGTACGTTTCGTTCGGGATTGTTCCGGGTGCGTGTCGGTCGGTTCGATTCGCGTGTTTTTCCGGCCGGATTGCTGTTTTCCGCGCGGCTCGGTCGTTCGGCTTGTGTTCCGTACGAGTCGGTCGGGTTTTGCACGCTTCTCATCGTACTTTGCGGGTCGGGCTGCACCGGTACGTGTCGGTCGGAATGAATTCCGGCTCCGAGTCGGTCGGTACGTTTTCCGGCCCGAATCGGAATCGACCCCTTAGTCTGCCTTTTTCTGCTCATTTCTCACCTTTATTCTGCCTCTTTCTGCCAGTTTTACACCTCTATTTTGCCTCTTTCTGCTCGTTTCTGACTTTCATTGTGCCTCTTTATTCTGCCTCTTTCTGACCTTCATACAGCATCTTTCTGCTTGTTTCTCACCTTTATCTTGCCTCTTGCTGCTTGTTTCTGCCCTTTATTCTTCCTATTTCTGCTCGTTACTGACCTTTATTCTGCCTCTTTCTGGTTGTTCTTCACCTTTATTTTGCCTCTTGCTGCTCTTTTCCCCTGGGACTGCAGGAGGAGCCTCAAGGCCCCCGCGGTCCCTGATGGGTCCCCGCCTCCTGCGGGAGCTGGCATTGCTGCAGCATGGAGGGAGCGGCTGAAAGGCAGCTCCCTCTGTGAAGGAGCAATCTTTTTGTCTGTTTCCCTGCCCACTTGACAGCAGGTAGGGAATAAGACAAAACCTCTGCTTCCAGCAAGTGAGAGAATTTGTTAGCTCTCACTTGGAAGTGGAGTGTTTGCTCTGACTTGGCAGGAGCTGGCAAAGCTCCCGCCAAGTCACAGCTAACAGCTGTGCCCCATAGGTGGGCACCCCTGGACACAGCAGAAGCCGGCCCGGAGGTGTGGCGGTCCCCAGGGCCATTATTGGCTCCAGGAGGAGGGAGCCCCTCTTCTTCTGTGAGCACTTGCCGGCCCTGGGGTGGTGGTGGTCCCCAGGGCCGTATATGGCACGGGAAGGGGGCCGTGTGGCCCCCTCCCACTTTCGGATCTTAAGAGGATCCGCATTTCTATATATATACATTTTTTTGTTTTTTACATTTCTCAAAAACTGCTTAACGGATTTGCACCAAATAACAACAAGCATTGGCATAGCCAATAGGTCTCGCTTTTGGGACCTTATAAGTATTTAGTTATGCAGCACAATATCCTTGGTGCAATAACATCAACTGTTGCATGGCTAAAAACTTATAAGGTCCCAAAGGCGAGCCCTATTGGCTATGCCAATGCTTGTTAATGTTTGGAATGAAATCCTATGATTTTACATAATTCCAGAATTCACTGCAAGCTGCTATGTTGGAGCAACACTTTTGTTTTTGGAAACAATATGATGTGGAAGAATATAGAACAAAAACTCTTCCTTCATACAAATATACAATTTATGGCATTTTAAAATCTTTTAAGCAAATATTGAACGGATTTTGGGTTCCTAAGTCATGGGTCTTGCAGATATGACTGTTCACCAAAGCTTTTAATCCAGTGGTGCTACACACACAACCTATCGGATTATCTGTTCCTGCCAAATCATCTTTTTGCAGGTGTCCAACTAAGTAGAGAACAAGTTTAACCAGGAACAAATGTGGTTGCATCGGTTGAAAGTGGATATCTCCTTGACGAAATTTTCTAAAACAACCCTTTTTTCCTATCTCAGCTCCTTCCTGGAAGGTTTCGGGGTAATTCGTGAAGCGGAGACGAGAAAAGGGGGAGTGTCCCAAAACAGGTTTTCCCCATCCATTTTTCCATACGAACTTTAAACACAGCTACACCACAAACCACTGAAAGGATTTACATAAAATTTGGCAATAAGATAGATCTTGGTCCAGAAAAAGTGCTTTTTGTGATTTGGTGCAAATCCGTTCAGTAGTTTTTGAGCAATTAATGTTCAAAAAGTTGTATATTTCATGCCACAGAGGATCTGCAGAGACAGCAGATTTCATGCCGAGATCTGATTGGCTGCCACCACCACATCAACAAAGATGTGGCAGCAGCCATCTTAAGACTCGAGACTCACTCCAGAGTTCTAAGAAATCTGATATATATATATATACACACACAAAAAAAGCAGAGAACTCTGGGTAGTTCTCAAGTTTCCCTAAAGTGTCCCGAGGTCCCTAACCCCCGGGGATACCCGTTATTTCCCTGCCCGCGGGAAAGTGCATTGTTCTTCCACCGGGCGGGAGCACAAAGCAGCTCCCCGCCAAATGTGAGAACAAAACATTTCCCTGTCCGCCCTCAAGGACAGCGAAATACTGTGAATTGCTCCCACCCTGCGGGAACAAAAGAACTGCTCCTGCAGAGGTGGAAGCAATGCCGGCTCCCACTTCACCAGCGATGGGTGCAAGCAGGGGAGCTGGGAGAGCTGGGGGGGGGCCTGGGCCTCCTCCTGCAGCCCCTAATTTTGGGAGTAGCAGTGGCATGCCTCTGGTAGGCACTGGGGCATTCTCGTAACTAACTCGCACCCTCGCCATGCACAGCTAATATCCCCACATATTACATCACTCATGACATGTTCTATGACATCATTTATAATATCAATGCAACATTTGCAATGGAACTATTGCTAAAAAAACTGGGCATGGCAGGGAGCGAGTTATATAGTTACCTTAGGGCACGAGTTATAGTCATTTGAGATAACTATAACGGGTGAATTTCAGTGGTTTTGTACGTTTAAAATGGCATATTTTAACTGACATTTTCACCTAACTAGAACATACCTTTAACCGTTGTTTTTTTTTCAGTGAATTTCTAAGTTTTTTTTAATGCATAGTAAGATATACTTATCATACCGAACTTTAACATCACTTCAATCTTTGTTTTTATCAGTGAAAAAATCTGTTTTATGGCAGAAAGTCGACGGTCATTTCAGAAAGAGTAGGTGTACTTAATTATACTTTTTGTACATCGACATTCAGCAGCAAGAGAGTGACACATTAATGTATCAAGTAATAGCACAAATTGACAATTCTGGGGCCTTATGATAACGGAGGAAGAAAATAATATAGAGAAATCCCACGTATATGGAAAATGAAAAACAAAATCCTACTAAACATTAGTCATTTTGCAGTTGGCTCTGGTAGCAACTGGAGTGTAACCATAACAGGGTTCTGACAAGGGTGACATTTCTTCTATGACGTCATCCTGATCGGAAAAAACTTGTGCAAATGTTTCCTACTTTATTAGCTCTCATGTTGTGGTAACAGAGGTTTGTATTGTGCTGCACTGCGACTAATACGGCCTTGCAGTGCAACCATGCTAGTTGTTTCTTTTCCTTTGTATAGAGATCCGTTTTTAACACAGAGCAAAAAGCCCAGATCTTTCAAATTTCACAAGTAAGAAAATATACCACCAATGCATAAAAAATGTGGCTAATGTATCAGGTTTTTGCAGGTAAAAGGATTTCTTCGCAAATCGTCTATTTCACTCGATCAATACCGACTGAATGTCAGTAATCATGATCTATTTTTACCCAGGTCCACGAAGAAAGTTACACAGAAAGCACACAATATCTCCAACTAAAATGTCTGTTCTTGTATTAATGACCAGGACAGGATGATACGTGAAAGAAAGGCTTGCGAATTCTGCCAAAGAACAGGATTAACCAGGATTCTGTGACGGCTTATATCGCTGTGAGAATACCACCATGTTCTGGCACACCATAAAGAAATATCTACTGCATATACAAACCTACGGCTCAGGCCGCACACGCAGAGGGAATAAACACCCTTTTACTCTACAGACCTCGAGAAAATTAATCTGTCCACAGCGCTTAGAGTTTCTAGAGTGCAGCGAGTGCACCAGCTGCCAAGCTTCAAGCCCCACCCACTTCCAACGCCAGGTTATAGCGCGACGGATTTTAATGCCTATGTACGGCCTGCCCGTCCACCCCATTTAGGATGCATCTTGACTTTACAGCACGTTTGTGTTACTTACCTTGAACTACGCCTCTGGGGTGGCAGAGAGTTATGCGGATGACAGTTCACTCCCCGTTTTTATGGAACGGTTTCTTGTGCCGTGCTTCCCATGTCTGAGCGACCTGATCCGAAACTGAACAGCGCCGTGTGCATGATGTTTTCAACACTGTACTCGCATGAGTTCTGAGCTTCTTGCTAATAATTATTCTGGGGTCAGGTAAAATACATTTCAACTTAGACGATCAAAGTTCATCTCTACTTTCCCTCGAAAAATCCATTTTAAAATATAGCCAGAAGTTCTTTCCACAAAATGCGGCTTTAATTTAGACATTTTCCAAACGCCCCACAGTATCTACAGAATGCATCACTAACCTTTTCGCCGCCTCTTCCTGAACTTCACTGCTGCCAGGTTGAGTAGATTCATGCCGTACAGGTTGTAGTCGATAAAGAGCTGCAGGAGGTATGGGACATGGGCTTCGTGGGGCTGGTAACATTTGTTCATTACGGCTCTCCCTTGCAGAAGCTCGCATACTCTGCACACAAAAAAAACAAGCATTGGCCGCGCAACAAGCAAGACTTGCGGCCGCGAGTTGTGTGCGCGCGCGCGCGCAAAAAGAAAAAAAAAGTGAAAGCGTTTCACTTGCGGGAGCGAGCGGCGCCAGGAGCGATAATTGCTACCATATGGCGCCGCTCGCTCCCGCAAGTGAATCGCCAAACGTGCACGCGTTGCCATTGAAGGCAATGGAACGCGTGCACGTTTTTGGCTGAAAAGCCGAATCCATTGCAAAAGGTCTTTTTGCCTATGCAGCGCATGCGCGCTGCGTAGGCGAGACCTAAAAAGGGTTGTTTCTGAACCAAGAGTTACCTTTCTGCCAAATTTGGTGCAATTCAGTCCAGTGGGTCGGGCTGTAGTTGCTATTAAAATCTCTATAGGATTTAACATAAAAAACACATTTTGTTTGACCCCCCCTTTTCTCAGCCCCTGCTTGAGGGATCGCCACGAAACTTTCCATGTGCAACAAGAATCACAGACTAAGGGGCCGATTCCGATCTCGGCCGGTAGGGCACCGAATCGGATTCAGCTTTACCGGATCCGATTCGGACGCCCTGTTTCCGACCGATTCGAACACCCGTCCGCGCGAGCAAGTACGATGCGAGCGTACGCCAAATCCCCGACCGACTCGTTCCCGGCTCCGAACCGTTCCGACCAACTCGTACGGACTCGACTCGCACCACGCAATGGAGACGTTCCCCGACCGGGCAAGTACGATGCGCGCCTCGAACAGTCTGACCGACTTGCGCCGTCCGGCTCGAAAGAGCAGTCGGAGCCGGACTTCGGGGGTCTGTGTCGGACCCCCCTGTATGCGTAGCCGCGCGAGTCGCACACAGGGGGGACCCATGGGTCCCCCCTACACATGCATGTACGGCACGAGTCGCACCGACGCGTACCCGCTGTAGGGGGCGCCCTTGTTCGCGACGCACCCATTGAGTCAATGGGAGCCCGTGTACGCGTCGTACGACCGACTCCCATTGACTTCAATGGGAGTCCGACCGAATCGAGTCCGATAGCATGCGGACTCTATCCCCCAGAAGTGTAACCAGGCACTGAGCAGGAATGAGTTTGGCCTTGCATACGGGCAGCAGGGGACCATTCGAAAATCAGGTCTTCAGCTTATTGGGGAACTCAGTAAGTGAAGTGGAGGCTCCGATGTGTAGCAGCATGTCGTTACATGCTTTTGTAGTGCTTAAGGTGAATAATCGGCTGCCGATCTAGTTTTCCATGTGTGTGGGATGTGTGGAAGTAGGATCCTGGACGACCGGTGGTGTGTGAAGGTATGTGAAAAGAGATGTGATTGTTGAGGTATGCTGAGCAGGTGTTGTGTAATGCTTTGTAGATGTGAGTAAGGGGTTTGAACTGTGCTCGTTTGTGTATGGGTAGCCATTGGAGCTTCTTGAGGGGAGGTGACATGTGAATGCAGCATGGGAGATTGAGAGTGATTCTAGGTGTTGTACTCTGGATGGTTTGCAGTTCTCTGGTGAACTTTATGTTGATCCCTGTTTAGAGGGTGTTCCCATAGTCCAGCTTACTTGTAACGAGGGCATGACGGACGGTTATTCTGGTGCTGATAGGGAGCTATTTGAAATTTTTTCTCAGTGTCTTCAGGGTCTGGAAGTATGAGGCAGTTAAAGCATTGAATTGTGCTGTCATGTGGAGTTTGATGTTGATGACGATCCTGAGATTTCTGGCATGGGTAGTGGGGGAGAGTGTGGGTCATAGTTCCACCAGCTACCAAGTGGAGTCCCACGGTGAAGAGCTCTTCCCGAAGATCACAATTTCAGTCTTGTCAATGTTCAGTTTCAGGCAGTTAGTCTTCATCCAGTTGACGATATTGGTCATGCAGACTGTAAATTAATGATTATTTTTTATGTATTAGTATTAATTTAATTTAGATTTTATAGTGTTAATTGTGGGAATTAATTTATTAATTATTTAGTAATTGGTTGTTAAATATTTTTAATTAATTAATTGTCAATTATGTTAATTGTGTCATTTTTTTAGGAGCGGGTTGTGGGTTTGTAGGGGAATAGGGTGGGAAGTAATTTAATTATAATAAATTAATTATACATTTTTATGTATTAGTATTTATTTAATTTAGATTTTATAGTGTTAATTGTGGGAATTAATTTATTATTAATTATAATTTATTTGGCTGATAATTATTATTAATTAATTAATTGGCAATTATGTTAATTGTGTCATTTTTTTAGGAGCGGGTTGTGGGTTTATAGGGGAATAGGGTGGGAAGTAATTTAATATATAATAAATGTATTAATATTTTGTATCTATTATTATTTCTTTAATTTATATTTTATAGTGTTAATTGTGGGAGTTGCATTATTCCATATTTATTAATTGGTTGTTAATTATTATTAATTAATTAATTTGTAATTAATTATGTTAATTGTGTCATTTTGTTAGGGGTGGGTGGTGGGGTTTATAGGAGAATAGGGTGGGAATTAATTTATTTATAATTAATTAATAATTGTTTGTTAATTAATGCTAATTAATTAATTAAAATTAAAATATGGCAATTGTGTAATTAATTTATGATGTAAGTTGTGGGGTTTGTAGTGGTAAAGGGTGGGAAGTAAATTATTTTAAATTAATTAATAAGTTGTTGTTAATTGATGTCAATTTATTAATGTAAAATTAGTATGGAAATTGTGTAATGATTTTTAGGTGTGGGTTGTGGTGTTTATTTGGGTAGAGGGTGGAAAGTAATTTATGTTTAATTAATTAATTAATTAGTTGATCATTAATATTAATTTATCAATTGATAAATATTTATGGTAAGTGTTTATTATTATTTTGTTTGTGTGTTTTGGTTTTATAGGGGTAATGTTTGGGGAGTAAATTAATTTTTATTTGTTTAAAAAAAAAAAAATTCATAATATTCATTTAATTTATAATTAATTATGTTAATTATGGAGGTACATTTAAAAAAAAAAAAAAATGTGGGTTGTGAATTGTGTGGTGTTATAGGGTAGGAAATAAAAAATATTATATTTATGTAATAATTAATGTTTTTGTTTATAAAAATGTTCTATTAAAAATAGTTTTTTGCTTTCAAATTAATTTAGAATTTTTTAAAATAATCTTTCTAGGTATTTGTTAGATCTTTTTAACATTCTAATCTATTTCTATCTTTTGTAATATTTAAAACTTTTATATATGTTTTATTTTTTTGTTTTTTAAAATCTTTTGTGGAAATATTCATTTTTACCCCTCCGCTATCTAACACTTTCCCTACTGTTGCATAAACTGGAGTGGGAATAGTAATTTTGACCACTCCGCTATCCAACACGTTCCCTACTGTTGCACTCACTGAAGTTTGAATAGTATTTTTTACCCCTCCGCTATCCAACACTTTCCCTACTGTTGCACTCACTGGGGTGGGAAAATACATTTTTACACCTCCGCTATACAACACTTTCCCTACTGTTGCACCCACTGGAGTGGGAATAGTAATTTTTACCCATCCGCTATCCAACACTTTCCCTACTGTTGCACCCACTGGAGTGGGAATAGTAATTTTTACCTCTCCGCTATCCAACACTTTCCCTACTGTTACACCCACTGGAGTGGGAATAGTAAATTTTACCCATCTGCTATCCAACACTTTCCCTACTGTTGCACCCACTGGAGTGGGAATAGTAATTTTTACCTCTCCGCTATCCAACACTTTTCCTACTGATGCACCCACTGGAGTGGGAATGGTAATTTTTTTCCCTCTGCTAGCCAACATTTTCCCTACTGTTGCACTCACTGGAGTGGGAATATTAAGTTTTACCCTTCCGCTATCCAACACTTTCCCTACTGTTGTACTCACTGGAGTGGGAATAGTAAATTTTACCCCTCTGCTATCCAACATTTTCTTTACTATTGTACTTACTGGAGTGGGAATATTAAGTTTTACCCCTCCGCTATCCAACACTTTCCCTACCCTACTGTTGCACTCACTCTAGTGGGAATAGTAAGTTTTGCCCCTCCGCTACCCAACACTTTCCCTACTGTTGCACCCACTGGAGAGGGAATATTAATTTTTACCCGCTCCGCTATCCAAAATTTTCCCTACTGTTGTACTCACTGGAGTAGGAATAGTAATCATTACCCCTCCGCTATCCAACACTTTCCCTACTGTTGCACTCACTGGAGTGGGAATAGTAATTTTTACCCCTTTGCTATCCAACATTTTTCCTACTGTTGCACTCAATGGAGAACAAAATTTAATTTTAAAGACTATTAAGGGGCCGATTCCGATTCGGGCCGGAAATCTCTCCGACCGAGCCGGACCCGGAGAGATTTCCGACCGAATCGGACCCATGCAGTCCGACCGAACGAGTACGATGCGCACGCATGCCATCGGACTCGAGTCGGTCGGACTCCCATTGAAGTCAATGGGAGCCTGTCGTACAACGCGTACGCGGGCTCCCATTGACTCAATGGGTGCGATGCGGACAAGTGCGCCCCCTACAGCGTGTACGCGGCGAAGCGATTCGCGCCGTACATGCACAGGTAGGGGGGACCCATGGGTCCCCCCTGTGTGCGACTCGCGTGGCTACGCGTACAGGGGGGTCCGACACGGACCCCCAAAGTACGGCTCCGACAGCTCTTTCGAGCCGGAGTGCGCGGCTCGGTCGGACTGCTCGCGGCGCGCATCGTACTTACCCGGCCGGGGAACGTCTCCATTGCGCGGTGCGAGTCGAGTCCGAGCGAGTCGGTCGGTGCGGTTAGACCCGGGAACGAGTCGGTTGGAGCGGTCGGGATGCCCGGACGAGTCGGTCGGCGAATACGCATCGTACTCGCTCGCCCGGACGCGCGTACGATTCGGTCGGGAAATAGGGCTCCGAATCGGATCCGGTTAAGCCGAATCCGATTCGGAGCCCTACCGGCCGAGATCGGAATCGGCCCCTATGTTTTAATATTTTAATGTTTTAATTTATAATATAATGTTTTTTTATTAGATTTTATGTTATAAGTGTATGTAAATATATATCTAATATTTATTTGTACATTTTTATATATTTATAAAATTATAAAATAAATTAAAATTAATAGTTTATTAATTGCTTTAAAGGAAATATATATATATATATATATATCCTGCAACAAGGTACGTTTTATCTTCGTACCAAACGGAAAGCACTCACGGGGACAAATTCTAGTTTGAAATAACTTTATTGGTGCAGACCTCACGCTCCCCTGACAAACGCGTTTCGCCTTGCGGCTTTGTCAATGTCAGTTGCCCTGTGCAAATCAACAGCATTTCAACTTTCACAATGTCACATGATCCACATTGAACATAAACGATGGACTTACTAACATTCTACCTCACCATGGTGGCCATCTTGTAATGTTAAATTTTAAGTTTACTTTGCTGTTGAATTCATTATATATATATGCAAAATTGTGCAAAACAGAAGAAAAGATAAAAAAGTTATAAAAAACAATGTACAAATGGGATGAGTATCAATTCATAAATTTTATTTTGCATTTATATAGACTTTATATCAAAATTTTAAAAAAAGGGTTATGCAAAGATATCTCAATTCATTAAATTCATATTATAAAGAATTATTTTTGATAAAAATATTTATCATACCCATCTCTTACAAAATTACGCCCTGAATGGGCATTGCAGCAGTATAAATATTTCTTTTTAATATTTTACAAGTTCTCTCATACCAGCTATGTTCTTATTCATCCCTACTGGGCGTTCATTACTTTCAATTCAAGTTGGAAATCTTAGAAACAAATATTTAAAATCCCTGTACTGGTTATATGACTTAGTATCTCATTAAAAAGGGATTCCACTTAGCAAATAGACTTCTAGACCTGTCCTAAGTTCTCCTATTGGCCCAGATGTACCCACAATTCCTCATCATTGTTTAACCCAATAGGGGCCTTTGTCTGTAAGTCAATTATATATTTAGATTCCAACACCCGCAATTTCTTAGTCCTGTCGCCCCCTCTTTCTCCTCTTTCAATTTGGTCAATACAATAATATGAGAGGAGATCACGATTACTTTGGTGATATTGTTCAAAGTGGCGTGCAACTGCATACGTAGTATCTTTATTTGTTATAGCACGCATATGTTCAAGGACACGCTTTTTGACTGGGTGTATAGTACTTCCTATATAATGCTTAAAACAAGGGCACTCTAAGCAATATACTGCAAAATCCGAGTTGCAGTTCAAAAATTTATTAATCGTTCTAGAAGGCCTAGGATCCCCTGGTCTTCCTCTATAAGTGGAGGTTTTCTTACTGTGTTTGCAGGCTTTACAACGTAAACATGGAAAAAAAACCATGATGTTAATCTTATTTTTAGGTTTCGTCATGGGATCAAAGTGGCTATGTATCAAATGATCACCTATAGATTGACATCTTTTATAAGTAATCAACGGGCGAGACGGAAGATGATTTTTTAGGACATTGTCCGTCTGTAAGATGTGCCAGCTTTTTGAAAGATATCTACTATAGCACTTGACTTCTTATTATACGTTGTTATCATCCTTACGTTATTCTCTTGTGTATGGGTTGTTTTTGGTTTTGCTACTAACAGCTTCTTTCGATCTATGTCCCCCACTTTTTTATCGGCTTGCTCTAAAATAGAATGGCTATATCCTCGCTTCTTAAATCTCTGTATAGCTTCATTCTTGGCTGTTTCAAAGTCTTTTTGATTGGAGCAGTTGCGTTTAATACGCAATAACTCTCCAAACTGTATATTTCTTATAAGACTATTGGGGTGATAACTTGCTGCATGTAGCACAGCGTTCCCCGCTGTTGGTTTCCTGTACAAACGAGAATGTAACGTATTGTTTTCAACAAAAACCTCCAAATCAAGGTAATTTACTGTGCTAGTACTAATCTGACATGTACACTCTAAATTCAATTCATTATTGTTTAGAGAGGCAATGTAAAAAAAAAAAAAAAAATATATATATATATATATAATAAAAATAAATAATATAATATATATAATAAAATTTATTTAATTTAAAAAATATTTAAACATACATATATAAAATGTAATATATAT
Organism: Calotriton arnoldi; assembly: GCA_963921515.1. NCBI lineage: Eukaryota > Metazoa > Chordata > Amphibia > Caudata > Salamandridae > Calotriton > Calotriton arnoldi. The sequence goes on from CAWUFW010000142.1 coordinate 2,787,792, forward strand.
ATATATATATATTACATTTTATATATGTATGTTTAAATATTTTTTAAATTAAATTAATTTTATTATATTTGTTAAAATGTATATTAAATCTAAATAATTTTTTTAAAGTTAATTTTATTATTTAATATATTTAGCATTAATTTTTATTTAAATTAAAAAAATCGATATTTTGTACATCTATATTTTTTACATCGATATTTTTGTTTCGATATTTTTGTACTTACAATTTTAAATATAGGATGGCAACATTTTTGACATGGATATTTTGGCATCGATATTTGTGTATGGGGATATTTTGGGCATTGATAATCTATCAGTGAACCGTGGTCTACTAGGGCTGTGCATGTGGTGGACTTGATCTATTGGTCGTAGCGTCTCAGGGCAGAATTGAAAGTATTCCTGTCTGTGCCATCTTGGCTCATTCTCCATCTGCGCACCAGTTGTTTGCAGTGGCGCTTTATCATCCTGAGTTCCTCTGTGTACCAGCTGGCTTTGAGTCTGGCTCTTACTGCTTTGCTTGAGGGGGGTGCATGGAGTCAGCACAGGAGGTGATCCAGCGGTTTCATTTCTTTATGGTTTCAGAGCGGCTGCTGCTGTGATTGGGCTAGTGGATGTTGAAAACAGTGGTCCAGTCCCTGTCCAGGACATTGTTCTAGTTTTTGCTGGCTTGTCTGGCAGTGATGTGTGCATTGAAGCTGTGAATGCTGAACTTGATGAGGGTGTGGTCTGTCCAGGGGATTGGTGTGTGCTTGTTGACTAAGATGTTGTAGAGTTGAAAACTGGGTGCAGAAGGTATACAGCAATGTGAGGGAGTCCGTTTACTCATTTGGAGAGATTCAGGTTTCCGAGAACCTCAAGGTGTGCTATTGAGTTGGGGTTGGCGTTGTCTTCCAGGTGGAGGTTCAGGTCTTCAAGTAGGATGTAGTTGTTTGCTTTGAGGATGAGGGGTACAATGAAGTCCTATAAAGTGTAGGTGACATTGGTGTAAGACTGGCGTGTTCGAAGAAGTGGTGTAGCTGATGGCATCCTTGTAGATGATGGCAAACCTGTCTTTCAGCTTGTTGAGTCTGTCTATCCTAATGACCTTCTATTTGGGGGAATGGCTGTGGCGATGTCCAGTGCTGATGCAGGGTTCGGGCAAATCTCAGTGAGAAACAGGAGGTCTGGTCTGTGATCATGCAGAAGGTCCCAGATCTCTGTGGCATGTTTGGTGAGTGAATAAGTGTGGAAGAGCATGAATGAGAGTGCAGATTGTTGTGTGGTCAGAGGCTGGTCGATGTGAGAGTTGGGTGTAGGGTGCGGGAGTGGTGGGTGGTGGAAAATGCATGAGAATTTGCAGGTAGTGCAGGAGAAAGCTCCTCCATGTGTGTGGTGCTGCAACAGCGTGACGAGAGGTGGCTGGAGTTGAGAGTGCAGAGGTTTGCAGCAGGGTATCAGCAGCTGGGAGAAGAGCAGGGTTTGTGGAGCTGGGCACGGTCCAGGCGCAGATGGGTGTGTGGGAGGCAGGGGGAGGGAAAGAGCAGGAAAAGGCTTGGGGGGGTAGAAAGAGTGAGGCAAGAGAAAGAGCAAAAAATCCTGGCATAAAGATCCCGTTGAGGTGTCCCACACATTTGTCATAAATTCAGAATGTTAGTGGTCTTTTTGTTCATTAAAACTCTGTGGATGGAGCTGCAGTAGAACAATGGCACCAACTTGCAGGCTCTGCTGCTGTTGGAAGAACATGTTTTTCTCAGAATGTCAGATTTTGTTCTCACATGGCTAAGGACGATAGGGGGAACTTATGGAAAATGTGCTCATGTTTCAGCTTCTGGAGCACATTCCATAACCTCTATGCGGAAATCCTTTTTTTCCTCCCAAAAATGGTTCACCAAATATGGCATATAAAAAACCTTGCATGCAAGTTTATTAGTATAATTGCTCCCAATAAGATGGTTTATTGGAACATAATTATTTGAATTTTTATGGGATAGAATAGCCCACTGACAAAAACCCATATGCTGTAACTGGGTGGAATGAAATCTCATTGTAACTGGTCAACTTAAATTTCCCCCATGCTAATAAGTGCTTAATCACTAAAAACACTATGGGGCCGATTCCGATTCGGGCCGGAAAACGTACCGACCAACTCGGTATGGGATTTTAGTCCGACCGACACGAACCGGCGACGTCCGACCCGGGTAGTACGATGAAATGCATGTGAAACTCGACCGACTCGGACGGAATACAAGACGAACGACCGAGCCGGACGGAAACAAGCCATCCGGCTGGAAAACCAGTCGAAACGAACCGACCGACACAAACCCGGATAGAAACTGAACGAAACGTACCCGCAAACTCCGACCCGCGTAGTACGATGCTGTGCGTGCGAAACACGACCGACTCGCACGGAGCACAAGCCGTACGACCGACACGCATACAAAACCCAGCCGAATCAACCCAATACTCCGCGACCGACTCGTACGCCGCATATGAAACCAACCTGAAACACAGCGGGAACGAGTCGGACAACATCGCACCAGACAACAGCAGCGTCCGACTCGGACACAAGAACGACTCCTACATGCACCAAAAGCACCAAGGGAAAAAAGTCAAAAAATAAAAAAATGGCCAAACAAGCTACCACAAAGCCAATAAATACTGGGGGTGGGGAAAAAAAGGGACAAGGACACACCCCCAACCCCACCTACATAAAGGCCACAAATCCCTACCATGATCCTTTGCAAATTCTACAGACCTGCCAGCAAACAACACCATCACACAGCAACCACAGACACACTCACAGCTCATACATCACACAAGCCACACACCATTACCACACTTACAAATAGCACCCTCACACATACCCAGCTAAACCTACATTCACACCCCCCCACTTGCACACACACACACACACACACATCAATCACCACCACCACCCATCACCATGCCCCCAAAGAAGAACCACAAGTTCCTAGATTGTGAATTGGAAGTCCTGGTAGACGAGATAATCAGGGTAGAGCCACAGTTGTTTGGTACATTGGTACAACAGACCCCCATGTCGCAGAAAACCAAGATGTGGGCGAGGATTGTCAACAGGGTGAATGCACAATCACCATGTTTGCGCACAAAGGAAGACATCCAGAACAGGTGGTATGATGTGCGCAGGAGGGTCCGGGACCTACTGAAAAAAGTAGTGGCCCTCCTGCAAAACCAGTATACCTCAGGCCCTGGGAGGAGAAGGTGTGGGCCATCCTACCACCAGTGAGCGTATACGGACTAACAGACATCCCAGAGCCTGGTGAGTACACAACTTATATACACAATATGGTGTGACAATACACACACAGCACCCTCAAAGGGATAGGCAAACCATGCACCCTTACCAAATACACAGCAAACAAAACATATTCATCCCAAGATGTGAATGCCAGTCAGACAAACACAATACCTGCCATCTCATAGTGACATCTAACTGTGTCATGACATCTACAAACCTAACAACAAATACAGCAAGGCAGTGGCACAAATAGAAGCAACAAACACTCTCAGATATTTTGACACCACTAGAACACCACCTCACAGGGAAGATCACTGAAAGGAAGAAATTCTGTGTATGCTGGTCAAGTCAGTGTAGCCAATAGCATCATGGGAGTTGGAGTCATAGATATTGCTCAGCCTCACAATTGCCCCATCAACACCACCCTGAACCATGCTTACATCACAGGGAGTGGAAAAGGACTCATAAGATGGCTGACACTGGGTACTACTGGGGGGAGCACAAGGCCCTGCAGGCAACTGGGCACCAACAAACAACAGGACCACATTGTCCGCCATCTTGCCATTGCTGTCACACTCACACACACTGAAGTCCACTCAAAAGGAAGGAAGGATGTGCATGCTGGGAAGGGGGGTGGAGGCAATAGCATGATGGGAGTGGTAGTCACAGATATTGCTCAGCCTCACAATTGGCCCATCTACACCACCCTGAACCATGCCCACATCACAGGGAGTGGAAAAGGACTCACAAGATGCACTCTCAGCCAACCTGTCAGCACAGGCACCCCACCCCACCCCACCCCACAGGGAAGCAGAGTCAAAAGGAAGGAAGGATGGGTATGCTGGGAAGGGGGGTGGAGGCAATAGCATGATGGGAGTGGTAGTCACAGATATTGCTCAGCCTCACAATTGGCCCATCAACACCACCCTGAACCATGCCCACATCACAGGGAGTGGAAAAGGACTCACAAGATGGCTGACATTGGGTACTGCTGGGGGAGCACAAGGCCCTGCAGGCAACTGTGCAACAACCAACAGCAGGACACCACTGACTGACATCCTGAAAGACAACTTGCACTCCCTGCAATGGAAGCATGTTCCATGGTGGGATATCTGGCTGGGTGGGAAGGAGGACTCACAGCACTGACCATAGTTACAAGCACCTCCCCTCACACACACCCTCAACACTAACTCCACAGAACCCACCTGGGAGAATGCAATGCCTCACATTCTAACTCAAGATCCCACAAAGACCAACCAGCCGGGCTCATACTGTGTGAAGCACAGGGACACTCTTGGGACTGGTAGCCAAACAGCCGCAAGGAGAACACTCTCAGCCAACCTGTCAGCACAGGCACCCCACCCCACAGGGAAGCAGAGTCAAAAGGAAGGAAGGATGGGCATGCTGGGAAGGGGGTGGAGGCAATAGCATGATGGGAGTGGTAGTCACAGATATTGCTCAGCCTCACAATTGGCCCATCAACACCACCCTGAACCATGCCCACATCACAGGGAGTGGAAAAGGACTCACAAGATGGCTGACACTGGGTACTACTGGGGGAGCACAAGGCCCTGCAGGCAACTGGGCACCAACAAACAACAGGACCACATTGTCAGCCATCTTGCCATTGCTGTCACACTCACACACACTGCAGTCCACTCAAAAGGAAGGAAGGATGGGCATGCTGGGAAGGGCGGTGGAGGCAATAGCATGATGGGAGTGGTAGTCACAGATATTGCTCAGCCTCACAATTGGCCCATCAACACCACCCTGAACCATGCCCACATCACAGGGAGTGGAAAAGGACTCACAAGATGGCTGACACTGGGTACTGCTGGGGGGAGCACAAGGCCCTGCAGGCAACTGTGCAACAACCAACAGCTGGACACCACTGACTGACATCCGGAAAGACAAGTTGCACTCCCTGCAATGGAAGCATGTTCCATGGTGGGATATCTGGCTGGGTGGGAAGGAGGACTCACAGCACTGACCATAGTTACAAGCACCTCCCCTCACACACACCCTCAACACTAACTCCACAGAACCCACCTGGGAGAATGCAATGCCTCACATTCTAACTCAAGATCCCACAAAGACCAACCAGCCGGGCTCATACTGTGTGAAGCACAGGGACACTCTTGGGACTGGTAGCCAAACAACTGCAAGGAGAACACTCTCAGCCAACCTGTCAGCACAGGCACCCCACCCCACAGGGAAGCAGAGTCAAAAGGAAGGAAGGATGGGCATGCTGGGAAGGGGGTGGAGGCAATAGCATGATGGGAGTGGTAGTCACAGATATTGCTCAGCCTCACAATTGGCCCATCAACACCACCCTGAACCATGCCCACATCACAGGGAGTGGAAAAGGACTCACAAGATGGCTGACACTGGGTACTACTGGGGGGAGCACAAGGCCCTGCAGGCAACTGGGCACCAACAAACAGGACCACATTGTCATCCATCTTGCCATTGCTGTCACACTCACACACACTGCAGTCCACTCAAAAGGAAGGAAGGCTGGGCATGCTGGGAAGGGCGGTGGAGGCAATAGCATGATGGGAGTGGTAGTCACAGATATTGCTCAGCCTCACAATTGGTCCATCAACACCACCCTGAACCATGCCCACATCACAGGGAGTGGAAAAGGACTCACAAGATGGCTGACACTGGGTACTGCTGGGGGGAGCACAAGGCCCTGCAGGCAACTGTGCAACAACCAACAGCTGGACACCACTGACTGACATCCGGAAAGACAACTTGCACTCCCTGCAATGGAAGCATGTTCCATGGTGGGATATCTGGCTGGGTGGGAAGGAGGACTCACAGCACTGACCATAGTTACAAGCACCTCCCCTCACACACACCCTCAACACTAACTCCACAGAACCCACCTGGGAGAATGCAATGCCTCATATTCTAACTCAAGATCCCACAAAGACCAACCAGCCGGGCTCATACTGTGTGAAGCACAGGGACACTCTTGGGACTGGTAGCCAAACAACCGCAAGGAGAACACTCTCAGCCAACCTGTCAGCACAGGCACCCCACCCCACAGGGAAGCAGAGTCAAAAGGAAGGAAGGATGGGCATGCTGGGAAGGGGGTGGAGGCAATAGCATGATGGGAGTGGTAGTCACAGATATTGCTCAGCCTCACAATTGGCCCATCAACACCACCCTGAACCATGCTCACATCACAGGGAGTGGAAAAGGACTCACAAGATGGCTGACACTGGGTACTACTGGGGGGAGCACAAGGCCCTGCAGGCAACTGGGCACCAACAAACAACAGGACCACATTGTCAGCCATCTTGCCATTGCTGTCACATTCACACACCCTGAAGTCCACTCAAAAGGAAGGAAGGATGGGCATGCTGGGAAGGCGGGTGAAGGCAATAGCATGATGGGAGTGGTAGTCACAGATATTGCTCAGCCTCACAATTGGCCCATCAACACCACCCTGAACCATGCCCACATCACAGGGAGTGGAAAAGGACTCACAAGATGGCTGACACTGGGTACTGCTGGGGGGAGCACAAGGCCCTGCAGACAACTGTGCAACAACCAACAGCAGGACACCACTGACTGACATCCTGAAAGACAACTTGCACTCCCTGCAATGGAAGCATGTTCCATGGTGGGATATCTGGCTGGGTGGGAAGGAGGACTCACAGCACTGACCATAGTTACAAGCTCCTCCCCTCACACACACCCTCAACACTAACTCCACAGAATCCACCTGGGAGAATGCAATGCCTCACATTCTAACTCAAGATCCCACAAAGACCAACCATCTGGGCTCATACTGTGTGAAGCACAGGGACACTCTTGGGACTGGTAGCCAAACAACCACAAGGAGAACACTCTCAGCCAACCTGTCAGCACAGGCACCCCACCCCACAGGGAAGCAGAGTCAAAAGGAAGGAAGGGTGGGCATGCTGGGAAGGGGGGTGGAGGCAATAGCATGATGGGAGTGGTAGTCACAGATATTGCTCAGCCTCACAATTGGCCCATCAACACCACCCTGAACCATGCCCACATCACAGGGAGTGGAAAAGGACTCACAAGATGGCTGACACTGGGTACTGCTGGGGGGAGCACAAGGCCCTGCAGGCAACTGTGCAACAACCAACAGCTGGACACCACTGACTGACATCCAGAAAGACAACTTGCACTCCCTGCAATGGAAGCATGTTCCATGGTGGGATATTTGGGCTGGGGGGAGAAGGAGGCCCGGATGGCAACCAAATACCACCAATGCTGGTCAGGCACACACCTCAACATTCACATTGACATGCCACAGGTTGGCAGGACAATGTGCTACACCAATATCACTCTCTGACTGTCATAATTGAGTAGAATGCAATGTCCAGGCCCGCATCCAGAGGTACAGTCACAACTGTCAGGTGTTTGAACAATTGATGCCTCTAGAAACATACCATACAATCTGTGTCTCTCCCCAAAACAGGTGATGATGGGGACTCAGCAGCAGATGAGGAGGAGTCCCTGTCCCAGGCTCCGGGGGACACAGAGCTCACTGGTGTGGATCAGCCTCTGCACTCCTCGGATGGCGAACAACAAGCTGGACCCTCCGGTGTCAGTCATCATGCAGCACCAGCAGGACCAACATCTGCCCCCCTGCACCCACCCCTCCAACAACTGCCAACACACAGGCCACCCCTGCCAACACGGACACACCAAGGACCACAGGTGACAACAGCGCAGGGACCCAGGACCAAACTGGAGCCGCTGCCATCGAGCCCACTAACAACACCCAAGTGGGCACACGGTCACCTGTGCGTGGCACTGCAGGCCCTGCACGTGTTGCCAGGGGTGGTGGGAGGGGTGGTAGACACAGGTCGCTATTTGCAGAGGGGTCTGGACTGCGTGATGACCCACAATTGGCACGCATTGCAGATGCGTACCAGACCAGCACCGGAGAGGTCACCCAGGTAGTGGGGATCCTCAAGGACATACAACAGCAGCAGGCTGCCCATCATGCCCGCTTGGACTCCCACATGTCCCGTGTTGAGACACACATGTCTCGCATGGAGTCCAAGTGGGACACATTGCAAGAACTCACAGCGGTGCATAGGGACATACTGACATGCCTCCGCCAGATCAGCACCAACATGGCCTCACCTCCCTGTGCGCCCACAACATCTGTTGCCACTACATCCGCAATTGCCACAGGGAGGGAGGAGGACTCTGGCGGAGAGTCCCCTGCACCGCGGCAGCCTGCACCTGAGGGTCCCCCCCCAAGAAGAGGGGCCGTCCGAGGAGGCCAAACTGAGAGGCCGATGGCCAGCTACATCCCCCAGGAAGCCAACACCTGTTCTGGAACTTTTCCTCTGTGTGCAAACTGCACGCCCTGTCGATGGCAACCCAACTCGCCCACATGACATGGGGAGCTCTAGTTGTACAAATTCATCAGATGACTGTGGACTATACCCTGGTAATTTCATCTACCAGGACTTCCAATTCACATGGGAACTTTGGATTCCTAATTCTATGTACAGCACCCACCATCCTGTGCACCATCCCCACACCTTTTGTAAATAAACTCACCAAAACACCATATCTGCCTCTGTTGTGATTCCAACGTGGTCTCTGTCATGGAGATGTTGATCAGAAAAATGACACTGTGCATGCTGACTGCTACAGCAAGTCCAACACCGTCATGGCAGTCATGGCAGTCATGGCGACGTGACACATATGAGGGAGACACACCACTAGGGCCACACAACACATACACACCAGGGCCATATGACTCATCCCCTACACTGATGTTGCCTGGAAATACAGTGCAATGCACAGACACCATACATATTCACAGTCTGTGTCAACTACACTACAGGTGCAGTAAGCAAATGTCACTCAGATGTGTGACTACAGACAACGCACACCCCAAAATGAAGAACAGGTTTATTACACATTTGCTACATGTTGTTTCCACTACAAATGCAAGCTAATCCCACCTGGCTGTGGCCACAAAGTCAAACAATGCAGAAGATAGAAAGTCCAGGGGTGTGTGGCACATCACCTGTAGGGAAACAACTGCTGCCACCTTGGAAGTTGAATCATTGATTCGGGGGATCCAAGTTGTTCTAACAACTCCAGCAGCACCCTGTGAAGGACAGACATGACACACAGTCAAAAGCACTGAAGAACAGCACAGAACGGCAATACTCATGTCTAATACCTGTCACAAGTTAAATACACAAAAGCAAGTTAGCATGTCTACACTGTTGGCAAGTATAGACCACCTGCAAGGACACATCTCCGCACGCATCCAGTCAAGTTGCACATGGCCACACTCAAACAGCACCAGAGCACCCCACACACATATCATGCAAATCAAATTCATTGATAGTACAACACTCTGGATACTCACATTCAGCTGAAGAAGTTGGTGATGAGCTGTGTGCGGACATCACCATCACCATCATCATCACTGGCATCGTGGCCCAGGCCTGGATCCTCCACAGGTGGCGGATGTTGGTCATCGTCATCCAGGATGAGAGGCAACTCCTTCCGCACTGCCAGGTTGTGGAGCATGCAGCAGACGATGATAATCTTGCACACCTTTGCTGGGGCATATGGGAGGGCGCTTCCTGTCTTGTCCAGGCAGCGGAAGCGGCTCTTCAGGAGACCAAAGGTCCGCTCAATCACCCTCCTGGTCTGACCATGTGCCTCATTGTAGCGCATCTGGGCTGGTGTCACAGGGTTCCTGAGGGGTGTCAGCAACCACTGCATGTTGGGGTATCCCGAGTCACCTACAGACAAACAATTGCACATTAGCCAACATTGAAAAGTGTGCGGAAAGCAACATAGCAGAACACACACAATGGTACAAAGTCAGTACACACCGACAAGCCAAGCACACTGGTTCGGCATCTGTGACATCATCCTCGGGATGCGACTACTCCTCATCACGTAGGCATCGTGTGCCGAACCGGGGAAACGGGCACACACGTGTGATGGTCATGTTTGCAAGACATACCACCAGAGCATTGACAGAATGGTAATGTTTCCTGTTCCTGTATGCCTGCTCATGTGCCTGTGGTGGTACCAAAGCCACATGTGTCCCATCAATGGAGCCAATGACATGTGGCATCCTCCCCAGGGCATAGAAGTCACTCTTGACGTCAGTGAGTTGGTGACGTTGTGGGAAATAGATGTACTGGTTAAGGCATCTCAACATTGCCACCAAAACATCGCGTAGCACACGGCTGAACATAGTCTGTGACATACCACCAGTAGATGCCACAGTGTGTTGAAAGGTACCGGTGGCAAAGAAGTGCAGGGCTGCCATCACCTTCACCTTGGGGGTCAGCGCTGTAGGATACGGCCGGCCAGGCTGCAAATGTGGGTCCAACCGCACTGCCAAATCCTCAATCAGCTGCCTGGTGAAGCGGTACCGTCGGATGCTGTCACGTTCCACCATCGTTGCCAGGTCTGGGAATGGTCTATGGACAGCAGGAGCCCTGCAGTGCAGAGGTGAAGAAGGCAAGATTGTCAGTCACCCCACATATGTGCCATTCACCATACTGTAGTTCACATGATACATCATTAGCAGACACTAGTACTTGATGTGTGTCTCGTTCTGTTTGGACATATATGGCACCCACATGGACATCATGTAACATCTCTGTTCAACATGTGTGGACAACAGGTCCCAGGGTGTGCTATGTGAAACCATTTGGCTGTGTCACAGTACCCATTTACTGCTCTCACATTCCACACACATACCACAGTGACGTGTGGACAGATGCGCCACAGGCATCACAACTCATTGACAGGTAGATTCCCAGAGACACTGTCTTGCCACATGGACACTGGCATGACATGGCGTATCATGTACACGTCAGAAAAACAAACATGACTCCCACAGGTAGTGCCCCCTGTAGCCTCTGCAGGACAGACATGGACGTCTGTGACACACACACACAACATCTAAGTCCATGCACAAACAACGTGGATGTGGAGACTGTCTCCCATTGTGCACATGGAGTCAGACATGTGAAACACAACATGCACACAGACTGCGGAGGGACATGACTATTGTGGCAATGGGCCACCCTGTGACGTACATGCTTTCCCACATGAGCCTTGGGGTATGTGACATGTCATACACATACACAACCTGGAAATGTGACCGTGCAACATGCTCCAAAAATGAACAGTTGCACATCCCAGTGGTCATGTGCACGACACACAAAGGACCCTGTCCCCATTAACATGTGCACAGCCTGGGTGTGTCTGCCCCCAAGTGCCAGCCCAAAAACAACATGTACACCCCCATACACAGATAAGGTCATGCTGCCACACATGCCTTAGATACAGTGAGGACTGGGTGTGGTGTAGTAGGTGTGCCCCAGAGTCCCTGGAAAGTATATGTGGCTGGCATAGGTTCACCAGTGACCAGCATGGTGACATATGCGTGTGACCTGTACAGGGACGCGTTGTACAGCAATGGTCCGATCGGTGTGCCCGCTCGGACCATTGCATTGCATGTGGGCGGGTACGCGTTGTACAGCAATGGTCCGATCGGTGTGCCCGCTCGGACCATTGCATTGCATGTGGGCGGGTACGCGTTGTATCGCGGGTACGCGTTGTACAGCAATGGTCCGATCGGTGTGCCCGCTCGGACCATTGCATTGCATGTGGGCGGGTACGCGTTGTATCGCGGGTACGCGTTGTACAGCAATGGTCCGATCGGTGTGCCCGCTCGGACCATTGCATTGCATGTGGGCGGGTACGCGTAGTATCGCGTGTTCGCGTTGTACAGCAATGGTCCGATCGGTGTGCCCGCTCGGACCATTGCATTGCATGTGGGCAGGTACGCGTTGTATCGCGGGTATGCGTTGTACAGCAATGGTCCGATCGGTGTGCCCGCTCGGACCATTGCATTGCATGTGGGCGGGTATGCGTTGTACAGCAATGGTCCGATCGGTGTGCCCGCTCGGACCATTGCATTGCATGTGGGCGGGTACGCGTTGTACAGCAATGGTCCGATCGGTGTGCCCGCTCGGACCATTGCATTGCATGTGGGCGGGTATGCGTTGTATCGCGGGTACGCGTTGTACGGCAATGGTCCGATCGGTGCGCACGCATTGGCTGGGGCCTGGCATGGCAACGGATGCATTTTTGAATTTTCACCGAGTCTGATGCACTGAATTCAGTTGGCCAGCCACAACAATGTTGCAAATTCATGGGTGTCATGAAGTTGAATTTTTGAAGGATGCTGTGGGCGTGTATTGGAGCTGCTATTCCATGGATTGGTCAGATTCAGAAGATGCTACCGACTTGGACCTATCACTTTGGACACATGGCACAGTATCTGCCTCTGCAGCACACATTTAATGCTGGCTGTTCCCCTGAGAGCTCACTTGCCTGCACTACATGCTCCAGGACGACATCTGCCACTACACTGCTGCTGTCTCTGCATCCTCTGGCTGCTGCAATGGCACGTACTGTGGAGAGAGCCCCAGCCTTCCCCATTAGGAGAACCAGGCCCTGCTGGACAACCTCCTTCCACAGTACAGCAAGCTGTATGGGACACCAGGGGAGCAGGTGAGTGTGCTGTCCACTGCCTCACTAATTGTGCATGTTGCCTGACTAGCAGGATTTACAGTGTGCACACCACTGGCTAGCATGCCCACTGAGTAGTTCGCACCCACCAAAGTGTGTAGTCACTTGCACTGAACAGGTACAGTGGAGTAACAGTGCATTCAAACAAGGTTCACTTCCCATGCAATGATACCATGTAGTAACTGCTGGCAAACTGTCCATAGCCCTCGTTGCACTGCCTGTGTACCTCATATGCCCCCGTGATTGAGACATGTATTTCCAACTGTGTGATGCACGGATATGTTGCATGTGTAGTAATGGCCTTTTCACTTTGTCCTCACAGGTTGATGCCCATCGGAAGCAGGACATCTGGCTGGACATCGTCCGGGCAGTCCGATCCGTGGGGGTCTACAAGCGCCGGATCCGCAACTGCCAGAAGAGCGATACAAAAGGGGATGATGGACGGAACGTTTGAGCCAATCAAACACTCACCCCCAGTCAACTGATCTGGGTTTAATCCATCATCATTCTTTAGCTCACTCCACCACCCCAGTTCAGACATGGCCATATGCAAATCAGTCTGACCCTGTGCCTCATGGGAACAGTCCAGCCCGAACTGCCAAGCCATGTCTTCCCTGGACCGGAAACAAGCATCCTAGGACCGGTTTCTGGCATTCCAGCCGTCATCAGCCAGGCTTGCTTGAATCCAGTGGCAAAGTGAGCAAGGGACCCACGTCTGGGCATACCCCCGCCAACTTAGGGCGAACAAAGCGATACAAAGGGATGATGGACGGAACGTTTGAGCCAATCAAACACTCACCCCCAGTCAACTGATCTGGGTTTAATCCATCATCATTCTTTAGCTCACTCCACCACCCCAGTTCAGACATGGCCATATGCAAATCAGTCTGACCCTGTGCCCTGAGTGTTTGATTGGCTCAAGCGTTCCGTCCATCATCCCCTTTTGTATCGCTTTGGTCGCCCTATGTTGGCGGGGGTATGCCCAGACGTGGGTCCCTTGCTCACTTTGCCACTGGATTCAAGCAAGCCTGGCTGATGACGGCTGAAATGCCAGAAACCGGTCCTAGGATGCTTGTTTCCGGTCCAGGGAAGACATGGCTTGGCAGTTCGGGCTGGACTGTTCCCATGAGGCACAGGGTCAGACTGATTTGCATATGGCCATGTCTGAACTGGGGTGGTGGAGTGAGCTAAAGAATGATGATGGATTAAACCCAGATCAGTTGACTGGGGTGAGTGTTTGATTGGCTCAAGCGTTCCGTCCATCATCCCCTTTTGTATCGCTTTGGTCGCCCTATGTTGGCGGGGGTATGCCCAGACGTGGGTCCCTTGCTCACTTTGCCACTGGATTCAAGCAAGCCTGGCTGATGACGGCTGAAATGCCAGAAACCGGTCCTAGGATGCTTGTTTCCGGTCCAGGGAAGACATGGCTTGGCAGTTCGGGCTGGACTGTTCCCATGAGGCACAGGGTCAGACTGATTTGCATATGGCCATGTCTGAACTGGGGTGGTGGAGTGAGCTAAAGAATGATGATGGATTAAACCCAGATCAGTTGACTGGGGGTGAGTGTTTGATTGGCTCAGCGTTCCGTCCATCATCCCCTTTTGTATCGCTTTGGTCGCCCTATGTTGGCGGGGGTATGCCCAGACGTGGGTCCCTTGCTCACTTTGCCACTGGATTCAAGCAAGCCTGGCTGATGACGGCTGAAATGCCAGAAACCGGTCCTAGGATGCTTGTTTCCGGTCCAGGGAAGACATGGCTTGGCAGTTCGGGCTGGACTGTTCCCATGAGGCACAGGGTCAGACTGATTTGCATATGGCCATGTCTGAACTGGGGTGGTGGAGTGAGCTAAAGAATGATGATGGATTAAACCCAGATCAGTTGACTGGGGGTGAGTGTTTGATTGGCTCAAGCGTTCCGTCCATCACCCCTTTTGTATCGCTTTGGTCGCCCTATGTTGGCGGGGGTATGCCCAGACGTGGGTCCCTTGCTCACTTTGCCACTGGATTCAAGCAAGCCTGGCTGATGACGGCTGAAATGCCAGAAACCGGTCCTAGGATGCTTGTTTCCGGTCCAGGGAAGACATGGCTTGGCAGTTCGGGCTGGACTGTTCCCATGAGGCACAGGGTCAGACTGATTTGCATATGGCCATGTCTGAACTGGGGTGGTGGAGTGAGCTAAAGAATGATGATGGATTAAACCCAGATCAGTTGACTGGGGGTGAGTGTTTGATTGGCTCAAGCGTTCCGTCCATCATCCCCTTTTGTATCGCTTTGGTCGCCCTATGTTGGCGGGGGTATGCCCAGACGTGGGTCCCTTGCTCACTTTGCCACTGGATTCAAGCAAGCCTGGCTGATGACGGCTGAAATGCCAGAAACCGGTCCTAGGATGCTTGTTTCCGGTCCAGGGAAGACATGGCTTGGCAGTTCGGGCTGGACTGTTCCCATGAGGCACAGGGTCAGACTGATTTGCATATGGCCATGTCTGAACTGGGGTGGTGGAGTGAGCTAAAGAATGATGATGGATTAAACCCAGATCAGTTGACTGGGGGTGAGTGTTTGATTGGCTCAAGCGTTCCGTCCATCATCCCCTTTTGTATCGCTTTGGTCGCCCTATGTTGGCGGGGTATGCCCAGACGTGGGTCCCTTGCTCACTTTGCCACTGGATTCAAGCAAGCCTGGCTGATGACGGCTGAAATGCCAGAAACCGGTCCTAGGATGCTTGTTTCCGGTCCAGGGAAGACATGGCTTGGCAGTTCGGGCTGGACTGTTCCCATGAGGCACAGGGTCAGACTGATTTGCATATGGCCATGTCTGAACTGGGGTGGTGGAGTGAGCTAAAGAATGATGATGGATTAAACCCAGATCAGTTGACTGGGGGTGAGTGTTTGATTGGCTCAAGCGTTCCGTCCATCATCCCCTTTTGTATCGCTTTGGTCGCCCTATGTTGGCGGGGGTATGCCCAGACGTGGGTCCCTTGCTCACTTTGCCACTGGATTCAAGCAAGCCTGGCTGATGACGGCTGAAATGCCAGAAACCGGTCCTAGGATGCTTGTTTCCGGTCCAGGGAAGACATGGCTTGGCAGTTCGGGCTGGACTGTTCCCATGAGGCACAGGGTCAGACTGATTTGCATATGGCCATGTCTGAACTGGGGTGGTGGAGTGAGCTAAAGAATGATGATGGATTAAACCCAGATCAGTTGACTGGGGGTGAGTGTTTGATTGGCTCAAGCGTTCCGTCCATCATCCCCTTTTGTATCGCTTGGGTCGCCCTATGTTGGCGGGGGTATGCCCAGACGTGGGTCCCTTGCTCACTTTGCCACTGGATTCAAGCAAGCCTGGCTGATGACGGCTGAAATGCCAGAAACCGGTCCTAGGATGCTTGTTTCCGGTCCAGGGAAGACATGGCTTGGCAGTTCGGGCTGGACTGTTCCCATGAGGCACAGGGTCAGACTGATTTGCATATGGCCATGTCTGAACTGGGGTGGTGGAGTGAGCTAAAGAATGATGATGGATTAAACCCAGATCAGTTGACTGGGGGTGAGTGTTTGATTGGCTCAAGCGTTCCGTCCATCATCCCCTTTTGTATCGCTTTGGTCGCCCTATGTTGGCGGGGGTATGCCCAGACGTGGGTCCCTTGCTCACTTTGCCACTGGATTCAAGCAAGCCTGGCTGATGACGGCTGAAATGCCAGAAACCGGTCCTAGGATGCTTGTTTCCGGTCCAGGGAAGACATGGCTTGGCAGTTCGGGCTGGACTGTTCCCATGAGGCACAGGGTCAGACTGATTTGCATATGGCCATGTCTGAACTGGGGTGGTGGAGTGAGCTAAAGAATGATGATGGATTAAACCCAGATCAGTTGACTGGGGGTGAGTGTTTGATTGGCTCAAGCGTTCCGTCCATCATCCCCTTTTGTATCGCTTTGGTCGCCCTATGTTGGCGGGGGTATGCCCAGACGTGGGTCCCTTGCTCACTTTGCCACTGGATTCAAGCAAGCCTGGCTGATGACGGCTGAAATGCCAGAAACCGGTCCTAGGATGCTTGTTTCCGGTCCAGGGAAGACATGGCTTGGCAGTTCGGGCTGGACTGTTCCCATGAGGCACAGGGTCAGACTGATTTGCATATGGCCATGTCTGAACTGGGGTGGTGGAGTGAGCTAAAGAATGATGATGGATTAAACCCAGATCAGTTGACTGGGGGTGAGTGTTTGATTGGCTCAAGCGTTCCGTCCATCATCCCCTTTTGTATTGCTTTGGTCGCCCTATGTTGGCGGGGGTATGCCCAGACGTGGGTCCCTTGCTCACTTTGCCACTGGATTCAAGCAAGCCTGGCTGATGACGGCTGAAATGCCAGAAACCGGTCCTAGGATGCTTGTTTCCGGTCCAGGGAAGACATGGCTTGGCAGTTCGGGCTGGACTGTTCCCATGAGGCACAGGGTCAGACTGATTTGCATATGGCCATGTCTGAACTGGGGTGGTGGAGTGAGCTAAAGAATGATGATGGATTAAACCCAGATCAGTTGACTGGGGGTGAGTGTTTGATTGGCTCAAGCGTTCCGTCCATCATCCCCTTTTGTATCGCTTTGGTCGCCCTATGTTGGCGGGGGTATGCCCAGACGTGGGTCCCTTGCTCACTTTGCCACTGGATTCAAGCAAGCCTGGCTGATGACGGCTGAAATGCCAGAAACCGGTCCTAGGATGCTTGTTTCCGGTCCAGGGAAGACATGGCTTGGCAGTTCGGGCTGGACTGTTCCCATGAGGCACAGGGTCAGACTGATTTGCATATGGCCATGTCTGAACTGGGGTGGTGGAGTGAGCTAAAGAATGATGATGGATTAAACCCAGATCAGTTGACTGGGGGTGAGTGTTTGATTGGCTCAAGCGTTCCGTCCATCATCCCCTTTTGTATCGCTTTGGTCGCCCTATGTTGGCGGGGGTATGCCCAGACGTGGGTCCCTTGCTCACTTTGCCACTGGATTCAAGCAAGCCTGGCTGATGACGGCTGAAATGCCAGAAACCGGTCCTAGGATGCTTGTTTCCGGTCCAGGGAAGACATGGCTTGGCAGTTCGGGCTGGACTGTTCCCATGAGGCACAGGGTCAGACTGATTTGCATATGGCCATGTCTGAACTGGGGTGGTGGAGTGAGCTAAAGAATGATGATGGATTAAACCCAGATCAGTTGACTGGGGGTGAGTGTTTGATTGGCTCAAGCGTTCCGTCCATCATCCCCTTTTGTATCGCTTTGGTCGCCCTATGTTGGCGGGGGTATGCCCAGACGTGGGTCCCTTGCTCACTTTGCCACTGGATTCAAGCAAGCCTGGCTGATGACGGCTGAAATGCCAGAAACCGGTCCTAGGATGCTTGTTTCCGGTCCAGGGAAGACATGGCTTGGCAGTTCGGGCTGGACTGTTCCCATGAGGCACAGGGTCAGACTGATTTGCATATGGCCATGTCTGAACTGGGGTGGTGGAGTGAGCTAAAGAATGATGATGGATTAAACCCAGATCAGTTGACTGGGGGTGAGTGTTTGATTGGCTCAAGCGTTCCGTCCATCATCCCCTTTTGTATCGCTTTGGTCGCCCTATGTTGGCGGGGGTATGCCCAGACGTGGGTCCCTTGCTCACTTTGCCACTGGATTCAAGCAAGCCTGGCTGATGACGGCTGAAATGCCAGAAACCGGTCCTAGGATGCTTGTTTCCGGTCCAGGGAAGACATGGCTTGGCAGTTCGGGCTGGACTGTTCCCATGAGGCACAGGGTCAGACTGATTTGCATATGGCCATGTCTGAACTGGGGTGGTGGAGTGAGCTAAAGAATGATGATGGATTAAACCCAGATCAGTTGACTGGGGGTGAGTGTTTGATTGGCTCAAGCGTTCCGTCCATCATCCCCTTTTGTATCGCTTTGGTCGCCCCTATGTTGGCGGGGGTATGCCCAGACGTGGGTCCCTTGCTCACTTTGCCACTGGATTCAAGCAAGCCTGGCTGATGACGGCTGAAATGCCAGAAACCGGTCCTAGGATGCTTGTTTCCGGTCCAGGGAAGACATGGCTTGGCAGTTCGGGCTGGACTGTTCCCATGAGGCACAGGGTCAGACTGATTTGCATATGGCCATGTCTGAACTGGGGTGGTGGAGTGAGCTAAAGAATGATGATGGATTAAACCCAGATCAGTTGACTGGGGGTGAGTGTTTGATTGGCTCAAGCGTTCCGTCCATCATCCCCTTTTGTATCGCTTTGGTCGCCCTATGTTGGCGGGGGTATGCCCAGACGTGGGTCCCTTGCTCACTTTGCCACTGGATTCAAGCAAGCCTGGCTGATGACGGCTGAAATGCCAGAAACCGGTCCTAGGATGCTTGTTTCCGGTCCAGGGAAGACATGGCTTGGCAGTTCGGGCTGGACTGTTCCCATGAGGCACAGGGTCAGACTGATTTGCATATGGCCATGTCTGAACTGGGGTGGTGGAGTGAGCTAAAGAATGATGATGGATTAAACCCAGATCAGTTGACTGGGGGTGAGTGTTTGATTGGCTCAAGCGTTCCGTCCATCATCCCCTTTTGTATCGCTTTGGTCGCCCTATGTTGGCGGGGGTATGCCCAGACGTGGGTCCCTTGCTCACTTTGCCACTGGATTCAAGCAAGCCTGGCTGATGACGGCTGAAATGCCAGAAACCGGTCCTAGGATGCTTGTTTCCGGTCCAGGGAAGACATGGCTTGGCAGTTCGGGCTGGACTGTTCCCATGAGGCACAGGGTCAGACTGATTTGCATATGGCCATGTCTGAACTGGGGTGGTGGAGTGAGCTAAAGAATGATGATGGATTAAACCCAGATCAGTTGACTGGGGGTGAGTGTTTGATTGGCTCAAGCGTTCCGTCCATCATCCCCTTTTGTATCGCTTTGGTACGCCCTATGTTGGCGGGGGTATGCCCAGACGTGGGTCCCTTGCTCACTTTGCCACTGGATTCAAGCAAGCCTGGCTGATGACGGCTGAAATGCCAGAAACCGGTCCTAGGATGCTTGTTTCCGGTCCAGGGAAGACATGGCTTGGCAGTTCGGGCTGGACTGTTCCCATGAGGCACAGGGTCAGACTGATTTGCATATGGCCATGTCTGAACTGGGGTGGTGGAGTGAGCTAAAGAATGATGATGGATTAAACCCAGATCAGTTGACTGGGGGTGAGTGTTTGATTGGCTCAAGCGTTCCGGTCCATCATCCCCTTTTGTATCGCTTTGGTCGCCCTATGTTGGCGGGGGTATGCCCGGACGTGGGTCCCTTGCTCACTTTGCCACTGGATTCAAGCAAGCCTGGCTGATGACGGCTGAAATGCCAGAAACCGGTCCTAGGATGCTTGTTTCCGGTCCAGGGAAGACATGGCTTGGCAGTTCGGGCTGGACTGTTCCCATGAGGCACAGGGTCAGACTGATTTGCATATGGCCATGTCTGAACTGGGGTGGTGGAGTGAGCTAAAGAATGATGATGGATTAAACCCAGATCAGTTGACTGGGGGTGAGTGTTTGATTGGCTCAAGCGTTCCGTCCATCATCCCCTTTTGTATCACTGCCAGAAGAGGTGGCAGGACCTTCGTGGCTGGACCCGGAGGATCGCAAGGGTCCAGCTGAAGCTGTCGCCTCCTCGCAGGAGGGGCTGACACCGGACCCTGACCCCCACATGCTCCAGATCCTGCCGGTGGTGTTCCCGGAGCTGGATGGGCAGCTGAAGGGCAGACAGCAGCAAGGAGGGGTGAGTCTAAGACTGCACTGTGATCTCTGTCTAACATGCTATGTGCCCTCCTCTGGCCTGGTTAAACTTCCCCAGTACATCAGTCTTGTTGTCCAGTACCCATGTCCCTCTATTGTGACCTGGCCACTACCCATCTGATGCGCCGGTGTGCTCCTTACGCTCAGGATAATTGTGTCACTTGGGTACAGGGTCTTAGCATTTTGCTTTGCTCAAGGTGGTGACAGCTTTTGCTCCCGTGACATTGTGTTTGCCTTCATGGGTGGGTCAGTTGCTCACACAATGCCTGAGTCGTGCAATGTAGTCTGGGTGTAACTTTGATATGTGATCCACTTGCACATCTAATTCACCACATGTCCCTGGGGTATTTGCCACACCCCCATTCTGCGGGTGGGTACATTGTTTGGGCCTCAGGAGTATGTATGTCAAGTGTGTCACACATGCTTAGCCACCTGCCCACTGACCAGGGCTCATCCCTCTTGCAGGTGGAGCCGGACAGTCATGCCTACTACAGGGCATACAATACACTCTGTACTCCCACTCCCGTGTATCAGCTGACATGCTGTGCTCAGTGAAATGTTGCCTCAGGTGTCTGCCTCTGTGTCGTTGTGCTGTGACTACGTTGTCGTGACTCCTGTGATGTCCTTCGGTCAGCATGCCCTCTGCTATTGGACCATGTGAGACAAGACTTCTGTGACTCATAGGTGTTTGATCACTTGACTGTGCAGACAGGTGTATGAGACTGTGACTTTCAGGCAGCTGTTCATCATTCACAGCACACTGTGAGGTGCTCTGGTTCAGGGAGTAGTGTTTCATGTCTCCCATTTGTCCAAATGGTGTGCAGTGTACAAATACGGGTTCAGATGATGTGGTTAGTGGGGGATGAACATGTGCACTTGTCAGTTACATTACTTGCCTTCCCCATGTCCTAGGATAGTGACACAGTGCAGACTGTTGTTTGCTGGCTAACATGGCCATGTGACTGGAGACAGTGATGTATGACTTTGCAGGCATGCCTGTGTCATGGCATTAAACTTCCTAAGGGTGATCCTGCAGGGGGGTGACATGTGCAACAGGCACCCCATTGTGGCATTGACTATCCGGACATGGGTGCTTCATGGGGTCTGGTGCTGGTATGCATCCAATGCATTTCTTTTTAGGCTCAGACCGTCCATTTATCCAGACACCTGCACTGACTCAGTGGCAAGCGATGTGACGTGGGCATGTTCACATACTTCACCGTGTTCTCAGCAATGTCCAACCACTGTGTAGGTGGTGCGTGTGTCCACACTGGGGTATTGCCATCAGACAGGCACCAGACAGATGGGTGCAAGGGCAGGGGGGGTGTCTGTTCCATGGTTGACCATCAGACTGACAATTGGCTTCTCCTAATCTGTGTGATAACTTTTGGCAATGTTCAACTAAAGATGCCAGGGCTTGCTCTGTGATGTGCTGTACTTACTGTGGTGTGTGCGGTCAGTGCAGGTGACTGATGTTTGTCTGTTTCCCTTATTGTTTGCAGATACATCCACGGCCACAGGAGGGGACAGCTCCACGGACCAGGAGGAGCAGAGGAGCCAGACTGGGTCAGCGTCTGACGAGTGGTCAGAGGGACCCAGTGGCACGGAGGGCGAGGGGAGCCACACCGAGGAGTCCTCAGCACCATCCCCCTCAGCTGAGGACCACAGCAGCTTGGAGGATGACTCCCTTGTGGAGGCGGGTGTCAGCAGCCACCACACCCCAGCTAGTCTGTCTGGCCCCGCCACCAGCACCACCACCACCCTCCCATTGGCTCCCATTCCTGAGGTCCGTGGAGGCTCCCATGCTCGGGAGCGTGTCTCCTTCGTGCCAGGCACCGCACCCCCTGCCCCTGTGTCCCCTGCTGCCCTGAGTGAGGAGTCTGTGTACCTCCTTCGGCAGCTCCATGTAGGGCAGACAGCAATGCTGACTGTCCTCCATGCACACACCACTCTGTTGACACAGCTGGTGTTGTTCATGGAGGGCATCTCAACGGGTGTGTCTGCCCTACAGAGGAGCAATAGGTCCATGGACTCCTCCCTGACGGCAGCAGTGTCCCTCCTCCAACAGTCCCTCACCCCTCCCACCTCTGCCCCATCCACACTTCCTACCACCCTACCTGTCCAAAGCACATGCACACCTGCACATTCACACAAGCACACCGACACGAGCAGCACAGACACACCCAAGAGAAAGGCAAGATGTGCACACAAGCATCCTCAGGGGACTGATACCACAGACACAGGGGATGGGGAAGACACACGCATCCACATTCACTCCACAGTCCTCCACATCCTCTCCCTCCAAGACCCCTACCCTTGCCTCGCCTGCTACCCCAACGACACAGAAGATCTTCCTGTGTGACCTCGGCCTCTTCCCTCCAATCCTGCTGATCCAGCATACCGGGGGAAGAGGAAGTCCACCCACACAGAGGGAGTGCCCCTCGCCCCAGGACACCCTCCCCCAGGCGCAGGCAGAGTGAGGCCCCCACCCGCAAGTCCCCACGGTCCCGGAAGAGCAAGACCCCGCCACCGCCCTGCAAGTCAACCACCCAGTCTCTCACCTCCATCCCCCAGGCCACCACTCCACAGGTTCCCCCGCCACACCCTGCCCCAGATTCCCCCACACACCGATACCGCATCCCCAGACTGCTTAGGCCCTCCCCCTTGCTCTTCCACCCCCAACCCAGACGCTCTGCCTGTTAGTGGCACTGGTGTGGGGACCGGGTCCCCCCCCCTCTGTCCTGCCCACCTCATCTGCCCTCCCTTCCACTCCCTTGGAGTTATGCACTGCAGTGGAGTCCACAACCACCCCGTCTGACTCAGGCACTGCAGTGGGGACCCAGTCCACTTCATCAGACCAGCCCACTGCAGTGGTTGCACCACACACAGCAACTGACTTGTGTAGCACAGTGGTGCTGGCCCCCGCTGAGTCAGACACCTCCACTGCAGTTGCCGGTGACACTCCTGCACCCACCACCCCTTCACTGCCTCACTCTGCCATCCCCTGATCCTGTCCCTGCGGTGCCTGGCCTGCCCCTTCTATGCCCCTCCAAGGGGGATGTCCCCTGTCCCTACCAGTGCAGGCAAGCAATGGATGAGCATTTCAGACTTATCACCCTGTTGGGACTGTGTTTTTGGACTGGCCATTGGCCTTAGTTTCTTTTGGACTTCGGACTTTTCTCTAAAATTTGCTGAATAAAGCCTCCTTTTGTTTAATTTTGGTTTTCTTTTGATGTACATGATGTACATGAGTAGCATCCTGCATTTGCAGTAGTTATAGTGATCACATCAGGAAAATGAAGTGTTGCTGTGATGGACTCCATGTCGTCCATGGGATATGTGTCCTGTTGTTGTGTAGATCTATGGCATCCTTTGCTGCAGTCTGAGGGTGTGATGTTCATCATTTGACACAGGGATGTACGTTTTGCATTCGAAAATGAACATATTTGTCTTACACTGATGCACATCTGGTGGGCTTAGCACTGTTCAATGTTCCAATTCCGTGACTGTGTGCCCATCTCCACGGGACATGCAGTTTTGCACATCAATGTTGAAGGACTCATCTGTGTGTACAGTACAACATGTTTGCCAGGTGTTTTGGGTGTATGCAGATGACTGATGTGACACTCCCGTACCCAGGCTGATGTGAGCAGAAGCTTCTGTGTGTTGTAGTTGTTGACTCACTGACGGAGTGTCCTGCTGACATGTTTGAGTCGTGCACAGACAAGGTTTGGCACAGCGGACCTTCCGCAGGAGTGTAGTGCCCTCATGGCAGTGTGTATTCTGGTGACATTGCGTGTGCCCGTGTTGTGTGTTGTGTGAGCATGTCTGTGCATGTTCCCTTCCCTTTTCATACACAGGCAGTGTCCCTAGGGATGTTCCTGTTTGTGATGCTAGCAGAGTTGGTATGTGTTCATCCAGCATCTTGGACCTGGTTTCTCCGTGATGTGGGTGCATGGCAAACTTATGTTCATGAAGTTCTCCTCCCAGATTGTCTTTGTTGTCAGGGCTGGGGATGTGGGCAAACGCTGATGGGACACATTCAGCATTCCCCTTGGCACTTGTTGTTTACACAAGTAATGTGATTTAGAGTTTGTGGTAGCTTTCTGTGATTGTGACACGTTGTGTGTGTGACTGCTGCCACTCCTCAGGGTCAGAGCTGCAATGTTGGAAGTTGTGTATGTGTGTTCTTTGTGTGTCACCTTGGCTTCTTCGTTGGTGTGTGACTTTGGCCAGGATTCCATTGTTTGTTGTGGATTTCACGTCATGCGCATGTACGGCGTACTGTGCTGTGTGTCAGACATAGACGAGTCATGTTGAGTGGGCATGTGTGATGGGTTTCAGCACCTTAGTTCCCCCACCACCCCTGGGATTTTCAGGGGTGCATGTGCAATGTCACCAGTCCATGTGAGCTTCACTGCTGCACATTGGAGGAGATCAGGGTGTGTGGTGTTGAGTGTGCAAATGTGAGTTGTTGCACGGCTAGACCCCTACCTCCATATTGTCCTTGGCTGGCAGGCCGTGCTGATTGATTGTAGCTTGTGTAGGTGTGATGGTAGTTTGTAGCTCAGGACACATGGCTGTGGTTCAGAGTGTGAACGACATCTAGCTTTGTCATCACAGTGGGATTGTCATGCAGGCTAGTGTCAGCACAATGTGGGGTCCCTGGGGGTAGTGCTGTGGTGGGTCTGTCTCTTGCTGTGTTAGTTGCTGTTCCTACACGCTTGTGTGACATGTGTAATTTGGGCTCCCTCTCATCTAACGATGCCAGATTGCCCACATAGGGGAATCCAATCCATGAGTTACTTGGGTGTGGCACTGTATACACATCTGTGTAACTGTGATTCAGGCCTCCTCATGTGTTGTGTGGTTGCTTGGGGACACTGGCACACCCCCCCCATCACCTGTTGATATTGATATGCAGTGTGAGTCTGCCTGTTTGTGTTAGTGCATTTGCATCGCTGCATTGGCATTTCTGTAGTGTGCCATTGGCTGTATGTAGTTTGCTTGTTTTCCCCTGCTCTCCCTGGGACTCCTAGGTCATCAGTCGGTACAATGACCATGGTTTGTATCTCCCATTGCTGCCATGGTATGGTATTTGTTCACCTGACATCGACAGTCTCCACAGGATATCAACATTTGTGTGTCCATTGGTGCAGATATGTGGGTCAGCATCATGATGGTCACTTCTGTCATTGTGTTATTGGCTGAATGTTGACAATGTGGTCCCCCATGTGTGATGTTTGTATGCACATGGCCAAAACGATGTTTCTGTGACACTGCACTGTTAGCCTCGCCCAATCTATGTTGCAATGGGACACAAGCACTACTATGCCACAGATGTTTTAGTTGTTGTGTGACCAGGATTCATCCATACAGTTTGTCTTTGGCAGCTTTTACCAAGCCCACACTTACCTTTTGGTGACTGTGGTGATGGGGCTTTAGGCCCCATTGCCACACTGATCAAAAGGTACATCAGCCATGGAGCCCACACTTACCTTTTGGTGACTGTGGTGATGGGGCTCTAGGCCCCATTGCCACACTGAACAAAAGGTACATCAGCCATGGAGCCCACACTTACCTTTTGGTGACTGTGGTGATGGGGCTTTAGGCCCCATTGCCACACTGATCAAAAGGTACATCAGCCATGGAGCCCACACTTACCTTTTGGTGACTGTGGTGATGGTGCTTTAGGCCCCATTGCCACACTGATCAAAAGGTACATCAGCCATGGAGCCCACACTTACCTTTTGGTGACTGTGGTGATGGGGCTTTAGGCACCATTGCCAGACTGATCAAAAGGTACATCAGCCATGGAGCCCACACTTACCTTTTGGTGACTGTGGTGATGGTGCTTTAGGCCCCATTGCCACACTGATCAAAAGGTACATCAGCCATGGAGCCCACACTTACCTTTTGGTGACTGTGGTGATGGGGCTTTAGGCCCCATTGCCACAGTGGCCATGGTCGGCTTGTATTGTGGAGGCCACACACATTTATGTGTGACACATGTGATAGTGGGTCACATTGTATGTTCATTGTCATGTTCAGTGTTGTAGGCATTTGACATAGACTACACACGCTTGTCATGGTGTTTGGGTGGATGTAATTTTCTGTTATTCCTTATGTGGGTGTATGCTGGTTGTGTCATGCATTACCCGTCCTATGAGTAGGGGTGGTGGTAGTGATTGGCATCCAGCCCCCGAGTAGGGGTGGTGGTAGTGGCAGGCATCCAGCCCCCATGAGTGGGGATGGTAGTAGTGATAGGCATCCAGCCCCCCATGAGTGGGGATGGTAGTAGTGATAGGCATCCAGCCCCCCCTGAGTAGGGGTGGTGGTAGTGATAGGCATCCAGCCCCCCATGAGTGGGGATGGTAGTAGTGATAGGCATCCAGGCCCCCATGAGTGGGGATGGTAGTAGTGATAGCATCCAGCCCCCCATGAGTGGCGATGGTAGTAGTGATAGGCATCCAGCCCCCCCTGAGTAGGGGTGGTGGTAGTGATAGGCATCCAGCCCCCCATGAGTGGGGATGGTAGTAGTGATAGGCATCCAGCCCCCCTGAGTAGGGGTGGTGGTAGTGATAGGCATCCAGCCCCCCATGAGTGGGGATGGTAGTAGTGATAGGCATCCAGCCCCCATGAGTGGGGATGGTAGTAGTGATAGGCATCCAGGCCCCCTGAGTAGGGGTGGTGGTAGTGATAGGCATCCAGCCCCCCTGAGTAGGGGTGGTGGTGGTAGTGATAGGCATCCAGCCCCCCATGAGTGGGGATGGTAGTGGTGATAGGCATCCAGCCCCCATGAGTGGGGATGGTAGTAGTGATAGGCATCCAGGCACCCCTGAGTAGGGGTGTTGGTAGTGATAGGCATCCAGCCCCCCCCCTGAGTAGAGGTGGTGGTAGTGATAGGCATCCAGCCCCCCATGAGTGGGGATGGTAGTAGTGATAGGCATCCAGCCCCCATGAGTGGGGACGGTAGTAGTGATAGGCATCCAGCCCCCTGAGTAGGGGTGGTGGTAGTGATAGGCATCCAGCCCCCATGAGTGGGGATGGTAGTAGTGATAGGCATCCAGCCCCCCGAGTAGGGGTGGTGGTAGTGATAGGCATCCAGCCCCCCATGAGTGGGGATGGTAGTAGTGATAGGCATCCAGCCCCCCTGAGTAGGGGTGGTGGTAGTGATAGGCATCCAGCCTCCCATGAGTGGGGATGGTAGTAGTGATAGGCATCCAGCCCCCCATGAGTGGGGATGGTAGTAGTGATAGGCATCCAAGCCCCCTGAGTAGGGGTGGTGGTAGTGATAGGCATCCAGCCCCCCTGAGTAGGGGTGGTGGTAGTGATAGGCATCCAGCCCCCATGAGTGGGGATGGTAGTAGTGATAGGCATCCAGCCCCCCATGAGTGGGGAGTGTAGTAGTATTAGGCATCCAGCCCCCCCTGAGTAGGGGTGATGGTAGTGGCAGGCATCCAGCCCCCCCCTGAGTAGGGGTGGTGGTAGTGATAGGCATCCAGGCCCCCATGAGAAGGGGTGGTGGTGGTGGCAGGAATCCAGGCACCTATGGGTGTGTATGGCATTGGTGATGCCCATCCCACCCCTATGATTGTGCAGTTGCTAGTGTACGTCATTTGTGCATCCCTATGTGTGTGTGACATATTTTATGGTACGTGTAGTTAGTTTGTATTGTTGGTGTTTGACTTACCGTCTGCGCCGTACGCGTCCGAATCGGTCCCGGTAATAGATGCAGAGTATTGGTAGGACCTGCGCGATGGGATTCATGGTTGGGTCGTCTCGTTCGGGTTTCTCGTGTCTTGGACTCGTACTCGTCGCTGGCTTGTTCGTCTCGTAGCCGTGGATCGTTTTGTGACGAGAAACGGAGCTTATGTGCGGCTCTCCCGGATGCTGAAACGTGCCGGACGTAGCGACGGGTTCGGCGCGTACGGAAGACGCATCGTACTAGTCCGGCCGGAAGGTGCTGTGTATTTGCTTCCGTGCGACTCGATTCGGCGTTTACGGATCCGGCTCGGGCGGAGAAAAGGATCTGGATTGGGTAAGTACGGCTCGCTCGGAATCTGGGCTGTTATGCGCATCGTACTTGTTCGTTCGGTAGAGTGTTCGAGTCGGTCGGAAAACACGCGTTCGGCTGGTATTTTTTCCAGACGAATACTGTTAGGTGCGCTTCCGGCCGACATCGGAATCGACCCCTATGAATGAATAATCAAAAATATAATGTCTTTCTTTTCATGGGCTTGGGGACCACAATGGGACAGAGCTTTCATACAGAACTATGATCAAAATGCATTGAAAATTGCAAATAATGTCAGTTTCTGACTTGAATGTAGCTCATTTATTCCCTCATTCTGTTGTGACTACAAATGATATTAAGAGATGTGTTATAATATCTAAGTGGCTGATTCTGGATTCATAAAACTTGTGTTCTCGCTCTGCCTTCAGTACTCGAGCAAACGTTCTGTAATTCAAATCACTTTATTTCCCTGTGTTCTAGATCACACCTATGGAGTCTGATGCGACTATGCTTAGTTTTATAGAGCAAAGCATTATATAATGTCATAATTATCACTATTAACCCTGTTACAAAACCAACATATGCAATGCACTGTTATAGTCACATGCCTCCACCTGCTCACCACAAACTGCTTTCTCTCATCAAGATGGCTTAATGGGTTAAACTGCTACTCCAGACATTTGTGTGCCCTGCAGGTCATGGGTTTGAGTCCTGGCAAGGTCAATGCCACATTTCTTTTTTCAGAGGCCAATAAACTGAGTTCCATCCATTAACGTAGTCACACATGTTACACTGCTTAGAAACTGCAAAAGAGCAGTATTAAGGGTTACATAAAAGTTATTAAATAACAACTTTATAGTAGTATCAAAGTGCTCTTCTATGTATGTACATTCTGTGTTTGAGATGCGCCGCTGGCATAAAAACACTTTCTGCCAAGTGCTGTTTGATTCCAGTAGAAACTATTTGTAACTGGTCAACTGTAATTTTTATAAGTCTAGAAGTCTATTTCAGACAGTCTGAAATTTGGTAATAATCTATAGTTTTTGAAGCAAATATGGTACTCATGCATAACTATGATTGGCCTTTCCCTGCTCATGAAAACAAAAATCTGGCCTTGCACCTAGAAGTCCTCGTTATACTATTAAATCTGTACCACAACAGTAAACAACAACCCCAGAAGTGTGAGCGAATGGGGGAAACTTGGGATTGCTACACGAAGAGTAGGCCTTAGTGTCAGTAATCATCCCTCCAGATAATTAAAATCTTTCCTTCATGAGGCTATACAAAGCTGTGCCCAGTCTTTAACAGCCTTTGGAGGTTGCCACAAGGCATGCACAACAGAATATGTGGGAGTACTGTAAAATACCACTTAGGAATCAAATTGACTGTCTGACGAACCATCAAATATATGGCCATGGAAGATGCCACAGTTTAATCATGTTTTACCATCTGGAGCCATCCTCCTGCAGTAGGGCAGTGTTACCAACATGTAAATAAGCACTGAATGATCAGAAAGCACAGACCAACAACTGCAGGGACATGAGTAAACCACCAGTAAAGTAACATGGATGTCCAAACTCCAGGAAGGGCGATGCTAAAACTATGCCCATGGATAATGAGGAGAGGTCTCCAAGTGAAGGCTACATCTACCCAGATCATGTGTTATCAGGGAGCCACCAATGTCACACACGTCGTACTAGCCTGGGAGATACCCAGAAACATAGGCTGCAGAATTAAATATTTAGGTCAGTACATGGCCTGTATTACTTATGACGTGTAGAGTGACACAGGTTAAACCTGCAGTCCACACATGATCACACCCATTAGCATTATAATCCAGTGAAATTGGAGGCTGAAAACACTTGTCTCTACATGTTGTGAGGCACTTGAACCACTGATGAGACCCATAAGACAGTTTCTCTGATTTTCAAGGACAACTTTCCAAATTGTGATATTCTACAGGACTGCCTAAATAAGAAACTCAGGAATAGAGTAAGACTATATATCTGACATGTCAACCTAAAAAACACAACCAGCATTAATGGAGCAAAAGTCCAAAGGGAATGCACTTGAATCTGAGCAGCAACAAAATTCCAGTAGAGAATGTTCCCTGTTCTAGCACACTCTCTTAGAGGAAGAAACATCATGAAAGTGGTAAGCAAGCAAGATCATCCGAATGGTTCTAAACCAAATAATCTGACTGCAAAAGTATGAGGTCATGAATGCACACACCCAAAAGAACAAAAACTGGCACACAGGCACAAAAGGATACAATTAATGGCCAACACTAGTCCACTGGTCAGCATCCCCATTCTGGTCTAACGCACATGCACCACTGCCAGACCAGCCCACCGAAACTGGAACAGCATCACTGACAAGGACTGGAACACTGCTCTCAACACCCACCGACCCTAACCCAGCAACAGCCTCCCCAAAGCTATCAAGAATTTCAACAATTCGATCACCTCCTGCACCTACTCCCTTGCCCCCCTGAAACACAGCAATAAAACAAGATCCAGACCAGTTGGTACACGGAGGAAAAAGACTGATGAAATTCCACTTCAAACAACTGGAGCACAAATGGAGACTGAGCTAGGACAATGCAGACAGAAGCACATTCAAATCAACCCTACGACGCTCCCAAGAAATGATCTGGACTACCAAATGAGCCGCTTTGGCGGACCACATCGATGCCAGCACCAACAGAAGCAAAGAAATATTTGCCATTGTGAAAGATTTCACCTCACGATCGTCCGCATCAAACTCGATCCCTCGCAGGACCTCTACAACAATCTCTGCCAATTCTTCAGCAACAAAATCACTGTCATTTGCAGCAAATTCAGCCCGCCACTGGATCTGACAAACATTGCTAAACTCATCCCAATCTTATCAAAGGAACCAATGCTAAACACATGGCCCATCATGAACCCAGAAGGAACCGCTGCCACAATAAAGTCTATGCACTCAGGGGCCCCATCGGACCCTTGCCCCCACCACTCCTACTCCAGAGGACTGCAACCCATTAGTGCCATGCTCACACCCATTCTGAAAGCCTGCACCTCTTCTGCAAACTTCCCAGATGCTTGGAAACATACACCTGTTGTCCCATTGCTGAAGAAACCTTCAACGCCCACCAAATACAGACAGATCATTAACAGACACCACACAGAATACCTCATCGACCACCAAATCTGGGACTCTACTCAGTCCGGTTTCAGACCCAACCACAGCCTGGAAACTGTGTTCATCGCTGCCACAGATGACTTCTGCATGACTCTGGACAGAGAAGATATGGTGGCCCTCATACTCCTTTACCTCTCAGTTGCATTCGTCAGTCTCCCACCCTATCCTCATCCAACACCTACACAACAACGGAATCCAAGGACACACACACACACTCTGATGGATCTGCTCCT
Organism: Calotriton arnoldi; assembly: GCA_963921515.1. Classification (NCBI taxonomy): domain Eukaryota; kingdom Metazoa; phylum Chordata; class Amphibia; order Caudata; family Salamandridae; genus Calotriton; species Calotriton arnoldi. Next base: position 2,819,822 of record CAWUFW010000142.1, read on the forward strand.
TCCTGACTGGAAGGACCCAGTCAGTCAGCCTGGCACCATATACTTCGGATGCCCACGACCTCCTCTGCAGAGTTCTTCAAGGATGCTTCCTGAGGTCAACCCCCTTCAACACATACATGATCACGACACCAACATCCTCTCCTATGCCGATGATATGCAACTCATTTTCGTCATCACAGACAAGATGCCCAGTACTCAGATCAAGTTCAATGCCTGCATACCTCAAATCACCCACAGGATGAAGATGAACTGTCTAAAGCAGAACACCGACAAGACTGAAATCGTGTTCTTTGGGAAAAGCACATCAAAATGGGGCTGCACCTGGTGGCAAACAGAGCTAGGACCAACAGCTACCCCCACCAACCACGCCAAGAACCTTAGGCTCATCAACAGCAGACTCGACATGACGGCACAAGTCATTGCCGTCACCGCCTTATGCTTCCATACCCTGAAGTGCTGAGAAATATTTTCAAATGGCTCCCATTTAGCACCCCAAAAAAACTGTCATGATTGCCCCAGTCTCAAGCAAGCTGAACTACGGGAACACCCTCTAAGCCAGGATAAAAAAAAAAACTCACCAGAAAGCTCTAGACCATTCAAAACTCTGTGTCCAGAACCACTCTCAACCATCCACTTCGCACTCACTTCACACCACATCTGAAAGAGCCCCACTGGCTCCCCATTCACAAACAAGCACAATGCAATCCCTAAACCCACAATTTCAAGGCACTACATTATATTGGCCCAGCATACCTCAACAATTGCATCTGCTTTCACAAACCTTCCAAACACCTCCGCTCATCGCAACTCTTACTTGCACAACTCCCACTCATAGGGGAAAACCAGATCCAGTGGTCGAGCCTTCTCCTACATCGCTCTTAAAGTATGGAATAACTGGCTGCTACACGTAAGAGCCTCCTCATCACTTCTTGAATTCCGCAGAAGCTGAAGACCTGGCTTTTCAAGTAGTCCCACTAGGCCGTAGGTGTGGCTAGACTCACGGGTGCTCAGTGCCAGGATACCCTCCCAGGTAATAGTGTGCCGTACGTTTCTGCATAACAATAACATAATAAATCATTGCGACCAGAAAGTACACAGGCTCACAAATGCTAAAAATGAATTCATGCTTCCAGCTAAGCTAGAAAGCATGCTAGGGCAACCCTGAAAACCATATCCTAGCATACTACAACAAAGAGATGACTTTGCAACCCCAAAGTAGGCCCCATACACCTAAATAAAAGAGTAACAAAAATATCACTATTTCAACATACACTTAAATAAGACAGCTAGTCAATTAATAGCAGGAACATAGCATTCAGATTGAACTGTCTGACCATGTTCCACCTCACAGCTAGAGGAGCCTGAATCCCTGTGAATCACAGTGTACACAATAAGCATTATAAGATAATGCCAAGAGTGATAACACCATATTGGTTTCTCGGTTTCAACTAAAGAGGACTGCAGAACCAGAACTTTCTCACAGAAAATCTCACAAAAGCATGTTAAGCCATTTAATATGCCTTTTAGACCATCCACAAAGGCAATGGGTCCCCTGTATTACCTGGACCTTCTTCCCTTCCTGTTTTGTGGACAGGGTCTTCTCATATGGCTTTAACTCACTACAGTGTAGTGACAAGCAGGGTAAAGCTGAACCTAGAGCATGGTCACAGTTCAGGGCAACAGGCACCTTTAGGAGCTGCATCCCTTCATACAGAATGGTAAGTGCCATATCACCAACATCTTAAGCAACCATGCACAGACCCAGATGAGGTTAAGCAACCATGCACCTACCCAGATGGGGTTAGTGTATGAGCAGAATACTGTGCAGCTAGACACATGAAACAACAGCCACTGTGCAGCAGATAGCACAATTTGAGCAAAAGCAAGTGCATGTACCCATTCAGAGCCTGCACACTGAAGTAGAACATATGCATGATACAGCTCCAGGATCACCAAGTTTCAGCTTTTGCTTCTACATCAGTGGCGGCTGGCATGGCTCGCGGGTGTTGGGTGGGTGCAGGGGGGGGGTCGTGCAAGGATGTACAAAACAAACATTTAAAAAAAAAATGTACTTACCTTCCCACCGGGTCCCGCGTCTCTGCCCCATGCCTCAGGAATCAGGAAGCACAGCCAGACCCCACTGACCAATCACATGATTGGTTTTGAGCGTCCTGGTTTCACACTCAACCAGGGAACGGGGGCCTGGGCATGTTCTCCATGCAGGCTGTATTGTAGCCTGCATGGAGAATGGGGAAAGTGCACATGACTGGTTTGGGCGGCCCGAGAGGGCGGACCAAACAGTCATTGTGCACTTAAGAGTGGGCAAACCACTCCTCCCCTGCCCTGCTCCGAGAGCAGAGCAGATGCCCGCAAAGCAGCACAAAGTACATAAAATGATGATAACTCAAAGGTATTATCAATTTATGTTTTCTCTTCTCGCTATGCTTGAAAGCAGTGGGGCAGCGCTCCTCCACCATAGCAGAGGAGCCGCCACTGTTCTACAGACTCCATCTCAAAATGAAGCTTTTAACCTATGGTGCTAAGAGAAGTTTTAACGCTTGGCAGAATCACCCATGCAAAACACAGGGACTGTATTTAATGGAGATATATAGAGCTATGCTTGTTCTTTTCCAATACAGAAAGTGCAGTAGAACAGTGAACACTGCACCGCACACAAAGGTAAAGTGCAATTGAAACCTCTCACACAAGCCTGGCAGGAGCACAGTCCCAGCACTACTTTCGAATAAAAAAGGCCCCCATTCATTGTTAGAAATCTAGCTTTTGTTTGAGGGGGTGGAAGCCCCAGTCAGGCAGCAACTACAATCCTTGTCAGAGTGAACCACAAACAGTCAATAAATTAACGTGTTCTTAACCCTCTCGTAGCTTGGCACAAAAGCAGTCAGGCTTAACTTAGAGGCACTGTTTAAAGTATTTATGCAGCACACAAACCTTAATAAAGTGAAAACACAACACAAGAAACATCCCAAACCAATTTAGAAAAATAGAGTAACATTTATTGGATAAAATAACATCAAAACAAATTAAATCCAATCAGTAGAACTGGAGTTATGAATTTGAAAGTTTTTGTGAAAAATAGCACCTAAAAGTTCAAAGAGCCAATTGCGGGAATCTGGTCGCGTGAGACTGGGTGCACGTCAAAAATTGAGGCCGACCTCGATTGAGCACGGGTCGGATTCATGAGGTGAATTGGGCCTGTCTCGGCTTGCCATCGGACTTAGAAGAAAGTTTGAAGAAAAGTTCCTGAGAAGGTAGAGTTCAGTGGGACAAGGCAGCATGCAGTATCTGAGGAGGAGGCGTTGTCTTCGGGGAGCCGCTGGACGAAGTCAGAAGGAAGATTTATACCTTCTAACTTAGTAATTTTTTTGAAAGTCTCACTTCTCCAGTGGGATGAAGCTGCAGGCTGTAACCTTTGCTGAGAGGTCCAGCTGAACAGGATTTGCTGTTGTGGAGAAGAACGCAGAGGAAGCTACTGCTAAGTCAGGCACACCGGTCATGCACCTTGGACAGATAGGTTGGCAGATAGTTTTCGGTCTTCTGTTGGTTCTCAGGGCACTTTTTGATGAAAATATTCTTAAGTCCCAAGTTGTAGGGTTAGACAGGAGCAGCACTTCTAGCACCTCTTCCACGAGTCCAGGACCTGGGGGGCACCACTTGGGGAGTTAGGACTCACTCCAGCAGGGGCCAGGTGCAAAGTTCAAGGCCTGTGAAGCTTGTTATGTCCCTGTAGCTCACACAGGAGGGCAGTCAACTAGCCTTTGTAGTCAATTCTGGTGCTGGGATCAAGGAGATGGCCAAGTTCTTCAAACAGCAAGGCAGGCCTTCAAGCAGCATAGCAGTCCTCTGGCAGTAGCAGGGCAGTCCTCTGGGGGTCCAGACAGTCCTTCTGAAGTCTTCCACAGGTCCAGGAGTGTACTGAAGAGTTGCTCAGAGGGTCCAATTTGTATACCTGGTGTCAGCCTTTGTAGTGGGGAGCTTTCCAATATTAGCCCTACTCTGGTTCCAGAAAGCTCTTCCCTTCCCCTTTCATGGCTCCAAGAAGTCTGGGGTGACAAAAAACTAGTGTCAGGTTCCTTTGTGTGCGCTGGAGGGAAGTGCAAATGGGGTAGGGAACAGCTCCGCCCCAGTCATCCTGGCAGGAAGGCCTATCCTGTTCATACAAATTCCCCTTTGTGTCAGTGGCTGAGAGGAATACACAAAGCAAAGCCCAAAAGCAGAGCCATTTACAGTCATGTGACTCAGGACAAAGGCAGAATGCACAAATGGTTTGGGCAAGAAAAGGCCAACTTTCTAAAAGTGTAATTTTCTGAAGTGTGACTTATATTCCGACTTTACCATTAAAGAGGACTTAAAATTAGAATTCATTTGAGTCTAAACATGACATTTCTACTCGCTCCCGATCAATAGTCAGCACTTAATAAATGTAATAAGGTAACCCAATGCTATTGAAGGGGAGAGGTAGGCCTTAACATTAGTGAAAAATTTATTTGGTAGCTTTTCACTAGTAGGACATGTAAAACCATGTAAAACATAATCCTTAAATACAGTTCACCCTGCGTCCCTTTATGGTCTACTCAGGCACTACCAGAAATGAACAGTTGGTTGGGACAAAGAAATAGCAACTTTCTAAAAGTGGCGTTTCCAGAATTGTAACCTAAAATTCAACTTCACCATGAATAAATGAATGAATGATTTAACTTGATAACACGCATGACTCACCCCAACTGGGCTATCTCGCCACAGCGACAGTACAGTAAAGCCAGAAAGAGCCCAACTCTAAAACCATGCCGTTTTTAGTGCAATTTGTTCCAGAAGGTGGGGGCCAAATAAGAAAAAGACCTGCCACCACATCTAGATCAACGAATGCGTGGGGTTGACAGTAGCTCTTTCTCACTGGAGCGCAGACTTCTAGCGGGATGATAGCGTTTGAGCTTCTGACATAGATATTCAGGGCCTTTGCCTAACCGGGCTTTGTAGGGTAAACAGCGCAGTTTGAAGGTTATCCTTTTCTTTATTGTCAGCCAGTCAAGTGATTTTAAAAGGTGCGCAGAGGCCGTTCTGATCACCCGACTGCAAATCAGCCGGGCAGCTGTGTTTTGCATGACTTGCTATTTCGATGGACTCATTGGCAGATGCCAATAGCGCATTGCCGTAATCCAGTCAGCTTACAACCAGAGCTTGCATTAAGCTCTTCCTGGCCGATAGTGGAAGAAATAGAAATGTCTTCTTGAGTAAACATAGTATGCGGAAACAGGTGCCCGTAGTAGATAGGACTTGCTCTTTCATTTTAAGTTTCTGATCTAACTTGACCCCCAGATTTTTAACTACCTTTCTAGGGATAGGGCCATACCCAACTCCAACGGCCACCAATGTGGGACCACAGGTTTTTGGCCTTCCCAAACAGAACAATCTCTGTTTTCTCTAGGTTTAACTGCAGGAGGTTATCTGCCATCTATTTGACAATCTCCTTCATACCCGTCGAAAAGCGATACTTTCCTTTGTCAAGATCTTCCTCTAAAGACAGGACCAGCTGAATACCGTCTGCATATGATATAATATCAAATCCATATTTTCTGATGCCTTTGGCTAGGGGTGGCACATAAATGTTAAGTAAAGTAGGGCTCAGGCATGACCCTTGCGGGACTCCCTTGTTGAACAGCCTGTGCTTGGTTTTATACCCTCCCAGTGCGACACCATGCGCTCTATCCTAAAAAAAATCCTCGAGCCACGCCCGGTTCAGACCCATGAATCCTGATCTCCTGTAATCTTTGTAGTAACTTGGTGTGGGACACAGTATCAAATGCTGCATATAGGTCTAAGAGCATGAGCATGGTGGGTGTGCCAACGTACAGTGAGCACCTGATTCAATCAGTCACCTCCATCTACTCTCCTTCAGTGCCATGATCTGCTCTAAAATCTGATTGAGAAGGATCAAGGATTTCATTCACTTCAAGATAGTCAGTCAGTTATTTATTAATTTGACATTCCAGCAGCTTGCCCAAGCATGGAAGTAGTGATATGGGCCTGTAATTTGAAGGAATAGAGGAATCTAAATTGTTTTTCTTTTGAATGGGTATAATCTTTGCCATTTTTCAAGCTGAAGGGAGTTTATCTGATACAATGGACAGGTTGAATAGTGCCCTTACAGTGGGGGCAATTCCGCTGGCCACAAGAGCAACGATTCTCATTGGGAAAGGGTCCATAGCAGAGCCAGATTTCACCCGTTCAAGCCCCTGCTGTGCTTGCTCCAAAGTAAGGGGTTTTAAATTTTCCAGCCTGCAACCCCTAGAGCTATGAGAAGGAGTGTCGGCCAGAACTTCAATAAAATGAAGTGGCTTACTTGTAAAATTCTGATAGATCAACTTGATCTTTTCTTCAAAGTAGTCTGCCAAAGAATTCCATAATTCCTGAGTGGCATGCAATGGCTGTGAACAGGCCGGGGGTGAGTAACATTTTTGAGAATTTTAAACAATTCCCTTGAGGAATTATCAGCAAGAGCAATTTGATTAGAAATATATACTTTGCAAGCCTTTTTGATATTATGATGGTATGCAGAAAGTGCCTTCTTAAATCTACTTTATTATCTAAATCATAATTGTGTAGTCATAATCTTTCTAGTTTCTTACAGAGCACTTTTTCTGCTTTTAGCTCTGTGGTATACCAAGGTGCGAAGGGACGCACAGAGGTATTATCAAAGGCTAGCTTCATCGCAGACTGAAAGTCTGCCAACACTTTGTTGACTTCAGAGTCTTGCCCGACAATAGGGGGCGCTAAGACCTCTGCAAAAGATTCCAAGGACATTACATGACAGGGAGAGAGCAGGAGAGCGCCATATTCACAGAGATACAGCACACTCCTCCCCTCTCCCTAACACAGGCACTGATTTCAGCTGCCGTGTGCCAGGCATACACCTTCACGCCATAACGCTAACCTATTGTGCCTGAGTCTACCATAGGTTTTGTACTGGAAGGATACCCTTCCAGTACAATATACAATGCGCAGACACACTTCAAAGCTTTTCCTACTTTGTATGTGTGCTGCACAGTGCAACACGCATGCAAAGTCGGAAAAGCAAGGAGAAATGACAACATTCTCCTTTTAACGCCTGCCTTCGAGCAGCGTTAATTTTTGGCCCTAAACCCTGTGTGCCAATGTTAGTAGATAGGATTATGCATCAAAAAGCATGGGTGGTGCATGGGAACACCCATGTACCACCCATGTAACGCCCCGTGACGCAAAGTAATGCAAAGCAGCATTTTAAGCAGCTTACCATTACTTTTCCATACAAACCAACTCAAATACCAATTTGCTCTGGTTTGTTAATCCCAAACCAGTTTTAGCCTCAGGTTTGCGTTAAAAAGTTAACGCTAACCCAACGCTAAACCTTTGAGAATCTGGACCATAGTTTCTATTTGTTACAGTGCTGTGATAGCATTGTCTGTGCAGCAGTAAGCCAAAGGTTGGTAGTAGGTGCGCCCAACTTGCTTATGGCTGAAGAGACCTTATGAAAACAATAAGGTGTCCGTGATGATTCACTCGCAAAACCTGATGTCGGGCTCCTACAGTTCCCCAAACTGAGACCACCCGAGATGTAACACGAATATCTACAAGTGGCTCATGACATGTGGCCACCTTCAAGCAGGCCAGGCTCTTTAGACACGAGCGCTTTGTATTCGTGTGAGGCGACCAAACTTATGAGGCGAAACGTACAAATACAAGCCCCGTAGAGAAAAGCACCATTGGCTAAAAATTGGCTGGCTGAAGATGTCACACTTGACACTGGACTAGTATCAGCTATTGATTCTGTGCAGTCATCGACTTAGTACATAAAAAAATGGTACACGTTTATGTCAGGTCACACTTGCTTACCATCTGTCAATGAAGTGAACCAAAGTATTTTAGAAAGTATTATCCAGATCACATCATATAATTTACTCAGTGTTGGGCATGGGACAATTCTGCTTCACCCAATAGTGGATGTGGCCAATTTGTGGTTCATAATAATGATCAAAGTTAGGGACTTGTCTTCTAGAGCACAAAGAAGGAAAAAAATGCTACTGCTGCCAAGGCCTTGTTGGAAGCAGGACCAGGTGAAGACAGCTGTGATTGGATTGGCAGCCGTAGTAGAGTGCTGCGTTTACTCCACTGTGGTTACTTATCACAGTAACCACAGCAACCACGGGGCATGCATCATCGAGATGCAAATGACTTTATCCTGCGTGGATATTTATAGCACTAATAGGCCCCATTAGTATTGAGTGTGAGGATTCTGAATGATTCTCTGCTAAATTGAAATGAACTTAGGATGTGCAGCACTAGAAGGGTATAACGCGGTCTCTGCAGCCCACACATGATTATGTTATCTGCTAACGAGTAAGTGCGTTAAGGAGCCATGTGAAATGAAGGCACAGATTCAGCCAACGCTGCAGGTCGCTGTCAGGTACCCGCTCTTGTTCACACAAAATGTTTGAAGACGCAGAATATGTTTCATATCAGGAAATACATGCTGCCCAACAAAACGAGTGTGCAGTCACCATGTACGAGCACTTGTAAAACACTGGAATCTGCTCTGAAGAGCTTGCTGTTGTGATGTACGCCTCGTGATGCACTGTGGAAAGAAGGCAAAAAACACTGGGCCTCATTTACAATTTTTTGACGTAGGACAGCACCGCACGCCTTCCTGCTGCACTGCCCTATGTCAATAGAAAAGGGAAGGAATGTGCCGTATCTATTAGATATGGCGCATTCCTGTTCTTTCTTCCTGCGCTGGAGCTCAAAGGGCTGCCTTGTGCCAACACAGGCACCCTTGCACCATGAGGCAAGGGTATCTGCGTTGTAGGGATGATTGGTTTTGTGCAGGAAGGGATGCCTTCTTGCACAAACACAATCAATGGAGGTGATTTCCTATTTCTATGTGTGCTGCAGGATCAGCACACATAGAAAAAGAGGAAAAAACGAGGAGAAATAATGTTATTTCTCCTTGCTGCGCTTCCCCTACGCCTGGCGCATTTCCAGGTTTACAGCTTGTTGTAAATCTGGGAATGTGTCAAATGCCATGGCTGTTACGTGGGAATACTGTTGTAACCTGTATTGTATTTATCTGGTTACTTTCTCCCTAGCTACTCAGCCAGTGTGAATGTGATGCATGGAATGTTGGTGTGATGGTCTTGAATGGAATGTTTGGGTGCCTGGATGCTTTAGTGTGACAGTTGGAGTATGGGATGAGCAGCAGGCAGACTGCTCCTGGTGGGGCTGCATCTCTACAACTCAACTACCTGTAACTGAACTTAATAAATCTACTTAAAACTACATCTCGGCTACGGACTTCATCACTACAGATTTTTGGAGACGATTCTTGAAACGAAACTACGCGTGTTTTGAAAAGGTCTTACTGAAACAAGAAATCTCTATAGGAAAGCTACAGAAAGCTACAGAAACTAAGAAGAAACCTCCAGTCTGAAGTACAAGGCGTACCAGCCCCACCAGTGTCTCTTTCACCAGACAGCCCCAATCTGCTTGTACTTCATTGGGTTAAACAATTGGAATATCTGCTACTATGACATCCTGTGTGATCCTGAGCACTACACCAGTGACCTCCACATCGGTCAGCCCCAGCCAGGGCATGTGTCTGGTCTGCTTACATCGTTTTGGAGTTTTTGTGTCCAGTAACAAGTTCTAATCCAGTGTTTGTGACTACCATGTTGTACTTCTCCGCTGGCATGTTGAAGTTACTTATCAATCATTATGCTGATTACAACCGGCTCGGAGAATTCACCGGACACCCCAGCCCAGCATCTGTTTGAATGATTTAGTCAGCGCTTCGTACAAAGAAAGCAACTGCTGACTATATGCACGGAGGACAATATGTTTCTTTGGGGTTGTGAGGCAAGTTACATGGCCAAAGTTGATTAACAGACTGCACCGTCTTAATTTTGTCTGGCCACAACACTTAAACCAAACCCCGGGGCTTCACGGAGTATTCACTGGCTTTGTTGGACCATGGGCAGTTTCATTCAAGTACAAAAAAATGCGGCGCAGGCATTTTACAAACAGTTTGAAATTTTAAAATGCTACTATCCCAGCACGAGGCCTACCTATTCCGTTTGGCTCGGGGGCACACCATGCACTGACTGTGGAAACACGGTGGGAGCTCGTCACAATCCAGCGAGTCTTCAGAAACGTTTCACTCCAGGTATGCGTGCTTTGTGTGCAATTTTTGGTGCAAGCACGCGCTTGGAGCCTCCTGGCGCTCTTCCTATGTGCGTGCCGCCATCTTTGCTTGCCATTGCTGTTTCCGGTGACTCTCGTCCTCTGGGGGTGCTGCGCTGCTGTACAACGTTTCGTCATTCTGCTAGTACGAACGAATATCTTCTTGGGGTTTGAGGCAGGACACATGTTCTGAAACGGAGTGTCCCGCTTCGTCTATCCTGTTTGGAGTTTATCTTTTCCGGACACCCAGTTAAAGTCCGCTGTATCTATGCGACAGGAAGCATGCATGTCCAGTGTCCCAGCTAAGTCAATAAGGTAGCTGGTTTCGCATAGCAACAAATTTGTGTATTTTCTTTTTTTGTTTTCAGGAAGTTTTTTTAGACTGATGCTAGCGCGCAGCTACCTCTCATGTGAAGATAACGTTCTGCAATAAATTGATACAAGTACTTTGTTCCTTTCTGTATGCCGCCATGGACACAATCTATGGGGTTAACGGCGTGTCATCTCTCTTACTAATCTACGGTGACACGCACACCGGATTGTGTCTGTTACATGTACATTTGTTTTTATCTCTATCTCGGGATGTCGGAGAGACTAATGAGTTAAGCTGCGGACCATGTCGAGTGAGAGGTCGCTCACTGAAGTTTTGAAGTGTTATTTTTTTTAGTGTTGTCTCCAGTTGGGATTATTGTCATTATGCTTTCACTGCAAGTGTTTGTGTGCGGCCACATTTTCCATAAGCCTTTTGGTGTGCAGTCTTACATTTATATCTTCTTTTGGAGTTATCTCATGCTTCAAGTCTAGTTCGTTTTCTGACATGCATGCATGCGTTCAGTCAAGTACAGTGTTGGTGTTTTTTTTTTTACCTCGATGCTAGTTGCTTCTTTGATGGTGTTGCTCCCATTTCAACATTGTACACGTTATTGTTCTATGGGTTTTCTTTACTCATTCTCGTGGTTTGTTAAACCACAAATTTTGAAACCTTTGTTTTAGGTTGTATCCTTTCCTCATCACAGTTGATGGGTTTTAGTCCCATTCAACACCGTTTTCACTGTTGTGGGTTTTAGTCCCATCCAACACAGTTTTAACAGTTAATGGGTTTTCGGTTTTAGTCTCATTCAACATCGTTCTCACAGTTGATAGGTGTTAGTCTCATTCAAAACCGTTTTCATTGTTGTGGGTTTTATTCCCATTCAACACACCTTCCTCAGTTATGGGTTTTGGGTTCTAGTCCCATGTTTTTCCTATTCTAATGGGTTCGAGTCCCATGTGTTCGACTGTTCTGTGCACGTTTCTAACCTCCACATAGGGGTTCTAATGGGTACTAGTCCCATGTGTTCTACTATTCTGTGCACGTTTCTAACCTCCACATAGGGGTTCTAATGGGTACGAGTCCCATTTGTTACATTGTTCTGTGCGTTTCTAACCTCCACATAGGGGTTCTAATGGGTACGAGTCCCATGTGTTCTACTGTTCTGTTCACGCTTCTAATCTTCACATAGAGGTTCTAATGGGTCCGAGTCCCATGTGTTCTGCTCTTCTGTTCATGTTACTAACCCCTTATTAGGGGTTCTAACGGGTATTATTCCCTTGTGTATCACTGTTGTGCGCACTAGTTTGCCGCACTCATGGTTGTCTGTCCCTAGGTCTTTTGGGCTGCATGGTTAGCAGTCAACATTTTTCTTTCTTTCCCCTTAACTATTTTTTTGTATTCATGTTTGGTGTAGATGTTCCATGTTTCTGGTCCATTTATTCACCTGTATTTTAAGGAAAGTCAGTTCGGGTGTCCGTCACCCATTTCTAATGTTTTCTTTAAAAAACTAAAGGAGGATGATGGGTGGGTAATATATATTTTATGTATATTTATCTTTGCGTCTCCTCTACATTGTTTATTTTGCTTGCATGTACGTATTGTACATCTCTTGTATATTTTATTTGAATTCACTTTCCATTTCTCTTGTACTTACTCTTGCATTTCTCCAATGTTTTTTCTTCCTTGTTCACGCTTGATTTTTCTTGGGGTATTTGCTTTGATCACTTCACGTTTGGGTTCACTTTTTTCTTGCTATTTCTCCACTTTTCTATTTTCCTATTTCTTGGGGTTCTCCTTGTTTGAACCTTTTTCTTCTTTGTGGTTTCCATTTTTGTTTTGTGGAAGAAGGGAAGGTATGTTGTAACCTGTATTGTATTTATCTGGTTACTTTCTCCCTAGCTGCTCAGCCGTGTGAATGTGATGCATGGAATGTTGGTGTGAGAGTCTTGAATGGAATGTCTGGATGCCTGGATGCTTTAGTATGACAATTGGAGTATGGGCTGAGCAGCAGGCAGACTGCTCCTGGTGGGGCTGCATCTCTACAACTCAACTACCTGTAACTGAACTTAATAAATCTACTTAAAACTACATCTCGGCTACGGACTTTATCACTACAGATACCCACCGTTAACGCCATTGGCATGCATCCCACATTGTAGTGTGAGGCAACACAGTGGCTGGCGCTGTGTTGACTCATTCCATATCTACAGAGCCATGCAGGGTGGATTTACGTGGCCTTGTAGATATGACTAAGTCCGTGCGCCACCGGAACATCACAAAAAGTGACGCTCCGGCAGCACACAGGGCTTGTAAATGAGCCCAACTATCGTCATCATCCCACGTCATTACGGCGACTGAAATGTCAGGCGTGAGACAAATCTCTAAGGAGCCCACTTAATACACCAGATACTCTCATGGTTTATTGAGAGTTTGTATGCTAAAATATTGCATGCAGGAATCTTGTCTGACGTAAGTATTGTCCCATTGTGTGTTGATTTTCTATTATTAAGTGCAATGGGGTGATATTTTTGTAAACAATATTTAGAATGCAAAATTTATGTCAGATGATATTCTGACAATTATATTTTATTACCATACTTCATTGGTTGCTTACCAAAAATTCTATTCCTTCTCAAAATCAATATATCTGGTATTGATTGCGTGGTGAAATTTCCTGAGATCTATACACATGGTATTGCTTGGTGAACAATCCTATCTGAAATATCAGCAAAATACATTGGAGCAACATTCTCACTGATGCAGTTTTATCAAGACTTTATGCTGGTGCAAAGTCACAGAATGGAACACAAGGTGGCCCTAAGTCTTGAAGGGGTATTTATTTGCCAGTACAAAACGTTTTTGTGCTACAAAAGGGCTCTTTCTTTCAGCGCAAATAGTGCTTTGCACCACTTTGCATCGAGGGGGCATTACACGGGTGATTTTTGGTACAGTGTCTCATCTACTAAAACTGTCAGACCAGGCTTTGTGTCAGAAAAAGATGCCTCCTCGAGCCAGGTGCAAAGTTGGAGAAATATTTATCCAGATATATAGTCTGCCCTGTACAGGACACATCCAATGTATTAAATGTCTTAAAATTGCCTAGGAGCGCACCCACGGAGCTTTCACCTGCCGGAACTGCAGCTTCACAAGCATCCGCCCCACCATGCCGCCGACCAGGAAAGAACCCAACCACCTCAGATGCATCCTTCTCAACACCCGCTCCGCCCGCAAACACGCCGTTGAACTCTGGGACCTACTCGACTCAACCTCCCCAGACGTCGCCTTCCTGACGGAGACCTGGCTGAACCCCGCCTCGGCACCCGACATAGCCATAGCCGTCCCGGAAGGCTACAAGATCACCCGCAGGGACCGCACCAACGGAGCAGGAGGAGGAATCGCCATCGTCCACAGGAACACTCTCAGAGTCTCGACCAACACCGACGACACCCTCAGCACCGCCGAACACCTGCACTTCCAGATCCACACCGATCCCAACACCACCCTCAGAGGAACCCTCGTCTACAGAACCCCCGGACCCCGACCACAGTTCAGCGACTCCATCGCCTACTTTGTCAGCACACACGCCCTCGCCTCCACGGACTACATCCTCCTCGGGGACCTGAATTTCCACCTCGAGAACAACAACGACACCAACTCCACCACCCTGATCGACAACCTAGCCAACCTCGGACTCAGACAACTCGTCACAACACCCACCCACTCCGCCGGTCACACACTTGACCCCATCTTCTCCGCAAGCCCCCACGTCTCATTCAACCACACCACCGAACTCCACTGGACCGACCATCGCTGCATCCACTTCACCTTCAAGAAACCCACCACGCACCACCGCACCCAACAGATGCCCCGCCACTGCTGGAGCAAAGTCACCGAAGACCAGCTAACCACTACCCTCGCCCAGAGCCCACCCGCCGACCCCACCGACCCCGACACCGCCGCCCGCAACCTCAGACAGTGGATCAACGACTGCGCCAACACCCTCGCCCGATCAAGAAACCCTCCAACAGTCACACCAACAAGAAAGCCAGCTGGTTCACTGAAGACCTCCGGGCCTCCAAGCAAACCTGCCGAAAGCTGGAGAAGATCTGGCTCCGTGAACGAACACCGGACAGCCACGCAGCCCACAAGAACGCCACCCGCAGACACCATCACCTCATCAGATCCGCCAAAAGGGCCTCCTTCAAAGACCGCCTAGACAACAACACGCACAACAGCAAAGAACTCTTCAACATCGTGAAGGAACTCTCCAACCCCAGCTCCAACACCAACGACGTCCCACCCTCGCAAGACCTGTGCGACTCGCTGGCCACCTTCTTCCACCGCAAGATCGCAGACATCCACGACAGCTTCAACGCCACACCCGCCCCGACAACCACTGAGACCTCCGCCCCCATGACCACCATCCGCACCAACCGCCTGCTCTCCTGGACCAACATCAACGACGACGACACCATCAAGATCATGAACACCATCCACTCCGGATCTCTGTCAGACCCATGCCCACCCCACATCTTCAACAAAGCCAGCACAGCCATCGCACCCCATCTCCGGAAAGTCATCAACACCTCCTTCGAGACAGCAACCTTCCCGGAGAGCTGGAAGCACGCCGAGATCAACGCCTACTCAAGAAACCCAAGGCGGACCCCAAGGACCTCAAGAACTTCCAGCCCATCTCCCTGCTCCCGTTCCCGGCAAAGGTCATCGAGAAGACCGTCAACAAACAACTGACCCGCTACCTCGAGGAGAACAACATCCTGGACCCTTCCCAGTCCGGGTTCCGCAGCAACCACAGCACCGAGACTGCCCTCATCGCCGCCACCGATGACATCAAGTCCCTGCTGGACAACGGAGAAACGGTGGCCCTCATCCTCCTGGACCTGTCAGCCGCCTTCGACACGGTCTGCCACCACACACTACGAACACGCCTCCACAACGCCGGGATCCAAGAGAAGGCCCTGGACTGGACCACCTCCTTCCTCTCCGGCAGAACACAGAGCGTCCGCCTTCCCCCCTTCCACTCCAAAGCCACCGAGATCATCTGGGGCGTACCCCAGGGCTCTTCCCTCAGCCCAACTCTGTTTAACATCTACATGGCACCGCTCGCCCACGTCGCCCGTCGGCACGACCTCAACATCATCTCCTACGCCGATGACACCCAGCTGATCCTCTCCCTCACCAAGGACCCCCACACCGCCAAAACCAACCTTCACGAAGGAATGAAGGCCGTCGCTGAATGGATGAGGAACAGCCGACTGAAGCTGAACTCGGACAAGATGGAGGTCCTCATCCTCGGATCCACCCCTTCGGCCTGGGACGACTCCTGGTGGCCGACCGCACTGGGAACCGCCCCAACACCCACCGACCATGCACGCAACCTAAGGGTCATCCTCGACTCCACCCTCTCCATGACTAAACAGGTCAACGCCGTCTCCTCCGCCTGCTTCAACACTCTCCGCATGCTCCGCAGGATCTACAAGTGGATCCCCACTGAAACGAGAAGAACGGTCACCCAGGCCCTCGTCAGCAGCAGGTTGGACTACGGAAACGCCCTCTACGCAGGAGCCTCGGCCAAACTCCTGAGACGGCTCCAATGCATCCAGAACGCCTCTGCACGCCTGATCCTTGACATCCCTCACCGCAGCCACATCACACCCCACCTGAGAGACCTGCACTGGCTCCCGGTCAACAAGAGGATAACCTTCAAACTCCTTACCCACGCACACAAGGCACTCCA
This sequence comes from Calotriton arnoldi, assembly GCA_963921515.1. Lineage (NCBI taxonomy): Eukaryota > Metazoa > Chordata > Amphibia > Caudata > Salamandridae > Calotriton > Calotriton arnoldi. The sequence goes on from CAWUFW010000142.1 coordinate 2,836,117, forward strand.
CAACACCGGACCAACGTACCTCAACAGACGACTCAGCTTCTACACCCCCACCCGCCAGCTCCGCTCCGCCGACCTCGCCCTCGCCACTGTCCCCCGCTTCCGAAGAGCGACCTCCGGTGGCAGATCGTTCGTCCACCTCACCGCCAAGACCTGGAACACCCTCCCCATCCACCTACGGCGGACCCAAGACCTGCTGACATTCAGAAAACTCCTCAAGACCTGGCTTTTCGAGCAGTAGCAGCATTCCCCACCCCAGCGCCTTGAGACCCTCAAGGGTGAGTAGTGCGCTTTACAAATGATATGATTGATTGATTGATTGATTGATTGATAGGCAGAGGATTGTGTACCGGAAGGATATATTTCCAGAACAAAACCTATGTTAATCATCACACAGGGACACCTTTTCACCATGATGGAAAGGTGTGAACTTAACGCAAGGCAGCCTATTTGTGTTATAAACTAGGAGTTGGGAGTGGTGGGGAACCATTGACCAGTCCTGGAGGGTGGAGAGGTCCTTTCACCTTTTGGGAAGGAGAGAGGAGGAGATCCGTCCTCCTGAAATAAATCCACAAAAACTCACAGGTATCCCACCTAGTGTCACCACTTTGGAGTCTTCGAGGGATTTTTAATCTGTAGTTACGCCCCCTAGTACTTTTCTTTTAAGAGCTCCTTTGAACATGGTTGAGCCCACCCTGACCTTTAGGAGTCAGGGTGAACCCGATGATGAAGCATGACACTACTAGAGTGTGTGAGGGTTATTTAAAGAAAGGAATTCTTTCCTTTCCCTTGCCTAGTGATGCAGAGTCTAGTTAGGGCGAGCACTCCCTCATCAGGCCACGTTGCTGTGACACTAGGTGAGATACCTGTTAGTTTTTGTGGAGCCTATTTGTGTGCCAGCACAGGGGAAGAATGCAGCAGGTAAAGGGAGCAGTTCAGCACTGCTCCCTACTCTTTGCACAATGCAGGGCTCCAACTTCAGTTGCTGTGCTGCATTGCACTATACTTTAAATCTGCCCAGGGTCCAATAACACCTGTTTTTGGTGTAGCACAAATAAAATAAAGAATGACCAATTTGTTTTCCAAGTATTACCAAAATGTGTGCAGCTTTTTAAATACATACTTCTTATGTGCTGTGTTTTTGTATATAGTGGCAATAAAACCTTTTTACTACAGAATACACCTAAATGTTGGTGTTCGTTCATGCTGAAAAAGTTTGATTACTTTACCTGTTTTGTAAAAAACACTACACCTCACGTATAAATAGACTAAACTAGAGATGTTGGAGTCACCAAGCTATACTAAAGGCATTCAAATTCATATTTATTTGCAACATTAATTTGATTGAACTACAACTAATTGAAAGATGTCTTTTCAAAAAGGCATGTAAGAAAGCCATCAGCCATCATTCCCCAGCCATCATTCCCACCCACTAGCTTACACCAGGCATAAGTGTAGCCTCACCCTGCACCCAATTCAGAATACTTTCTGGACATGTGGAAGAGCAGAAGAAGACTGGACCTGTTCTCCCTGAAAAGTCAAGTCTTGGTCTTGAAAGATGGTGTAGCGTAGAATGCTTAATTTAGTTAGCACATGTATCCTATCCTTTACAATAAAAGTAATATTCAAGTAGGGTCATTATTTTAAAAAGAAACCCATTTTGACAGGCCCTACCTTACTTTCAAATATCTATAAGTTACCATAAAGCAGGCCTTTGAGCCCATGAGGCAGTCTGCATGGTATTTAAAAGTGGGACATGTCCTTCAGGGCAAAAGTCCTAAAAGCTAATTTCATTATGACAGTGTTGGCTGCCCATAGGAAAGCAATGGCATGTTAAGTTTAATAAATGTCATCTCTGCCTAACATTTTTGGGACTTTTTGAAATATTTGTTACAAGCCTAATTCACCAGTGAAGTTGGATTTGTAATAAGTATTTTGGAAAGAAGACTTTAAAAAGTTACCTTTACCCTGCATGAAGTTCATGGAAGTTAATTCAGAATTTTGTTCTCTCATTTCTGCCAGCCAGTAATTAGCATTTATGGAGGTGTGAATGAGGTGTGAACTCGTTCCCAGGACAGGGACAAAAGGTCTTCAGTGTAGGGAGTTGTTTGGTGCCCTTGATGGGTTGTGGGCTGGGTCAAAGACTTGATTAACTTCAAAGGGGTCTACCCTATCACAAGTAAATGTAGCTAACACCTAGGCCTGCACCCTTCTATTGTCTGTGCATCAGACTGTCCTCCATCACAGTGGGACTCTTCCTGATATCACAGTGTCAGATCCTCCTGGAGTGCCAAGACCAGCTTTACAGGTCTGCTTGGGTTTTCAATGACATTTGGGGTGCACCCCAAAGGAGGAAACAAAATGCCAAAACAATTTGCATATATCTACTGTCTGCTTGCTTAAAGCTCAGCTTTGTTCTACCAGACTCCTGTCTCTGAGTTTGTAGGGTACAGGAATTGCATGAAACTGGATTTTAGTGTTTAAATGTGGGAGAACACTAGGTTTACCATAGTCACTCTGTAAAGATGCCTCCAAGTCGAAGTAAGTTCGAAATTATCTTTATTTCAGGACCATCTTAGTAAACGACTGGCAGGGAAGAAGGCTCACAACAACTGCCTCTCCCTGTTCAAAGGCAAACATTCTCAACCCGCTCTAGAGGAATGAAGCAACATTCTACATTCCACACGTGAAGGAAAACCAGGTCCAACACATCTTTCCCCTTTATCAAAGGCAACAATGACATAAAATAATAATACAGAAACCCCCCAAAAAATGAACACATAATGCATAACTTATTCTATAAACATTTAATACAAAATATATACACTTAACCCAAAATAAAGTCCTGGAGCCTAGAAGGTACCTTAGGGCTCCTACTCAATTTCCTCAACATAACATTCTGGGTTATTCCTTGTTTGTCTTGGCCCAGATCATAAGTCTCAGACTTGCGTTCTTTGTGAATTACTGTTAACTTGTCTTTTTTCCTCCATTTACCATCTTCTAAGGTTACTGCAAAATCACTAACACTGATCCTTTTTTAGGGGATGAAAACCGGGCCAATCTCTTCCCCCCTCTGAAAGGAAACTTAACTCACACCCATTCAACTACATTCACCTTCAGAACTCTATGTGCTGATGTGGAATGCTTATCTTGAGCCACCAAACGTTTCTCATTCACACCATGCATACTTTCTTCAGGCACCATCTTCTTTTTTATCCACAACCTGTTCATCTTTGATCCAGGTAATCTTTCTTTAAGTAGCACAAAAGGAGGAACTTTGGTATCAGAATTGGGTGTAGTGCGCCAAGCCCTAACTAAATTTTTAACCTCTTGCATACAATCCAACCCACTAGCAACAGACAATTGTATATTCTCCTTAATCATTCTGTTGACCAAACCATTACTCCTTGGGGGGTATAATGCAGTGGTAACGTGCTTAACACCAAAATCCGAAAGGAAAACCTCAAACTCGTGGGACACAAATTGGGGGTCATTATCAGTAATCAGTTCATCTGGAACACCTTCCCGACAAAATAATTTCTTCAAAGCATCTTCTACCACAGCAGAAGTAATACTATTCACGAATGCAACTTCTATCCATCTGGAAAAATAATTCACTGTTACAATGCTATATTTTACGTGACCATGGTTCACATCAACTAGACCTATTATATCCATCGCTAGCTTTGACCATGCAACCTCCGGTACAGGCACAGCAACAACAGGAGAAGGCACAGTTACTTGTGTCTTGTCACTAGTGAAACAAGGCTTGCAAACTCTCACATATTGCTCAATTTGTCTGTCCATACCCGGCCACCAATATGAATCTCTCACTCTCCTCTTCATAGCTCTCATGCCTATGTGACCTTCATGGGCTAAATTTAGAATTCTAGATCTAAGAACATCCGGCACAACTAATAGATCAGCCCTTCTTAACACACCACCCATAACGGACAATTCGGATTCAATTTTCCTGAATGCATCCACCTGTCATCTTGTATTTTACCATTTGGCCAGCCTTCGTTGATATATCTCATGATTGTGGTTAATGTAGCATCATTTCTTAATGCTTCCAACTATTCAGATTCTGATATGGCACTTTGAGTGGTACAGAACACCTCACTTATTACCACATCACCCTCATCCAAAATCCTCTGACTTCCTTCATGGGAATTCACGGGCAACCTAGATAAACAATCTGCCATTACGTGTCTGATGCCAGGGATATACTCCATCTTGCAACAGTATTCTTGCATACTATATTGCCACTTAGTGATCCTAGGCGTAGCTTTACCAGCCCCTTTCATAGTGAACATGTCGATTAAAGGTTTGTGATCAACTCTGATCACAAACTCTGTGCCCCACAAGTACTGGCGAAAATGATTGACACCCCATCAACAAGCCAAAGCTTTGCGCTCCACCGCAGAGTATGATGCCTCAGCTCCTTTGAGACCACGACTAGCAAATGCCACTACCTTTTCTCTCCCGTTCCTTTTTCTGCAGTAATACAGCTCCTAACCCAAATTGGCTAGCGTCAGTGATTATTATGCTTGTATCTCTGGTGTCAAATGGTTTGAGAGGAATGGCATTGCCAATTTCTTTTTTGATGTCAGCAAATTCGTGATCACATGAATCACTCCACACAAACTTCTCATTCTTCCTCAACAATTGACGCATGGCATGTGTCCTTTGAGCACACCTGGGAATGAATCTAGAGTAAAACTCCATCAAACCCATGAAGTACCTCAACTGATCCTACCCTTGGGGAACAGGTGCTTCCACAATGGCTTTAACTAAACTATCCTTAGGCTCAAACCTCACTGCAGATAGTTTATGACCTAAGTAAGTTACTTCAGGTATGCCAAATTTGCATTTGTCTGCTCTGAGTGTGACCCCTTATTTTTCTAGGAAATCGGGGGCGTGGCCTGCAGCCGAGGAAAATGGCCGCATACTAGGGGAGCTGCGACAGCAGATAGGGTAACATCACCCCTAAATCCGTCATAATCCGGCCATTGGGGAACGCGACCAGCGGAGCTGACCGGCGGCGAGCCGCTCGCGGGTGAAATCGCGGCGGCAGCAGGGACGAGGAAGGCTTCCAGCCCGGAGGGCGAACGCGGAACTCAGCGCCCGTGCGGGCGAAAATGGCGCCCGATGGAGGCGGCGCTCGGCCTAGAGCGGACAGTCCCGAGACACGTCCAGGAGCCGGACCTGAGAGCGAGGGTGCTCGGACTGCAGCGGAGCCCGGGAGCCCGGGAGAGGAGCGCACACAGCGGCTGCGAGGCGGCCTGAGGAGACCGACGGCCGACACAGAGGTGGGTGCGGAGGTGCCCTGGGAGCGTCGCTCGGCCGGCTGGGGGCCCGGAGGTGAGCTTGCAGCGCAGGCACGCAGAAGCCACGAGTGGAACCGCTGTCGCGGCGGATAGCTGCGTTGGGTGTGCGCTACTGACAGCGCGGAGCCCCGGAGCCCGGGAGGCGGCGCAGTGAGCCCGAGATCGGGGGACTTGGCCGCACTGGTGGGGCCCGCGGAAGCGAGCTGGGCCTGCTGAGCGTTGCTGTCTCCCACCGGAGCGCCGCGTCTGAACGACTCCGGGGTCTGGGGCCCGAGCGCTCTGAGGCTCATCCATGGTAGTGGGAGGCCTGGACCAGTACTGAGTGGCCTGAGAGGCGCTGGGGGTGAAAGCTTCGTCTGCCTGCCCCTGGAAGCCTGCTGGGTGACCGTTGGCGGGCGGCCTGCTAAACCGGTCGGCGTGCGGCCTGAGCGGGGTGAGCGTTGGTGTCCCTCACGGCTGAAGTGGCGGAGGACCGGGGGTGGACTGGACGGTCCCTCCCGGCCTGCGGTTGGACGACTGCGACAGGGACAAGGGGCCAGACGTGTGAGCCCTCCCGCCACGGCTTCATCTACGGCAATGGGTCGGCATAAGCCGCCCCTTCCGAACCAAGCCAACCAGATCGATAAATACACAGTGGCTATGGGGAAGGGAGAGGGCCTCCGCGATGGGGGACAACAGGGTGACGACGCGGACGGAGGATCGGACCCGTCACTCAGAGACATAATGCAGGCCATCAGAGACATGCGTGGCACAATGGAGCCCAAACTGGACTCGGTCACGGAGGAGGTTAACCTCCTCCGGGCCGACTTTCGGTCTATGTCGGGCAGGGTGGCCGAGACGGAGAGTGGCATTGGAAATTTACAGGGCAGAACGAAGAAGCTGGAGGAGCAGGTCGCAACGCTGGTGAAGGCCCAGGGTGACGTCGTAGCCCGCCTGGAGGATCAGGAAGGCCGGGCGCGACGCAACAACGTCCGCATCGTAGGGGTGCCGGAGGGACTGGAAGGGCCGTCCATGGATTGTTTTGTTGAGGATCTGATACTGCAACACCTTAAGCCCAAGCGTCTCTCAAAATTCTTCTCTGTCGAAAGGGCCCATCGCGCAATGGGGGAGGCCTAAGCCTGGGGCCCCTCCGCGCACCATCATTGCCCGGTTCCTGAACTACCGGGACCGGGATGCCATCCTGCAGGCTTCCACGTACCACCGGGGACCTACGACTGGAGAACGCAGCGATCCGGTTTTCCCGGACTTCACTCTGCAGGTCCAGCGCCAGCGCGGGTCCTTTGAAGGCGTCAAGCGAGCCCTTAGGGACCAGGGGTGCGGTACATGATGCTCTTTCCAGCACGGCTCAAGATCCTGGATGGGGAAAAGGTGTACTTTTTGATTCTCCGACGGAGCGGCGACTGGATGGAGGGATGGCGGACCGTGGGCCGCCAGGGTGCGGCACGGCGCCGGACCTCCAACGACAACTCTCGTGAGGCTGAGAGAGCTGCAGCACCGGCCCGAGGGAGTCAGGAGCGTGAACGTCCGCCACCGGAGGACTGATGGGGACACAAGCCGCACTGAGGGCTCTACATGGGGAGGCGGGCAATGGCGCACGTCTCTTGGGCCCTGATGGGCGGGGGCCACTAGTCAGGCTGCATAAAGATTTTGAACGTCTCCGTGACTGTGAGTGACCGCGCTGGCCGACGTGGATTGCTCGCTCAAAGGGCTCTAGGCATTGGCCCGCTGGGGTTTGGGAGAGGGGGAGGGTGGGGGCTAATTTCTTGTTTAAAGGGGTGGAAATCCGACAGTCAGTTGTGCCAGTTTCTGCGAGTTGTGGGCTTACGTTCCCTCAGTTAGTTGAAATGGGATTATTTGGGCGACAGGCACTCTGCAAGTTTTTAAGGTGGGGGGTTGGGGGCCCACTTAGCAGGGAGGCAGGGAGGGGGACAGACTGGGGGGTGGGATGGGGTTGATGGGAAGTTTCAGTTTAGCTCATGTCAATATATTTATGTTAATGTTGTGGTACTGTGGGGGCGCTGCGCAGTGGCGGGGTGGAAATCCGTTGAGGATGTGGATTCACAGTGGGGATGGGGGATCAGGCTAAGATTAAAATATGGACATGGAATGTCAATGGGATGGGCAACAAGATCAAGAGAACTCTAGTACTGCAGCACCTGAAACGCCACTCTCCAGATGTGGTGCTCCTGCAGGAAACCCACCTCCGGGGTAATAATTGCAGGGCCTTAGATAGATTCGGGTATAAGATGGTAGCCCACTCCGGATTCACGTCCGGCTCGAGGGGGTGGGGATACTGGTCCGTAGGAGTTTGCCAATAACTGTCTTAAATTCCTGGGTGGAAGACGCTGGGTGCTTCGTGGCGGTGGCGGTGAGATGGGAAGGGCGTACGGTGCTCCTGTGCTCCTGTTACATCCCGCCCGGCCTGCATGCTACACTCTACAAGAAACTGGGGACACATTTGGCGAACCTCCCCAACGGCACTCTGATCCTGGGGGCGACACCAACGCGGTAATGGACGTCGAACTAGACCGGTCAGGCGACAGACGAGCCAGTGGAGGGGAGGCGGGCCTGCGGGGCTTCACGGCTGCCATGGGCCTATGCGACATATGGCGAACTCGGTTCCCAGCCCGCAGACTCTACACCTTTTATTCGGCCAGACATGGCTCCTTTTCGAGGTTGGACTATATTTTCACGCGGGGGATCAGCTGGGAGATTTTGTAGACCCGAGTATTATGGCGCGCGGCATATCGGACCACTCTCCGGTGGGTGTTACCCTTCGGGGGACGGTGGTGGACAGGGCCGCATTCCCGCGAATAGATCCGTGGCGGTTAACTGACACGTCGATCACGGATAAGCTTCGGGAAGGCTCTGCGAACTATTTCTCCGACAATCAGGGGTCGGTTACCTCCCAGCTAACGTTGTGGGAGGCATACAAGACGGTCCTGAGGGGACAGGCCCAGGCCTTGATCGGTGCCCAAAAAAGAGGAATCGCTGCAGATTCAGCAGCTGGAGCGCGAAATCGAGTCTCTGGAGCGAGAGGCAAGTGCATCGCCCTCGCCGGAGCGCAATCATGCTTTGGCCCTGAAGCACAGGGAACTTCGCTCGCTAGCGGAGGGTGAGGCACGTGCCTACTCCTTGCCACGCAGCATCGGATATATGATGCAGGTGACAAGAGTATGAAGCTTCTCGCGTGGCTGGAGCGCCGGGACAGGGAACGTTCCTGGGTTACGGAGGTGCGGGATGGTTCCGGGGCCCTGGCCTCCACGAGTGCGGCTATAGCGGAGGCTTTGCGTCCTACTATGAAGGAGTGTATACCCCAGTGTGTACCAGAACCGAGAGAGACTGTGAAGAATTCCTGCAAGACTTTGCGTTGCCTATGCTATCCCAGGAACAAACGGAGTGTCTGGATGCAGACCTCACAAGAGCAGAGCTGGGAGAAGCCCTTAATGCCCTTCAGTCCGGCAAGGCGCAGGGACCCAACGGACTCCCGGTCGAAATCTATAAGAAACAGGCGAGTGTGGTACTGGAGCCCATGCGACGTATGTTCCTTGAGGCACGGGAGGTAGGCGTGCTTCCGCCTGACCAGAGAGAGGCCACAATTGTGGTTATTCATAAAGCCGGGAAACCGGCGGACTGCTGCTCATCCTATCGGCCTATCTCCCTCCTGAACGTGGAGGCGAAGGTCTTGGCCAAGGTCTTGGCGACAAGACTGCTATCTGTACTGCCCGACCTCGTGCATGTAGACCAGTCGGGTTTATGCCCCACAGGAGCACTAGGCACAACCTGCGGAGGCTCTATGGTATTCTGCACATGACTAAAGACGTGGGACATACGCAGACGGCATTGATGGCGCTGGACGCCTCAATGGCCTTTGATAGCATCGAATGGCCATACCTATTTATGGTACTGAATAGACTGGGATTGGGCCCCGTGTTCAGTAGCTGGGTGAGACTCCTGTACACGCAGCCGATGGCAAGGGTGAGGGTCAATGGGGCTACGTCCCGTGCTTTTGCCCTGTATAGGGGCACTAGGCAGGGCTGCCCCCTGTCACCGCTCCTGTTTGCCCTCGCCCTGGAGCCGCTCGCGCATTGGATCAGAAGAGATAGGGCCTTTTGGGGCCTGGCACTCACGGATGAATGGGAGGAGCGTATTTCTCTATACGCTGACGATATTGTCCTGTACATGGCCCGACCCTACCAGTCCATGGCGCGGGCCCTCCACCTTTTCGCCCTTTTCGGTAGCTACTCTGGCTACTCGATTAATTGGACCAAATCGGTGGTTTACCCTCTGTCGGGTCCACCTCCTCGCATACCGCGGGATTGCCCGGCATCGCTGGAGACTGCTGGATTCAGGTATTTGGGAGTGTACGTCACCAGGGACGCGGGGAGTTCTTCGCCCGAAATTTGGAGCCTCAACTGATGAGGCTGGGGGTGGACATTGGACACTGGAGGTCCTTGCCCTTGTCCTTGATGGGCGCGCGGCGCTCTTTAAAATGCTGGCGCTGCCACGACTCTTATATATCCTCCAAAACACACCGTACCTGGTCCCGACGGCGACATTTAAGCGTATCTCCCGGGAGCTGCGGACGTTACTTTGGGACGGCGGCAACCCGAGAATTGCGTTGCAGAAGCTTACGTGGGGGGTGTACGACGGGGGGCTGGCCCTCCCGGACGTGCGACTCTATTATTGGGCAGCTCAGTTGCAGGTGGTCAATGACTGGATCTATACGCCGGCCTCGGAGCCAGCTTACAGAATGGATAGGCACGCGATGGTTGGAGGAACCTGTGAGCCGTATCTCTACTCCCGCGGGCGGAGTCGTAATCTACCCGCGCATACTGGGGTGGTATTCCACTGTTGGAGGGAGGCCAACAAGTTCTTGGGCTGGACGAACACCCTAGCAGGACAGACCCCGCTTTGGACGGGCGATCGGCTAAAGGAGGTGACGGGACTATCCGGCTACAGGGGTGGAAACTGATCGGCATTGAGCATCTCGGGGATGTGTGGAAGGGGGCCCGGTTCCCTTTGCGGCTCTGAAAAAGAGTATCAACTCCATGATTCCCAGCACTACCATTACCTGCGCCTCATACATGCCTTGCGGGCCCACATCCGTGCTGGCACTTCCATCCCGGAATACTCCCTATGGAGGACAGGCTCCTTCTCGACCCCATTCTAACGAAGCCCACGTCAACGATTTACCGAAAACTTATTAATAACATGCCGGACCCCTTGGGACCCCTGCGGGCGAGATGGGAGGGAGACATTGGAGCACTAGATGACGATGACTGGCAAGACGCCCTGCAGAGCCCCGCGAGGTAGCGATCCGGCCACGATTCCGCCTTGTGCAGCTAAAAATACTCCACAGGGTCTACTATCCCCGCACCCACCTGTTCTCCTGGGGTAGGACTCTGTCACCCTTGTGTGTGAGGGGCTGTCAAGGGAGGGCTCCTTTTACCACATTCTATGGGATTGCCCATTCATAATTCCGTTTTGGACCAGGGTGACGCAAACGATGGAGGGGGTAGTGCGGGCCCCGGTCCCACTGGAGCCCAAGTGGCTCTTGCTCATGATCAAAGGTGCCACGGACTGGACACGTCATAATGAGATTTGGTTGGGGCTGGCAGCAGGGGTGGCTAAACGCAATATTGCCAGGTACTGGGGTGCGCAGGCGCCCCCTCGTGGGATCAGTGGCTCTGTGACCTGGATTGGTGCCAGAGGGCGGAGGAAACGGTCTACAGGTCCCGGGGATCTGTGAATAAATGGAGGAAGGTGTGGGGTCCCTGGCAACGGTTTCGAGCTGTACAGGAGGGGATGGGATAGAGGACTGTTGCAATCCCTTCTCGGCATTTCCATGCATGTTAAAAAAAAAAAAAAAATGTGATGAACTGTGATCCCTGTGAATATATTGCGAACTACCGCTGTGTAACCCGCTTGAACATGAGCAATGTTAATAAAAAGAATTAAAAAAAAAAAAAAAAAAAAAAAATATTTTTCTAGGAAATCCAGAACATGCGCTAGACTCCTGTCATGGTTGTCCTTTGTGTCCCCGAAAACTAATACATTATCTTGGAAACATAAAATCCCTTCAGCGTCTTTGAATAAAAGTTCCATAAGGCGCTGAAAAACAGCAGCTGCTGACCAAACCGAAAGGCATTCTTTTGAAACGAAAGGCACCTTCTGGGGTGATGAATGATGTTAAATGTCGTGAATCCTCATGTAAAAGTATCTGGTGATAGGCAGAGGTCATGTCAAGGGTGGAAAACCAATTGGCACCCTGCCCAACGATGACATCTCTGTTATGTTGCGCAAAGGATGACGATCTACCCAGATTTTGGAGTTCAGATCTCTAAGGTCGACACACATTCTCAAACTCCCATTAGGTTTCCTAGCTAGAACAACAGGAGCTAACCATTCAGAGCTTTCAATTGGTTCAATGATATCCTGTTGTTGTAACTTATCTAATTATTTTCGAAGATCTGTTCTGATAGCTAAAAGAACTATCCTCACCTTATGGACTACAGGAATGACACTATCTTTAAGCTGTATTTTATGCTTAAAACCTTCTAGCTTCCCAAGAGTTTCATTAAAAACTTTGGGGAACTCAGTTTCCCATATAGAAGGTTGAATTTCATGAACACCAGTGTAATCCTTTTTCAGCATTACTTGTTCCGGGCTATTAGGGCCTAAAATTATACCTACATTTTGTTGTTCCAGCCATCCCAACAATGATGACCAGTGTTTGGCTACATACACAACAGCAGAGGTAGTATTGTATATAAAATTGTATTGTATATAAAATGTATAGAGCGCACTGCGACCCCACGGGTATCCTGGCGCTTGAGCACATAGGTCAGTTATCTTAGAATATAGGGACAGTTGAAAAAAACACTATATTATACCCTGGGAAAGAGCCAGGTCTTCAATTTCTTTCTGAAAGACAATAGATCATCTATCTGTCTAAGTTCGGTTGGTAATTTGTTCCACGCCGAAGCTGCTGCAACGCAGAAAGCTCTTCCACCAGATCTGACTTTTCTGAAACTAGGCACTCTCACCAGTTTTGCTGAGGAGGAGCGAAGATTGCGTAGAGGAACATACCATTCAAATCTACTTTGTAAGGGCTTGGGCCCAATGCCATGTAGAGCTTTAAAAACTATACACATGGATTTAAATTGCACCCTCTGTACAACTGGGAGCCAGTGGAGCTCATCCAGGGCCTGAGAAAGAGACGACTGGCGAGGTCTCATAAGTGCCAGCTTGGCTGCCATTGACTGAATTCTTGCCTTTGAAGGAAAGTTTCCTATTAAACTCACCTAAGACCTCAATAGGTTTACCACCATATGCTATAGGTTTTTATAAAAGACTTCGTCAAGATCGCATTTAAAAAAAAATTCAAATCTTCTCTACCAATTAATGTGAATGGAGATCCAGAATCTGCCATCATGTTGATTTCCGTGTTACCAACAGCTATGAAACAGTATGGTCTCTTGATGGTACCCATTTCCATGGTCATGACATCGACGTCTACGTGTCACTGTGATTGAGCATCATTAATACATATTATTCGTCACTCGAATCAGATGAATTACAATTAGAGTTTTGTTCACATATAGTACTAACCGTTTTGGGTTTTAATTTAGATTTGGATCTGCATACCTGCACAAAATGCCCCTTCTTTTTACTACCAGAACATATTTTGTCCCGGGCAAGACATGATAAGGAGTTTCCCAAATGGTTAGCATTTCCACACCTATAACAAAATAATTTGCTTTTCTTTTTACTCATCTCTTTCTTTTTGTCACAAAAGCACACGACAGATGACGTACTCTTAGACGTTTCGTCTGTTAGAGACATTTGAGACATAAAAGATGCAGTGCTTTCTATTCCAGCAGCCAATTCAACAGCCTTATGAAGTGTGAGATTAGGTGTGGTTAGCAGGACTTTTTGAACTTTTTTGTTGTTGGTTTGTTCAACTATTTGATCCCTAATCAATTCTTCTTTGAATTCCTTATATTCGCATGAAGGGCTAAAGACCTAAGCACCCCAACATATGTTTCAATTAGATCGCCAGGAAGTTGGTGACACTTGTGAAATTTGTGGCATTCTAGGACAACATTCTTATGTGGTTTAAACCTCTTGTCCAACATTTTCAATGCGGGCATATATTCATCTACCACGTCACCTTCTCCTAAAATGGATTGCTGTGGTAAGTGCGTTAAAATCTTTATACCCTCAGAGCCTAAACAATGACGTAATAATGCATAGTTCTTTTTATAGGTGAAATCTTCACCATTAATAGCAACCATGTATGCTTCAAAACTCTCTTTACATAGTTCCCAGCCTACACTAGCATTAGTTGTACTGGGAGAAAATGATGGTGGTGGTACAATGCTTTGCAGCATTTTTTGGGGGGAAAATTGATTATGGCTAGATAAGCGAAAAGTGTTGTGAGCAATTGATTATGCAAGTGTCACTGACGAGTAATAAACAGCGATACCAATATGCAGATACTTCAGGATGACAAGAAGTGCATGTCACCAAAACATGAACTAAAATGTTATAGATGTAAAGTTTAATAGCGGTGTGTGTGTCACCGGAATAGTAACACACAAAATACCATGTTGCAGCATGTGATTAAATCACTGGTGTGCGTGTCACCGATAAACAACACGTGATGCTGAAACTGTGCCAATTCTGTAACACGCGATTTATTTGCTGGTGAGCATGTCACTGAAAAGCAACAAGCGCTATGAAGGGAAATAAGGAACTCCGTAATGTCAAAATTGTCAGGTTGAAACAAGATCACACAGGAGTTGTTGGTGTTCGTGTCACCAAAAGGCAACACGCGATGCTGACAGAAAGTCAGGCACTCCGAAATGCCAAGGTCAGGCAGAATCTAAGACTACACGAGAGCCAATAGATAAAGACGTGCAGCATGCTGTGAGAAGAACTTCAGCGGCTCCAGCGATGTCAGAAAATGCTTCAACTGACGGCCAGGCACTCCTGGTAGGCGGATTTGCCGCACGCTAAAGTCAGGCAGACGGGGATAGTGACGTGCAGCATGCTGTGTGGAGACACTCCAGCGGCTCAAACAACGTCACGGTATGCCCTGAGTAATGATCACGCGCCATGGCTAGCTGCGCTGTGAGGAAATAAAAACAACAGTACCTCGTTTCCGATGCCTCCACGAATCTGGGGAGAGTCGGATCACCTGCTGAGATCAGGAATCAGGAGCTCCGGTGCTGAAAGTGACTGAAAGGAAGATCCGCAGCAGACAGCTTCTTGCTTCTTGGCAGCTGTCTTCGTAGCAGTGAACGCCGAGTAACAGCGTGGGAAACCCTGCCAGTCGGTCATCGCCAATGTAAAGATGCCTCCAAGTCAAAGTAAGTTCGAAATTATCTTTATTTCAGGAGCATCTTAGTAAACGACTGGCAAGGAAGAAGGCTCACAACAACTGCCTCTCCCAGTTCAAAGGAAAACATTCTCAACCCGCTCTAGAGGAATGAAGAAACATTCTGCATTCCACACATGAAGGAAAACCAGGTCCCAACACACTCCCCACACACAACCCCAGTCCTCAGAGCCCGAGTTTAGTGTGGCCGAAGACTTCAGCCATCTTGAAAAGGCCCAAAGTGGGTTGGGTTATCCCAGGGAACCTTTACTCCATTGGCTAGGGTGTCCCCAGCAGGGCCCCCAGAAGAGCCCCGAGAACCAGACTTGCACTCTCTTGTACCCAGGAAATAGAAATGGACTCCAAGGGTCATAATGCTGGTGGGTGTAATCTCACTGCCTTCTCTGTGAGGAGTGTCGACAGTATTGAGCGAATGAGTGACAGTTGAGAGTTAAGTGCAGGGATCACTTACACTGCCACGCTGTTGTTTGAGCAGACCAGGACTTTTGACTTTGGAGAGTCTGGACACCGGAGAGCCGGGGAGCTGCACTCGGGGAGAGGGGAGCAGAACAAGCAAGTTATAGCCCTGCGAACCTGCAGGTAAGATGAGAGGGAAGAAGGCAAAGATTCCAGCGGCAGCAGTTAAGTGCTTCCTCATCAGTTCAGATTTATCATTACCGAAACAAATTATTAAACCGGTGGAAAATACAGACCATAAAATTCAACACAACACAAACATCTCACCTAGACAGTAACAACCAACATCAGGCACAGTCATCACAGAAACCGCCACATTTACCCCAACCATAGACTTTCTCAAATTTAGCCTCCAGGACACTAACTTTAAGCTGCAACCCAGAAAATCATGTACTGTTGGCTCTCAGTGTACTGCTGCTTGTATGCTCCCTGAAGAAACTGCACTATACACTCATGCTGAGAAGCCAGCCATTAACTCAACAGCTTTGTCCTCTACAGCTCTTTATGAGGGCACCTGCAACAAAAGTGCTCAAAGGGAGGAGGAGGGCACCGTCTAGCCCTATATAAGCTATCAGCACCTGATAAAACTAAGGAAGCTAAACAAAAACTTGAACAGTTCATAAGGGAATCCCTCTGGGCACTCAACAACAAACAAGACAGTGACAGGGAAGCCATTTCCAATATTAAATGTAGGAGAAAACTAGCCCTCTGCAATGTGCATTGCCAAAAGGGATGATCCTGCCAAAACCCCAGAAGAGCAAGCAAACTCTCCCCCAAATTCCAGCCACCCAAACATGAATGTAAGCTAAAGCCAAATAGTCTCTAACAGCCTCCCTGTAACACCACCCAGTGCTGCTCATAATAATACCCTTAATAATGGAACTTCGCCTTCCCACGCAGGCTGTGGCTCTAGCCTCTTCAAAACCACACCCACTGACCCTCTAACTTCACAGTCAGGCGGCGCACTGAATACAATGATGCCAGGCCAGGTAACCCTATTCCAGATCCAAAAACAATAGCAGATTGCCTGGTTTTGTTCTTCAAAACTCTATCCAACTCCTGCACCATCAGGTATCACCATTGGTCAGCTGTATCCAACCTGGGTACACTGAACAGCCAACAGCTGCCGACTTCTTGAACATAAGTGATAACCTCGACCGCCCACCCAAAAAAACAACCTCTACCCTCAATCTCCACTCCTTTCCTCTAGGTAAACATGTTTCTGGTTGCAGGAGCCCCAATTAACCCAGATTCAACTATCTCAGACTCCACAGAGATTGACTTCTATCCAATGTACTAACCCCAATGCGCCCATGCCATCCTTAATCAACAAAATATTCTCAGATTCCTGTGGCGTTTTCCTGAACTAAATTATGTCATGCAGACTTGGCCATATGTGGCATACATATTTCTTCAACCGACAATCCTAAATACCCTTCCATTTTCAATGACCACGAGCTTGTCACGAAATTTCAACATGACACGAGAGGGTTAAGCAATTTAAAAAATTGCCAAGGCCCTGAACACAGATTAACCAACATGCAAGATAACAGGAGCATTGCCACCCAGAAAGACCTTACTCAAAAAGTATCTGTCAACATTGCAATGTTGGCTCTTCATTCAACATCTAGGGGCTATATTCCCTTTACCTAACGGTGCAGGATCTATCAACATTGAGCCTAATCATTCGCTTTCAATTTGTTCTTGGAATATCGCCGGTTTTCAACGCCAGCTGAAACTAGGAGGGACTAGCCTAATAACTTTTTTAAATAATCATCAAATCATCTGACCACTAACCTTTCATCTAATAAATTTTAGAACATCTGAAGTCAAGACAAAAAAACATGATGGGATGAGCACCCAGTGGCTTTTCTACACTAATCGACAACAACCTTAGGGTCCCATGCTCACAAAGTGTCACCTCAGATTAGTTCTTAACGGTTCTAATATGAGCAACTGATGGAATCCGATTCGTAATAATCAATCTATATGTTCCCCCAACCACTCCTAAGGACCGGAAATGCACATTAGTAATTTTTCAAGACATTGTAGCCATTATCGAGACATATTGCAATTCCACCATCGTCTTGAATGTAAATTTTAATGAATACCTATTGGAGCCATGGCACCAGACACAGTTGCAGAGGATTCACCTGATGTAGCCCTCAACATACCAACATCGATAAATCTTAAGATAAACAAAAGAGCTCTAAAAACGCTAAATACATTCTAAAGCTATTATTAGGCGATCATGGATTCAGGGTCCTGAACGCTCAATTCAGCAGCGGGCAACCGGCAAATGTTACTTTTGTGACAAACAATGAAAGCTCAATAACTGACTACATCTTTCTTCACTACAGCAAATTTTCCATCTGCAGCAAGTTTAGAACAGAATGCTGGTCTGGAACAGCCGCTGGTCTGGAACAGTCGCCTTGAATTGAAACTAATGGCATTGGAGCAGTAAGACTTCATTAGCTTGTATTCAAAGACTTTACCTGAGTGGAACGATGGCGACTGGACAGCTGACTGGGAAAGGCTGGTTGACACAATTCTACTCTATGCATCCTTCAATTTACCCTTTTCATCTCACTCATTCATCATCTACCATGACAAAATCTCATTGTCTTTTTCCCAATGCAGACATCATTACAGGAAAGCCGTGAGGCCAGCACTACTTTCCCGTGTTCAATAGAATGCAACGACACCATCAAACAACTCAAATATCAATACAAGGCTTCTACAAATAGGCTTAAAGTCATGCAATAAGATTGGGTCTAGTTAAAACTCAGGGAATCTATGAAGACCAAGAACTCAAAAACCTTCTGACTCTTAATCGAAGCCGGCACAACTTCACATAGAGCAGCTAAAGACTGCTGAATTCCCTACAACTCTTTGAAACTGCATTTTTTTATAACTTGTTTATTTATTTATATTTTGTAGACATGTATTCAACATAGGTATTCCCATAAATCACATGATTTGTCTATCATCCAGTAGTTATGTCACTGCTATTAATACAACCTTGAAAGAGATTATTTCCAACAACAGTGTGCCTCTTTCTACACAGGTACAGGGAGTTGAGTCTAACAGGTGAGGGCGAGGTAGTGGATAGAGAGGTGAATGGAGAGGAGGGGTGACCAGTAAAGTGAGGAGGAGCTGGTGATCCATGGGTCTCGAGTGGGGTGAGAGAAGTCAGCAGCTTGCCCCAATCTTGTATTGGCAAGGTATGGCACCCTAATTGGGTGAGGAATGTGGATGCCATCTCAGGGGTGCAGAAAGGGTAGCCGTTCCCTACCGCATTTGTTGGGTGAGGTAAAGGGCCATGTCACCACAGACTTCGGGGAGGAGTCGGATGAGGCCTCGGTTAGCTGAAGAAGTAATGCTTCCCACCTATGAGCCATCAGGTGGTGTCGCAGCCTCCTCGCAGTGCAGAGTCACTGCCTCAGTTTTTGCCCAGCGGGTAAAGATACTCTGCCAGTGTTCTGGGCTGGGTGGGGCTGAAAGCTTTCAGCGCATCGTGACCCGTTTTTAAGCCAAGATGAGGGCCAGGTCTAGAAACTGAATTTTACGCTTTCCTGTTGTGTGATTTGTTTAATTGTCCAGGGATCACACCTCCCAAGTGGATATGCCCATTATCCCTGTGCAGGAGATTACCGTGTTCCAATAGTGTCGAAGTTGAGGGCACTCCCCAGGAGTGTCGCATCTGGCACAAGTGTCCACTGCCATAGGAAAGGTTCGAGCAAGCCAAAGAGATATGCAAAATGTGGGGCTTTTTTTCAATTGCCGCTGCTAAGTTGTGGAACACCCTGCCCATTCATATTGCTGAAGCAGACTCCCTTAGGTCCCTTAAAAACATTTGAAAACCTGGCTTTTTTCAGTATAGTTCCCTGTCTCTTGGCTGATCTGACCCTGTTGATTAGTCTGTATTGCTATAGCACTTTGGCACCTGAGACTTTTAGTTCGTCATGTCATATCAAAACTTTAGCTGAGCATCACAGGACACCTTACGGGGTATTTCAGGGCCTTTCCCATTCTTGGAAATTGCATTTTAACAAGCTGTATGAAAGCAATATCTTTTTTCTCTCTGAACCAGATAGCTATGTTTCCAACAGCTTCAGTGTCACCCAAAGCAAGATAATTAGTCTCATTACCAGCTCCAAATCATCTTGTGCCCTGTCCCCAAATGGCCTCCCAATCACACTAATCAAACAGAAATTAGGGCCTACAGATCACTTATCTCTCATATGCTGATGACCTGTTGATTTTTTGCTTCCGGCTTTCAGTCTGAACTAAAACAACTGAATCTGTTTAACCTTGCCAATGACCTGATCATCAACACTTCCAAAACAAAAATTTAGCCTTTGGGAAGAAATGGAAGCATTTCATTGGCAGTTTGGCAGACACCGCTTGCGACTGTCAATATCTAGGCATCACAATTGACTCCAAATTGACCTAGACAACTCATATTGACCAAGTAAAAAACAAAGTAACCACAGTCACCAAGGGAATCAAATGGTTCTCTGCCATCTATGGTAGTCGAGCAATTACGCCTTCGCTTTTGGCCTTGAATGCCAAACTTCTCCCACTTACTTTAATACACCTCGATGGGATTTCTGCTATGCAGATCGACATCCTTAACATATTATACTTGCAAAATGTTAGGTTCTTACTTAATTGAAAGCCCTCCACTCCTGAGTGAATTCTTCGCCTTGTAGTGAACTTAAAATTTGTAAGCAGCCTACATTGAGCTTCTCTTCAACTGCATATGCGATTGACAGTCTGCACATGAGGATATACAAAAAAAGTTAATCCTTGAAGAGATATCTACCAATAATTAAGCTTGGGGCTCCTTGACTCTCTGACGCTTTGGTAAACTCCTGGCTGGGCTCAACCCACCTTCTGTAGCCGATTTAACCAACTTGCAGAGAGGGACGCGTAAACATTTAATACAATCTTTTATTTTTCACTTTGATTGCACAATGACCAAAAATACACTTCCAAATACAAACATAGCCATCTAGTTTCAGACACTTTCTGCACAATAAAACAAACTTACCTCGACTCACATCTGGGAGCAACCCAAAAAAAAAATACCTACTGATTTGCCTCCTGGACATTCGCATTGCCGAACAAGTGGGCTGTTGGAAAAAAGTGAAGTGTCCACATGATAGCTGGCCCTCTGTGGCTACAGATCTGGAATTTTGGTACGCATACTATGCATCTATACTAATCTCCTGGACTTGAAGAAAAAATATTTGCATCAATCTTTTATTGAACATAAAATAAGATCAGTCAAAGAAGCTATAAACTGCTACTTCTCACTTCAGAACAACTGCTTCATCATTAGTCTGGTAAAATATCTTGACTAAACCTACCTGAGACATGCCTCTTGATGCAGGCCCTGCTCAACTTTTCTATGAACACCCATATTTGTGATTATGATATTAACTGTTAATCTTCACCGGGGAAAATGCTACAGAAATAGTTCAATATTAATTCCCACTTAATGTTAATAATCTGATTTAATATTGGAATCAGATTTTTGATAACATTAGTGGAAAAGTATCTTTGTAAAATTGTACTTTGTGCTGCCAAAATCAAAAGGGGTTTTAAACCAGTTTGGCTACTCCTCTAACCTCCGAGGCTGGGCGAAGTTAACCACTCTGGCTTAGAAGACAGTGACCTGCCTCTGAGCCGTGGTAGAACAGGGTGTTAACTACTGGCCGTTTAGCAGGTATTAACCATCTGGGAGAGGGGCAGGAACAGTTGGAAGAACAAAGGGCAACCTTAGCCCTACTTTGTTTGACTTGGAGACTATCCCCAGGGCCCGACTAGACACCAGGGATCCACCACAGTGGACGGAACCAGTTTGGGCTATGTCAGGTGAAAGTAGAGCTCATCTAAATAGGAAAGACACTAGGGAGCTGAAGAGAGTCCTTTCTGGTGGCAGAAGGGTTCTGCTATGTTGAATCAGTGGGTCCTATGTAATTTTGTAGTAAGGCAAAGAGCAAGTTCTATAAATAGGTGGACATAGGGTGATTGGGTAGGCAAAATACTCCAGAGACTGGCATCTCACAACCAGCTCCTGAGAACATTCCTGTACCTTTGAAGACTCACCCGAAAAGGAAGAAGAAGAACAAGAAGAAGAACAAGAACAAGAAGTCACTGCTGGGAGAAGGTCTATTCATGAATCTGGATGATAAAATCAGACTTAAGGACTCAAGGACTCATGACTCCTTCTGGCACCTTTCCCGAGTCAACTGTCTGGCGTCATGTTTGCCTGTTCCAGGGACACAAAAAGGAGAAGGACTTCTAGAGGCCCAGGTGACCATAGAAGACAGGACCCTAGAGAAGCCCTTGCTGAAGCGTGGTCTAGTGCATAGAGACCTGCCCTGAGGACCAGTGGGCTGTAGAACTGGGCAGAATGGACTTTTACAACAGTTGTAGAAAAAAGGACTTATTCATTTTATTCCAGTTCCAGAGGACCAGCACAAGGTGCTGAGGCATGCCTGGGAGATCTTACCCAAGGTGGGCAAGAAAACAAAGTTTCTTCCACTCAGAACTTTTTCCATGCTAAAAACTGGCTCATCAAGACTTTACAGCAAAATTATCTGGCCTTGTGGAGCCCTTCCTGGCAACCGCATCAAGCCAACCTTTTTAATTCTTGAACATAACATGCACTTCTCTTGGAATTGCCTGCTGCAGATTGTGCCAAAGATACTCGGGCTGAGAAGAGATTAGTAAGGACTTATTTTGGCCTCATCAGATTGTGTTTATGAAGTCGGTAGGTGTCACTCCCTCCAAAATAAATAAACCCAATTAAAGACAGGGTTGGTAACTATATTGTGTTGAATTGTCACTATTTCTGTAGAATTTGAGGAGGTCCTTGAACTGCTACTATGTACTGTTTGATTCATGTAGAAGATTTCACTTGTTTGATTCATTGGTGCATTGATGTGACTGGTATACATTTTCTTGAATGCTGTTTAATTTACTTTTCTACTAGTCCCTCCTAGCGGTTTGTTGATTTCAAGATTCAATCACAAATACACGGTGCCCCAAATAATGCCCACCCATTTCAGGTAATTTCAGTTCAAGGTTTTTGCTTTCAGATGTTCTTCATTTTATTCACATTTGTGAGTTGTGGACAAGGCTTTTTTTAAGTTCTTAATTTGTCTCAGTACTGCAGTTGACTATTTGGGGTTTTATGGGGGTTAGCATTTGCAAAATTATTTACCTTTGCTTTGCGACGCTTCAGCAGTCTTGTTGTTAGCCTCTTCGCTCCCAGCTTCAGCTAGGCGTCAGTCCACGTATAGCGACATCTTGCTTTTTTCAAACTGAAAACAATAAAACTTTGTTTGGTCTGGCATGAGTCAAGACCCTTAGAATTTTACTAAAATTATGTATATATTATACTTACTTATGGAGACTTACAGCCATCTCTCATCACCCATTGGACTGTTATTGTGTCAATTAAATTTTTCTTCTGCCCACTACAGTAGACAGAATGGGGCAATGTATCAGCCCATTTCAGCCATTGGCTAACATCACTACGAGTGGTGGAATTTTGCTCTCTCACAAGGAGCACATTTGCCAAATTAGTAGTTCCCTTCAGTGCCAGGGCAATGTGCGCTTTTTGAGACCAAAAATATATTTTTGCTTTTACTCCATGTTTTTTTTACATTGATGAGGGCCTGGCAGCATTCCCAACAACATAGTTTTGCAAATGACAATGGCAAAAACAAAACAAGCATTGATAAAGCTAAAAGGCTGGCAGCCAGCATAACACCTATTGACATTGCTAATGCTTGTACACGTAAAGTAGTTACCTCTACACTTCCGTAAACTTTTCAGGATCTGTACATCACTTTGAAGCACTGGGTAGTATGTTTATATGGCAAAGAATTTGTGGATCCCTAGAGGTCAAATGAACAACTCGCAGTTGAGATGAGTTAGGATGTGAGAAGGCCGATATTCTAGCTCCCGAAATTCTCTGCACTACTATGTTTGACAGCAGCACAAGGGTCTGGAATGCCACGTCTTCTTCTCACATGTCGACTGTATACCCTTGGAAGCTTCTGGAAACATGTAAAGATGCATTTTTATCTTGTGTGTTCTTCATTCTGTGCTTATCTAATTACAATGTAGCTGTCCATTGTTTGTAACTGTATACAGGTTGTACAACATTATTATTTTTTATGTTTTCTTGGAAGGCACCCCTTTATCATTTAAAGATAAATACATTTTAGTAGAGGCTTCGGATGGGTAAGTCTTGAGACAGTAAATGTATCAGACATGCTAAGGTTTGTTGAGTGCAGAGCAAAGAGTGACAGAAAGAATGGAACAAGAAAAAGGCAACAGCATAAGCACTGTAGGAGTATTGTGGTAATGAAGCGACCACTACACAGTACCAAGGACATGGAAAATGCATGAGTGAGGTCTTTTTCACAATTTGTAACAAACAATATCAATTTGAGTCTAGCAATCAAACAATCACAGAAATCATTGACTCTGATTCAATTAATCAGGATTTATAAAGCACGGCTAATCACCCGATAGGGTATCCAGGCACTGGCAGGTCCCAGAGGCTTATTCGAACAGCCAGGTCTTGAGGGCCATTCAAAATTCCTGTAGCGAAGTGATGGTCCAGAGGTGCGTGTGGAGGCTGTTCTAGGTTTTTGCTGCCATGTGGGAGAAGAGCATCCTCAACTTCTGCTTCAGTACATGCAGGAAGTATGGGCAAGTGAAGGGGAGGCAAAGCGTTGTCTTCTCGACGGTTGGTGAAAGTTCAGGCGGTGGTTAATGTAGGAAGGTCCTTGTTTGTGTAGAGTCTTGTGTGCGTGGGTCAGCAGCTTGAATTGGTATCTCTTCTGTATGTGGAGCCAGTGGAGTTGCCTGGGGTGGGGTGTGTTGTGGGTTCATCGGAGAAGGCCAAGGATGAGTCTGGCTGCAGCATTCTGTATGGTATGAAGTCTCTGTAGAAGGTGTGCACTGATTGTGCTCTTTGAAAAGAATTGTGTATTTGTCCAAAATGCAACCTGCTCCTTCCTTCTCTTCCCACCCACTGTTCTTGTGGGATGCATGGAGAATTTCTTATTTTTTTTGCTTTTCAAAAACCTTTATTAACATTTCCATAGTAACACAGGACCTAGGTCCATGCAGTACATCGGTAGTGGTGTATCAGAACAAAGCATAATGTATTATGACACAGTCTATAACATACTCTTATATCCTGCAGTAGCTGCCGACCATAAAGACATCTATTATTCCCAACATTATTATCTGTTTGGCTAAGCCAAGCTTGCTGGCTCGTACACAGCGCAGATCCACGTTTGGTTCCCCTGCATGCCGTTGCAACAGTGAGTAGTTTAGTAAGAAATCTGGCCTCAGTGTGCCTGTCAAGTAACTGTCCTCAACTATTCTCACCCTGTTTCCCCCGTCCCCTCTGCTCCATGTGCAAGTGAGTCCGCCCTTTCAATCTCCTGATTCTTAGTCGCTAAATATGTCGTGTACAGTGCCCAAATGTTTTTAGGTCGACTGCGCGGAGGGAGAAGCTCGCTATAGTTTTCAGTCTGTGTACTGCAGTACAGCATATCCCTTACCCAGCTAGCAATAGTAGGGGTCGGTCCCCGTGACCAACAGCACGCAACTGTGCATCTAGCTATCAACAGGCCCATGTCTACCAGTCGTCTGATTGCCTTTGGTAAGTGCTTGGAATACCCCAGTAGCGCCAATGCGGGATCTGGTGCTAGTGCCATGTCTATTAGTCCTGGTCGTCCAGGCTGCCTCCGGCTGCTCCCTCAGGGCTGGGTTGTTCCGAGCTGCGCTTCATTTCTTTAGACCACTCCTTCAGGGCTTTCTGCAACATTTTAGGATCCGTAAAAATCCGTGATCTACCCTGTCTATTTACGCTGAGTCTCGCCGGGTACAACATTGCGTAATCCAAGCTTTGTTCCAGCAGTTGACGTTTAAGCGGCGCAAACTGCCTGCGTGCTTCCTGCATGCAGATTGTAAAGTCTGGGTAAAGCGAAATCGCAGATCCCTCATACTGTAGTGACTGCTTCTCGCGAGCTGCTTTCAGTGCTGCGTCTCTGTCTCTGTAATTCAGCAGCTTCGCTATAATAGGCTGTGGGGGGGGCTATAGGGGCCGGCTTCGGCCCCAACGAGCGGTGCGCCCGTTCATGCATGGAGAATTTCTTAAAGTTTGAGAGCTAATTAGTTAAGTGCACCACCATAAGCATCAGCATTCCAGAGACAAGAGAAGAAACTTGAGACCTTGATTTCACACCCTACAGAGCATTTCTAAAACACAGTCTGTCTATCTAGCGGTGTCTGCTCCAAAAGGCATTATCATCCATGTCCCAAAGTCTCTTCAGACAGTGTGGAGTCAACTCTCAATGACTGGAGGAGACCAGTATGCATGACAGATATACCAGGCATCATATTATTAAAAGTGCCCAGAGGATGAAAGAGGTGTGTATGCCTGCTGTTTGTGCCCACAGGTAACTTTGGTATTTCAGGAGAGAATGCAGATGCTTGTAGTGCTGGCATGATTTCAACTGACCATTTGCAGAACACTTATGAATGTGTCAACCAATATGAGAAAACAGTAGCTAAGCTGCAGCCTCGTATGGCAGACCTCCAGCAGCAACTCTGGGACTTAACAGGAAGAGTACACTTCCTTGAGGGCTGGGCAAAGGATAAGGCTCTCGTTGTGGCAATATATGAATTATGGGCCTCCCGTAGGGCAGTGAAGACCATAATATGGTGGACTATCAGGAGTCATGGCTCAAGAAGCTGGTAGCCTCACAAAATCTCATGCCTTTCTTTTCTTTAGAGAGGGCCCACCTGGTGTCACCCGTCGACCAACAGTGGGAGCCCTTCGAAGGCCAGTTGTGGCAAAGCTTCCATTTCAAAGACTGCAACACTATTCTTAAAATGGTGAGACAATCCGAATCTGACCTACTCCTCAAGGACAATCATTGTATATTCCTCCTCCTGGACCATATGCTTGCGGTCTAGCACCAGTTAGCTTCCTTCTTGGGAGTCCAGCAGAAGCTATGGGAGATGGGCATTAAATACTCTCTTCTGCAAAACTTAAAATCATAATAGATCAGAAAACACACTTCTTCCTGGACTCCCTCCAAGGCCTAGGACTGGGTGGAAGGAAGAGGGTCATCTATACAAGCAGCCGCGCCTCGGTCTGGTCATGCTGCAGGCCAGGCCGTTGCTGCCATTCCTCAAAGAGATAGCCTGGAGGAGCTTTTGCCTCATTGCCAATCTCATCCCAAGAGCAGTTCTGCAGCAGTAGATGTCGGCCCTTGATGCCGCTGCCACCTTCTGAGACCCACCGAGAGATCCTACCAACACCTCCTCAAAATACTCAGACGATGGAGATACCTCATCAGTGGACAACCTTTTGTGACACACAGACAGGCCCTTGACTCCCCCAGAACTGGTGCCAGGGAATCCGAGCCTCTCCTGAGTGTTATCTCCTTGTTATCCGACCATAGCAGAGGTGGGGGAGAGAAGGTTTATAGTCCCTAATTCTGGGAACCAACCCAATACCCTCAGAGGGACATCAGTAGTTGTTTGCCCCTGCCTGAGCCCCATGTTGGCTACCTAGTTGAGGTATCCCCTAGTACCTCCCCTCTAGACAAGATCTGCCGCTGACCCTCCCCTGGGGCTTCCCCCGAACCTCAAAGAGTCCCATCTGGAATCCTACCAAGGCAGTTTCTGCCACCCCAAATGGATCTCTTATCTTTGAGAGCCTTTGCCACGCAAACAGCTGACCCTTTACAGGCAATTGTTCACACGGATTGGACAGTCAGCAGTTGGTCTTCTGCTTGTTGTATTCTCTTTATGCTTTGTTAAGTTTAAGACTTTTTTAGTTGCTGATTCTCAAGGGCTCCCCGCCCACCAATGGATGCAGACACCATCCAAGTGTTACAGAATTCATACTTACCTAAAAAAAAAAGGAGGTGCATACAGCACTGATACGAGAAGTCCATATTGAGCAAGCAGAAGATCAGCTCCAGAAGAGATTTAGAGGCCAGATATACACCACTAATTACTCTGCTTACATTAGGGGAAGGGGATCATCTATACAAGCAGCTGCGCCTCGGGCTGGTCATGCTGCAGGCATGGCTGTTGCTGCCATTCCTCAAAGAGATGGCCTGGAGGAGCTCTTGCCTCATTGGCAATCTCATCTCAAGAGCAGTTCTGCAGCAGTAGATGTCGCCCCCTGATGCCGCTGCCACCTTCTGAGACCCACCGAGAGTTCCTACCAACACCTCCTCAAAATACTCCGACGATGGAGATACCTCATCAGTGGACAACTTTTTGTGACACACAGACAGGCCTTTAACTCCTCCAGAACTGGTGCCAGGGAATCCGAGCCTCTACTGAGTGTTATCTCCTTGTTATCCTCCCATAGCAGAGGTGGCGGAGAGAAGGTTTATAATCCCTAATTCTGGGAACCAACCCAATACCCTCAGAGGGACATCAGTAGTTGTACAGCACTGATACAAGAAGTTCATATTGAGCAAGCAGAAGATCAGCTCCAGAAGAGATTGAGAGGCCAGATATACACCGCTAATTACTCTGCCTACATTAAGGGGACTCCGATCTGGGTTAAGGCCGGAATCATCCTTGGTGTCCTGTCCAAAGTTATAGATCCTGAGGGTAGGTTTGTCCTCCTTGAGGCTCGACTAGATGGCTCCCCTAAATAATCAGTAACGTCTATGCTCCTAACTCAGACCGGCCAAAATTCCTACAGTAGCTGTCATCCCACTTACCTAAATAGGTGAACGGTTGCTGGGGGACCACTCTAACTATGTTATAGATACTCCACTTAATCAATAACACCACTCTCTCACCAGTGTTTTGACTGTAGCGAATGCCTGGAGTCTGCACAAGTTGGACATGGTTGAGAGGCCATACATTGACGGTAAGAGACAGGCAGTTGAGAATCCGACTCTCCAGCCTTCTCTGATTAAATTACGTGAGGCCATATTGGTGGAATGGTTTCTCTGCCTAGACTATGCATTTAATGCTACCCTTACACATTTTGAGGGTGATAAATCTGTCTGCCTCCTGGCATGGCTTTTTAATAAAGAGTTCCAAAAAACACCTTAATTTCATAATTTCACTTTGTGACTTGGATGGAACTTTGCTTTATTCCCAACAAGCCATCCATGAAGCATTTGTAACATTTTACAAGGTCCTGTATGGACTCCCCACACCTAGGAGCCTAACGTGATGATGTATTGGTGCTCTTGGGCCACGATTATCAAAAGTGGCACACAACCAAAGTTTCTGCGCTGCGTTGCATGACAAAGATAGAGAAGGGCAGTGCCATATCTACAGAGATACGGCACTATCCTGCTCTCT
The DNA here is from genome assembly GCA_963921515.1 of Calotriton arnoldi. Taxonomy (NCBI): domain Eukaryota; kingdom Metazoa; phylum Chordata; class Amphibia; order Caudata; family Salamandridae; genus Calotriton; species Calotriton arnoldi. Next base: position 2,864,698 of record CAWUFW010000142.1, read on the forward strand.
GGCACAGAATCAGGCAGCTGAGCATCACGCCATAGTGTAAGGGTGTCTGCATGAGATTTGCATAGGTTTTGTACTGGTTGGGCACCCTTTCAGAGTAACTTTAAATCTTTTCTCACTTTGGATGTGTGCTGTACAGTGCAGCATATATGCGTAGTGGGAAAAGTTAGGAGAAGTAAAAGCATGTCTCCTTTTTAATGCCTGCTTCGAATTGGCGTTATTTGTTGGTGCAAAAGCCTGCCTACTATTGTTAGTAGATAGAGTTTTGCATCAAAAACCAGAGGTGGTGGCATGGGAACGCCCATGTACCACCAATGGAAGCTCCCTTGACACAGAGTAAAGCAAAGCATGTGATGCATACATGAGAAAAATGTTTGTTGATCTGTGCCCCTAAATCCACCCCTCTTCCCACACTGTCCCTGGAAGATCGAGGGGCGATAGACACACCTATCACAGACTCAAATGTTAAAGCAGTGATTATTGAATTAGCTGTATGTAAATCTCCCAGGACTTACGGTCTCCCGGCCGAATTCTTCAAGACCTTTGATTACTCTCTCACTCCGAAACTGGTAAAAATGTATGATGAAGTGATCAAGTGGTCACCTCCCTGCCACACTTTGTGAGGCCTCATGGGTCTTCTTACTAAAACCCTGAAAAGATCTTACTGACCCAGCATCGTATTGCCCAATAGCTATTTTAAAAACGGATGATAAAATCCTTAATAAGATTCTGGCCAACCGTATCCAGTGAGTGCTCCTAATCCTGACACATACTGATCAAAGCACTTCTCTAAGTATCCAATAGCTCTACAGAATCATGGACGCTGCACAGGGGTGATGGCCGAAGCCACTGGCATAGTATTAGATTTTCAGAAGGCGTTTGATAGCCTAAATTGGGTCTATCTATTTTGTGTGCTGTCAAGATTTGTCTTTGGAGTCCATACTATTAGTCTGGTCCATCTACTTTAGATGTCCCTACATACTGTGTCCAGTTTGGGGGTTACTTTCTGAAACATTACCAGTTGGCAGGGACACTAGACTGGGCTGTCCCATCTTCCCCCTTCTATTCATGCTGGGGATGGAGCCTCTAGTGGCCTATGCTAGACAGGGTGAGAAGGAGTGGGGAATCCCCTTGCCAGATAGAACCCACTCAATTTTGCTCTATGCGGACTATGGTCTGTTTTATGCGAAAGATTTGACGGGTGACCATTCTAGTATTGCCCATCTCTTAGTAGACTTTGTAGCAATTTTCGGCCTTAAGGTGAGCTGGAATAAATTATGATTATTCCCATTGGTCCCTGCTACAGCTCCAAGGCATCTATACTTGGGGGAAGGCCCGGTATGATGGTACATCCTTCCAATATCAAGGCACCCTTATATTCCATGCTGAACAAGATCTTCAGAACGGCAACTTGTCTCTAGCAGTATCATCTTTTCAATTTTAGGTTGCCTCCTGGTGGTCCCTACCCCTCTATGTGGTGGGTTGTATTTCTGCCTCAAAGCTGGTGATACTTCCTTTTCTTCATTACCTCTTCACCAATCTCCCAGTACTTTTCCCTCGAACATTCTTTTGAGACCTTAACAAATTACTAGGGGTGGGCATAATGCGTAATTCAGTGCAGCGTAATCACACGGAATTTCTTAAAAATTAAGCACTTGCTAAATTTGCTCTTGGGGTACAATTTTCCCCCAACTTACTACTGACATTTCGCTCTATTTTCTTAGCGGAAAATGCACCCTTGCATCCAAAATGGACGTGAGGATGCATTTTGCAATAAGAAACAGCTAAATGCAACAGAACACTAATAGAGAGATCAAGTGGCTGCTCACGCTCACTTATTGTGCTCTACTGTTAGGATTTTTACCCCTAATTACTCTTAATTACACAAGGAGGAGTAATTGCATAACTATTGGTAATTGCGCATCAAAGAGTAAGGTGGAATTACCAAAATTACTCAAATTACTCCAGCGTAATTGAAATTCCGACTAGGCCTACAAATTACTAGACGATCTCATAAGGCAAAACTCCCACTGCAGACCAGGTGCCTGACCGCCTGGCCAGGGGGGCCTCAGCTCTCCCAACTATATAGCATCCCAAAATGTTTCCGGTCCCCTACCTGACCGGGCTGATACACTGACACTCATGAACCTGGTGGGCCCACCGAGAAACGGCCTCCTCCATATACTGCGGTTGGCACTGAACTACTTAACTTAACTAAAGGGCTATTGGTTACTAAACCCCTCACTCCCCAATAACCCATTCTCTGCCTTCCCAGGTGAAAGGGACACCTAACCAGTCAGAGGATATAATTTTTTTTATTTTTTTTTTAACAACTCTTTTTATTGAAATCAGGGAAAGACAATCAAGAAAAGTAGCATACATTAGTAATACCAACAAAGTCATGATACAGGGGAGACATTAGACTCGTTAAAGACTGAACAGTATAGAATAATCACAGTTTCCAGCGTGATCAGACTCCGCGTGACAGCATCGTCTCTCGCCGGCGGGGGCACGCATATCCCTCCCCAATAATTATTCAATTTTTCCCAGATCTGCGTCCACTTGGTGGGGCACCCCCTAGCTTCATATATGGTCTTTTCTGTGACCATGCACCAATCCATGTCTTTGCCCCAATCAACTAGGCGTGGCGGGTCCCCCTCCCTCCACAATCGCACAATATTCCGCTTAGCCATCATCAGTCCCAAAGTTACCCAAATACGCTCCTTCAATCAATCAATCACAGAATTTGTAGAGCGCACTACTTACCCGCGAGGGTCTCAAGGCGCTGGGGAGAGGGAAGGGGGGGTGCTGCTACTGGTCGAACAGCCAGGTCTTGAGTAGCCTCCTGAAGGTCAGCAGGTCTTGGGTCTGTCATAGGCTTAGTGGAAGGGTGTTCCAGGTCTTGGCGGCGAGGTGTGAGAAGGATCTGCCGCCGGTGGTTGTTCTTCGAATGCGAGGGACGGTGGCGAGGGAGAGGTCGGCGGAGCGGAGCTGGCGGTTGGGGACGTAGAAGAAGAGTCGTCTGTTGAGGTAGGCTGGGCCAGTTTTGTGGAGTGCCTTGTGTGCGTGGATGCGGAGTTTGAAGGTGATCCTCCTGTCGACGGGGAGTCAGTGCAGGTTCCTCAGGTGGGGGGTGATGTGGCTGTGGCGTGGTACGTCGAGGATCAGGCGTGCGGAGGCGTTTTGTATGCGTTGCAGTCGCTTGATGAGCTTGGCCGGGGCTCCCGCGTAGAGGGCGTTCCCATAGTCAAGTCTGCTACTGACGAGGGCCTGGGTGACTGTTCTTCTTGTGTCTGTCGGGATCCACCTGTAGATCTTGCGAAGCATGCGGAGGGTGTTGAAGCAGGAGGAGGAGACTGCGCTGACTTGCTTGGCCATGGAGAGCGTTGAGTCGAGGATGACTCCCAGGTTACATGCGTGGTCGGTGGGTGTCGGGGCTGCTCCCAGCGTCGTTGGCCACCAGGAGTCGTCCCAGGCTGAGGGGTTGGAGCCGAGGATGAGGACCTCCGTCTTGTCCGTGTTCAGCTTTAGTCGGCTGATCTTCATCCAATCGGCGACGGCCTTCATTCCTTCATGGAGATTGGCTTTGGCGGCGAGGGGGTCCTTGGTGAGGGAGAGGATCAGTTGAGTGTCATCGGCGTAGGAGATAATGTTGAGGTCGTGCTGTCTGGCGATGCGTGCGAGCGGGGCCATGTAGATGTTGAACAGTGTTGGGCTGAGGGAAGATCCCTGGGGTACGCCGCAGATGATCTCGGAGGCTTCGGATCGGAAAGGTGGGAGGCGGACTCTCTGGGTTCTGCCGTCGAGGAAAGAGGTGGTCCATTCCAGGGCCTTGTCTCGGATCCCTGCGTCGTGGAGGCGTGCTCGTGAGAGTGCGGTGGCAGACAGTGTCGAAGGCGGCGGAGAGGTCCAGCAGGATGAGGGCTGCGGTCTCACCGTTGTCCAGCAGGGTCCTGATGTCGTCGGTGGCGGCGATGAGGGCAGTCTCAGTGCTGTGGTTGCTGCGGAACCCCAATTGGGATGGGTCCAGGATGCTGTTTTCTTCTAGGTATCGGGTTAGCTGTTTGTTGACGATCTTCTCGATGACCTTGGCTGGGAACGGAAGCAGGGAGATGGGCCGGAAGTTCTTGAGGTCTCTTGGGTCCGCCTTGGGTTTTTGAGTAGGGCGTTGATCTCTGCGTGTTTCCAGCTCTCTGGGAAGGTCGCGGTCTCGAAGGAGAGATTGATAACGTTGCACAGGTGGGGTGCGATGGAGCTGCTGGCTTTGTTGAAGATGTGGTGCGGGAAAGGGTCTGACGGGGAGCCGGAGTGTATTGTGCCCATGGTCTTGATGGTGTCATCGATGTTCACGCTGGCCCAGGCTGGCAAGGGGTCATGGTCAATGGTGTGCGGCGGGTCTGGAGTATCTATCTTGGTGGGGGCTGTCTGGGTGTTGAAGCTGTCGTGGATGTCGGCGATCTTGCGGTGGAAGAAGGTGGCGAGGGAATCGCACAGGGCTTGCGACGACGGGATGTCGTTGGTGTTGGAGCTTGGGTTGGAGAGTTCCTTCACGATGTTGAAGAGCTCCTTGCTGTTGTGTGCGTTGTTGTCGAGGCGGTCTTTGAAGGAGATTCTCTTGGCGGACCTGATGAGGTGGTGGTGGTTACGGATGGCGTCTTTATGGGCTGCGTGGCTGTCCGGTGTCTTATCACTGTGCTCCTTGGAATTTAGGTCTGTCGGGCCCCAGACGTTCAGGAGGGCCAGCTTAATATTACAGTCAATCTTCTGCCCCAACACATCGTCCATGCATCCCACCACTACCGCCCACTATCGCTGGACGGACGACCACTCCCAGAGAGTATGGATAAAGGTGCCTTCTTGCCCACAGTGCCTAGGGCAGCCACCCTCTGTACAATAGCCCATCCGAACCAGCAGTGGCCAAGACAAGTAGGATGTATGCAGGAGCTTTAGCTGTACCAATCGAAGCCTAGAATAAATTGCCACCTCTCGAGGAGAGGCCGTCGCCGCGAGCCATTCTTCGTCGTCAAGCCCCGCTACGTCATGGTCCCATTTTGCCCTCAGCCGGACTAACGGATCTGCAGTGTTGTTAATGAATTTTTTATAGACAAGTGATATGGCCGTTTCCGGCAGGTCTCCATCTAGGACTCTATCCTCAAGAGGGGAGGATTCAGGAATGGACTCTCCTCTGGGCAGTACAGCGAGCAGAGCGTGTCTAATTTGCAAATATCTAAAATATTCAGTTCTCACCAGTTCATATTCTGTCTGCAGCTGGGTGAAGAGAATTATGTTGCCCGCCTTCCACGAGTCCCCCACTCTTGATATACCGATTAGGTCCCAACGATTAAAGCCCTTCGAGTGGATCAGCCTGCCCAGTTGCTCACTGTGCCAGAGTGGTGTGGCCTGCGTGATCTATCCTCCCATCCCAGACTTTTCGTGGCTGCCTTCCACACCTGTACCGCATGTCTAGTGGGTCCAGTCAAGGCTGGCCCAACCAAACGTGAGTATATTGCCCCTTCAAAACTTCCTCCTGGTAGGAGCCACCTGTCAATCTGGAAAGCAGGGTCACCCTGCGGTCTGTACATGCACTGGTTAATTGCTGCGAGGTGGGACGCCCAGTAATATTTCTTAATGTCTGGTAGGCCAATTCCCCCATCAAACCACCCCAGTGTGAGCTTGTGAGTGGCAATCCGGGGTGGTTTTCCCTCCCAAAGCAGGTCCCGTAGAGTGCTGTCAAGTTCCTTAAAATATGTGGAGTCTACATGATGTGGAGTATTCTGCAAGACGTACAAAAATCTAGGGAGGGACATCATTTTGAATAGGGCTGTACGCCCCAGAATTGACAGGGGGAGCGATTTCCAGTGCCGGACGTCGCTCTTAAGACGCAGTAGGGGCGGCTGAAGGTTGCGCTCGTAAAACCAGGACGGGTCCTTAGAGACCCAGATCCCCAAGTATTTAAAGCCATCTATCGCTTCCATTATCTGGAATCCCCGGGGAAGCGAAGGCATCACCCCATGTAGGACATAGAGCACTGACTTGGTCCAATTTATTTTGTAGCCAGCGAATCTGCCAAACACCAGGAAAATGTTCAGTACTCTGTTAAGAGAGGCCGCCGGAGATGCCAGGTATAGTAAAATATCATCCGCGTATAGCGAAATGCGGTCCTCCCAGCCTGTGGTCCACCTGAGGCCCCTGATGAGGGGGTCCCTGCGGACCCACATCGCCAGTGGCTCAAGGGTCAGGGAAAAAAGGAGCGGGGACAGGGGGCAGCCCTACCTGGTACCCCTGCTAAGTGTGAAGGTGCAAGATTTTCTATTGTTAACAACTATTTGGGCCAGCGGTTGCTGATAGAGAAGTCAAACCCATCCAATATATTCCTGGCCCAGACCAAGTTTCTGGAGCACTGCGAACATTTAGGGCCACTCAATGGTATCGAATGCAGCGGCCGCGTCGAGGGACACCACCACTGCGTCCTCCCTAATTGTCGCGACTCGGCCCAACACACCATGGAGTCTGCGCAGATTAAGGGAGGTGTTCCTGGCCGGCATAAATCCCGACTGATCCGGGTGAACTAAGCGTGTGATGACCCTCAGCAAGCGAGAGGCAAGGACCTTTGCCAAGACTTTGGCTTCGCCATTTAGCAATGATATTGGCCTGTAGGAGGAGCACTTATTGTTCGGTTTACCCACTTTGTGGATGACCACAATAGTTGCCAGTCTCTGGTCGGAGGGCAGGAGTCCCGCTGCCTTATTCGCTAGAAACATTGCAGTAAGGTGAGGAGCGATCTCGCGTGAAGTGAGTTTAAACAATTCTATAGGCAAGCCATTAGGGCCCGATGCTTTGCCACTACGCAAGTCATGAATGGCCTTTTCGACCTCAGTGCTAGTGAGTTCTTGGTCGAGATCAGAGCGTTCGTCCTCGGTCAGCACCGGGAACGACATATCTTTCAGGAAGGAGGATGCTTCCTCCTCCGTGTGTGGAGATTGGGACGTGTAAAGGGCCTGGTAGTACTGGCCAAAGGCGTCGGCCACATCCTGCGAGGCAGTGAGTCGGGTCCCGGATTCCGTCTCTAGCTCCACCACCACGCGGTGGGCTTGGTCCCTGCGATCCAGCCAGGCCAGCAATTTGCCAGCCTTGTCGCAAACCTCTTAAATTCGGGTAAGCGTGGCTCTATGCTGTGACTTGGCTGCATCAGAAGCCAAGTCGGTATATTCCTTAATCTTAATGCGCAAGGCCTGCTGTACCTCGTCTGAGTGCTGCGTCCGAAGTCTCTCCTCTAACTGCAATATTTTGCCTTCCAGGCAGGTCATGCCTGCACTCTTCTCCTTCCGTATAGCCGCGATTTGAGCCAGGGCCACCCCCCGAATAACGGCCTTATAGGCCTCCTACAACGTCACAGGCGATTCTACTGATCCCACGTTTTCTTGAAAGTAAAGATCAGAGTCACCCTTAATCTTGTCGCTGATCTGGGGAACCTCGAGATACCAAGGGTTAATCGGGGCCGTCCTGCCCATAGTGGGCTCTCCCACCTCCAGTCGGCACAAGATAGGTGAGTGGTCAGAAATCCCCCTGGCCAAGTGGTGTATCTCTTTAATGCTGTCCATTTGGTGCGCTAACGTCGGGGATATTGTCAATCCGGGACATACTACGGTGTGCCCCTGAATAAAAAGTGTACTGCTGCTCAACAGGATGTAAACTCCTCCAAACATCCACCAGGCCGAGTGCCCCCAGAAAACTGTGGATCCGAGTCCGGGAGGGGGGCAGGACCCTCCGGGCCAGCGGTCAAGGGAATCAGAGACAAAAGAATTAAAATCACCTCGATCAACAATCTGCCCTCCCGCAACCCTAAAAGGAGACTCCCAAGGTCCGCAAATGTCTGAACCTGCAAGCCAGGTGGCACATAGACGGAGATGAGGTTAATGCTGCACCCCTCCCAGGTCCCAGATATCGCTACAAATCTGCCCAGGCTATCCGTCCGGGTATGTTCGATTGTCATGGGGAGCGATTTTTGCAACATTATACCCACTCCTCTGGAACCGGACCCAAATGCGGAATGCGCCACCAATTTAAATCCCCATCTCGACATGGCCTTACAGGCATTACCGAGTAAATGCGTTTCCTGTAACAGAATTACATCGGGGGAGTGCCGCTTTAAAAATTGGAGCACTACGCCCCTCTTAATCTTATCACCCAGGCCGTTCACATTCCAGGACATCAATTTGAGCCCTGGTCTAAGTGTGGTACCAGTCATTGTCTGGGGTGTGAATGTACAGTCGCGAGGGAGACCCCCCATCGGTGCCCCCGGAACACCCTATGCCCGTTATCCGACCCTCCCCGGTATACAGTAATGCCACTATGGTAAGCATACAAGTTGCTATGTCACTCAACGTGTCTGGTATGTCATCCCTATCTATAACAGAACTAAACAGAAATAAACTTCCCCTCCCCCTTCTCCCGGCACAATGATGAGAACTCTTAGTAACCATATAGTTGTGATTCGTGACGGAGAGCCTATGTGCACGGGATTCCACCCCCCCAACATAGAGAACTCAACCCCCCTCCCTGCCTCCCTGCATGGCGGAACCTCCCGCCACCCCAAACTTGCAGAGTGCCTATCGCCCACCCCTAAAACTTGAGGTGCGTGTGGCCAACCGGGCACCCGCTCCGGACTGTTAGACTTGGCATCTTTTGGCGTGTTTCCCCTGAGTTTGTGCTTTCTGACCTTCCGGTTTTGACTCTGTTTGTGCTGGCTTAGTGTTTCTGCGCACTTTTCTCACTGCTGATCAGTGGTAAAGTGCAAGTGCTCCTGTGGTAAAATGTGTTATGGATTGGTGTTTCCATGATTGGATATTTGATTTACTTGTTAGTCCCCAGTAAAGTGCACTGAGACTGCCAGGGTCTGTAAATCAAATGCTACTAGTGGGTCTGCAGCACTGATTGTGCCACCCACGTGAGTAGCCCTGAAAAGGTAACTCAGACCTGCCATTGCAGAGTCTGCGTGCAGTCTGGTACTGCCATGTCGACTTGGCAAGTGCACCCACTTGCCAGGCCACAACCTTCCCTTTTCCTACATGTCAGGCACCCCTAAGGTAGGCCCAAGGTACCCCTGTGGGCAGGGTGCAGTGTATGTGAAAGGTAGGACATGCCCTGGTGTGTGTGGCATGTCCTGATAGTGAATTACTGCCAATTTCGTTTTCACTATTGCAAGGCTACATGTTCCCCATAGGACAGAATGGGAAGTTTGTTTATAACATCTTATAAACATAACTGGCCCTGGGAACTAGGTAAGAAAACAAAGTTTAGTATGCCTGAACTCAGAATCTAAAGATGCATCTTTTAGTGAAGGTGATTTTTACATTCTGTGTTTGAAAATACCACTTTTAGAAAGTAGGTATTTTCTTGCTCAGTCATCCTGTGTGCCTCTGTTGGAATGTGGATTGCCTGTCTGGGTTTTGGATGACAGAAGGCTGGGGAGCAGGAGTGGCTCCAGATAGTCCAGGTGAGTCAGGAAAGGGCTGAATAGACCTGGGCTGCAACTGGGGAAGGGGGAGGAGATTTCCTTGCACCTCAAAGGGCCTGGTCTGCCTCTGACAATGCCGTCTCCACCTCCTGCTAGGAAGTCACACCAGAGAAGGCAGAACTGGTTCCGGCTGGGCACATACACTCTCTGCCTAAAGGATCAAAGGATTTTGGGATATAAATATTGGGGCCCAGACCCCTGAACTTTAGAACTCTTTTGGATCAAGAAGACTGCCAAGAAGAAGAGCTGGAGAAGCTGTGAGGAGGAACTACCACTTTGCTGTGTGCTTTGCTGTGTTGGAATGCAGTGGCTGTTTCTGTCTTGGGCGGTGAAAGGACTGGACTGAATTTTCTGCAATCTACTTTTGTGAGTTTCTCCAAGGGCTTGAGGTAGAGCTTGCCCCCTGTTCAAGAAGTCTCAGGCACAACAAAGACTTCAAGCTCTTCTGTCCTCAGCACTGGGGACTGTGTGTTTTGTGCTGCAACAGAAGAAAAGCAACTCGACGACGTCGACGACGACGCTGCCGACTCCATGTCCCGAAGGCACCGCAGAGGACACCACCGCAGCGCTGCACCGCGACCCTGGTCACACCAACGACGCCTGCTGACGCCGCCACCGAGCCGCTGCTCGCACCGCGACCTGTGGGCACCGCACTCCGCACCGCTTCGCTTCATGATGACGCCATGGCACCGCAGAGGGCACCGCCGCAATGCTGCACCGCGACCCTGGTCTCACCAACGCCGCCTGCTGATGCCGCCACCGAGCCGCTGCTCGCACCACGACATGTGGGCACCGCACTCCGCACCGCCTCGCTTCACGACGACGCCTTGGAATCCCCGCCGCCGCCGCTCCACGCCAAAATCTATGCCGCTGCTTGCACTGTGGTTCGAGGGCACCGCTCGTAAAGTTACACGATGCACCGCCCTCATCCCGCACTGCAGCCTTGGCCTACCGACGCCGGCGCCATTGACTCCAGTTCGTCAGCCAACGACAGCGCTTCAGCAACGACGATGCCGCTGCTTGCACCGTGAACTGCCAGCACTGTGACGAGCACCGCCTTCATCTCGCACCGCGACCCTGGTCTCACCGACGACACCATCCGACGCCGCCACCGGGCTGCTGCTCGCACCGCGACCTGAGGGCACCGCACGCCGCACTGCTGCACTTCGCACCGCAGCATCCGGCGCCTGCCGACGCCAGCGCTCCTGACTTCAACAGAGAGGAGATCAATCTGCAATGCATGTGACTTCGAGGGCCCCGACGACCCCTGCACCGACCTCCGGAACCGACGCCTGCGGACGCCGTGCTTTCGGAAGCTCAACTAGAGGTCGCCAACGCCCTGCATTTCTAAAAGGTACTGTTTGCGGGTCTTCCCGACACCGTAGCTTACCCGTGACGCCGCAGTCAGCCAGAACTGTTTGGATTTGTTTGCTCACGACGCCGTGATAGCCCCGGACGGAGCTATCGACATCAAGGAACTGTTTTTAAAGCATATTTTGATAACTGAAGATTTTTAAGTACTGTAATGTGGATTATTATAGTTTTTGGTCTTGTCTTAAGTTTATAAAAATATTTGATATTTTTCTAAACTGGTGTGGTGTCCTTTTGTAGTGCTTACACTGTATTACTGTGGGTTATGTGCAAATGCTTTACACACGGCCTCTAAGATAAGCCTGACTGCTCGTGCCAAGCTACCAAGGGGGTGAGCAGGGGTTATTTTAGGAGTGTAACTCCCTTACCCTGACTAGGAAGAAGGGTCCCTATTTGGACAAAGGTGCAAGCCCTTGCCAACTAGAGACCCCCATTTCTAACATTGGGTGTCAACGGTGAGGATAGGACTTGCGTTTGCACTTGACTTACAGTGATTGGTGTGCACTACTACCATATCGCAGACCATTACGTGCCACATACTGGTTCTTTTTCTTTTTGGCCTATTTTTGATCTTGCCAGTTTGAACTTGCTACTTCATCATGCCGGAATCAAGAGCATCATCCGTTGCATCCCTAGAAATTGCCTTTGAGGAGGATAGGTTGGAAGCCTACAATGTTAGGGAATTGAAATCAATTTGCAAAAACCTAAAAGTCCAAGTCAGAGGCCTCACTAGGAAGGACGAGCTACAAAAGGCGCTGAGGGCCTGGGTAGTAGCCAGACATGCCAGCGAGCAGTCTGGTGATCTCACTGGAGAGGCGGAGGAGACTATTCCTAGGGTGGATGTGCTTTTAGGAGGGGGGGAACCCTCCAGGCCAGGCAGCAGTGGCCTGTCCGCAGAAGAGCTGGAGGACAGGCGGGAAGCAAGGAGAGTGGCAGTAGAACTGGAGAAGCTTAAGTTAGCCATGGAAGTGAAAAGGATGATGTTAGATCACAAGATCAGGATAAAGGGGCTGGATCAGAGAAGTAGAGCCAGCTCAGATGGTGGCAGCAACTCGTCAAGACAGGCAGACAGAATTGTGCACATCCCTAAAAATATAGGCAAAGAATTCAAGAAGGGGGATGACATACAAAGGTGGTTTCAGGGGTACGAGGCAGCAATTCACATGCATGGGGTCCCCGAGGAGAATTGCGGAGCAGGATTGTGGCCTCTCTTCCCAGAAGAAGCAAGGGATACTTTAATAGCTTTGGGTAAGGGGTATCACCTCACCTATCCAGACATGAAGGACGCCCTTCTCACTAAGTATGGTCTTACTCCTGAAAAGTACAGGGATCAGTTCAGGTCCAGTAAGAAGTCTGATGCCAACACTTGGTTGGAATGTGTGGATGTGTTTTGCCGGTCACTGGATGGCTGGGTGAAGGGCAGTAATGTGACAGATTTTCAGGGGCTCTACAATTTGATTGCATGGGAGCACTTGTCTAGTCTATGTTTTGCAGATCTGCGCCAGCACCTAGTTGATAGTAAGCTGACTGACCCCAGGAAGCTTGCTTTGGAGGCGGACCGCTGGGTGAGTACCAGGGTCCACAAGAAAGTGTTTGGGGGAGACTCAGCCAAAGGTGGGCAGGGTCCCCAGCAGAAAAGTGGGGGGGACAAGGGTACAGGAGTTCTCTAAAGGGCCCCAAATTAACACCCAGGATAAAGGTTCCCATCCCCCTGGAGATAAGACGCCAGGGGTCTCATCAGGAAAGCTTGCTGAGACCGGCCCCCGCAGTTGTTTTGCATGTGACCAGGTGGGCCACATGAAGGGGGACCCCAAGTGTCCAAAGTGGGCTCAGCCACCCACTGGTGGGCAGTCCAAGGTGTTGGCTAGTGTAGCGCTTGGCGAGGAGGAGTACCCACAGGAGGATGGGGATCCTGCAGAAATGACCCTCGTCTCACTAGGGGACAGTGAGATGGTCCCAGGACACCAGGTGCCCCCTAACACAAAGAAATACAGCACCTGGGTGACCATCATTGGGAAAAGGGTAGAGGCTCTCAGAGATACTGGAGCCAGTGTGACCTCAGTCCGGTGTCACCTGGTCTCTGAGAAGCAGGTAGTCCCAGGGGCATTCCACCAAGTAATTGCTGTAGACAATTCAGAGCGCCAGTGTCTGGTGGCGCAGGTTCCCTTCGAGTGGGGGGGGGGCGTCTCAGGTCCTTTGAGGGTGGTTGTGAGCCCTTCCATGCCTGTAGATTGTCTGCTAGGTAACGACCTGGAGCAGTCCTTATGGAAGGATGTTGAGCTCAGGTCTCACTTGGAGATGCTTGGGTTGCCAGAGTGGGCATGCGTGTCCACTCGGTCAATGGCGGCCAGAAAGGGTGATCAAGAGGACTTGGAGCCTGAAACAGTGGCCCAAGTCCCTGCCAAGAGAAAGGGCAAGGGGCACGGGAAACCGGACCCTTAAGTTCCCACGGACCGGGAGGAGGCGGACCTTGAGGGGGACGCCCGGTGCCTACAGGGGAGCAGGTAGCTGAACTGGGGGACATCTCTGAGCTGACCCATTGGCAGCAAGAAGGGGGTCCCACCAGGGAGGAATTCTGCAAGGAGCAGAAAGAGTGCCCTTCTCTGGAGGGTCTGCGGCGGCAGGCTGCAGACCAGGCAGCAGGTGATCAGTCCTGATCACATTGGATCTACTGGAAGAATGGTCTCCTGTACAGTGAGCCTAAGGTCGCTGAGCCTGGGTCAGCCCGTGTGCTGGTGGTACCCCAGTGCTTCAGGACCTTCCTACTGGGTCTGGCTCACGACGTGCCTTTGGCAGGACATTTGGGGCAGGACAAGACCTTTGACAGGCTTGTCACCCACTTCTTCTGGCCCCAAATGCGAAGGCAGTCAGATGGACATTGCAGGTCTTGCCAAACTTGCCAGGCAAGTGGTAAGAGTGGGAGGAAGGTCAAAGCTCCTCTCCAACCTTTTCCAGTTGTTGGAACCCCCTTTGAAAGGGTAGGGATGGACATTGTGGGGCCACTGGATCCCAAGACAGCCATGGGCAACAGGTACATACTGGTCTTGGTGGACCATGCCACCCGGTACCCGGAGGCAATCCCTCTCAGAACAACGATGGCGCCAGTGGTGGGCCGGGCGTTAATGGGGTTCTTTTCCCGCGTGGGGTTCCCCAGAGAGGTGGTTTCTGACAGAGGGACCAATTTCATATCCAAGTATATGACATCCCTGTGGAAGGAGTGTGGGGTAACCTACAAGTTCACCACCCCTTACCACCCACAAGGTAACGGTCTGGTGGAGAGATTCAACCAGACCTTGAAGGGCATGATTAAGGGTCTAACAAAACCCATGAGGTGTAAGTGGGATGTCCTCTTGCCATGCCTTCTCTTTGCGTACAGGGAGGTGCCACAGAAGTCTCTGGGGTTCAGTCCCTTTGAGCTTCTGTATGGTCACCCTGTGAGAGGACCTCTGAGTTTGGTCAAGGAAGGCTGGGAGGCAGCTCCCAGGAAAACTCCCCAGGATGTGTTTAGTTACATGTTGGTCTTCAGAAACCAAACTGCCCGCTTCAGGAAACTCGCTCAGGCGAACCTGGAAGCAAGCCAGGAAGAAATGAAGAAGTGGTATGACCAGAATGCCACTCTGGTCGAATTTCAACCTGGGCAGAAAGTGTGGGTCATGGCCCCAGTGGAACCTTGTGCCTTGCAGGACAAGTGGACTGGGCCATTTGAGGTGGTGGAGCGCAAAAGTGATGTCACCTACCTGGTGGATTTGCAGGCTCCAAGGAACCCTTTGAGGGTCCTCTACGTGAACCGCCTCAAGCCCCACTTCGAGAGGTCCGAAGTGCGCATGCATGCAACCTGGGAGTCATCCTCGACTCAACGCTCTCCATGGCCAAGCAAGTCAACGCAGTCTCCTCCTCCTGCTTCAACACCCTCCGCATGCTTCGCAAGATCTACAGCTGGATCCCGACAGATACAAGAAGAACAGTCACCCAGGCCCTCGTCAGTAGCAGACTTGACTATGGGAACGCCCTCTACGCGGGAGCCCCGGCCAAGCTCATCAAGCGACTGCAACGCATACAAAACGCCTCCGCACGCCTGATCCTCGATGTACCACGCCACAGCCACATCACCCCCACCTGAGGAACCTGCACTGGCTCCCCGTCGACAGGAGAATCTCCTTCAAACTCCTCATCCACGCACACAAGGCACTCCACAAGACTGGCCCAGCCTACCTCAACAGACGACTCTTCTTCTACGTCCCCAACCGCCAGCTCCGCTCCGCCGACCTCTCCTCGCCACCGTCCCTCGCATTCGAAGAACAACCACCGGCGGCAGATCCTTCTCCCACCTCGCCGCCAAGACCTGGAACACCCTTCCACTAAGCCTACGACAGACCCAAGACCTGCTGACCTTCAGGAGGCTACTCAAGACCTAGTTGTTCGACCAGTAGCAGCACCCCCCCTTTTTTCTCCCCAGCGCCTTGAGACCCTCGCGGGTAAGTAGTGCGCTCTACAAATTCTGTGATTGATTGATTGATTGATTGATGCTCTTGGTGACAGATGATGGAACGGAAGAGGAAAGTGAACCTCTCCCTGACCTCCTGTCTACCAAGGAGCACAATGGGTCAGTGGAAGGTGTGATCCTCTCCCCTACACTGAGCCCAGAACAGCAGAGCGATTGTCACCAATTGTTGGGACAGTTTGCCCCCCTGTTCTCCCTGACCCCAGGTGTTACTCACTGGTGTCCCCATGACGTGGACACCGGTGACAGCCCTCCTGTGAAACACCAGATTTACAGGTTGACTGACCGGGTCAAGGCCAGCATTAAAGAGGAGGTCTCTAAGATGTTGGCGTTAGGGGTGATCGAGCCTTCCAACAGTCCTTGGGCCAGCCCAGTGGTCTTGGCCCCAAAGGCTGCTGCACCCGGTGCCACTCCAGAACTGGGGTTTTGTGTGGACTACCGTGGGCTCAATGCCGTCACCAGGACTGACGCACACCCCATCCCCAGAGCTGATGAGCTCATTGATCGGTTGGGAGCTGCCAAGTTCCTCAGCACGTTTGACTTAACGTCTGGGTACTGGCAGATTGCCTTAACCGATGGGGCCAAGGAGAGGTCAGCATTTTCAACCCCAGAAGGACATTACCAGTTCCGGGTGATGCCCTTTGGGTTGAAGAATGCCCCTGCCACCTTCCAGAGGTTGGTCAACTAGGTGTTGGCAGGGCTGGAGGATTTCAGTGCCGCCTACCTGGATGACATTGCAGTGTTCAGTTCCAGCTGGGAAGAACACTTGCAGCACCTCGGTGAAGTGTTGAAGGCGCTGCAGAGAGCAGGCCTCACGATCAAAGCCAGTAAATGCCAGATCGGGCAGGGTTCGGTGGTGTACTTGGGACACCAGGTAGGAAGCGGCCAGGTGGCGCCCCTACAGCCCAAGATTGACACCATTCTGGCTTGGGAGCTCCCCAAGACCCAGACAGAGGTGAGGGCCTTCTTAGGACTCACCGGGTACTACAGGAGGTTTGTTAAGGGGTATGGCACCCGACTTCTCCAAGGAATTCGTCGTGCAGACTGACGCTTCAGAGCATGGAGTGGGAGCGGTGCTCTCACAACTGAACGAAGAGGGCCTAGACCAGCCTGTAGTCTTCCTTAGCCGGAGACTACTCCCCAGGGAACAGAGGTGGAGTGCCATAGAAAGGGAAGCTTTTGCTGTGGTCTGGGCGCTGAAGAAGCTGAGGCCCTACCTGTTTGGGACCCACTTCCGGGTACAGACAAACCACAGGCCCCTCAGATGGTTGATGCAAATGAGGGGTGAGAATTCAAAACTGCTGAGGTGGTCCATCTCCCTACAGGGAATGGACTTTTCGGCGGAACACCGCCCTGGCACAGAACACGCCAATGCAGATGGTCTGTCCAGGTTCTTCCGCCTTAGTGAAGAGAACTCCCTGGAGGTTGGGTAGTTCTCCCTACTTTCAGCTGGAGGGGACATGTGTTAGACTTGGCATATTTTGGCGTGTTTCCCCTGAGTTTTTGCTTTCTGACCTCCCGGTTTTGACTCTGTTTGTGCTGGCTTAGTGTTTCTGCACACTTTTCTCACTGCTGATCAGTGGTAAAGTGCAAGTGCTCCTGTGGTAAAATGTGTTATGGATTGGTGTTTCCATGATTGGATATTTGATTTACTTGTTAGTCCCCAGTAAAGTGCACTGAGTGTGCCAGGACCTGTAAATCAAATGCTACTAGTGGGCCTGCAGCACTGATTGTGCCACCCACGTGAGTAGCCCTGAAAAGGTAACTCAGACCTGCCATTGCAGAGTCTGCGCGCAGTCTGGTACTGCCATGTCGACTTGGCAAGTGCACCCACTTGTCAGGCCCCAACGTTCCCTTTTCTTACATGTCAGGCTCCCCTAAGGTAGGCCCAAGGTACCCCTGTGGGCAGGGTGCAGTGTATGTGAAAGGTAGGACATGCCCTGGTGTGTGTGGCATGTCCTGATAGTGAATTACTGCCAATTTAGTTTTTCACTATTGCAAGGCTACCTGTTCCCCATAGGACAGAATGGGAAGTTTGTTTATAACATCTTACAAACATAACTGGCACTGGGAACTAGGTAAGAAAATAAAGTTTAGTATGCCTGAATCTAAAGATGCATCTTTTAGTAAAGGTGATTTTTACATTCTGTGTTTGAAAATACCACTTTTAGAAAGTAGGTATTTTCTTGCTCAGTCATCCTGTGTGCCTCTGTTGTAATGTGGATTGCCTGTCTGGGTTTTGGATGACAGAAGGCTGGGGAGCAGGAGTGGCTCCAGATAGTCTAGTGAGTCAGGAAAGGGCTGAATAGACCTGGGCTGCAACTGGGGAAGGGGGAGGAGATTTCCTTGCACCTCAAAGGGCCTGGTCTGCCTCTGACAATGCGGTCTCCACCTCCTCCCAGTGAGTCACACCAGAGAAGGCAGAACTGGTTCTGGCTGGGCACAGACACACTCTGCCTAAAGGATCAAAGGATTTTGGGATATAAATATTGGGGCCCAGACCCCTGAACTTTAGAACTCTTTTGGATCAAGAAGACTGCCAAGAAGAAGAGCTGGAGAAGCTGTGAGGAGGAACTACCACTTTGCTGTGTGCTTTGCTGTGTTGGCCTGCAGTGGCTGTTTCTGTCTTGGGAAGTGAAAGGACTGGACTGAACTTTCTGCAATCTACTTTTGTGAGTTTCTCCAAGGGCTTGAGGTAGAGCTTGCCCCCTGTTCAAGAAGTCTCAGGCACAACAAAGACTTCAAGCTCTTCTGCCCTCAGCACTGGGGACTGTGTGTTTTGTGCTGCAACAGAAGAAAAGCAACTCGACGACGACGACGCTGCCGACTCCGTGTCCCGAAGGCACGGCAGAGGGCACCGCCGCAATGCCGCAACGCGACCCTGGTCTCACCGACGACGCCTGCTGAAGCCGCCACTGAGCCGCTGCTCGCACCGCGACCGGTGGGCACCGCACTCCGCACCGCTTCGCTACGACGCCTTGGCACCGCAGAGGGCACCGCCGCAACACCGCAACGCCGCACCGCGACCCTGGTCTCACCGATGATGCCTGCTGACGCTGCCACTGAGCCGATGCTCGCACCGCGACCTGTGGGCACCGCACTCCGCACCGCCTCGCTTCACGACGACGCCTTGGTATCCCCGACGCCGCCGCTCCACACCGAAATCTACGCCGCTGCTTGCACCGTGGTTCGAGGGCACCGCTCGTAAAGTTACACGACGCACCGCCCTCATCCCGCACCGCAGCCTTGGCCTACCGACGCTGGCGCCTTCGACTCCAGTTCGTCAGCCGACGACAGCGCTTCAGCAACGACGATGATGCTGCTTGCACCGTGACCTGCCAGCACCGTGACGAGCACCGCCTTCATCTCGCACCGCGACCCTGGTCTCACCGACGACGCCATCCAACGCTGCCACCGAGCCGCTGCTCGCACCGCGACCTGAGGGCACCGCACGTCGCACCGCTGCACTTCGCAACACAGCACCCGGCGCCTGCCGACGCTAGCGCTCCTGACTTCAACAGAGAGGAGATCGATCTGCAACGCGTGTGACTTCGAGGGCCCCGACGACCCCTGCACCGACCTCTGGAACCGACGCCTACGGACACCGTGCTTTCGGAAGCTCAACTAGAGGTCGCCGACACCCTGCATTTCTAAAAGGTACTGTTTGCGAGTCTTCCCAACACCGTAGCTGGCCCGCGACGTCGCGGTCAGCCAGAACTGTTTGGATTTGTTTGCTCACGACGCATTGATAGCCCCGGACGGAGCTATCGACATCAAGGAACTGTTTTTAAAGCATATTTTGATAGCTGAAGATTTTTAAGTACTGTATTGTGGGTTTTTATCGTTTTTGGTCTTGTCTTAAGTATATAAAAATATTGGATATTTTTCTAAACTGGTGTGGTGTCCTTTTGTAGTGCTTACACTGTATTACTGTGGGTTATGTGCAAATGCTTTACACACGGCCTCTAAGATAAGCCTGACTGCTCGTGCCAAGCTACCATGGGGGTGAGCAGGGGTTATTTTAGGAGTGTAACTCCCTTACCCTGACTAGGAAGAAGGGTCCCTATTTGGACAAAGGTGCAAGCCCTTGCCAACTAGAGACCCCATTTCTAACACGGACAATAAAGGCAAACGGTGAATCAGCAAAACAAAATACCCACAGTCACTGTGTTATAAGACAGATGGACGTCTCTCCAACGTGGAACATTCACTAGGAAACGGCCATGGTGCGGGTCTGCCAACCAAAATGAACGAACCACTGCCCAGTCCGATAGACAAAATAAATTCGGGACCATCACTTGCACAACAGTACATACAGACCAGTACTTAGTCGCCTCTCGCTGATTCTTCACGTCCGCCCGACTGGGAGCTTCTGTCCGGATCACTCTGGGCCTTCTCTCGACCATTCCGCTGCGTTCGATTACCTTTGCGCCCCACCGGGCACCAGCCGTCCAACCAGTCCCATGCTTCTTCAGGGGTGGCTAAGAACCAAGCCTTTCCCTCCGACTCCACCCTCAATTTGGCTGGAAAAAGCATGGCATACTTGACGTTTTTGCCACGTAGCGCCCGTTTTACTTCTAAGAAACTGCGCCGTTGCACCCTGAGGGTGAAATCCGGGAAGAAAGTCACTTTGCTGTTTTGGTATTCGAATGGGGGCGCTACACGAGCTGCCTGCAGGATAATGTCTCTATCCCTATAGTTGAAAATTCTGGCAACTATAGGTCTCGGGGGGGCTACAGGTTTAGGTCTGCCCCCGGGCACCATGTGCGCTCTTTCGACTGAGAAAATGTTGGACAGTCTCGTTGGTTTTAGGTAGGTAGTGATTAGGTCCTCCACAACCAGGTCCACTGACGACTCTTCTGCTTTCTCCGGGATCCCCAGTATGCGGACGTTGTTGTGCCTGGAGCGCCCCTCATACTCGTCCAGTTGCGCCTCCAGTCTCACAGTCAGGGTCTGGAGTTCGTCCACCCTCCGCTGCAGGGCGGTAGTATCGGTGACCAGGGAGCACGCAGTAGATTCCACGTCCTTTAGTCTAGTGTTCATGGATTGCATATCAGCTCTGATGAGCGAGACTTCTGAAGACACGGAGTCAATCCTTGACTCCAACGACGTCCGGACCGTCTTTATGGCTGTGAGGATATCCTGTAGCGTCGGTTCTTTTGCCCCCTCCTCTGTCTGCTGCTTCTCCGACGGGGCCTCGCCACCATTATTGGCTGGGCCAGGGCCCTTGTCCCAGGCGAATTTGTCCAATTTGGCCTGCACTGCGGCCTTAGAGTTGCGGCCTCCAGCCATGGTCAGAATTCACCAGGCTAAGTGTGAGCAGTGGGAAAGGGCAGAACGGCAGGTCCTGCCCGGCGCGCAGTACAGCACTGTTGGCCGGAGCCCACTCTGTAGGGCTGTATGTGGGTTAGGTAAGTCTTTTATGGTTGTGCCAGTGTCAAAACCAAAGGAACCGTGCAAAGGATGTGTGGAGTCAAGTCTTTCAGCGGGGGAAACTGTCTCGCCGTCCCCGGTGCGCGTTCCAGCCGTGGGATGCGGCAACCCAGTGGCGCTACCCACCGCACTTTGCCGCTCGCCGAACCAGCGAGCCGATCCGCCCCCACCGCGCCAACTGGACAACGCTGACCACTACTGGTAATTGTGGCCAGCCAGGAATGGCTAGGGAATCAAACAGAAGAGACTCCACACTGCGTGTGCTGCCACAGCGCTCTCTCAACCAGACCTCGACGGTGAAGGAGAACCTCCGATACACCGCAGCGCGGCGCTACAATATGTGCCGGGCCGCTGGGAAGGGCCAGGATCGCTAAGGCCGCCTCTCTCACTGCACCAGGATGGCCTCCACTGCGGCCCCAATGCGTGCCTCACGTCCGCCTCGGCGGGAACACCCGGGGGCACAAGCTACGTCCCAAAGCAATGTCCACGGGGCCAGGGGAGAATACTGGGCCCAGTGCTGGAAATGCATTCCCCGCTCCCACCGGCCGACAAGGCTCAGCAGATACTGCCTCGTTCCTCACCTCCGGTATTCGAAGCCGATCAGCCTCTGGGCCACACGCTATCTTCAGACCCCCTCCGGCGATGTTACTGCTCCTTCAGGGTCCTCTAGGAGCCTGCAGACGGCCCGCTCCCGCTCCTCAGCTCGTGGGGCGGGTGCAGGCTCAGCAATACACGCAGGAGTTCTTCGCAGGGGAGAAGAGACACGAATGGCGGCCGGGGCCCACGCGCCCCTCCTCCACCGCCGGTGCCGCCACCCCGGGTCGACCACATCTTCGAGTCAATCTCGGCGACGGCTGGATGGAATCGGCCGTGCCGCGGCTAAACGACTCACACTGGATTCCGGTGCAAGAAAATGTCACTCTTGCCTCTGCACCGCCAGATTTTCATTCGGATTTTTGCCGGAAACGGGTGCGCTCGCACAGAGAGCGGCCATGTTGACGGCGGTTGACCACGCCCCCCCAGAGGATATAATTCTTGAATCTGCCTGGACTCACTACCCTCGGTGACCTCTTTCAGGATGGTCATCTACTTCTGTTCTCTGCCCTAATGGAACAGTGTGACCTCCATGAAGTCCAATTCCTCCTGTACAGTTTCCTGCAGTGAATTCTACGTAACACATGGGTGGTTCGGGATTCGGCGCCAACCACTCCCCAGCATGTCCATACCTTGCACATGCTGGGCTACGGCCATAGACTCATTAGTTAGTTTTCTAGAGCCCTGTCTGCCCACTCACTGATCTCACTGCAACTCCTTAGAAAAGTCTGGGAAGAGAAATTTGGCAGAGCCCTTCACGAAAGGGAATGGGCGAAAGCATTAGAATTCCCACAGAAAGTCTCTAGAAACGCCTGACTATAGTTTATACAATTATATATACTACATAGGGCTTATATCTCTTCAATATGGCTTTGCTGAATTTTTCCTAATGCATCGGACTTGTGCACCAGGTGTGGCTCCCAGGCTTCGGGGTTCAAGCATGTGCTTTGGAGCTGTCCCAGTTACGCTCATTGTGGGCTGAAGTGAGGCGGAGGCCTGGAGATGATTCCGGGATTGCCCAGAGTGGACTTCTTTTGCAAACAACCGAAGAAATATAGAACTGCTTCACACTTGCTAGTCCTGGCTCTCATGCTTGCCAAAGAACCATCCTCATAAATCGGAAAAATTGACTACCTGGCCACGCGCTGGTTCTATGGGTGAAAGGCGAGGCCGGGGCTTTACACAGAGAAGAGGCCAAGGGACTCCTCACCTCCAAATCACCCACAAAAAGGATAGGTTACTCTCTGAGTTGACGGAGGCGCATAGTGGGAACGTTTTTTACTCATGAGCATTCCATAGGGCCCTGCGCCCCTTCCACAACATTGGACCCCTATTCCGCCATTCAGTTTCCATGACCCCAGTTGGCACTAACCAATCAGGGGTTTAGGGAAAGTCCATCTCCGGGGCTTTCCAGATCTCAGGCGCTGTCTTTATCTCTCTTAGATCAGGGTTTTCCCTCGATTTAGGTTCTATTCACCTCCTACATTATTTCTTCACTCCAGAGTCTCCATCTGAGTTCTGGGACTGACAGCCCATGCTTAGACTGCCAGGGTAACATTTCTACCTCTTTCTCCCTTTCCCGCCCCTCTCCAGTGTAATTCCTCCACATTGTAAATCTACCTTGAGTTAATACTGCCTTTTCTGTACAGGTTATTTATGCTTCTGGGTGGATGGGGTAATCTTTTTCCCACTCAGATCTGTTCTCCTAATGTTGTTCCGATGCCATTCGATAATATTACTTCTGTATTACTTGTTGGTTTTCTGTGAATCTTCAATTCTAAAAACCCCCAAAAATGATTTAAAAAAAAAAAAAAAAAAAAAAAAAGAATACAAAGAGGTGCATTTCCAAGGCAAACCCTTGGACAGGGATTCGGGGATGCTATAAGTCCCCACTAGACGCGCCCCTGCAATCACTCTGAAGGGGTAGCTCTGCCCTCCTTCCATATGCAGGGTAGGAGGCCTCCTGCGCAGTGAAAGGTCTGTCTTTCACTAATGCGCTGCCCCCAGGACAGGCAGGAGTCTGGGGCAACCCTGGTATTAGCATATCATTAGGATAGGGCGCGTGGACCCAGTCATCACCCAGCACACCCAGTTAAAGGTGCGCTGCGGCGCAGACCAGGGCAGTGCAACCTCTCAGTGATGGGGGCCCAGATGTCTTATGCCTGCCTTTCAAGTGCCAGGGTGTACTTATGCCAACAGAGGTAGACAACCTCAGCGCTACAGGAGCAGGAAGATGAAACAAGAAGAGTGCGGGGCACAGGGAGCATCTGGTGACTCAAGTAGCTGGTGAGCAGAGTGGGACGCAGACACCACTACAGGATTCTGGGTGGACAACATCGCACTCTTGAATTAAAGAAAGGAGGGAGTATGGGGCGAAACAGACAGCGATGCAATAGTTGTCCTGCCCCAACTCCTACTCGATGCAGATTAACGTTTGTGAAAAAATCATTAAAGTAATTCAGTTCCAAGCATGGAATCGATATGAAGAGAGGGGCTATTTCCTGGCAAATCACCCTCCCAGATTCTGGAAGAGATATATGTACTGGACGAGGTCATACAGCGCCCCACCCCCACCCCCACCGGACCGGCTCCCAGGGACGGGGAGATGAAACGATAGGCAGATGGCAAGAGTGGGGAATAAATCACATTACATCGGAGGGAATGGCCTCTTGGGCGCACTCAAGCATCTCATTAGAAAACTGCAGTCGAAGGCAGCCCTGCCCACCCCACATTAACACAGCAGCAGGCCCGCCATTGCACTGATCAGATGTATTCAGCGGGTCCATAAAGGGCTCTGCAGGGCCGCCCTTGACAGGTGAAGCCCCATCCTTTAGGGGAGCCTTGGACACGAAGAAGAATGACGGATGTCCTGCTCTACCAGGACGCCTGACCCTTGTCTCGGGTGCTCGAGGGTCTCCGAGCCGGTGGGCTACATTCAAAGCATGGGGCTTAAAAGAAGATTGAAGAATGATGAGAACAGATGGAGAATCATGGAAATGATTGTTATTTAGTCTTCATTTGCACTGAAGCATTAGTACATGGATACTGATGTTTGAGAGATGTCAGCAACACAAAACAACAAATAGATAGCTGGCATGGTACATCTACACGAGGGACTTTTTACAGTTTGGATGTGATGTGCACCTTTATGTATTCTTCCTTTCCAATTTCATGAGATGTCTCTTTAAACTGGTTTTAAAGTCACTATGGCCCAGATTACGAGTGGGTGGTAAATTCCAACCCGCATGTAAACCCCAGTTTATGCAGAGATCGGAATTATGAGTTTGACTGCATTTAACGCATCCAATAATTATCGAATGCGTTATATACCTTTGAAACCTCTTCGGGGGTAGTAAGCGCTATATAAATACAATTACAATACAATGCAATATACCATAACGTTACTCCGTTCAAATGGGGAAAACATATTCAATGTGATTCAAATTGAGTTGTATAGTAAATAGTATTTAAAGTGGAGCCTATTTTAATTTTTCTTTTTTTATCTTTATGCTAAATTGTATTTATACTCTTTTTTTATTCTAGATATAGCGATGTTATGAAATTGTTTTCCCTGTTTATTTTATTTGCTTTGCTACTATGACCTCATGTTAACAATAAAAAGAGTTTAAAAAAAAAAAAAGTGATTCAAATTGAGTTGTATAGTAAATAGTATTTAAAGTGGAGCCTATTGTTTTGAGCAACATATGTGTGGCTCTGTCTGGCTTTGTATACTTACAGAGCTCAAGTTCTGCCAGTTCTGACTTTCTGTTTCCAGGGAACGTGCTCACAAAGACTGGTCAGTCACAGGTGGAAGTTAAAGATAAGCTGTAAACTACTGCCTTGCGGATTTCCTTTCTTTGTACTTGTGCCTAGGACTACACTTAGTTTCCTGTTTGATTTTAAAAACATAAAAACATTCTTCTTTAGACAAATTAACCGGAAGTTAGATCTTGTCCTGGTCGGAGTATTCTCAGTGTCTGGGAAAATTGTAGGAATATTGCTTGTGAACTGGTAAAAGTTTATTTTGTTTAGGTAATGATATATTCTTGTTCATTTGTGAGAATGTTTTAATCTAACAGTAAACAATGCACAGTGAATCTAAACAGACGATGAAAGGGAAATATTGCTAACCTTGCAGAATGAACCAAAACATAAAACCTTCAGCCAAATATTGTAAATAAGTATATATATGAGAATCAAAGAAGTAGATATTTGTATTCATTTTCATGAACAAAACTGTGTCGTTGTACTCACTTGGTGCAGGATGCTGCCCTTTCTTGCTTCAAGGGACCATATCCTGTGAACTAGTGCACTGTCCCATATTAGATACCAAACGGACTGCCCCAGTGCACGTTCAAACTCACGCCTCCTCTGAGGACAGCACAGAACTGAGGGGCATATTTACAAGGGCACTGCACCACAGGAACGTCACTTTTACAGACGTTCCTTTGGGCAATGCCCTGCTTCATATTCACAAAGTGGTGTTAAGCCACTTTGTGGGACTTAACGCCGCTTTGTAAATATGGTATCCTTTCATGTAGTTTTCTGCGTCAAGGGGTGTGCAATGGGTGCTGCTGTGGGCATTCCACCGCAACACCAAATGCTTTTTGATGCTACCTCAGATTTATAAGGATGTGTAAATCTGAGGCTGTGCCTTAAAAAACACAATGCAATAGCAGGCGTTCGAAAGGCACAACGAGGAAAATACTTGTATTTCTCCTCGTTTTTTTTTTCTATGTATGCTGCATTCTAGAAAGAGCAAACTGCTATTAATGATTGTTTGTGTGCAGGAAGGTTTCCCTTCCTGCACACAAACAATCATTTAATAATGACGATTTGCTACTTTTATGCATGCAGCAGAATGCAGCCCACATAGAAGTAACAAATCACCATTATTGATTGTTTATGTGCAGGGAGGGACACCTTCCAGCACATAAACAATCATTCCCTGAAATGCAGGCACCCTTGCACTATGGTGCATGGGTGCCTGCGTTGGTGCTAAGCAGCTATTTTTAGCACCAGCGCTAGGGAAAACACAGTATTGTTGTAAGTACGGTACATCATTGCGTTTTGGAAATGGCGGAGCGCGGCGCTGACAAATGTGGCACAGCTCCGCGCTCCAGTTTACAGACTTAAGGCAACATTTATATCAACATCATATATTAGACTAACCAATGTATATAAGAACCAAAGAAGAACCAACAATATCTGTGTTTCTGTACAAAATAAACATTATTTTTATTGATAATAATAATAGAAAAATCATTTCATATTAAAAAAGATCCCATTTATACTCATTCATTCATCTTCATTCATGACATAGAGCTAATGTACAATAAAATTCACAATTTTCTTTATTTCAAAACAGCTATATTAATGACAATTGACGTCTGATAGTCGTGGACTAATTCATGTGGCACACAATTAGTGGACTGTTGTGTTCGACGGCGATTGTTTATGTGCGGGAAGGTCTCCTTCCTGCACATAAACAATCGCCCCTGCAGCACAGGCACCCTTGCAACATGGCACATGGGTGCCTGTGCTGGCGCTAGGCAGCTTTTTTAGCGCTAGGGGAAAGCCAGGGGTGTGCTGTATTTTTGTAACTACAGTGCATCCCTGCGTTTTGTAAATGTCAGAGCGTGGCGTTGCTAAATTTGACGTTATTCTGCGATCCGACATTTTCTTGTACATATCCCCCAATATGTGCACAAGTTATCTAGTTCGAGTGGGTTATGTTGGCTCCACTACAGAGATCTGTGTTTAACCATGTAGTCGCAGATTCGTATCCGGGCATGTCCACACTGCCTTTCACTAATTGCATTCAGCAACAAAAGACATCTGTAATTCAGTGCTAAGGTACCCATGGGCGAATGTGCGCTCCACAAGTATAAGTATGTGTTCGAACACACATGCCTTTTTAGCATCTGAGATGACCAATCTGTGGTTTATTACATCACTTTCCAGTCAAAACACTTGCTTTAGCAAAATTATGTTGCTCCAGAACGGCATCCTCAGTACAGCTTTGTCCCGTAAGAGATGGACCAGCTCCGGGATTAACTACTATAATCTTGTATGCTCGTGCAGAAGCTCGCATGTCTATGCTGCTGCGCGAGACCGGGCACCACTTGTTGCGCAGCATTGCATTTCTATCCAGTATCTGGATGACCATGGTCAGTGCTGTTAAATTCCTTCATTAGGGCACCCACACCTCCCACCTCTCTGTAAATTCGGAGGGACGTTATCTTGCCACAACATGCTTTCAATGTTTTTGCAAACAGGCCATCCTCATCTAGTATCAGGGTCGTACTTGGACAGAAAATAGGCCCCGGCCCCAAAAATAAAAGTGCCCTCATTAGTGAACTAGATAAAAGTGCCCACATTCTGCTAATTGATGCAGTTTGAACACTGTAAAGACATGCTCTACATGTGTTTTTTTCCATAGTATGGGAGACTGTATGGATTTGAGATTACTGCAGGAAATGTTTGTTTTGGTATCAGGGATATTAACAGAAAAACCCGACCCAGCAGACCATAAATCAGGCCCACAAAGTCAAACAGGCATCTGCAATGCAATAGGTCTCGCATTTACGCGGGTTTGAGCTATTGGGATTGTAAATGATAATGCTTTTTATTCATGTTTTGGTTTTTAAAACATAAATAAAAGGCATTGTCATTTACAATGCCAATAGCTTAAACTCTCGCAAATGCAAGACCTATTGCATTCCAAATGCTTGAAGGCATTGCTGAGTTGTTCCCTTCTGTCTTGCATGGCCCCTGAAGAGCTCCCTGTTTGATACGAGTTAAATAAACAAGCCAGTGGTCACAACTGCGCACGAGAGACCTTCCTTCAGTAAGAGAAATTCATTAAAGAAAATAGTGCTTACAGACTAAAGAAGACGTACCATGTAACAACCGAAGTAAAAGGGCCAGTCCTCATGGCAGGTTACAAATGAAGACAAGGTGGTACTAGGGAGGGACTAACAAGCCTAATAATGAATCAGAAGCAAGCATTTACGAAGGACAATGACACAAGCCAATGGCGAATATGGGGGGAGAGTGGGCAAGGCTTCAAGTACCTACTCCAATACAGCATGGCTCACAGAGCAGCGCATGCGCTGCCCAGGCTCGACCTAAAAACTGGCCCACACACTGAACTGTCAGCCCAGCCCTTCGTGCACTGCCTGATTGCCCTATAGGCCAGTCCTACCCTGTCTAGTATTTGGAAGCACATATTTAATTCACTGGCAATGGTTATCAGGGTATTAGGAAGAGCTTGTGAAGATCTTTACAATTTTCCTCTCTTGGGTTCACTTATAAGTTGAAAGGAAGACAGTTCAAAGTTATGAAGAGGTCTACATTTCGACCCCAAGTTGCCAATTACAGGGGATCATCATCAGGACGGTGTCAATGACATTGTGGGGGTAGCAACCCTTTCCTATAATGATGAAGGAGTTCAGAATGCAATTCTGTCAGGGGGTATAACACAGTAACTGAATTGGACTCTTTCCAATTAGAGACAAGTTGCAAAATCGAAAGAAGTAAGGGTGAATCCGACTCACTGATGCGATGCACACTCCCAGGGGATGGCAATGCACGGGCACTTGTTGTCAAGGGTGCAATTGTGATCCTGAGCATCCGAACGTGTGTGCGTGGGAGACTGAAAGACCTGCTAATTCGGTTCCCCCAGCCAACTGTAAACATCTTTTTTACTGTGAGAAAGGCATTGCAACAAGGAGGATGAATGTTGCCTAAAGAGGCCATAAAAGGCGGCCTTAGCCCCCTCATGTTCTTCCTCTGCTGTTCCTTTGTCTCAGGGCCTATCTAGAGTTTTACACAAGGAGCCCAGTGATGTAGGCCCCTGGACGTGGTACTTGGTCTTCTGCATGTAGAAAGTTAGCAATACAATAAATTCCAAAAAGAAGCCAAAGGACACCTTTGGTTGGTTGGATTCTTGAATTCTAAAGATGCACAGAATCTGACTGGTAGTGGTATTCTGTCCAGCTATTGGAAATTTAAAATATAAGCTGGAGCCTCTCTGCAGCTTTTTGAACAAATCGCTGGATACCGACCTATGTGGACCCCGATGCTTTGATGCTTAAAGAATGTGTAGCTTAGTACTTCCCATTTTCTCTCAAATCTTAAACAAGCCTCAAGGTCCTGCTGAATCTGTGCTCACTCACCTGTTCTGCTGCTGTCGCTGTTGATCTTGCCTGCCACACTAAGTAGCTCCTTGATGTGAGCACAGCACCTAGAAGTGATAGAGCTTTGGCATGTGGTTACAAATCCCATTTGACAGACCGTTATGGTTGACTGAGGAAAAAGGAGTTAGCATCCAATAAAACAGTTCAAATCTGTGTAGCCCTTTTGACCACACAATAAGGACCAGGAATAGGTGGCTAAAATTAAGTGGGTTTATTATAGCCTTAGAGTCCCCCGTAGCGGGCTCTACTGGCCATTAAAGGCCCGATCCAGCGTTAAAGGTCCGAGCTGAAGGCGAGGGTCTTAAATAAGGGAGCGGGCCATTAATGTCCGGTAGAGCCCGCTATGGAAGGCTTTACGGCTATTAAAACATTCCACCCCTAGAGGGCAGAATGTTCTAATTTGTAAAACAAAGGCCTCACGGAGCTCAAGGGGGTAGAAATCACCTCTCGCTCCGTAAGGCCTTTGTTCACAGCTGTTGCTGTGTTAATGTTGATGCTTCGGGCTTCTACCAGCCATTAGAAGCCCAGAGCACTCCATTGATTTCAAAGGAGCTGCCAACATTCCATTGTTCTAATACAACTTAGGGCCTGATTACGTTGTCGGGCGGAATCTCCTCGACCGTGTCGGAACCCTTCCAACCGACTCGGTTTACAATCCGCCCGACCGATTAAGATGTTCGCGGTCGGAAGGTAAACCGCACGATCATTCCGAATGGGTTCCGACTGGCTCTCGGAGAATTTGTGTTGGTTGGAACCGAATCCTACACCTCTATGGACAGAGTTTCCGACCTCGAGATTACAATGCCGATTTCCAACAGCCTTTCCGAGTCGGCCTGTCCGACACGGACAGGCAGTTGGAAAGTGACTTTGGGGGCCCCTAGCATGGCCCCCTTTAACCTGTGGCCTCTGGTTGGGGGTCGAGGGGGTACCTAAGGGACCCCCTGTAAAACCCTCACTGTGTGGCAAGCACCATGAGGTGCCTGCGACAGGGTGCAAGGTTCTCCACCCACACCCCATTTCCCCAAAGGAGCCTGTGTTGTCAGGCGGAATACAAGCTCCCATAGGAAACAATGGGAATCCAAACGAACAGTGTTTGGTTGCATTGTAAACGGGTGGGCGGAACCGCCGACTGTGAGTCGGTCGGTCCCGAATCCGAGACGGTGTCGGGTGGAAAGTTTCCGCCCGACATCATAATCAGGCCCTTAGTAATCAATTCAAATCAATGCAAATTAAGCATGTTTCAGATACAGAATTCAAAAGGTAAGCATTAGTCACATAGTAAGTTTGATAGCATCCGTATGCGACAAGCGCAATCTCATGAGAACAACCGGCAAATTTTGAAAGTCATCTAAGCAGGCACTAAGTTTGGATTGGGGATGGTTCTAATGGAAATTTTCAGAAGGATTTAAGGAATAGGAAGGTTGAGCAGGAAGGTGTTAGCATTATGAGGATTTCAGTAGAAAACCTCTAAAGGAACAAGTGTTCAGTATATAGCTTTACACTCTCAAGATATAGGGCAAGCACAGAGGTCTGTACATCTCATAGTCCAAAGGGATCTGCTCTAAACTCTAGCAGTGCGGACATTAATTAAAACACACAGATACATTCCCAGGGCTTCATCCTCACACCACCCTTCTAGGAACCAGTAGTACTGCTCTTCATGTGCACAATGGCAACACTTCAACAATTTCTCATCCCATGAAACCTTGACATTCACACTGCTTTCGACAGAACGCCATTGCTGATACATGATGAATGGACACCTTTCTCCAACTTGTTAGCTCTTCACGTATCTGCCAAGATTTTCTTCTCAGGCCTCGCTATCTCTAATACATAGTACTCCTTTCTCTTGTTAATGAAGCCTTGAAACTGCATCTGCAGGTGAGAGAACATGCAAGACAACCAAATATATTTCAAATTCAGGCTAGTTAAATTAGCATGATTAAACACTACAATGTGCACTTTAACACATAACCAAACCAAACCAAACCAAACTTCAAAATAAATGCAGGAATATAAATGTAACTTAGATAAATGAGTTCATGCTTACATTGTGTAATGCACTTTCAAATAAATGTAATATAACTTGAGACAGATGTGTAAATATGTATGAAAACTACATTTGTTCCTGGTTAAGCTAAACATTAATGTGAATACGTTATAAATATCTAGTTTCTACAGTGAATGCAATTCAGTGAGACGATTTGTACATTTCACTTCTCATTATTAAAGTTTGACACACAGAGTATATGGTCCTAAATGCATTTATATTTTGCGTTTCTGTGAAGTGTAAGGGTGGAGCCAAAATTTCACTGCTCCAGAAGTCATCTCTACAATGCACCTGACACTTGAGGATGGCTTCCTAAAGTACTATTGCTATAAGTGTGGTGAAGTGAGTAGTATTTCTGCATGGCAAGCATAATTGGTCCCTGCACCGACTTTGATCAGTTTGTTCTTCATTGACGCTGTCTCTTTGTACAGAGATCGGCGCCTGTTTACCCTGCGGGCTATCTGGATCTAGAGTGGCTTGCCTGGTCCAGTTTGAAACCTTTCGATCTATGGCGTTTTGCACACCATTGCTTGTGGGTCACTTTCTCATCAAGGATATCCCCTTGTAGCAGGAGCCACTAACCTGGAGCCACATGGTCCCCTAAGTCACCAGATGTTGCCACTTTAAGGACTGACACCACCCAACCATGGGGATAAGTACATATTCCTGGACCAAATAACTCACTTTCTGGAACTCTGACATACTTACCACTTCACTTGTGGCTACTGCTGCACTGTTGTTTTACTGCCTCTGTGTTCCTGTATGTTTCAACCTGTCTTTGAGAATGGTGAAGGTTTACCAACCTGATTTTTAAGGGGCATATTTTTAAGATTGGTGACGCAGGGCAGCGCATCAAGTTATCTTGCAGCACTGTCCTGCGCTACCGGAAAGGGCAGGAATGTACCCTATTTATCCAATACGGTGCAATCCTGTCCTTTCCCCCTGTGCTGGTGCCATTTCGGCAGCCTAGCAGCAACAAAGGCACCCTTGCACCATGGTGCCTGTGTTATCGGCAGGATTGTTTTTGTGCAGGAAGGGGCACCTTCCTGCACAGGAACAATCCATAGAGGCATTTCCTCAGAATGCAGCACACATAGAAAGAGGAAACAACGAGGAGAAATAAAGATATTTCTCCTGGTCACGCCTCACCTCGGGAGGCATAAGATTTTGATGCATTCCTAGGTTTACAAGTCCTTGTAAACTTGGGAATGCGTCAAAATCCGTGGGTGTTGCATGGGAACACCCATCGCAATGCCCAAGGAACACCTACCTTGTGCAGAGTAAGGCAACACAGCGATTTGTGCTGCCTTGCCTTATTCCGTATCTATGAGGCCATTCAAAGCCACGCAAAGTGGCTTTGTGTGGCCTCATAAATATGATTTGGTGGTTTGCGCTGCCTTTGCCTCACAAAAAGTGATGCAACGGCGGCGCAAGGGGCTTGTTAAATATGCCCCCAAGTTACTAGTTTTGGTAGATAGATTGCGTTCCCCCATTTTACAGTGCATAGTTAGAGATGGGATCGTGAGCTTTACGTGTTTGGCAAAATTATTTTGATACTTTGGTATTGTGTTGTGTTGGTATTGTGTTGTGGTGTTCACGATCATCTAATGAACACAAACATATGATATTTATATACAGTGGCCCTGAATTGTAACCATATGGAGCTGCATTATGGGTTTGTTCCATTCTGTGTTTTTTTAAATTATTGAAATGCTATTTAAATAAACTCTACTCTCGCAGGAAAGCCACATGTTTGTTGCAACTTTGATTATTGTGCGGTACGGTAGTGTGCTTTTAAAACCATAGGCCCTGACTGCTTATCTATGTCTCACTGGTGAGTCATGAAGGCATGGTAGACCAAGTTCCCATCCTAGACTGAGTTCCCAGTGTCCTGGTTAGCTGGTGATGGCAGCACTACCACCTTTGATAGTGCTTGTGTGCCCTGGCAACTACAAGGACTGGTTAAAAAGGCTGATACCTGTGGTCTATATATTATGCCTCGAAATCCATAATTTCGAGGCACTTTCCCTTTAATGTGATCAATATATTGACATGTCCTAATGCACATACCGCATTTGTTAAGGAATTTCTGATTCATTGTGGTCTACAAGCCAATTTTAATTCAGTAACTCCTGTCATCCTTTTACATAAAATCATTCTTCCCCCTTCTTGCCCTTATCACTTGGCCACCACTATCCAATACTCTATTTACTTATTCACCACGTATAAGTCCCCTGGGATATCAGAAAGCTATAAACAAATGTGAAAAAAACGGCGTGCATTCGCTCCATGCCTCCAGTGCAAATTAACAACCTCCCTTTCACCGTGGCATTATTCTTGGCACATTGTCCGTGTCTCACCAAAAGCCAATCATAGTATGCCAGTGAAGGGCCTCTATGCGAATTGGATTCTTGAGTAACTAACTTCCTTTATTCAAATGAGTTGTTTAGTGACTTTTAAAAGTTTTGTACCAACTGAGAGTAATCAATACTCATACTCAGGTGCTGGGATTGTAGTAATAGATATTTAAGTTAGTTGGCCAAGGGCTGAAAATGTTAGAGGCCAAAATACAACTGCTTAAATTCAACAAGAGTTCATGGGCCTCCTTCAGAATCTTGCATAGTTTAATATTTCCCCTGACAGCTCTGTATTATGCAGGTGGTACACCTCCTGCTTGCATAAAGATATCGCTTGGGACTTGCAGGATGGCTATTTCAGATGCCGTAGATTCTTCTGGTTCTACGTCCTCGCGGCAGGGTTTGGGGGATCTATTTCAGACCGGTGTCACAGGTAAGTGTGGGGTCTGTATCTTACCTATTGCCATTGTTGGAGTTTTCAACAGTTATTCCCTTTTGTTCGTGAAATTCATTCATGGACTTAAAACGAGCAATTAATGGGCTTGGGAGGTTTCTCCTTGGAACGGCTCCTCTAATGCACGAGAGGACTTGTCTGCAGCTGGAATTTTGAGGCACTCTTTCGTGCAATCATGGCAGAGACCTTTGGAGACTTAATATCAAAATAGATCTGAGGAGAGGCTCCCCCGTGTCTACATCATCCTCATGGACATCCCCTCAGTATGATGAGAAATCTGACTCCTGTGCTCGACCCTCAGGGTCATTTAGGGGACAATGAAGGGTTTAGGATGACACTAGGCCACATATTGGAAAACGTGGGTCTTCCTTTGGTGACTGTGACTATTTTTAGGCCGGTTTAACTTCCAAATGCTCAGCTCCCAGCTCTATGCCTGTCATTCCGCTGGTGAAGGAATCAATACCGACAGAATGGAAAGAAATGATGAAAACCATAATTCCAATATTTTTGATAAGAATATGCCCAATTGAGGACCATAATTATCTTCAAACAGTGAGTCTTGGAGAATGCTTCTCCCTCTGAACCTGTTCAGAAGACGGTGGATGGAGCTTTGAGAAAGGCCTGTTCTAATCTGAATCTGGCCATGAACGATCCCATATATTCCATGGATGCTTCTCAGGATCTAGTTAAGCTGTGCAGTCTCTCTTAATGGCTATGCTGGCAGGGGAGGCTGTGCTAACCCTCTTGCCCGAATGGAACTTGAAGCCCAGATTCTGTCAGGTAAATGTTTTGATTGTCTTTGAGCTACTGCTAATTTGTTTGGGTCAGCGATAAGTGAGGAGTTGCCAGGTATGGACTCATGCAAAAAGAACAATTGATGGACAGAATGCAGAACAATGTCATACATTCACCCCAGTACAGAGATCTGGGCCTAAATTCATCGTTTTGTTGCTCACCATGCCATTCCAGTTTGGACCCAGCCATATGCAAATCAGTTTTGACCCTGCACCCAATGGGAACAGTCCAGCCCGAACTGCCAGGCCAGGTCCCCCCTGGACTGGAAACAAGCATCCTAGGACCGGTTTCGGGCTTTCAGCCCTCATCAGCCAGGATAGCTTGACTCCAGTGGCATGGAGAGCACGGTACCCATGTCTGGGCATACCCGTCCCACTCGGGGTGACAAATGCAAAAAGAACAATTGATTGACAGAATGCAGAACAATGTCATACATTCACCCCAGTACAGAGATCTGGGCCTAAATCCATCGTTTTTTTGCTCACCATGCCATTCCAGTTTGGACCCAGCCATATGCAAATCAGGTAGGGACTAATGACAAAAAGGTGGAAACACTCCTGAAGGCAGAAATGCCTCATCTTCTGTCCCTTTGACACAAGATCTTCAACCCTCAAATGGATGATATACTTTATAAACCCTTTAAAAATCAGACACATGCTTTGCCCTTTACAGAAGGTCCAGGGGTTTTCAAGTTCACTTTCAGGACGGCGCACTATACAGGTGGACATTGTACGCCTTCTGATCCGCTGCACATTGGTGCTTGTAATTTCAATGGACAGCAGTGGAGTTAAGTTTCCAAGGGGCTGATTTATATATGGGTGGATAGCCCGTCGTTCCGCCACAGGGATAGAGTCAATAACATTTCATTTCATTTCTTTGAGCTTTATTTCGGTTAAAACCATAAAAGCATTTCCAAGAAGTCACATGTGCTGTAATCCAGCATCAATAGCAGACATTGTATACAAGTCAAGCCACTTAAAATCTCCTTGATGGCTTAGGGTCATCTTGTGCTTCCCATATGTGCCGGCTATACAATCCAATACACATGAAATTCAAAACATTAATCAGAACAATAAAATCTTATAAAACACTTTAAAGCTTCTTTCAATTAAAAATATAAAATTCATCCCACTTTCATGTGCATACCTGAGTCTGGTACGGTACGCACACAATAATTTTGCCTTAATATAACAGAAGCATAGCTGGGACATCACAACATGCTATTACAATATCATAATTCTATAGGGTTCAGCTAAGTTTTATGTATTAGCAGCAGCAAAGTTTTTAAAAAGAAGCAGAACCTCACTGATACATATCAGTGTTATCTATGCTTGAGTGGAAAGCTCCATACAATTGTCAAAAAACCAAGGTTTCAATTTTTGGGGAGAGTCTTTGACCTCAATATCCACATCCAACCCAAAGACCTAGCAACTGGGACAACTATGGTTAAACTAGGATCGGTTCTCAGGATTCTGAGTGCATTAGCACAACTTCCGGTCGCCAGGTTTTTGCAGAGTGGTATGAGCCATTTCCGACATGGAGACTCATATCTGGGGCAGAGAAAGAAGACGTGAGCAACTGTTTCGAGTGAGTGTTGCAACCAAGGTACAGTACATCCCTACCAACAGCTCAAGTACTTGTAAAGGCTCCCAGGGGCAATGCGCCAACCCTAAATTGGAAAAACAGTTTCCTATCCAATAGGACCATGATGGCATCCCAAAATGGTTCCAGGAAACTGTACCATTTAAAATCCATAAACCTATCTGTGAAGGACATACTCTGGACCGCACGCGCCTTACATCGAAAGATCCATGACCAATAGTTTGACTTAATTACATCTGGGGATGGCATGGGTTTAGAAGAAGGATTGTCCCATGCCCCCTCAGATCTATGTCAATTAACAGTGCTTTTATCTGTTGTAGCCATAGTATTTTGTGGACCCGATCAATAGCTAACACATCTCTCAAAGCCATTACATAGTGTTCTAATTTTGACCACTGCCTCCTCCAGTATAAAAGTGGGTGCAGTCTAATTTTGGAAGCAATTTCTTTTCAGCCCAGCTCTAACTTTAAAGGTTTCAGCGGGGTGCTAACAGGGAGGCAAGTTAGGTTTCTTATGAGCTTGTTCTCAATAGAGTCAATAACTCCTTTCCTCTGTTGGAGAGGCTGCCCGTCACATTTTCTAAATGACCACCATGCAGGCGGTCATTTTTAATGCATTGGCAGGAACCGCTGTCACAGTGGTTCCTGTCAATGCTGCTCGCTGTTTGGTGCAGGGCTCTGGCTACATGACAGAGCCCTGCACCAAACAGTTTTCTTTTTTCTTTTCAATAAGAAAATCTCAAATCGGGATTTTCTTTTTGAAAATAAAAAATATAATGCCCCCCCTCGCCATGGGAGGCATCTCCCATGGCGAGGGAGGCATTATTCCTTTTTTACTGTTTTTTACCACCAGGATTTGCCTGGCAGTGATGGACAGTAAATAATGGCTATGTGTCCATCCATCCTACTTGGGTGGGTGGACATATAGCCATTTTGCCGATGGACCTTACTCCGTCGAGCAATCAGAGAGGTTTGCAAAGGCGGCAACAGAGTAGTCACCCTCGTATACAAACCTGTGGTCCGCCCTATTTAATCAGGCAGGCAGACCATTATCTTGGCGGTAAGCATACCCCCTTGCGATCAAGTATGCTTACTGTTAAGCTATAAATTGGGCCCCAAGTCTTCTAGTGATCATCCTTTTCATTGTTCCTGATTATCTGGTGTGATGCAAGTACGTTTTGGGATTTACAGCTCATGTCTGATTCATGTCTTCTTCATCTATAGGAAGAAATGGTCTCAGGTATATGTGTGCAGGACAATATTTGTCAGGATAGAATATAGAATTCTCATCTCTTCTGCCATTTTCCGGTACTCCGGTGACCTTTGACCAACTTAACTGGTCAAGCAGAAGGCCCTGAGGATAGGTGTTCTGTCCCTTTTAGACAAACTGGTGATCTCTCTTTTGCCCCCCTGAGGACTGTGGAGTGAGAGAGTACTCCTGTGTCTTCCTGGTTCAGCACCTCACAGGTGGATTCTGCTTTATCCTCAACTTGAATGGGTGAACCTTTATGTGCGGACATCGTTTCAGAATGGACACCTCGGACGCCATCAGCCTCACACGTGGGGAATCCTAACCGAGTTTAAAGCCTACATCACCCCACTTCCCAGCATCATCTCCACCCACTGAATCAATATCATAGCCTATGCTGATGATACCCAGCTCATATTCTTCCTCTCTGACAAGACACTAAACAACTGGACAAATTTCGCTGCCTACATAACCAAAGATGCCAAATGGAAGAAAACCAATTGCCTCAACTCAACAAAGATAAGATGGAAGCACTAATTTTTGGCAAAGACACCTCACTCTGTGCCTCCACCTGGTACCTGCTGAACACGGACCCACAACCCTCCTGGCAACCCACGCAAGGGAACTTGGAATATTATTAAACAACCAACTCACCATGATTGGCCAAGTGAATGCAGTGTCTGTCTCCTGCTTCAGTACACTCAAGATGCTCAAGAAGATCTTCAAATGACTCCCCACCAACACTCGCACAATCGGTATCCAAGCCCTTATTACCAGCAAGCTAAATTACTGCAACACACTCTATGCTGGAATCACTGCTCAACTGACTAGAAGACCCCAGACCACACAAACCTCTATGAACAGTCTAGCCCTCAACCTCCCACCCCAAACGCACATCACCCAGCACTTCAAAAAGCTCCACTGGCTCACAATCCACAAATGAGCACTCTTCTAACTCCCCACGTACACGTACAAAGCCTCACATACCACAACAACCGCATAAGCTTCCACAAACCTATCAGACACTTCTGCTCAGCCG
The DNA here is from genome assembly GCA_963921515.1 of Calotriton arnoldi. Lineage (NCBI taxonomy): Eukaryota > Metazoa > Chordata > Amphibia > Caudata > Salamandridae > Calotriton > Calotriton arnoldi. The sequence continues at coordinate 2,903,857 of CAWUFW010000142.1, forward strand.
GACTCCTACTCGCACACACCTCTGCATGTGCTGAACCATGTCTGGTGATCATGCCTTCTCCTACCTCGCTCCTAAAGAATAGAATTACCTGCCACTGTACATCAAAGCCTCCTCCTCAGTTCTTGTATTCTGCAAGAAACTGAAGACCTGGCTCTTATACTAGCCCCGACCCTGCCTCGGCCCATAAAGCTCCTGCTTCAGCACAGGATACCTTCCAAGGAGAGTTGTTCACTATGGAAGTACAAATAACATAACATAATGCAATGCGAATAATCATCTCTCTGGTTCTGCCAGGAGGCTTCATTGTAGCTTTGAACTTGTAGTCTTGGAGAATGCTTACCTTCATATTCCTCTCTGGGCTCCTCACCCTCCGTTCTTAGGAATTTATATTCTTTCCTATCATTTCCAATTCAATGTTCTTCCTTTCTGTCTGAACTATGTTCTGAGGTTGTTTTCTAAAGTGTAGGTGCCAGTGGTGACTGCACAACAGAGTAATTTGTCTTTATCCATATCTGGAAAATATTGGTCAATCATTCTTTCTCCAGAGTCAAGACTAATAGCTGAGACATTTTTAAATAAACAACTGGTGTCCTTTATCGAAGCTAACAAACTCTTTGATACCACCCAGTTTGGCTTTTCGGAAGGCAGTACGGTGACAGCTTTGCTCAAGGCAACTGAAGAGATCTGGCAGGCTCTAGATCAGGGAAAAGGGGCTGCCCTTATCCTGCTGGATGTCTCTGCGACTTTTGACACGGTAAATCATGAACTACTGCTAGTCACAGGTCTGGCCTGGAATCTGCTAAAATCCTATTTAAAGGATCGAGAGCAGATAGTAAAGTTGGAGAATTTTACGTCACACCCATTCTCCCTTCCATGTGGAGTCCCGCAGGGATCCTCGTTAACTCCCACCCTTTTTAACAGACATTTATGTCTCTCCATTAGCAGATCTGATAAGAAGTTTTGGATTCTCGCTTACATCCTATGCCGATGACACTCAAATTGTTGTCTCCATAGGAAAAAACGACACTGATACAGGAAGTAGATTTCATGATTGCATGATGGCTGTCCATGATTGGATGAACAGCAACTGCCTTAAATTAAATGCAGAAAAGACTGAATTCTTACTTTTTGGACCACAATCATCATTTTGGGGTCCGTTAGCCTGGCCAGCTATCATGGGCCCCATCCCCCTTCCAGTGGCAAAGGCTCGAAACCTGGGAGTGATTATTGATAATAAAATCAACTTTTCTGATCATGTAAACAAACTTACTTCTTCCACGTTTAACACTCTCAGAACAATTAACAAGGTTTTGGCTTTTATACCCGCTAATCTGCAAAAGACATTAGTCACCTCGTTAATCCTGTCTCAAATCGATTACTGCAATAGTCTGCTGCTGACCACGCATAAGTACAATATTAACAAACTTCAGGTCCTGCAAAATGCTGCGGCTAGAATTTTGCTGAAAATACCCAATTTCTGTTCAGTATCGCAAGAGCTAAAAAATCTACATTGGCTCTCCGTTAAACAAAGAATTACATTTAACGTACTATGTCTAGCGTACAAGGCAGTTCATGGTCGTGGTCCGGACTTCTTGAAGCAGAGCTTTAAACAGTATCTCCCTGCCAGAATTCTTTGGTCAGCAAAGGTTAAATTACTAGTAGTGCCTAGATTTAAACAAGTACGATGGGGCGGAAAAAGCATTGTGCTCAAAGCTTCCAAAGCATAGAACTTACTTCCTCTCTGTATAAAAACAGCACCAAGCATCCTTGTTTTTAGGAAAGCTATAAAAACATGGTTATTCAGGACTTAGCACTTTCTGCTGTCCCTTCTTGACACTCGCAGCCCTAACTGTATAGCGCTTAGACGCCTCAGGGCAGTAATGCGCTCTCTAAATTCAGATAACATAACATAACAAGACGATAACAGATGTGGCAGAGTTTTTTTCTGGGATTTTGACCATTGCACCTGTGTCGCGGCGAGTTCTGCCTCAGGATCTTCAGTTCTATGCTGTCAGGTTCTAAACTATGGTGGACATGGTTTTCCCCAACCTCTGGATCGTGGTGTGCAGGTATGATGGCATATAGCATCTCTTCTGGTTTTGCAGGTGGCCTCAGTTTTATGGTGAATACAAGTCTATGGGGATATTGTGAGAGATGGTCTCCTTAGCGGGGCAATGGTTCTTCCTCTAATACATATACTGTATTCTTCATGTCTCTACACAGGCTTAAATGGCCTTTGTGGTTCCATGGGCTTGGCTGCATTTGGGCCCAGTGTCTCAACACCTTCTCGACAGGTGGTATCCTTTTGTTATGACAGCAAGGTTACAGTGTCGGTCGAGATTGTCCAGGTACTGCAGGGGTAGCTAGATCCTGCTCATCTTCTTCAGGCCCGGTTCCAGTGGTTCTGCACCAGGGCTGAAGATCGTCAGGAACATCTTAACTCCAGGCCTCGAGGTCCAGGAGGAGTTGGCTCATTCATCTAAATGGAAAAACTACTATCAGCATTCCTGCTAGCCCTGCAGGTATTTGTGGGGGAAGTGTAGGGATTTGACCTTTTGAACCATACTATGTTGAAAGTCCATCTTTTTTTTTATTGTTGAGAGTCCACATCAGGAATATTCCCCTGAGTGCTTAATTTGAGTCAGTGGTTACAGTTAGTGCCCACTGGCACTCTTTTTTGAGAACCAGAACTTATTTTTTATTCGTTAGACTTTGATAACAGAGTGAGAAAGGCATAAAAGGGAGAAAGGGAAGAGAAAGAAGGAAAAACAGTGACAAAAGGAGAAAGAAGGGATGAAAAAGAATTTACCTGAGTGAGGTAAAGGGGCAGGAAGAATTGGTGAATGAAAGAGGCAAGAGGTGAAATCGAAATTATACAGCCTTGGTATTCACCAACCTTGACATTTAGTAGTTGCGCCAGTAGTCTTGTGAGAAAAAGGGGGCCAGCACTTATTCTTTTACAAATACAACAGTGTTTCCCTTTGTCTCAAGACTTCTACCTGTCTCATTCTGAGTTTCAGGAGATTTTCAGCAGGTCCGGGACTCTGGTGGTGGACTTATTTGCAAGCCAGGATTGAACCTAGGTACCCAGGTTCTGCTCCTTGTTCTTTTCGAAAGATGGTTCAGGTTGGATGCTCTGATGGTCTCTTGTTTGAATTACCCCCTTTCCATCTATTCTAGGCTCTAGTTTTGGCTACTCAGAGTGAAACAGAGTATTGTGTTTGTGCTCCCCTGCTGCACTAAAAAACTTGGCTCCCTGGTAGCAGGCATTGGTTCCTAAGTGGTTCCTGCCTCTATCCATACCAGTCTCTCATTCTATCAACGCTCTCTCTGACAGCGGATGCATCTCCCAGTTTGGTGATTCAGCGCGGAGGCCTGGAACAACTGGGCCTTGGCTACGCAATTCCGGTTGCTTGCAGGTCTTCTGTGGTAGGGGGGTCTCTGGTTAATCAAGTCCTCAGTCTTCTACCTTTCCAGATAAGATGGTTCTAAGACTGGGTCCTGAGTTTATTCCTATAGTTGCTTTTAGCTTTCACCAAAACTCAGAGATTTGTCTCACCCTAATCTTGTATCACCTGATGAGATTGTCCTATATCCCATTGATATTTTCAGAGCTGTCTCCATTTGCCTTGATCATATACCTTTTTTGGAAATGTTAGTCTTTTAGTTACCTATGCCGCATCTCACCTGAAGGCTTTCGTCCTTGTCGTGGGGTAAATCTGCCATCTTCTTGGCCAGTGAGATCTTGGGCAGGCCTCTTTCTGAGCAAATGCATGGTTGTTACACAAAAGGTATGGGGTCACCTTTGGCTCAACTAGGGTTACAATCGCATGACAGCTACCTGGTCCTCTCGATATACCTTCATGTTTCATTACAGGCTGGATATGGGTTCCCAGAACTGAGTGTCTTTGGGGCTGTTGTATTGTCTGTGAATTTCACTTTGTGTTGATTGAGTGGTTTACATTAAAGGTGCACTTGAGTGCTTCTTAATGTTAAATGCGTGCGCCTTTTTTGTTTGGTGTGGTTCTAAAGTGGCTTGCCTTCATGGTTATGACCCAATATTTAAGAGCAGGGACCAGGGAGGGCAATGAGGAGGTAATGCATAGATTAATTACAGATAATCCCATTTCTCCAATATCCCCTAGTCATCCAATCCCTGGTACTCGTGCTGTGGAGTTTTGACTTTGGGATGGGTAACTGATACCATGGTTTATGGGCAGTGCTCCTCTTCATGGGAGCTAAAATGCTCCAGAAGCATCAGGCCGGTAGGCGGAGCCTCTTCAGACGTAAGGTCAAAAACGACAAGATCAGATTCATGGATTAGCAGTAAGTAATCTAGGCATCACCAGAGCTCTTTGCTCTGGCTTCCAGGGATGCATCCAGCATTGCGCAGGATAATGTGCACTGATCTTTAAATCGAACACCTAAGAAGTTGGAAAGGAAGCATCTTTTCTTCTCAGACTCATAATCCCTGTCGAGGCACTGTTCTTCCTGTGATTAAGGCATGATACAAATCATTCTTGGAAATGCAAATAAAGTAATGATTGTAATACTCTCAGCGAGCATTGGAAAAGGAATTAACTGAAGGAAGAGCCAATCCCATCATATTGTGCTCCTGTTCAGTGATCCTTACATTTTTTAAAGAAACTATGGTCCTGATGTTCAATGGTATTTTTGTGATCGCAAAACCTAAGATCTGCAAAATCACAGAGTTGGCAATTTTGCAATACACAGAAACCCTTTTACAAGTTGGTAAGGAATTTCTGCCTTGCCAAAGGGAGTTAGTGACCCGTTGCGAGCCTTAAATAGCAGTGAACGTGAAGGAGGCGTCCCCCTCCTATCTGAAAGTTGCAATGGTATAGTCTGACTAATTACCGTCATAAATCATTGAACGGGGGACTGACAACTGAGCTGAGGTGAGAACTGATTCCCTGTAGGACAGCATCGCTTTTGGGAATCACGCTGGGCAGCCTCAGGGGGAGCTGAAAGTGATCTGGGCGACCAGTGTATTCCCCCCCACCCAGAGGTCTTTCCTTCTATGCGAACATTTTTAAAGCACCCCGTGTCCTTTAAGGAAGATGGACTGCTTTAAAAACGGTCGCACTGAAGGAAAGCATACGTAGGGATGGAGGTTTTCTTTCTCTTGCAGGCCTCTATCCATGCATTTGCACGGGTTCGCCAAATGTCTCCCCCTCATTAATATTCATGAGACAGGAGGTTTTGAGACCTCGTGCGAATATTGATTTTGTGATATGACTGATTAGTATGTCAGTCGCCTTGCCAAATAGTGGGTCAGTTGCACAGTCAGTGTGCAGTTTGCACATTCTAGTTTGTGACCTGTGCAATAACATATCAGGCCCTTTATTATTTTCTGATCACATAAAAGCAAACATAAATGAATCAAGAACCTTGGAGAATTGATAACGTGTTTCAGTAAGTATGCATGTGTTTGCTTTTTAATCTCTTCTTCTGTCAGTAGTTACTTCTGTTAGTGTTGTTTGTTTACACAGTTCATTCAACGTGCCTTCACTCAGAATAATTATTATTTAAGCACAGCGTGTGTGCAGAATTTCAGCATTATACTGTTGGACATTTTGAAGTCCCAGCTGCTTTGCTGGCAGTGCTTGTGCGCCTGAGCCTAGGTTACTGAGCTCTACCCATGAAGGTTATATCTGGTTTTCGATCTCAGCCTAATGAACTGGAAGGCCATTATTGAATGCATTGTATAAGTAAATGAGGGGATGCCTGGATGTGTACGATCCATTTCATGTTTATGTTTGCAATTGTGTAGCCCAATTATCATGGTAGGTGGGATTAATTTAGGCCCAGGAATCGACCACTTTTGGAACACTAGGGACATGTTTTTACACCGAGAAATGTGGACACAAACAGCTACTTTCAAACAGAAAGATAAAGTTTAAAATGTATTTTGCCACTCATACTAATAACATTCAGAAGAGAGACACACTTCCCATTTTCATCATAACCAGGAGTTTTAAAAGAAGTTCAATACATTACAGGGGCCAAGTTTATCTGTACATGACTGGTCTGTGGTGGCCGGAGGAAATGGGCTCCTCACCCTGTCCGTCATCTACGGCAAAAAACCTGGGCGTAAAATGGGACTCTGATATGACCTTTGCGTCCCAAATACGGTCCATCACATCCACTTGCTTCGGAATCCTGAAGGGGCTGAGGAAATTTCTGTATCTACTCCCTGAGAGTTGTCGAAAATCAGTTGTTCATGCCACGGTGACCTCAAGGCTTGACAATGCCAACAGTCTGTATCTTGGTCTTCCGGCATATCTGATAAGGAGACTGCAGATGGTGCAGAATGCGGCTGCGAGATTGATTAGAAGAGTGCCGTTTAGACAACATATCTCTCCGCATGTCAAACAGCTCCACTGGTTGCCGGTTGTGAATCGGATAGAATTCAAAGCCTTGACAATTGCGTTCAAGGCCCAGAGAGGTAGCTGCCCCAACTATATCAAAAAACGCATCCGCCCCTATCAGCTAACGCGTTCTTTACGTTCTAACTCACAGAATTTGTTGTGCGTTCCCCAATTTGCGAAATCTCGCATTGGGGGCAGGGCCTTCTCAGTAGTATCAACCAGATTATGGAACTCCCTTCCTGACAGACTCCGGCTTATACCGTCTGAAGGGGAGTTCAGGAAAGCTTTAAAGACATGGCTCTTTAGCCGTGGTTAGTTTGAAATCACCTTCTGCCTTGTTATACCCCTCACCTCCCATGTCTTGCTGGACTACGCTAGCGCCGGGACACCTCTGATTGAGGTAGCTGATGCGCTTTATACATGTTGTAATAATAAATAATAATAATGACTCACGTTTGCAGATGTCAATCTCTCTGGACCCTGGTTGGTTTGTTAGAGGTGTAGATGTATCAGGTTATCCTTGGCAATACTGGCAATGTAATGTATTCACCTTAGCATGCATATTTCTTGTCAATTTATTTAAAATTTTGTATGTGATTGCGCTAAGATGGAGGGAGCAATGTGGATGGAAACGGTATTCAGACAAATATCTAATATAAAATATCGTCCTACCAAAATATCGGGTCCAAAATATGGTGATATGGAAATATCGTCTGCAAGAATATTGTTGTCAAGAATATCGATTTTAAAGTAGGTAATATCGATTTTTAAATATCGAAGTCATTAATATCGTTTACAAAAATATAGTTGTTTAAAATATCTTTTTTATTATTGTTATGTATTTTAGTATATATTTTAAATGTATATGATGTAAACGTTTTGTATAATTATTGTTTAGGTTTTTAATATTGTTGTTACATTTTTAGTAGTTATTACATTTAATTTAATTATCTAGTACTGTAGCAGGTTGTGAGTTTAACGAGGTACATGGTGAGAAGTAATTTAATTATAAGTATTTAAGAATTTGTTTGTAATTAATATTATTTATTTAATTGATAATTAATTATGTTAATTGTGCAATTAATGTTTTTAATGAACATTTTAGGTGCGGGTTGTGGTATTTATATGGGTACAGGGTGGGAAGTAATTTAATTCTAATTAATTAATAATTCGTTGTTAATTAATATTAATTATGTTAATTGATAATTAATTATGTTAATTGTGTAATACATGTTTTTATTTTGTATTTTAGGTGCGAGTTGTGGGGTTTGTAGGGGTACAGGTTGGGAAGTAAATTAATGCTAATTAATTAATATTTAGTTTTTAAATAATAATTCTTTATATGATAATTAATTATGTTAATTATGCAATTACATTTTTTACTCAAATATTAGGTGATGGTTGTGGGTGTTGTAGGGGCATAAGTTGTGAAGTAAATTAAGTTTAATTAAGTAATAATACATTTTTTAATCAATATTAATTATTAAAATGATCATTAATTATGTTAATTGTGTAATTAATTTTTGTTAAGTTAAATTTTAGGAGCGTGTTGTGTGGTTTGTGGGGGTATATTGTGGAGAGTAAATTAATTATAAATAAGTAATAGTTATTTTTAATTAATGATAATTAGTTTATTGATAAATATTTATGTTAATAGTGAAAATAATGTGTTTTTTAAAGTTATGTTTGAAGTGTGGGTTGTGAGTTTTATAGAGGTAAAGGGTGGGAAGTAACTGAAAGAAAATTATTTAATACATTTTTAAGTATTTATTTAAATGAAAAATATTTTTGCATTTTAATTATAATAATATTTGTAGTTATTTATGATATATATTTAACATTGTAATATGTATTTATTGTATTTAATTTTTAATATAAAATATATTTGTATTTCTTTTTTTACATATTTCTTATTTTATTGGTTTACTATGTTTTTGAAATTATTTTATTTTGTTGAAGAGAATTTGTTTGTTTCTAATGTTGCACTGACTGGAGTGGGAATAGTACATTTTACACCTCCGCAATACAACACTTTCCCTAATGTTGCACTCAAGAATAACTTTATTCGGTATCAAGACCACAAAAGTTTGACAAGCCATTAATACAAATTAGAATTATTAAAAGATATTTGTTAATTTTAAAAAGAGTAAAACAAATTCACATATAAAAGGTGCATTATTGACCATAAAATTTCATATTCGTTAAAAATTAGACCATAAAAGCCTATCACCTATCCCTCCAATTTATCAAGTTTCATAACGTTTTCTAATGGCCGTAGCGGTTTTGATATAATTTGACACCGCACTACAGATAACAAGGCTGGACAGCGATTGCAGGTGCCTAAACCCCTCAGTGTATGTACAGGGGCGAATATTCTTTAATACTGGTACCAAAAATCTTTTCCTAGGTTCCCTGAAAAGTGAGCAAAAGAGAATAAAGTGCTGCGTGCTCTAAGTTGCCATATTATCACAAGGACAGGGGGAAAGGTTGTCGGACCATCCACATTGTCTGGGAAATGCCACCAAAAAGTGCAAAGTGCCTAGGCGGAATCTTGTTAGACGGAAGCGTGTCTGAGTCTGCGTAGTGAAGGATAAATAAAATTTCTGTTTTGGCGTAAAAGGGCAGCTGGGGCCTGACGCCTCTAATCGGGTAATGCGCATGGTTGCCCAGGTATAATATTCCTCTTTTATAGTGGATTTGGCATTTATGGGAATACTCAATGGGGTGTCAAAATACTCACCCAAGCCAATCTCAAAAAACCTATCCCTCACAAAACGGAGCCAGGGGATCTTCAAAGAATTATCTAAGTTAATACAGTCTTCGATGATCTCCCTGGAAAACAGTAACTCTTCAGACATCCAAATTTTAATCCATAAAAGCAGGGGGGCGATGCCAATGTGGTCTTCAACATATTCCATCCCCAGTTCTTGGTGGGAGAAAGAAGTGGCAGAGCTATTTGGAATCATCAATAATCTTTTTGTAAATTTATTTTCAACCACTTGTAGCTGGCGGTTTTTATGGTATCCCCACACTCCCGCCCCGTATGTCGCAAATGACAGGCATTTTGCTTTGTATAAGGTAACAAGCTCGGGCACCGGCTTATGGCCTAACTTACAGGTGAACCTAAATAGCCCCTCCACAGCACTGCTTGTCTGATGGGCTCTTGCAGTGACCAGTGGCTCCCACTTCAACTCTTTGTTAAACGTATTCCCCAGATATGTAAATACTTCCATCTTTTCAATAACCTTACCTCTAACAGTAAAGTTTCGAGTTTTGGTTTTTTTCGGACCACATACCATTGTGTAAGATTTTATGAAGTTGACTTTCAGGTCAAGGGCCGACATAAAATCCATGAAGGCGTCCAGCGAGGTTTGTAAGCTATTGGCCATCAAGGCCATAAGCACGGTATCTTCCGCATACGCGAGAAGCGGGACTGGTTTACCTCCAATGTGGGGGAAATCAATTTTCTTTCCCAGTAAAAATGCTTCCAAACCATTTGTCCAAATCAAAAAAAGAAAAGGGGCTAAAATGCATCCCTGCCGGACTCCTTCTGTGGAGGAGATGGGCTTTGTCCTTTCTCCCTGCATGCCAAATCTTATGGAAACGGTAGTGTCAGCGTGGAGTCTTCGGAGAAGCAGAATCAATCCTTCGTCAAAGCCCATTTCTCCCATCAACGCCCACAATTTCTCCCTGTTAACAGTATCAGATGCACTTGACAAGTCCATGAAGGCAAGGTCGATGGAGCCCCCCCCTTGCCCTCATGTACTTGCCCATGATCAGTGACAGATTTAGGCATTGCTCTGTGGTGCCCATCCCTCTACCAAAGCCATATTGGGTTTTTGAGATAATACCCGTGCTGGTTGCCCAGGTCTCTAATCGGGCCAGAATTACCCTACCCAGTATCTTGACAGTAGCGTCGATAAGGGAAATCGGCCTGTAGCAAGTGGGATCATTTCTATTCCCTTTTTTAAACACAGGTACGATAATGGCCTCTTTCCAGGATGCTGGGATTGGGCCAATCACAGCAGATTTGAAAACATTTGTAAGCTTGGTGATTATTTTAAATAGGTCTAATGGTACTCCATCAGGACCTGGGGCCTTTTTACAGGTACCTTTCGCCTGTGCCTCTTCCACCTCTGCCACTGTAAATGAGGCACTAAGCTCAGCGGCCTGTGCTCGGTTTACAATAAGTTCCTCATTACCTGTTGTGGGCTCCATCCCACTGGGGTTAAAAATGGTTGCGAAATGGGATTCCCAGATATCTCCCAAAATTGTTGAGTCCATCTTTTTTACTTCCTCCGTAAATTGTGGTCGATTAATGAGGGCCCAAAAACTTTTGCTGTATTTAATAGCGCTGGCTTTCTCCAGATCCTCCCATGCTATACACCTCAACTCGTCTTTTCTTTTATTAATAGTACTTTTGTATAATCGTCTAGCATCTTTAATTAATGCTCTATTGCGAGGGGTTGATTGGAGGGCAATGTTTTTTTTTTTTTTTACTGTTGCACTCATTGGAGTGGGAATAGTACATTTTATCCCTCTGCAGTCCAACACTTTCCCTACTGTTGCACTAATTTCAGTTGGAATAGTACATTTTACTCCTCTGCAATCCAACACTTTACCTACTGTTGCACTGACTGGAGTGGAAATAGTACATTTCACTCCTTCGCAATCCAACACTTTCCCTACTGTTGCACTGACTGCAGTTGGAATAGTAAATTTTACCCCTCTGCAATCCAACACTTTCCCTACTGTTCCACTGACTGGAGTTGGAATAGTAAATTTTACCCCTTCGTAATCCAGCACATCCCTGCAGTTCCACTGACTGGAGTGGGACTAGTAAATTTTACCCCTGTGTGATGCAACAGTTTTCCTACTGTTGCGTTGCTTGAAGTGGGAGTAGTACATTTTATACATCCTTAGTATAATGCTTTGCCTACTTTTGTGTAAATTGTAGTGGTAATAGTATATGTATTAAATGAACATTTTTATAATGTACTTTATATTGTTGCAATTTATATTATTATGTTTTTGCTTATTTAAAATTATAATATTTATAATTATTAATGTTTTTAATGTGTAACATATTTTTGTTAAATTGTAAGAAATTAAAGTTGTTTACTTTTTTATTTTAAATAAAATGGCTTATTTTTTATATATTTATGTTATTGGTATATATATGTACACATTATCTACTGGCGGTCGCCAGTAGATAGTTATAGTTACAACCTATTATCCATAGGAAATCCGCGACATTCTATTTGAAATAACTCTCTTGCCGGTTGACGTATCTTCGCGAAATTTTCAAACTTCGTAGGGCGCTCCGGTCCGCTCCTACCCTGAAAGTCTCGGGGGATACGTCAAGCGGGGCCGAGAAAAGGGGGTCCCAAAACGCGTTTTCCCCATGCATTTTCCCATAGGAAACTTTAGACACGGCTACAGCCCGAACTGCTGAACGGAATTACACCAAATTTGGCAAAGAGGTAGTTCACGCCCGGGGACCACCACCTCCCGGGGCACTAAACATTTTAATATGGGGGTCCGTTACGGACCCCAGAGCCCCAGGGACCACCACCTCCCGGGGCTGTGTACTGAATGGGAGGGGGGCCGCGCGGCCCCCCTCCTGGAGCCCTTGATGGCCTCGCGGCTCCCGTCCTGCCATAGCAAACTGCTTTGGATATTGGAAGAGAGAGCAGGGAAACCTGCTCTCTCTTCCAATATCCAAAGCGATTGCTTTCCACATGGGGAGCAGCATGTCAGCTGCTCCCCATGTGGAACTAGCAATGCCGGCTCCCAAGGGACGTGGGAGCCGGCGGGACTGTGGGGGATTGGGGACCCCCACAGTCCCCAACGGAGAGGGCCAGCCCGGGGATGGGGTCCCGGGTCAAGTAGTGGCCCGAGGAGGGCCACGCGGCCCCCTCCCAAAAAAGAGAAAAATTAAAAAAAAAAAAAATGGAACGGCCGGCCCGGGAGATGGGGTCCCCGGGGCCTTAAAATGGCCAGAGGAGGGGGCCACGCTGCCCCCTCAAAAAAATAAATATAGAGGCCATGCCCCGGGGATGGGGTCCCGGGGCCAATACAGGCCCAGGAAGGGGGCCACGCGGCCCCCTTCCCGTTTTTTTAAGGTAATTTAAAAAGGGGTAAGGCCCTGGGGGATGGGGTCTCCAGGGCCCAAAAAGAAAAAAGGAAGGGGGCCACACAGCCCCCTTCAGGGAGAAAAAAACAAACAAAAAACGATCGGGCCCGCAGGCCCGCCCCCTTCCTTCACCACTCTGCAAACGCGCCCCTGGCGCGTTTGCAGAGGAAGCAATTCCCCTTGAATACTGGGGGTCCCTGGGGGCCAACTAGCCCACCAGGTACCTCCAGTATGCGCCAGGGGCTGCCTTGCAGAGAGGTGTACAGAGGCCACGCCCCTTTTACACCTCTCTGCAACGCAGCTCTGTGGCGCTTTTGGAGGTATATGGTGGGCTAGTTGGACTCCGGGGACCCTCAGGATTCAAGGGGACTTAATCCCCCAACTTAAAACGCGCCACGGGCGCGTTTGCACAGTGGTGAAGGGAGGGGCGGGGCTTCAGGTGACATGTGTGCAAACAGGCCCCGTGGCGCGTTTTAAGATGGGGAATTAAATCCCTTCAATCCTGAGGGTCCCTGGGGGCCAACTAGCCCAACAGGTACATCCAGAATGCGCCACAGAGCTGCGTTGCAGAGAGGTGTAAAGGGGTGTGGCCTCTCTACACGTCTCTGCAACGCAGCCTCGGCGCATATTGGAGGTTCCTGGTGGTCTAGTTGGCCCCTAGGGACCCTCAGGATTCAAGGGGACTTAATCCCCAACTTAAAACGCGCCACGGGCGCGTTTGCAAAGATGTCACCTCAGGCCCCGCCCCCTCCCTTCACCATTGTGCAAATATTCCTCTAAAATCAGCCGAAATAGGAATTCCGATTTACTCACCTGTTATAAGGAGAGACCTCAGTGCTGTATCTTTCAGCCCAGTACTGGTCCTGAAAAGTAATTTTAACCGTACTTACCAGTAACTTGAATTTCCTTCCATAGGCTAACATTGACTGGTTTCACTTGGAAATTCTTCTAAGTGTGGAGTTTTGGAACTTTAAAATATTCCTCTAAAATCAGCCGAAATACGAATTCCGATTTACTCACCTGTTATCAGGAGAGACCTCAGTGCTGCATCTTTCAGCCCAGTACTGATCCTGAAAAGTAATTTTAACCGTACTTACCGGTAACTTGAATTTCCTTCATAGGCTAACATTGACTGGTTTCACTTGGAAATTCTTCTAAGTGTGGAGTTTTGGAACTTTAAAATATTCCTCTAAAATCAGCCGAAATACGAATTCCGATTTACTCACCTGTTATCAGGAGAGACCTCAGTGCTGCATGTTTCAGCCCAGTACTGATCCTCAAAAGTAATTTTAACCGTACTTACCGGTAACTTGAATTTCCTTCATAGGCTAACATTGACTGGTTTTCAGCAAAAAGTTTCAAAGTGTTGATTTTTACAAACTACAAATATTCCTTAAAAATCGACAGTATGACTTAAACGCATTCTTTCAACTGTTTACAGGAGATGCACCAGTGCTGGATCCAGGATCCAACACTGAGTAAGAAAAAGTAACGATAACAGTTTTTACCTGCTAAGTGAATTTCCTTCCATAGGATAACATTGGTGATTCTATGAGAAAAAGTTTCAAAGTGTCAACTTTTAAAATACAATAATATTCCTTAAAAATCACGACTGTAACCAAAACGCTTTTACTCAACTGTTTACAGGAGATGTCCCAGGACTGAATCTAGGATCCAGTCCTGTGGTTAGAAAAGTAATCCATAAAGTAACTAATTGCATTTAACTAGAAATTCACATTGAGCTGAATGTTGCATTGTGTTTGAAAATGTGTTGCCCATTGCAACAACTGTAACTACTGTACTTAAAAGTCTATTGCCTATCTGCAAAGTATTTAAACTAAAGTAATTCATTAAGAGAAAGTATTTTTGTAATGTAATGTATAATGTAATTACAATGTAATTTAAATAATAAAATATGTAAAAAAAAATTGTTTCTAAAAATGTAGTAAATCAGTATTTTAAAAATTTATATAACAATTAATACATTTAAAAATTGTCATTTACAAAACCTTTGAAATTCACTGAAAAAACCGTAGGTTTCAGACATGTTATAGTTACAAATTAGCATTTAAAAAACCTTTGAAATTCACTGAAAAACCATAGGTTTCAGGGACGTTATAGTTACAAATTAGCATTTAAAAAACCTTTGAAATTCACTGAAAAAACCATAGGTTTTAGGGACAGTTATAGTTAGTTGGACATTGCACTCGTACAAAACCCGTGAAATTCCCCGTTATAGTTAGTCCAGCTAACTATAACTCGCGCCCCGCAATGCACTGCTGATGACGTCACATATTACATCACTCATGACATGGTCAGTGACATCACTGATGACATCACTGATGACATCTCAAATGACATCACTGATGACATCACTGATGACATCATCCATGTGATAATTTCATGCATCTTCTCACACCCTAATATAACCTTTGATACACCCACTCTAAAGTACAGACTGCCATTCGCAAAACCATAGACACTCCAACACCAATAACTACATACCCACTCACTGATTCTTAGGTCTACGCACACATCCACTCACTCACCCGAACAGTCACTCATATTTACGGTCACTCAGTACAGGACTATCATATGCACTCATACTCCTATATAGACACTCAAACACCGCCACTCATCCATAGAGGTACTCACACACCTAGTCAGTCATGCAAATAATTAAACACACTACCATTTACTCACCTATACAGTTATACACACACCAGCTCACTTACTCATACAAATACTAGCACATTCTTACGCTCTTATACAATCACTGATACAAGCACACACTCATCCATACAGCCACTATCACAATCAGTCACTCTTGCTTATAGCTATTTATATACTCCAACACACATATATACTGCCTTTCACATATGTAGTTACTCACACATGTACCACTGGGACATACATTCACTCACTAACACACTCTTACACACACTTACCCACCCATACAGTCTATCACAGATGCACTCTTGAAACCATCCACCCAGTGAATCACCCACTCACACATCTATGCACAGAGTCGCACACACCCCTCCCACACAAACACTCAGGCACCCATACAGATACTCACACAAGCATTCAATAACTCATATAGACACTCATGTAGCTATTCTCAAACACATGCAGCCACTTACACAGCAACAGACAGACGGATACAGACATTCACCCAGTTTAGTCACTAACCCATGCATTCAGTAAGATACGTTAAATCACTCACTTATACAGTCAGTCACGCACCTACTAAATCATCCATACAGACACTTACACACCCACTCATTCTTCAATACGTCTTTTCCTATATATATTAAAAATATTTAAACTTTACAGAAACACACAGTCACTGGATGATGTCATCAGTGATGTCATCAGTGATGTCATTTGAGATGTCATCAGTGATGTCATCAGTGATGTCACTGACCATGTCATGAGTGATGTAATATGTGACGTCATCAGCAGTGCATTGCGAGGCGCGAGTTATAGTTAGCTGGACTAACTATAACGGGGGAATTTCACGGGTTTTGTACGAGTGCAATGTCCAACTAACTATAACTGTCCCTAAAACCTATGGTTTTTCAGTGAATTTCAAAGGATTTTTAAATGCTAATTTGTAACTATAATGTCCCTGAAACCTATGGTTTTTCAGTGAATATATATATATATATACATGTATATATATATATATTTGTTATATTACATTATTTTAAAAAAATCTGAAATTATATTATACATTAAAATTATTCGTTTAATAATGGTTTTTAACTAGATGTATGTAAATATATATATATTTATATATATGTGTATTTAACTTTTTAAATATGTTTATTTGTTATGTTTTTGAAATATATATTAAATCTATTTCATTTTTGTTAAATTAATGTTACTATTCAATATTTGTAATATTTAATATTTAAATGTATATGTTTAGAAAACGATATTTAATACAACAATATTAATGACAATGATATTATTTTTCTGATATTTTTGTACTTACCATTGTAAGTATAGATTGACGCTATTTTTGACAAAGATATTTTGGTCACGCTATTTTGGTATGGTGATATTTTCATAGTAGATAGTTTGTCAGTGAACGGAGGAAAACCCTATTGTATTGTATTTGCTGTATAAATAACCAAGTTTTTGTCTGTTTCCTAAATCTAAATGAGCTGGTTTCTGAACACAAATAGAAAAGTATTTCGTTTGAGTATTTTGGGGCACATGTTGACCGTTTTTAGCAGTCGCAAATGGAGATTCGGGTTGTTTGCGACGGCTTAAAAGGTTTGTAGCATGTATCAACCCTATTTTGTGAGTCAGTAACCTTTTACCAACTCGCAAAATAGGATTTGCGAATTGCTACTAGGAAGGGGCATTTCAAGGGTGCCCCTTCCTAATAGCGAGTTGCAAGGGCATGAACGATTGTTTTGCAACCTATAATCCTTTTCATGTGTTGTGGCCTCCCACAGTATCACTATGGTCTATCAAACTTTTCTTCACTTCACTTGCTGTTGTCTTGAGAATCCCTCTGCTTACATAGCTTTTTATGATTTATGTGATTTTAGGTTTAGTGAGATACATTCAGCTTTTCTCGTATACCTGACTTCTTTTCAGGCTTTACCTCCATGATTCAAATCCCTCTTTTTATTCTCCAGGCGTTTTAGGAGTGGATTGTTTTGGTTTCATTAGGCTGGCCTTCTCGTGCACCTCTTCTGATTCCAAATGCACTGTATTGGAGAAAGGAGTATAGGCATGTTTCTTCCCTCTAGCACAGCATCACTGAATTCTGGTTCCAGTATTTGTTAGCCTACTTTCATAGGTGGAATGGGTGATAATGGTGATTTTCCAAGCTTTCAACCCAATCCAAATCAAATCATTGTTAATAAAGCTCAAAAAATCTGAAGGGTACCTATTCGCTGATGTTCTTTTGTCTCATGAGATTTATTCAAATAGGTAAGTCTTCAGCACCCTCCAAAATGGAAAGAGAATATGTCTAAAGTCATCTAGTAGCAAGCTCCACATTGTATTTCCACACAGTATTCACAATGTTGAGTACAATGTTCAAGTCCTACTGCTCAAAGGTGATATTGAATCTGTTTCCCATTAGATGGGAAGACTCTTTTCAGATGGTAAGTATTAAGACTGTTTTTCAGATAGGTCAAGACATTCCCAAGTAAACATTTTTGCATCTATGTAAACATTTTAAATGTAATATTTAATGCAAATGGGAACAAATCCAACTTGTGTCGAGTCTCAGAGATATGTGTGGTGCTAGGAAGATCAAGCACTGCTCTTGCTGCAGAGTTTTGGAAGACCTACAACTTATTAACAACATTAGCTTTCAAGGTTCCTGTCAACAAGATATTGCCATAATCAATTTTTGAGCTTATGATTGCTCTTGCAGTGTTTACACGATTTTCCTGTGACTTCTGAAATGTAGTTTTATGCAAATGATTCAGCTGATAGAGGACAGGCGATCTGATAGACTTGGCCAGCCATCAGCTTCCTTTAATTAAAGAACGCTTCTAACATCTTTAGCTTTTGACTACAACCTCAGATGTACCCACAAAGAAAAAACAGTATTCTGTCCAGTGAATCCTCAACCAGTGAGTGGTGTCCCCCAGCAAAAATGTGTTTTTCGAGGCATTAGAAGCTAAACGGCACTCAATCTCTCAATGTACTCTCGATCTGTCTGAATTATAGTCATGAGACAGGCAGAACATAACCTGAATATCTTCAGAATAGCTTTGGAAATTCACCCTGAAACTCATGCAAAGACTGTACATAGATATTAATGAGAAGTGAGATAGATGGGGTCCCTGAGGGACATCTCATTCAACCAACATGGCCTCAGTGAATCTCTAATTCACACCAAATCTAGCCTTCCACTCAGTTAGAAATTAGTCCAACCACCTCAAAGACCTGTCCTTAACACCCACTACCCCACAAACCTTTCCTATAAGGGTGACAAAAGCTACAGTGAGATCAAGAAGTGTCAGGCGTGCAGGATCCCTAGAATCTTCAGTGTTCTCAATATAAGTCAGTACTGACTTCATGTCACAATGTTGGCGAAAACCTGATTGGAAATCCCGAAGATTACCGTACTTTTCCATATGCTGGAACTGGAGTGTAGCTAATTTTTGAAGACTTTAAGTCACTAAGGGCTATTTAAGGTGTGTTACAACTGAAATCCTTGGCTTGGTATTCCCCTAAATGTGATGCCTTCACTTCCGAATTTCTGCTGAACTTGCCTTTGATGGCATTAGGACTCTGTGCACTTTACCCCTGTTAACCAGTGCTAAAGTGCATGTGGTCCAAAGGTCCTTTGGATAAAAGGCATATTTGCTATTTGCTGCTATGGTGTGGCACGCCTGTGTACTGCATCAGGGTGGCTTGGATCAAAGCCACCTACCTTTGTGGAATGGAGGTCGCGGTTTCTGGCGACATATCATATGGAGGTTAATTTATAAGCATGTAAGGGGCGTAAGTCCCAGAAATGGGGAGCTAGGATGTGCTCGTCTGTAACTAAGTGGATTGATACTATGAATTGTCAAGTCCACTTGCACCTGCACTTCATAAGCTGCCTCGTATATTTGGTGTATCTTGTCAGTTTTCATATGGATTGTTTTACTGACGCATTAATGTATTCAGCACCAGCCGATATTCAGGTCTCTTAGCTTGTGTTATATTTCTACTGTATTGTATTTATACCTCTGATTGCTTCTGTAATACGTACAAGCCTTATAGGTTGTTTATATCAATGCACTTTATTGCTCTTTGCACTGTTTTTGTATTATATTTGCTTCTCTGCTTGCTGCTATGATGTAATGTATTGTATTATTTGGGATGAATCCCTTTTCCAGCTCTTCCTCTCTCCTCTTTAATAAAAAAGTAAAAATAAGAAAAAATAAAAAAGTGCCTGTGATCTCTCTTACACACATGGTTTGAAACATGGTTCAAACTATATATAATTGGCACATTTAATGTACTTGTAAGTCCCTAGTAAATGGTACTACATGTAACCAGGGCATGTAAATTAAATGCTGCTAGTGGGTGGCAGCACTGATTGTGCCACCCACTAAAGTTACCTTTTAAAACTTGTCTCAGGCCTGCCACTGCAGCATATAGTGCAGTCTTAAACTGCCATTTCCGCCTGGTAAAGTCAACCTTTTGCCAGGTCTGAACCTTCATTTTTTAATGCTTATAATTCACCCCAAAGGTACGCCAAACAGCTCTCAGGGCAGGATGCATTGTATTTAAAAAATAGGATATGTCGTTTTTCACTAAGGCCTATTGTTCCCATTGACTAACACTAGGTTACCATGTTACCTTTAATAAGTGCTAACTTTAGACTGGAAGCTGATAGAAATATACTGTTTACACTTAAACAAATTGTAATTTAAAACCCTCTTTCATGATGAAATTGGATTTTAAGTTACACTGCTGGAAATGCCACCTTTAGAAAGTTGACCTGCACCTGGACCTGCCTGAGCCCTGCTGCCCGGCTCTGCTGGAGTGAGTCCTGATCTCTAAGGTCCTGGTCCCATGGCTGGCATCATTGGAAGCTCCTCCAAGAAGAAATAGTAGAAATCCTGAAGTTTGGGTTCCTCGTGACCACGATCGTGCACGTTCGTATTGAAACTCTTCCGCCTGTGATAACCGTCACTACGAAGTTCCCATGAGACCAGCTCTCTGGGCCTACGGCGACCATCCAAGATGACCAGCAATGCAAGACCTGCACTTTGCGCTATAGCAGCGACAGCCCGTGACTGCCACCAACGTGAAGCTCCAGCGACGACTGCATCTTCGTGCTATAGCAACAACCGTCCACGACCCTCGACCTACTCTTCACGCCGAAAGCCGCGCTCTTGCTGCCTCCTTCAGCGCAGACAAAACTCTTTGCTCCGGACTTAAGAAGGTAACTTTTCAGCAGAACTAACATGGACCCAGCATCCAGCCCGCACTTGTTGTCGGCTTGAACTTGTGACTGTCCCTCAGTCTAACATTACCAGATGACTGCGATAAGCGTTTTTTTGCTTTTAGGCACTATTTTCACTAAAATATTTCAAATTGAAAATTTCCGGTTCTTCGGATGGATTTTTGTATTTCTGGTGCCATTTTAGTTATTAAGATTTACTCTATTTTTCTAAATTAGTTTGGGATTTGTCTTGTGTTGTGTTCTCACTTTATTACTGTTTGTGCGCTGCATACATACTTTACACATGGGCGCTTATTACGATGTCAGTCGGAGTCGCCTCCGAAGACACAGTCTCGGTCTTGGGACCGACCGACCTCCCTCCGGTCGGCGGTACCAACCACCTGATTACGATGCGACTGAACACTGTTCGGTCGGACACTCACATTTCCCTATAGGAGCCTGTGTTACGGCCGCTAACCGGCCGTAATACAGGCTCCCATAGAGAAATGGAGAATGCCTGCCACAAGCTGCATGGATGTACAGGGGGGCACCCTAGGTACCCCCTCAGCTACCAACCATAGGCCGCGGAGGCAAGGGGGCCCTGCTAGGGACCCCCAAAGTTGCTTTCCCACAGCCTTTCCGTGTCAGAAAGGCCGGTACGGAAAGGCTGTGGGAAACTGACATCGTAATCCCGACGGCGAAAACGCGATCCATAGGGGATTACGGTGCAGTTCGACCGGCCGTGCCAGTCGGAAAGCCTCCGACCACGGTCGGAAAGCTTCCAACTAGTGGTCAGAGGCTTTCCGCCCCACATCGTAATCGGCCCCATTGTCTCTAAGTTAAGCCTGACTGCATTTTTGCCAAGCTACCAGAGGGTTAAGCAGAGGTTAATTTTGTGACTTTGTGGTTCACTCTGACAAGGTTTGTGATTGTTGCCTGAGTTTCCACCCCCCTCAACCAATAACCCAATTTTTTGCTACCTAGTTATTGGTTAGATGGCACCCAAGCACATTCTTTTTTCCAGAAGAACAGTAATGTGAGCCTCCTTTAAGCGACTTGTGATATGACCTCTCCTAAAAGAATTATATATATATATATATATATATATATCCCAGTGGCAGTCGGCACTGGCTAGTTATAGTTAGGATGGTGTTTCCATAGGAAATGCATTTTTTGGGTGCTTATATCTTTTGGCAAATCTTTCCCCAAAAATATTTTCTTTAATTCAGCTTCTAACTGGAAGGTTTCTGGGTGATCCATCAAGTGAGGGCTGAGTAAAGGGCGTGGAGGGGGTCCCAAAACACATTTCACCATTCATTTTTCCTTAGGAACTTTAGACAAAGCTGCAGCCCAAACCACTGAACTGATTTACACCAAAGTTTGGCTGGAAACTAGTTCTTGGTCAAGATAGAGTGTTGTTAGAAATGGGGGTCTCTAGTTGGCAGAGGTAGGTACCTTTGTCCAAATAGGGACCCTTGCTTCTAGTCAGGATAAGGGGGATACACTTCTAAAATAACACCTGCTCACCCCCTTGGTAGCTTGCCATGAGCTGACAGGCTTATCTCAGAGGCAGTGTGTGAAGCATTTGTGAACACATACAGTAATATAGTGAAAACACTACAAATGGACACCACACTAGTTTAGAAAAACAATTAATCTTTATCTAAACCAAAACAAGACCAAACGACAAAAATCCACAATACAGTAATACAAATATGACTTTCAGATGGTAGAAATAGTTCAGTTCAAAGCAAATTGCAGATGCGACACTTTTCACACAAAGTACCTTGGATGCGTCACGGAAACAAACAAAACGGGCCGCAGGGTAGGTGATGCATCGGTTCCTTACACTCAGGGAAGGTGATGCGTCGGTTACTTGCTCTGGGGGAGTTGATGCGTCGGTTCCTTACTGCTGTGCAGGGGAGGTGATGCGTCGGTTCCTTACCGGAGAGGAGGTGATGTGTCGGTTTGTTACTGCGTGGGGAGGTGATGTGTCGGTTTCTTACTGCGTCCCCCAACGATGCGAGAGACTTGGCACCTCGATGCGATGATCCGGGACGATTCTTGCTGCTGCACAGCAGGGCTTGCATCTGAATCGGTGCGGTGATCTCGGACTTCGGAGTTCGTTACACTCGATGCGGCGTGCGGCGATTTCTCGAGCCGCAGCAGGCGCTGTGACGGTTTCTTCGGTGATGCGTCGGAAACAGGTACGGATGCGTAACGCTTCTCGGTGTTGCGTTGATATTCCAGCTGCCAGCGGAAAACTGTCTCTAGAGGTCAAAAACAACAGCAAGCACCTCTTTGCAGGTCAGAACTCCCAGCAAGGCAATTTAGGGGAGCTGGTGGTGAAGTTTTTGTGTCCCTGAGACTTCAGAACAGGAGACAGGCTCAGTTTCAAGCCCTTGGAGATCTTCTTCAAGCAGGGACACATCAAACAGCAAGGTCCTTTTCTCCTTTCCTTGGCAGCAAGTAGCCACTGCAGGCCAGCCCCAGACAGCAAACAGCACAGGGGCAGTATTCCGTCTCAGCTTCTCCGGCTCTTCTCCTTGGCAAAGGTTCCTCTTGATTCCCAGAAATGATCTAAAGTTCTGGGGTCTGGGCCCCAATATTTATACTGCAAAATCCTTTGTTCTCTGGTGGCAGAGAAGCCTTGTGCTTGGTCAAAACCGGTTCTGTTCTCTCTGGTGCAGCTTCCTGGCAGGAGGTGGAGACAGCATTGTAGAAGGCAGGCCAGGCCCATTCAGGTGAAAGGAAATCTCCTCCCCCTACTCTAAATGCAGCCCAGGTCTATTCAGCCCAGCCCTGACTCATCAGGCTCTCTGGAGCCATTGCTCCTCCCCAGTCCCTGTCATCCAAAAGCCAGACATGCAATACACAAACCTAGCAGAGGCACACTGGATGGCTAAGCAAGAAAACACCTACTTTCTAAAAGTGGTATTTTCAAACAGAGAATGTAAAAATCACCCTCACTAAAAGATGCATTTTAACATTCTGAGTTCAGACATACTAAACTTTATTTCCCTACCTTGTTCCCAGGGGTAGTTATGTTTATAAGATGTTATAAGCAAACTCCCCATTCTATCCTATGGGAACAGGTAGCCTTGCAATAGTAAAAAACGAAATTGGCAGTAATTCACTATCAGGACATGCCACACACACCAGGGCATGTCCTACCTTTCACATGCACTGCACCCTGCCCACAGGGGTACCTAGGGCCTACCTTAGGGGTGACTAACATGTAAGAAAAGGGAAGGGTAGGGCCTGGCAAGTGGGTGCACTTGCCAAGTCGACATGGTAGTCCTAGACTGCACACAGATACTGCAGTGGCAGATCTGAGTTACATTTACAGACTGCTTATGTGGGTGGCACAATCAGTGCTGTAAACCCACTAGCAGCATTTGATTTACAGGCCCTGGGCACACATGGTGCACTGTACTAGGGACTGACTAGTAAATCAAACAGCCAATTATGGAAACACCAATCCATAACAATAATTTACAGGGAGAGCATATGCACTTTAGCACTGATCAGCAGTGGTAAAGTGCCCAGAGTCATAAAACCAACAAAAACAGGTCAGAAACAGGAGGCCAAAAAGCAAAAAGTCTGGGGATAAACCCGCTGAAAAAGCCAGGTCTAACCAACCCCCTTCCAGCCTAAAGCCAGGGTAGACTAATCAATCCTTTGATGGGCTTTCCTTGTTGAGGCGATAGAACCTAGACCTGGCCCACAACAGCGGGGGCACGTTCTGGTTCTACGCCTTTCTGAACCCAGTTGGATCCCTCTGTCCATACTCTCGGGGCCCACTAAGCTAACCCATGGGCAACCCTTCTCCTCACTTGTGGACACCATCTGTGCAGCACCTAACCGTAGCATGCTCACAGGTGTGTCCCAACAGGCATATAGTACCCACATGGACAACACAGTGGTGTGGCCCAGTCCACCCCCAGGGTGTGACTCCTGCCCCCCCCAGGGGCCACTCTGTCCACAGGACAGTAAGCCACAGTGGCCACTGACAGTTGTCAGTGATGAGACCCAGGCCTTAAGCCTCTCAGGGCTCTCAAACCTCTGTGGCGTCAGAGAGGGGGGCAGTAGCCCCAGGTGCTTGGCACCCGTTGTCCACTCTCCTTTCTGTCAGGTCAGGTATGACATCCTGACACTGATCCACCAGCCCCAGGCCTGTACCCGGCGGCTGGATAGGAGACTGGGGTGGGCTTTCCCATGCCCGGTCCTCCTCCTCGGGGCTCTGCACCCTCCCATCTGGAGCTATACCCCCTTCCAGAATTGTCAGTGCACCTGTGGCAGGTGTCCTGCACAATTCGCCCACCAGTTCAGGGGTTCTATCCTGCAACTGGGATCCCTACCTAGGGTCTGTACCCTTAGACTGGGCAGAGGTCAGGGGTGAGGCTGCCCTCCCCCTGCCCCCCTTACTGGGGCCCTGCACCCTTCCACCTGGAGCGGTGCCCCAGAAGACAAACCGGTAGGGGCACTGTTAGCAGTGGCCCCTCCCTCCAGGTCAGGGGGTACATCCTGAACCTGGCCCTCCAACCCAGGGTCTGTACCCTTACGCTGGACCTGTGCCTGGCAACCCAGGACTTCTGGGGGAGTACACCAACCCCCCTCCAAGGGAAACACACTCCTCTGGAGTTGTGTAAGAGTCTGCCTGGTGCAGGCCATCAGCCTCCTGTCCACCTGACAGAGCATGAAGACCCCCCAGGCTGTAAGTGGCCTCACCAGGGTCAATCCTGGGGTGCTATGACCTCAGAGCTGGCAACCCCTGACCCACTGGTCCTTCCACTGGGGACTGCATCCCCCTCTCACCCCTCTCTCTGGACTCATGCCCTCTCCCTACTGGAGAGGTGCTGCCAGACACCAGAGCTGGTGGAATGCTAGTTACAGCAGTCTCCCCCAGCTCTATTAACACCTTGGGATCCCCTTCAAGAGATGGCCTCCCGGTACAGCCTAGTCTCCCCACCTGGTGTTCCCTTAGGGAACCCTCCAGGCCCTGGGACTGGGTTTCGGGCACCTTGGGACACATCCCATTCTCACTCTTTCTCCGCGGAGACAGAACGTGAGTCCCTACATCCCTCCCACTACACTGGGACCTATCTGGGCTACTAAGAACCTTTCCCACTACTCTCGGCTGGGAAATACCTGAGCCACTCCCCTTGGGGTCACCCCCAGATGCCTCTTCGGACCCTCTGGAATCCACCAAAGGTCTGCCTCCAGTGTGAGCTCTCTGGGGTCAGAGAACTCACACTCCACCAGGTGTTGGCATAGCTCTTCAAAACAGGGACTTAAAATATGCTCTCCACCAATTGAATCACACCGCCTCACAAGGTGTTAACCTGTTATGTTCCATATAGGTACCCTAATATAGGCTCAGGAGGCACCTAACCCTTCACCTATATTCTCCCTAACATTACACTGCATAACGATTCTAGTACTGACCTTTTACCTAGTTACGGTAATGTCCAAAGATGACATGGGGTTTTCTCCGAAAAGCTTAAGCCTCATTCATTATGCATAAGGATTCTTGGAATCACAGCAGGACAGCAGGCCTACCATCTCCTGCATAAAAACTATGTACAAGGGTCATTCCTTCCCTCATCCCAGTCCGACATGACACAGCGAGGTATATCCCCAGGGGGTAAACACTTGGCTATATATACACCATCTCTTGCTAAGTAAGTCAGAGTAGAAAAGGACTTCCATGCCGACACACTGACGCGAGATGCTGAGGCTCCTGCACGCAGACACTCCAGCTCACAGTGGTCTAACATCCCTTGCGGGGTGTTCATCTCGAGACCAAGACGGGGTCCCACAGTCTCCACTTCAGGTAATGGGGTTGACTTTACCCTAGAGGGATTCTTGGCTTTACACCCAAATACATGCTAGGTACACTTAGGTACATCTAGTTAGGGACGCATCATAGGAGTACGCATTTTACTACTGTCATGTATTTTATATAGTTGCCTGTATTCATTGTTTTAGCACGATGGTAGAAATCTACCATCCTTTTACTCTGTTAGTGCTTATTATCATTTATATTTGTTACTATCTAATGGGTGTTTCAGCACACCTATTTTACTCTAGAATGACGCTGGTTCAATAAATACTTATTGAGAAACGTCACCACCGTTTATTCTGTGTATCTCTCTGAGACGAAGTAAGCACGAATGACTGAGCGAAAAGTAGTACACTGTTTCCACGATTCTGAGGGATCAGGGTTTGTCATGTTCGATAGTTGCCAAGAACTATTATCTCCTTGGTAAGAGGGGTTTCTAGTGGCACTGTGAGCTGGCTGGTATACAGGCTGACATATCCGGTAGGGGTGTCCAGAATCAGTCTGACTCCAATCCTACAGTATATGTTGTCTAAACGTGCTGATCCTATATAGGTTTATAGGAACTACACGACATGACGTCGCCAACGTTGGTTTGGTACTTATTTAACAGTCAAATCTGAGTAGTTCAGTCATGCTATTCTCAGAGACCCCTACTCACATTTTTCCTAGAGACGTCTGGAGTGGGAAGGGAATTATCTGCCACAGCTCAGTATGCAAACATATCCTATGTATTAGCAGTAGTTTTATCAAGCTTGATGGACAAACAGTTCCTATTGTGCATAAAACCTTATCTCAGTTTCCTTGAAACTCTTCCTTGAGATTCTTTTTCAACAATGACAGTAGAAGACGCTGTGCCAGCATGGCGCGTTTTAGTACAGGAAGAAGAAGGGGAAATTAACATTTCAGAAAATGTCAGAAATGCCCCTACTCAAAAGCTAACAGACTACGGAGTCACAGCTAGGCGTGGGAAAGTAACTTTCGTGATTGAGGCTCATGAATCATAAAGAACAGAGGTATTCTGTTCATGGGTTATTCCCACAAGCAGATGCACAATCAAATACATTTCATTCTTACACTGAAGATGAAATACCAGAGGAATACTGTCTGCATGAGGACATTGAAATTCCGCTCACCTACCAGGAGCACATAAACTGGTTTAAAGGCACCCTCCCCCATACAAGAAATAAAGCAAGACTAGGTCCGCTCGGAAAAGACGGGGCAACGCCTGTCCTTGTGGCTTACACACTGCATCCAGACATTGACACAATGCCAGTAGCAGACTTACGTACACTTCACAAAGAAATAATAAAACTCTACAGGAACATGACACAATTCGTGATGCGAACACTCACACTTCAGCCAACAAGAGCTACACAAACAAATCAAGTTCAGAGTTCAACAACTAAAATTACTCCACAAACGCTATACGCAGTAATGGGTAGAATGCCCACTAAACGAGAACAAATGCCATTCTGGATAGCTCAAAAAATAACACACCTAGAGGCAGTATTTCCACATACAAGCCCTCAAGAAAAACACAGAATGCTAACAATCTGCTTGTCAATGGGGATAGCTCGCCAGATAGAGGATTGTACCACTTGGGGTACAATTTTCGCTGCCATATATACCAGAACTCGTGGTATTAAGACAAATAACTGAGTATGGAGCAGAACCTGCTCTGAACTAAGGGATGAAATTACTAAGTAATTTTGCCCAGGTATCAGCTATTATGTTAGCTAATATCAAAGGGGATGCAGCATCAGTGGCAAAATGCCAACGCCTAAGGGATTTCACTCCTTTACAACAGGAACGTGAATTATCCAAAATTATCACTGACACCTATGCTGAATTTGGCAGAGATAGTTTGGGAGCTAGAGCAACAAAACCTCAACTGATGGGTGGTCCTGAGAAGGATAACACCAAGCAAGCACCTGATTCTTCCAAGAAGAAATGGGATAATAACAATAAAAACAAAAAGATTAGAGAAAATAGATCTCTATCTAGGAGTGGGTCTCCTCAGCAGGAGAACTCCGACAGAAAATATAACCTTAGAAATAGGGATAACATTAAGAAACCTGACAGGTATCAGGATACTGATACACGTTCCTCTCGTTCCTTTCAGGGTTCACTAAGAAACACAGCGAGAGAAGGATGGTCAGAACACAGACAAGAAGAGCATACGAAGTCCAGAGACACGCAACGCGCTTCAAGCTACACTTCTAAAAAAGAAGACAAGCAACAACCTAAACCTCAATTCAAAAAGATGAAGGTAGCAGGTCTCAAAGTTAGACATGCCCAAAATTCTGTGGACTCAACTACTGAACGGGGAATGGGCTCTGACGATGCTTGATAGCGCAGCAGAAGTAACAATAGCTCGCCAGAACCTGATGGAATTTCTGGTGACAGCGGAGTTGAATGAGCACATCACGGTGGAAACACCTGATACAAGGGTAAGTGTCCAACATAGGTTACATGAGATAACACTCCAAATGGAGGGGGACAAACACAGAAAAGTTAAAGGTCTCTGTTGGGAGAACTTGACTCACGGTTATGACATACTTTTTGCTGAACAAGCTTGGCCGCCTGCAATTGTTATGGATTGCCCAAAGGGAGAACCAGTAATTTTACCATCTTTTTCCGACCACGTTCCAATTTACTTAAAACATACATACGCGCTGGAGTGGGCGGCAGCCCTTGCTCCAGCACTTTATCGCAACAATGTTGGGTAGGATGCTGTGTCACCACACCATGAAATCCCAGTAAAAACTAGTCCAACTCCCCAGAGACAATAACCAATAAAACAAGAAGCGAAAAAACAGGTCAGGGAGATCTTAGATCAACTTGAATACCAGGGTGCAATAGAACCTTGCACCTCTGCAATGAATAATCCTTTGTTTCCCGTAATGAAACCCGACAATTCATATTGTCTAGTTTTAGACTACTGACATCTGAACACATGCACAAAAACATTTGCAGTACAGAATGCACACAATGCCACTTAATGAATAACATTGTACGGAAAAAATTCAAAACAACACTAGATATCTCAAATGGATTCTTCTGCCAAAATATAGCGCCTGAAAGAATTCTCCGCGCTAGGTTCCCAGCGTCAATTTTGTCTACTCCCCCAAGGGTATAAGAATAGCCCCGGGTTGTTCAGCGCTAGAGTAACAGAATTACTTCAGAATTTGGATGAAGAGGCATTGTCCTATGTAGATGATATTTATCTAAAGGACGATGATTTACAAGATCACTTGACCAGGGTGAGCACCATAATTTTGGGGTTTGCCTTTGAGGGCTACAAATTCAACTTTAAAAAATGAAAAATAGCCCACCTCAATGTCCTATTTTTAGGATACGAGTTATCAAGTGAAGAAAAAAGCCTGGCAGCTCACTTTTTAGAAAAGTGTGCGCTGCTCCAACCTCCTAAATCGCTGAAAAACTTACAATCCATATTGGGATTTTTAAACTTTGGCAGACATACATTTTTGATTACGCAGAAAGAGTAAAACCTTTCTACGACTTAATAAGACCTTATTTCTCCGTTAGGAATTGGACACAGGAACACACAGATATCCTTCATTCCCTACAAGCTGACATGATAGCTTCAAAACATTTGTAGACACGTGTGAATGTACGAAATCTGGTGGTCCGCGTTGTAGCGGGTCAATACGGGTACACTTACCTAACCTTCAATGAAGGCGAAACAGTACAGATAGCTTACAAATCACATTTGTACACAAACTCTGAAATGCTCTTTGCTTCTACAGAAAAGATACTGACAGCAGTTCAGACCACTGTAGTAAGAGAAAGAGCACTGGCTCAAGGGAAACAAATAATTGTCGTAACTCCAGTACCAGCCTTAGAAGCTGCTACAAAGGCTAGCGTTTCTAATGCTAAAGCCTTACATCCAAGATGGATACAATGGGCTAATTCTCTCACTGCAATGGATGTAGAATACAAATATGATCCAAGATTAAAAACACAAGCATTCCTGCAATATGAACAAGAATATCCTCTACCAAATGAAATAATGCCTCTGGATCAGTATGAATATATCATTTACACTGGCGGATCTGCTCAGCCAGCCATAGGAAGTAAACAGCAATACAGCGCCGCTTGCGCGATTGTAAAAGGTCGTATGCGGGAAGGCAAGTTCCATCCCAGCGATACGAAGACACAGTCTTTAGGAGACTGCACGGCTCAGCTGGCAGAATTAAAAGCACTATTACTGGCACTAATAAATACGGATCGGGAATTCCCCACACTCATAGTGTGCGATTATTTTTATTGTGTCCAGTAATACAACGAATATCTTTACTACTGGGGTCAAAATGGTTTTAAAGACTCAAAAGGTGGCACAATAAAGCATAAAATGCTATGGGAACAGGTAGCTGAGTTGAAAAACGAACTACCAAGAGCTCACATGATAGACACGCTGATTCATCAACGTGATGACGTTCATGTTGAAGGGAATTCATTGGCTGATGAAGCTGCAAAGGGGGCAGTACGAACTGCTGCCGTAACTGAAATCACTCGTTCAAAAATTAGAATAGACGGACAGATAATGGTAGCTGTCATTGCTTCACGCAAAAACAGCACAGCCTTACCAAAAGGTTTTCATCTCAAGTACTCCTACAAATTAGATGCAAACAACATTCTGTATGCTCAGATTCCAGGAGTGGGGGATAGAGTAATACCAAACATGGAGCGCAGATTGGGTTTAATACTAACTGCACACGAGGGTCTGGTTCTGCACACGTAGGGATAACAGCGACAGTTTCATTATTGAAACAGCGCTATTGGTGGACTGGTTTAACAAAACAGACGAAGAATTTTGTCTTAAAATGTGACATCTGTCAGCAGATAAAGGGTTCCACCGTAGCACGTCCAGCGCAGACACCTTTACTAATATCAGACAGACCACTAGCATGTGTCTATCTGGACCACTGCGGCCTGCTACATTCCGATGGGGCTTACAAGTATATCTTGGTGGCAGTGGATTCATGCTCGAGATTCCTATGGGTATGGCCTCAGCGCTCGGCTGACGCTCGAACTGTTATAAAAGATTTGCGAGTCTTCATAGGGACATACGCAGTTGGCACATTACATTCTGATCGTGCCCTCGCGTTTAGCTCTCGGGATTACAAGGAAGCCATGGAAGGTTTGGGTGTACCATTGCGGTACTCCTCTCCGTACCATCCCAAGGGAAATTTGGTCGTGGAGAGGAAAAACAGGGACTTTAAGCAGTCTTTAACAGAAAGAGTATTAGGTTCGGGTGGTAGTTGGGTCAATCACCTATATGGGGTACAGCGTGCCCTCAACAACATGGCAAGAAGTTCTATAGGGGGTGTCACTCCTTATGAAGTCCTATTTGGGACGAGAATGTGGGTACCTGATCTCGATTGTGAAGGCACAGTGGCGGATGAAAAACTATTTGACATCAATAAACGTTTGGCTGTTTTGCAGGATCTGAATGAATCCAGAGCACTACAAAGTAACATGCAGGTCAAGCGCACCGCCACTGGGAAAGTCAAATCAGTCACGGCAAGACCTGTCTGGATCCCAAAAGTCGGGGATCTGGTCAGAGAAAAGATCGAGGACAAGAAAGAATTTTGGCCATCATACAGAAAGCCTGTACCTGTCCTGGCTGTCGAATGAACAAGAACAGAACTTCTTCCGCCTCTTGCCGGCAAAAAGAAAAGAGATTCGTCTCCATCGATCTGATCAAACCACACTATGTGGCCAATACTGAATAGTAAGCCTCGTGGGCTCCTGGGTAGCCAACGCTCTCCTCACGCTACCATTAAGGAAGTACAGACAGAAAGACTCATAACATTCGAAGACTAACCAACTCGATGTGGTGGAGTTTCAAACAATGAAATGGAACTCGTTCCTCTAGAATCAGAACTTCAAAACACAGATGAAAGACAAATATCAATTCGCCCAAACACCGACGTCTACATCAATATGCCTCGACAAGAGACACCTGCCAGTTCAACACAACCTGCCGAGTTACCAAAGATTGCTCGAACTGCATCTGGCTACTTCATCGATTTCGATACCTTCTCTCTTGATCCCAGTGAACCCGAGACAACGCCAGCTCCCGTTTCCCGTAAGCAACAAATGTGTGAATTTTACACTTTTCTAAAAGAGACTTACTTAGTAACACCTTGGCTCCAGCTCTGGATAATATCTGGAATATTGTTTTTTCTGTTCTGGATTGGCCTAGTGACTGTTTTTTGCTTACTTGTGAATGGAAAATATCTCCCAGAACGCTCTGCAGTATCAAATGTGAACTTGGCCCTGAAACCTCATACATCATCTCATCGTGAACAGAGAGACTTGTTTTCAGTGAACATTACAGCTGTTCCAATTCCTGATGGTATAGTTTGGGACAAGGTTGATTATGATGAATTTGGTCCCACTGAACTTTTGAAGATTCCACATTTATTTAAAATTTCTCTTAATGATATCATTACCTCCAGTGCATTTTCTGATGATTGGGATTTTGAAACTGTCAATAATATGTTGTCTGCTGCATTTTCAAACAATGAAATGTTGGAAGACACATCTGATTTTGATACTATGTACTGTTACCATCATTATGGTCATCGCTTTTTACACAAATCGAGTATCCCTCGTAATGTTTTCACATACCACCAATGGGAACATTGCCCGACACCATTGAAAGTTAGTTCAAAAACATTTGCACAGAAATTTTCATATTTTAGCAGGGTTTAACACTTCTGACCCAACCTCATTTTCATATAAGGTTGCACCTACACCTGCACAGAAAAATATGCTGACTAACACCAAACAGATTTATTCTGCATCCTTTATTTCCCAACTGTCTGAACAGGGTTTCGACTTATGGAAAGACACAATAGACACAAAATCAGTCTGGGGTTCTAAGGAATGGCAAGTTCAGGGAACAGAAGCACTATTTAGAGTGTGCCTCACTCCGCAACAAATTATATTTCTGAATGAAACTGTGCAACAGACTTCCTGTCTTGGACTAGCCAAGAATAAGGATTTGAACACACCACGGTTTCCCACACCTTTACACATCAATTTTACATCAAGTGGAGGGGATACAATAGATGACATCATGCAGTACAATACAACAGACCCCAATTGGAAGGGATTGTTAGTTTGGCCCTCAGGCACAAACTGATGTCAATCAAGATTCAGGGGTACAACCGAAGGGTTTAGTATCCATAGGCCAGACCCACGATATGTACAAAAAGAACATCCGGGGGTAGTGACATCCAAAAGTGTTGGGAAGTTGTGCCTAGATTGGCTAAAAAACTCTAAACTGTCCCAGGTGAAACAGCACTTCTCCTTACTCTCAGATGAGGTGGATCTAAGGGATTTTTTACTAGGTCCCTGAAAGCCACGTCAGAAATGTTTCGATTATGCTGTCTATAATGAACTCTGGAAAATCTGTCAACAAGAAGCCGCGGAGAGACTCCGTGAAATAGATAAAATTAACTTAGAAAAGGCGTTAGCTGTAGTTCACAACGGTCTGACTACATTAACATCCAGGATTTATTCACTGGGCAACATTGTATCTTCTGCTATTGATATACTAGAACAAGACTTGTCCATACTACAACACGGACAATCTCAACTACGTTCTATTATGTTGTTAAGCTGGACGCTGCAATCATTGCGCACTGGTTATGTGCCTTGGCGATTTATCAACAGTACGTCTCTATTTTCAGCGTACAATCTAACTGAAAATCAGATTTCAATGGTGCAAAGGGGAGCAAAATATACAATGCTGCGCATTGGACAAATTACCTTTTACTGTGGCAGAGTCACCATCCATGGAATGGTTAATCCATGGCCATATAACACTACCGGCCACTACTTTCCAGTTTCAATATTGCCTAGAACAACACCAGGCAGGCAGATATGAAGCAATGGGTAGGGAATTCATCAAGGAATCTTGGGAATTTCCATACAGATTTCGATGTAGGAATGGGGACACGGAAGTGTTTCTTAGCGGTACCAACTGCGAGAATTCCTTAAGTGGATCTCTCATAAGCCAGGATATCATGCTTCACGGCTCCTGTAATGGTTCAGTTGCAAACTTATCCTGCCACTTGAAAGGTTCCCCAGCTGCCGTGATTAATCCGGTGTTCAAGTTACTTTCAAATGGGAGCTACTTGATGCTGAATGATCAAGGTTGTTGTGGTATGCTCCCGGGCATCGCATATCTTGTCACTGTAAGCTCCAGGGTTACTTGCTGTATGCAAGTATTGTTTTCATCGACCCACACAATCAGGGAGGCGCCGTTATGGCCTTCATTGAATGTTTCCTTTATACGATTTGATACTTTGAACAGAATGAAAGCCATGCTTTTACAGTAAACCGTGCCCTTAACCTCCGCCCGAGAAACTTATGATCATCAGGTTGCAAGGTCCTCGGCTGAGATACAGGCACTGATACGAACAAACTGCTGTTTCTATTTCACAGAAATGGTACAACGTATCTTTAACATGTATGATACGACGGGTAATGCCCACCTATTTAAGACCACAGGTTCAGGACTGTTAAGCACCTTTCAAACAACCCTCGGGGTTGTTCCCAGCTTTATACACTCCGTATTCGGAAGCATTTTTGGAGGGTTTCCGCTGATCCTCTTTTTAATAGCAGGTATCCTGATTTTCCTTTTTCTGCTATGCAATGGACGTCCCAGTCACCAAGGAGATGGAACGCACGCTCTTGGAGCGCCGATACCGTGATCGCATGGTAATCCATCTGGGCACACCTCGTCTTCGAGAACTGAGCGATTCTTGGTTCTTTTCATTTAGACCAGTCTGGATCGACTGTATTCTGCCTGTCCTCCGATGCCTGTTCTGCGGACAAGAATGAGTGTTGGCTCTCTGTCTAACACTTCCAACAATCGGGCCACCGGATGTTGATGCTTTACTGGACCCGATAACGGCCAATGTTCTGCAGTGTCCTCAGCGTATTCCGATGTTGATGTCTGCATTCTTAGAGTTACCACGGGATGCTTCAGCTCCTGTTGGGAAGGATACCGGCTCCTCAACTAATGCTCAGGCCTCGGATGACACTAGTACATCCCCAGCAACGGCTGTGGTGAATGCGGAGTAACATCTGTGCTCGATTGACTTGATCTGTGAGGTGTTGCAGGGAATGTCGTCTGCGATTGCAGGCAACAGTAATGTTGCGTCTCCCAGCCAGGACACATAAACATTTGGCTCATCGTGTGCTGGGAAAATTCAGCCTTTTTCAAAACAACCAAATTTGGCATTTTAAACAAGACATTTTATTTAAACTGCATGGCTTTCAGTCTCTCATTGTTTGGACTATATATACAAACTGATTTAGTACAGACTTCTATCACATGCACTATTTTTCCTTATAAGCATTTTTTAGAAATTTTAAATTTTTTAAGTACTATTTTTAATGAACTTCTTAATAGTTGCGTACCACATTTTAGCAGTACTTAGATCTTTTAGTATGTCGTCCAGTCGGATGAGGAGTGGATGTTATGTTCCATATAGGTACCCTAATATAGGCTCAGGTAGGCACCTAACCCTTCACCTATATTCTCCCCACCATTACACTGCATAACGATTCTTAGTACTGACCTTTTACCTAGTTATGGTAATGTCCAAAGATGACATTGGGGTTTTCTCCGAAAAGCTTAAGCCTCATTCATTATGCATGACGATTCTTGGAATCACAGCAGGACAGCAGGCCTACCATCTCCTGCATAAAAACTATGTGCAAGGGTCATTCCTTCCGTCGTCCCAGTCCAACATGACACAGCGAGGTATATCCCCAGGGGCTAAACACTTGGGTATATATACACCATTTCTTGCTAAGGTAGTCAGAGGAGAAAAGAACTTCCATGCCGACACACTGACGCGAGACGCTGAGGCTCCTGCACGCAGAGTCTCCAGCTCGCAGTGGTCTAACATCCCTTGCGGGGTGTTCATCTCGAGACCAAGACGGGTCCCACAGTCTCTCACTTCAGGTAATGGGGTTGACTTTATCCTAGAGGGATTCTTGGCTTCACACCCATATACATGCTAGGTACACTTAGGTACATCTAGCTAGGGACGCACTATAGGAGTACACATTTTACTACTGTCATGTACAGTGGCGGCTGGTCCATAGGGGCGCTGGGGCATCGCCCCACTTGGCAATATCAACAAGAAAAACTGCTCACGGGCAGCAAGAAATGTAAGCAGACGGCAGACGCAATTCGTCTGTTTACATTACCGGCCTGTGCTGGCAGCTGCTTCACAGCCTCAAGTGCGCATGAGTCATAGTCATAAACACACAGCGCACACACACACGCAGGCGAGAGCAGCAGGAGTAATGTAAGTCCGTTTTTTGCGAGAAGGGCACTTTTGATTTCAGCACCCCACTCCATTGACAATACATTAGGTATGCTGCGCATGCCTAGTGTAGTGCAGGAGTCTCAAGATAGGATCCTGCTCGGGCGGTGACCTACAGTCGCCCCATGCCCTGTCAAATGGCAGGATACAGTCGAGTAGCTGCCCCCAGTTGCATCCAGACTTATGATTTGCCAACGTCTGTGAGAGGACTCGGAGACGTGATGCGACGCGGGACCGGCGGAGGAGATGCCTCATCCTGGTAAATTTATTAGTTTTTATTTTATTTAATTAAACCCCCTCCCCCCGCGTGTACCCCCGAGTCATGCCGGCCGCGACTGTAGCATTCTTACTCCTGCGGTTTGCCACAGATTGCATATGTTTTGTAAATATAAGAGCATTAACACATTTGGCTATTTTAATTATATTTGTGGCTGGTCCAATCTGTTTTCTACACTGGAAACACATTTACTCCCGCAGTGTCTTGTGAAGTACATTTAGAAGTGTCAGGGGTGGAAACGGCCATGCAAATGTTAGCAAGTGACAGTTCATGGGTGTTCCACACATTTCTTACGGCCACGCTCCTGACACCTCAGTTTATGTCCATAACCATAAACCTCCATCTGCAAGCATATGCCATTCTTGTAGACTTTCTGCAGTTGGGTGTTTCAAGTGTGGGCACGGATCTCCGCAGGTCCTGACTCTTATCAATCATCATCTGTGAAATTGCTCTTGGATGTTTTTATGTGTGCTCCGAGTGTGGGTTCCAACTAGTTTTTCAAAAGTACAATTTAGAGTTTTTTTCTTGTGCGGTCCAGAAAGTCTCACATTTGAGATTTTGTGAGTTATTTGAAAATCAACTTCTCTTTTCTATTTTTGAAGGGAGCACTGTGTTTTGGCGCGCATAGCTTGAGTTGTCCTCCATTGGAACGGGATTAATGCTTTTAGAGATGGTGCATGAGTTGCTAGTTTCTGTTGCGCAGCAAAGAATCCATTTTGGATTGTGTAAATGTGACTTATTTGGAAAAAACGTTTCTCTGTCTACAGGTAGTACATTTCCTGCAGATTCTACTGTGGGTAAAACTATTATGGATATTGAAAAATGGTGTTCTATTCACCGGAATAATCATTGTTACTTTTAAAACATGAGAAGTTTAGTTGTTATTGTAGGCTGCTGATAATGCTGCTGTGTCACGGGAACACTGCACTGTTGTGTGTGAAATCCAGTTTGTTGAAACATTAAAGTATTGCAGAAGTGTCACATTCGCAGCAGGGATATTATAGATACGGACCGCTGCTGATTTTCGTAGGTTTTTGAAAATGCACTTAACGGTCTCCAGGGAGCCGAGGAGCGCTTGTGTTTCTGTGTTGCTGCCGGAGCATGCTGAACTCTCTCTCTTTAGGGCTGGCGGGCACTACCCAGGATCGGAGGGGCCTAGTCAGAGCACTGTCACAGCACTAGAGTGCACTGAATACTGCAAAGTATTTTATTTGTCATATTTCTAGTGGTACAAGGCCCTTGTGCTCTTGTGTTTAATTGGTGCTGAATACACAAAAGCACTACCCATAGAAGAAAAGCAACCCCCACGAAAGCCTCGCAGGAGCACTGCGCCAAAGTGTGCCGGCGGGGTATCGCCATGAGACTACCTCGGTGTAGTGCGCTCCTCACCTGCAGCCGTTGTCTCCCTCTCAGGGGATTTCTCTCTTTGTGCGTAGCGCCAGTCTGAAACACCTCTCTACCACCACCCCAACCTCTCGTGTCCAGTATTCAGCTCACTTTAATCTGCTGTTTTTGAAATTGGCGCCCATATCTCCAGTTTTCTCTCGTGACGACCCTTGATGGCGCTTTGAGCCGCTCCACAGACACCCTTCCTTGGCTGCTTAAACATGCCGGATGCAGCCCAGGGCTTAAACCCCGCAGTATGGAAGCCAAACAATCAAATGCCCTAAACCGAAGCCAGGGGCTCACTGGAGAGACATCAGAGATCACACTATCAAAGGCTCGTGAAACCCTTGTTAGCCGAGGGAACAGAATGGCCTGTCAGGCGATCTCCTCTGAGCCTCGACGCCTGCTTTATTTGGCAGTGACAGGCTCAAGAGGGGGGAAAGTGGAACAGTTACCGCAGAGAGCCGGGGCTCAACGGAGGATAATGAGCGGAGGCCACATGTAGCCTTTCTCCCCCATTGGAGCCTCTCAGAGGGCTGTGGATATATGAAATCATACTCTGTACCTTGGTTTTATCCCAGCAGTGTCACGTGTTGTAATAGACGGGTACCATCGGCAATGCCACTTTTTAAGGTTAGCTCACGTTTTAATGTTAACTGTTAAAATGTTGGGGAGAGAATGTGGCCTTACCGCTAGGGCGGTCGACATCAGAGGTGGGGAACCGTTCGAGTCTCCGCAGGAACGCTCAACATCCTGTGATTCTGGGAAAATCACTTTATCTCCTCGTGCCCCACAAAAATGAACGTGTCCATCTGTAATGAAACTGGTGCGCATGTAAAGTGCTCTGATACCTTCGGGTCTAGTTCGCGGTATATAAAACTCCACAACAAAAACATAAATGAATACCCTACACCACTGAAGTTCAAATTTCAAAGGATGTAACATTTTTTTGATGTCTGTCCCTGCACTCCGTCTTCAGCACAATAACAGCACCATGAACAATGGGGTTTCACAAACTTGTAAGGAGATAACATTGGTGCCCCGCACCATTAACGGCCTCTTTTCTCACCTTTAACCGCCTCTTTTCTCACCATTAACCGCCTCTTTTCTCACCAGCGCAGGAAGAAAGGACTTCAGTAAAAATTCTCTGTTGCCTTCTCATGAAACGCATACACCCACAATGTTGCCCTCATTCTGCCAAAGACATTCAGTTTTCAGTGCTGTACCCAATTCCTCTTTTATTCACTCCTTCATTCTTTCATTCCCTGAACTGCTGCACCAGCAGAAAAAGCCTGAGCCACTCACCGTTCCTTCGCAGCAAGGGCCATAAAGAATGTTTACTTTAGTGTATTACCTTTTGGAAGTTCTATCACTATTCTGCGCAAAACCGGAGACTTGTGCTTGGCAAGTATAAATCCACACACTTTTTTTTCTGCTTCGTATCATTTTCCAGCCGCGGCCGATAACTATCAGAACTAACTGCTTTTAATGAAGGCACCCATTTGCTTTGTGAGACTGTCCTTCAATTGTTCAAATTGCCTCCTCTGACCGCCAGAGGCAATTGGAACAATTACAGGACAGTCGCACAAAGCAAATGTGCGCCTTCATCAAAAGCAGTTCTGAATTACCTTGGGTCGCGTTCCCACTCTAAACACTAACACTCTTTGAAGTGCAGAGTGACTCTGCACTTCAAAGAGTTTTAGTGTTTATAGAACGAGAACGCAGCCTGTTGCAGAAAATGTTTCTCACTCTGAAGGTACAGGCCCTGCCACGCGTGATGCACCTCTGAGAAGCATACACACTGAGTGCCAGCACTGGGCCTAGCTTCAAAAACATAACAATAGAAATGTTTCTGATGCTAGGCCCTGCTGGCACACAGCGTGTATATTGCTCAAAGGTGCGTAGCACTGGCAGGGCCTAGCTTCAGAAACATTTCTATCTACATGTTGTTATATGACATCCCTTTATTAATGCAATAACTGCACTTTCACAATTGCTTTATTAACCTTCTTGCTTCTCAAATTTGCTTGAAAATGCACCATTTGCCCACTCTTTTTTCAAAATTTTCTCGGGGGGAGAACCCCCCCGAACCCTCTTTAACATGTTCGGACTCGCTCGCCACGGTGCACTCCAACAGAAAGCTTACGCCCACCACTTTCAAATGTCACCAGCCACCACTGGTCATGTATTTTATATTCTTGCCTGTTTTCATTGTTTTAGCACGATGGTAGAAATCTACCATCCTTTTACTCTGTTAGTGCTTATTATCATTTATATCTGTTACTGTCTAATGGTTGTTTCAGCACACCTATTTTACACTAGAATGTTGCTGGTTCAATAAATACTTATTGAGAAACGTCCCCACCGTTTATTCTGCGTATCTTTCTGAGACGAAGTAAGCACGAATGACTGAGCGAAAAGTAGTACACTGTCTCCACGATTCTGAGGGATCAGGGTTGTTATGTTCGATAGTTGCCAAGAACTATTCTCTCCTTGGTAAGAGGGGTTTCTAGTGGCACTGTGAGCTAGCTGGTATACAGGCTGACATATTCAGTAGGGGTGTCCAGAATCAGTCTGACTCCAATCCTACAGTATATGTTGTCTAAACATGCAGATCCTATATAGGTTTATAGGAACTACACGACAAACCAAGCTATCTTTTTGCCTTACCATCCAGTGCCTCACACAAGTACCCCACACCACTCTCCTGAGATTGGCAAGACAGTGTCTGACTGTCTCTGTCACTCAACCCACACTCTTCTGGGTGGTCTCCACACTCACACACCAGGACTTCAGTAGTCAGTAGAGTGTCCCTCCCACCACTAGGACTATGAACCCCTGTGCCAGTTCCCCAATCCACCTCAGGGACACTGCGCACCACTGGAGCTACCTCATATCCTTGAACCCCCTGGTGTATGTTAACTCCCTCCTTCAAGTCAGGTGCTACATCTCTGGGTGTGTGTACTGCTCTCTCAGCACTAGATAACACCATTTTGCTGCCACCATCTGAGCTGGACTCCAACCCAGCCAAGCTCACTTCCTGAGCTACACACATTTCTTCTTCTTGTGTTAAGGCCCTCTTGGCCTCAGCCCTCTGGAGCTCCTCATCAAGTTCTCTCAGCCTCTGCTCACAAGCTAGAAGCCATCCATCTTTTTCTGTTTCTTCCTCACCTTCAGGGAAGTCCTCCTCCTCAGACTCCACTGGTAGTGTTGGCCCCCAGCGGGGTAACTCATATCGAAATAGGGATGCCTCTAGATCCTCCCTAGACCTTCTCCTCACAGGCAGTCCTCT
This sequence comes from Calotriton arnoldi, assembly GCA_963921515.1. Lineage (NCBI taxonomy): Eukaryota > Metazoa > Chordata > Amphibia > Caudata > Salamandridae > Calotriton > Calotriton arnoldi. The sequence continues at coordinate 2,945,482 of CAWUFW010000142.1, forward strand.
TTCCTTGCAGAACACACGTAGCTCCATCTTTGTGTAGATGAACATGTGCCAGAAGTAAAGTTCCATTTTGCAACAACTAACCAGAGTCCTAGTATCAAAAAATACTTCCAGGGGGACACCAGAAAAAACAGTATGTGGTTGCGTAATGGTCTGCACTATACTAGTAGTGTACACCAATCACTGTATATGAGTCACAAATGCAAGTCCAGATCCTCACCGCTGACCACCAATGTTAGAAATGGGGGTCTCTAGTTGGCAGAGGTAGGTACCTTTGTCCAAATAGGGACCCTTGCTTCTAGTCAGGGTAAGGGGGATGCACTTCTAAAATAACCCCTGCTCACCCCCTTGGTAGCTTGGCACGAGCAGATAGGCTGATCTCAGAGGCAATGTGTAAGGCATTTGTGAACACATACAGCAATACAGTGAAAACACTACAAATAGACACCACACCAGTTTAGAAAAATAAGTAATCTGTATCTAAAACAGAACAAGACCAAATGACAAAAATCCACAATACAGTAATACAAATATGACTTTCAGATGGTAGAAATAGTTCTGTTCAAAGCAAATTGCAGATGCGACACTTTTCACACAAAGTACCTTGGATGCGTCACGCAAACAAACAAAGCGGGCCGCAGGGAAGGTGATGCATCGGTTCCTTACACTCAGGGAAGGTAATGCATCAGTTCCTTGCTCCGGGCCAGGTGATGCGTTGGTTCCTTACTGCTGTGCAGGGGAGGTGATGCATTGGTTCCTTACCGGAGAGGAGGTGATGCGTCGCTTTCTTACTGCGCTGGGAGGTGATGCGTTGGTTTCTTACTGCATCCCCCAATGAAGAGACAGACTTGGCGCCGCGATGCGATGATCCAGGACGATGCGTGGATTTTTGCAGCCGCACAGCAGGGCTTGAGTCGGAATCGGTGCGGTGATCTGAAAGACTTCGGAGATCGTTGCACTCGATGGGGCGTGCGGCAAATTCACGAGCCGCGGCAGGCTCTACAACAGTTTCTTCAGCGATGTGTCGGAAACAGGTACAGATGCGTAATGCTTCTTGGTGTTGCGTTGATTTTCTAGCTCCCAGCGGAAAACAGTTTCTAGAGGTCCAAAACAACAGCAGGCACCTCTTTGCAGGTCAGAACTCCCAGCAAGGCAGTTCAGGGGAGCTTGTGGTGAAGTCTTTGTGAGACTTCAGAACAGGAGGCAAGCTCAGATTCAAGCCCTTGGAGATCTTCTTCAAGCAGGGGACACAGCAAACAGCAAAGTCCTTTTCTCCTTTCATTGGCAGCAAGTAGCCACTGCAGGCCAACCCCAGACAGCAAACAGCACAGGGGCAGTTTTCCTCCTCAGCTTCTCCAGCTCTTCTCCTTGGCAAAGGTTCCTCTTGATTCCCAGAAATGATCTAAAGTTCTGGGGTCTGGGCCCCAATATTTATACTACAAAATCCTTTGTTCTCTGGTGGCAGAAAAGCCCTGTGCTTGGTCAAAACCGGTTCTGTCCTCTCTGGTGCAGCTTCCTGGCAGGAGGTGAAGACAGCATTGTAGAAGGCAGAGCAGGCCCATTGAGGTGAAAGGAAATCTCCTCCCCCTACTCTAAATGTAGCCCAGGTCTATTCAGCCCAGCCCTGACTCATCAGGCTCTCTGGAGCCACTTCTCCTCCCCAGCCCCTGTCATCCAAAAGCCAGACATGCAATACACAAACCTAGCAGAGGCACACTGGATGGCTAAGCAAGAAAATACCTACTTCCTAAAAGTGGTATTTTCAAACACAGAATGTAAAAATCACCCACACTAAAAGATGCATTTTAACATTCTGAGTTCAGGCATACTAAACTTTATTTTCCTACCTTGTTTCCAAGAGTAGTTATGTTTATAAGATGTTATAAGCAAACTCCCCACTATCCTATGGGAACAGGTAGCCTTGCAATAGTAAAAAACGGAATTGGCAGTAATTCACTATCAGGACATGCCACACACACAAGGGCATGTCCTATCTTTCACATACACTGCACCCTGCCCACAGGGGTACTTTGGGCCTACCTTAGGGGTGACTAACATGTAAGAAAAGGGAAGGGTAGGGCCTGGCAAGTGGGTGCATTTGCCAAGTCGTCATGGCAGTCCTAAACTGCACACAGATACTGCAGTGGCAGATCTGAGTTATATTTACAGGCTGCTTATGTGGGTGGCACAATCAGTGCTGCAACAGTGCACTGTACTAGGTACTGGCTAGTAAATCAAATTATGGAAACACCAATCCAAAACAATAATTTACAGGGACAGCATGTACACTTTAGCACTGATCAGCAGTGGTAAAGTGCCCAGAGTCATAAAACCAACAAAAACAGGTCAGAAATAGGAGGCCAAAAAGCAAAACGTCTGGGGATAAACTCGCTGAAAAAGCCAGGTCTAACATGTGTTTTTTTGTGATTTGGTGTAATGCATTCAGTAGTTTTATTGTGTGATTTGGTATAATCCATTCAGTAGTTTTGGAGCGATTAATGCTCCAAAATGTAAATGTTACATTGCTGAGGATCCGGGGACCCAGCAGATCTCTTGAAGAGTTCTGTTTCGCTGCCACCACATCATCAACAATGTGGAGGAAGCCATCTTAGGACTCAGTACTCAGTCCCATGTGAAAAAATACATAGTGGTTAGGGTAGTATACCCTGACTCCCTATGCCTGGTGGTGGGGACCCCACCTACGGCCAAAAACGTTTTAAAAAATAATTTTGCTGTAAATTTGCAGAGGATCCACAAATCCGCAGCAAAATTTAAGAAAAAATGTTAAAGCTTCCACACGTCTTTTGACGTTTTTTGGGGGGTGTTGCCCCCCTCCCCGAGCCAAGGTGAGGCCCTAGGAACACCATCCTCTGAGGCTGAGGTAAAAATGAAAGAAGGGGGGTGTGCGACCTATCTCCCCAAGCCTTGAAAGGCCTTAGGTACCCCTTCCTCTGGGGCCCGATCCCCTGGGGCCAGCTCAAGTACTCTGTCCTAGGGAGCCCACCCCTGAAACAGAGTATTTTCCCTGCCTGCACTGACGTGGGCAAGGAAACATATATTTGTTCTCGCCTGGCAGGAGCATTTTTAAATCTCCCACCAGTTGGGAGCAAACATGCTTTCCCGGCCTGTAGCAGCATGGACAGGGAAGCCATGTCTGCTCCCACCCGGACGGAGATTTAAAAATGCTCCCTCGGGTGGAAGCATACTTCTGTTTCCCTACCCGCACTGATGTGGGCAGGGGAACAGGTTTTGCTCCTGCCAGGCAGGAGCAAGCATAAGCAACTGCTCTCTCCGGGTGGGAAAAATGCCAGCTCCCACAGTATGGCTGTGGCCATGAGTTCCCTGGGGTCACCCCGCAGCCCCGGAATTGGTGCTTAGTGGTTGCCCCAGGTGGGCACCGTGGCACCCACCTATAATTTAGAGAAGCCTAGTGGATGGGGTCCCCGGGCCACAATAAGTTTGGAGAGGGGTGAATCCCCAAATGCTTAGTCATGCCAATGGTATTGAACACTTCTCTCTGGGTGACTTCTTTTAAGTAGAACATCTCCCATGTAGGCCAAACTACAACCAACATCCTTTCAAATATGCACTTAGAAAGGGCATGCAGAATTTTCTTTTTCTAACTATATTTTATATTTTGCCGTAGAACAGTTACAACATAATGGTGCATTGTTTGTTCATGGCAATGCAAATGTTTCCAGTCTATCATTGGGGCCAACCTCACCGCAGTACACATACAGTCTAATATACAGAGAGTGACAGTCAACCATATAGTGCATGGCACTTAGGCATGCAGCGCTAAGGTGGTGGGAATATCCAGTTTGTTATCACCTTCAAATGGAATCTTTAACGATCGTCTCAGTCGTTTATCAACCACTGACAGCAAAGTAATCAGTCTGTTTCCCAAGTGTCATCTCTGGCGAGTGAGTCAGGAGAAAAGAGTGTAGCGATTGCCAAATATCATGGGGTCTGGACATGGGTCACAATAATTCGGCATGGAATGTCAGTTGTTTATTACAGTGTATTAAATCGTCAAGCCAATGCTTGAATTTAGGAGAACGCCCTCTCCCCATCTACAAGCCACCCTCCTCTTGGCCTAGCAAGTGTGCCAGGGCCATGAATCTCCTATATGGTACAGATATATAATTTCCATGGCCCAGAAGTACTATTACTGGGGTCGATTGCACTACCTCCTCTATCATAGCAGAAACAGCAGATTGTATTTCCATCCAATACAATTGTATTGTCTTGCAGGACCATGCCAAGTGGACTAAATATGTACCTGGTGACCTGCACTGTCACACTGGTCATTGTTCCTTAGACCAAATCTTTGCAAGCTCTCTGGCGTGTAATCGATCCGCTGTAGGAATTTATAGTGAATAATCCTCAGCTGGTTACTAGACGAGATCTGGCTCTTCTGTGTACAGCAGAAACACCACTGGTCATTCCCAAACTGCTGCCTGGTCCCCATGGAGAATGTAGAATTTTCCTATTGTGCTGAGTGGTAAATGGATTTGACTAAATGCTTGGTGCTGGTGACCTGTAGGAGGACATGCATTCTGGTAATGATGGAGTGGTTTCTTCAGGGAATCCCAGGATGGCAGCTCTGCAGGTACATTTCTAATAGTTGTATGCAAATATGTCAAGGGGGATCCATAAGCGTCCCCCATATCCTCTGTAAGTGTGTGGAGTGTACCCTGCCAGTATAGATCACTGCAGTGGGAAAGGCCTCTCACTCTGATTTGTGACCTTACCAGCGATTCATGTGAAACAGGTATTAAGGGGTGAAAGAACAGTGGAAATTGCAGGAAATAGATGAAGTTCTCCCCTACTCTGTGGCATAACCCCTCCCAAGCCTTATTGTGCAGGAAACAGTGAATGGAACAATGGTGGCTTTAGTGGAGGGGGTACATATGAGTCGGGGAGAGGGGAGCCTTATACCTCTTTTCTATAGCCAGATGAGGGAGAAAGAGTGTCAGGTTATATCAGTATACCGCGAAATGCACCTGGGCTCAAAGGTAGTAAAGCTCCATGTCAAGTGCTTCAAACTCTCCCCCATTGAAACGGCAGTGTAGGTTTTCCCATTTGATAAGGGATTGCTTCTCAGCCCGTGCTAATCGGATCACCTGAGATTTCGATGTGGCGAAGAATGTGGTCGTAAATGGAAGGGGGGATGTTAGGAAGAGGCATAACAACTTCAGAAGTAAGACCATCTTCATCAATTACTCCAGAGATGTCACCAAATCTGAGGAATTCTCTCAGAATCTCGTTTATTAAGCTCAAGTATGGGTCTCGTAGGAAGTGTTGTGTAGTTCCTATAAAACTTATACAAGATCTGCGCATTTGGACAACATACACTGCAGGCTTGGTGTCCAGACTGATTCCAGACACCCCCACCGGATATGTTGGCCTGTATACCAGCTAACTCACAGTGCCACTAGAAACTCCTCTTACCTAGGAGAAAATAGTTCTTTGGCAACTATCGAACATGACAACCCTGATCCCTCAGGACCGTGGAAACAGTGTACTGCTTTTCGCTCAGTCACTCTTGCTCACTTAGTCTCAGGGAGATACACAGAATAAACGGTATGGACGTTTTTCAATAAGTATTTATTGAACAGTCGTTATTCTAGTGTAAAATAGGTGTGCTGAAACAACCATTAGACAGTAACAGATATAAATGATTAGAAGCACTAGGAAAGTAAAAGGATGGTAGATTTCTACCATTCTGCTATAACCATAAAAACAGGCAAGTATATAAAATACATGACAATGAAATGGGTACTCCTACGTTGCTACCCTAACTAAATGTACCTAAGTGTACCTAGCATGTATGTAGGTGTTAAGCCAAGAATCCCTCTAGGATAAAGTTAACCCCATTACCTGAAGTGAGAGACTGTGGAACCCTGTCTTGGTCTCGAGTTGGACACCCCGCAAGGGATGTTAGACCACTGCGAGCTGGAGTATCAGCATGCAGGAACCTCAGCGTCACACGTCAGTGTGTCGGCAGAGAAATCCTGATCTCCTTTCTTTGTCTCAGCAAGATGTGATATTTATATACCCAAAGGTCTCCCCGGGGGTTCTACCTTGCTGTGCCACTTGTTGGACTTATGATGACGTCGGGAATGAACTTTATACATAGTTATTATACAGGAGATGGTAGTCCTGCTGAGTTTCCAAGAATCCTCATGCATAATGGTTGAGGCTTTTACCAGGGAAAATCCCGCGTTCTGTGTGCAGTGTTGTATCTAGGTAAAAGGTCAGTCCCCAAGAACCGTTATGTGTGTAATGTAGGGGAGAGTATAGGTGAAAGATTATGATGTTACCTGAGCCTATATTGGGATACCTAAATGGAATATAACACCCACTCCTCATCTGACTGGACGACATAATTAAATTCTAACGTACTACTAGGCTGTCTAGGCACTGGTACGCAAACAACTACAGTAAAAAAGATAATTTTGTTAAAAGCATGTTAAAAAATTCTAAAAAGTGCAAAAGAATTGTCACTCAATCAATAGGTCGAATGTGTCCGTATATATAGTTCGAACAAGCATCGGAAAGCCATGCAGGTCATAAAAAGTGTCAATTGTTTTGGAGTTCCAATTTGAGTTTGTTTAGAAAAGCCAAATTTTTCCCAGCACACGACGAGCCAAATGTTTATGTGTCCTCACTGGTAGAAGCATCTTTGATGTTGCCTGCCTTCGCAGACGACGACCCTTGTAACACCTCGCAGATTACATCAATAGAGCACAGATGATCTTCCATGCTGCCAGCAGCCGATACTGGGGCAGCCTGTTTACCATCCAAGGCCTGGGTGTCAGTGGAGGAGCCGGTATCCATTCGAACAGGAGCAGAGACTTCCTGTGGAGGCTCTAAGAATGCTGCCATTAACATAGGAACACGCTGGGGACACTGCAGAACGTGGGCCGTTATCGGGTCCAGTAAAGCATCAACGTCCGGTTGCACAACTGATGGAAGTGTCAGACAGAGATCCAACACTCATTCTTCTCCACAGAACAGGCATCAGAGAACAGGTAGGATGCAGTCCATCCAGACTGGTCTAAATGACAGGAACCAAGAGGCGCTTAGTTCCCATTGGCGAGGTGTGCCCAGATGTTGTACCATGCGATCACGGTATTTATGCTCCAGGAGTACTGTTTCCATCTCCTTGGTGACTGGGACGTCCATTGCATAGCAGAAAAATTACAATCAGGATACCTGCTATTAGAAACAGGATCAGCGGAAGTCCTCCAAAAATGCTTCCGAATACGGAGTGTATAAAGTTTGGTATAACTCCGAGGACCGTCTGAAAGGTGCTTAACAGTCCAGAACCTATGGTCTTAAATAGGTGGACTATACCTGTCGTATCAGACATGTTAAAGATACGATTTACCAATTACTGTGAAATGGAAGGGGCAGTTCGTACGTATGAGTGCCTGTATCTCAGCTGAGGACCTTGTGATCTGGAGATCAAAAGTCTCCCGGGCGGAGGTAAAGGCAGCCGCGGTCCATGCAGGTAACAGCGGTGGGGCTGTGGGGCTGTGGGGCCGTGTAAGGGGGGATTCCGAGGGACAATGCCGAGGGAAAATTAATTATTTATTTAATTTTCCCTCGGCATCGTCCCTCGGAATCCCCCCTTACATGGCCCCACAGCCCCACCGCTGTTACCTGCACAGACTGCGGCTGGGTTAATGGCACGGTTTTTTGTAGAAGCAAGGCTTTCATTCTGCTCAGATTATCAAACCGTATAAAGGAAACATTCAGCAAAGGCCATAGCGGCACCTCCCTGACTATGTGTGTCGGTGGAAACAATACTTGCATACAGCAAGTAACCCTGGAGCTCACGGTGATGAGATATGCGATGCCCGGAAGCATCCCACAACAACCTTGATCGTTCAGCATCAAGTAACTCCCATTTGAAAGTAGCTTGAATACCGGGGTAATCATGGCTGCTGGGGTACCCCTCAAGTGACAGGATAGGTTAGCTACTGAACCATTGCAGGCCCGTGCAGCATAATATCCTGGCATATGAGAGATCCACTTAAAGCGTTCTCACAGTTTGTACTGCTTAGACGCACTTCTAGATCCCCACTCCTGCATCGAAATCTGTACGGTAATTCCCAAGATTCCTTGATGAATTCCCTAACCATTTCTTCATATCTGCCTGCCTGTTGTTGTTCAAGGCAGTACTGAAACTGAAAAGTTGTGACTGGTAATGTTATATGGCCATGGATCAACCACTCTGTGGACAGTGATTCTGCCACAGTAAAAGGTAATCTGTCCAGTTTTTCAATACGGAGCATTGTATATTTTGCTCCTCAATGTGCCATTTTCATCTGTTTTTCCGTTAGATTGTATGCAGAAAACAGTGATGTACTGTTGATAAATGCCAAGGCACATAACCTGCACGCAATGAGTGCAGCGTCCAGCTTAATAACATAATAGAACGCAATTGTGATTGCCCGTGCTGTAGTATGGACAAATCTTGTTCTAGTACATCAATAGCAAAAGATACAATGTTGCCCAGTAAATAAATCCTGGAAGTTAACGTAGTCATGCCATTGTCAACTACGGCTAGCGCCTTTTCTAGATTGATCCTATCTATTTCTCGTAGTCTCTCTGCTGCTTCTTGTTGGGAGATTTTCCAAACTTCATTATAGACAGCATAATAGAAAAGTTTTTGACGTGGCTTTCTGGGCCCTTATAAAAAATCCCATAGGTCCACACCCTCTGTAAGTAAGGATAAGTGTTGTTTCACCTGTGGTAGTGTTGAGGTCTTTAGCTAATCGAGGCACAACTTCCCAACACTGTATGATGTCACCACCCCCGAATGTTCTCTTTGTACACAGCGTGGGTCTGGCCTATGGATACTGAACCCTTCGGTTGTACCCCTGAATCTCTCCTGACATCTATTAGTGTCTGTGGGCCAAACTAACCATCCCTTCCAATTGGGGTCTGATCTGTTGTATTGTAAAATGTCATCTATTGAAGCCCCTGTTAGTGATGTAAAATTACCCTCGGCCTGTGATGGTGTTGGAATCCGAGGTGTGTTCAAATCCTAGTTTTTGGCTATCCCAAGACAGGAAGTCTGTTGCACAGTTTCATTTAGAAATATCATCTGCTGAGGAATGAGGCATGCTCTAAATAGCGCTTCTGTTCCATGGACTTGCCAGTCTCTAGAACCCCAGACTGATTTTAAGTCTATAGTGTCTTTCCAAAAGTCGAAACCCTGTTCAGACAGTTAGGTAATAAAGGAAGCAGAGTAAATCTGTTTGGTGTGAGTTAGCATATTTTTATGTGCGGATGTCGGTGCAACCTTATTGTAATATGAGGTGGGGTCTGAAACATTAAACCCTGAAAAATATGAAAATTTTTGTGCAAACGTTTTCAAACTACTTTTCGGTGGTGTAGGACAATGTTCCCATTAGTGATATGTGAAAACATTCCTAGGGGTGCTCGATTTGTGCAGAAAATGATGACCATAATGTTGATAACAATACATTGTGTTAAAGTCTGATGTGTCTTCTAGCATTTCATTGCTAGAAAATGTGGCAGATTGTTCTAAATCAGACAACATATTGGTTACAGTTTCAAAATCCCAATCATCGGAAAATGTACTGGAGGTAATTATATAATTTAAGGAAATTTTAAACAAATGTGGTATTTTTAAAAGTTCGGTCGGACCAAATATATCATAATCAACCTTGTCCCATACTATACCATCGGGTATAGGAACTGCTGTAATGTTCACTGCTGACAAGTCTCTTTGTTCACGATGAGACGAAACATGAGGTTTTAGGATTAAGTTCACTTTTGATGCTGCAGAGCTTTGGCGAAGGTAAGTTCCATTAATAAGTAAGCAAAAGACAGTTACTAAGCCTATCCAGAAAAGAAAGAAAAGTATCCCGGTGATTATCCAAAGTTCTAGCCAAGGTGACACCAGGTAAGTCTTTTTAAGAAAAATGAAGAAGTCTTTGACTTGTTGACGAGATATTGGGGCTGGCGTTGTTTCAGGTTCACTCGTATCCAAGGAAAAGGTATCGAAGTCGATGATGCAGATCGATCTATTTTCGGTAATTCCGCAGGTTTCGTTGAACTTGTACACAGCTCTTGTTGATGCATGTTTACATAGACATCAGTGTTAGGTTGAATTGAAATTTGTCTTTCATTTTGATTTTGCATTGCTGTATCAAGAGGAACTAGTTCCATGGCATTATTGCATAGTCCATCATTCCGTATAGGTGACTCTTCAAACGTGATGAGCCTTTTTGTCTGAACTTCCTGTATGGTAGCGAGAGGAGGGCGTCGGCTACCTAGGAGTCCACAAGGCCTACTATTCAGTATCGGCCACATAGTGTGGTTTTATCAGTTCAATGGAGACAAATCTTTTCTCCTTTTTCCCGGCAAGAGGCGGCAGAAATACAGTTCTTGTTTCTTCAATGGCCAGGACAGGTACAGGCTTTCTGTATGATGGCCCAAATTCTTTTTTTTCCACTATTTTTTCTCTGACCAGATTCCCGACTTTAGGGACCCAGACAGGTCTTGCCGTGACTGACTTGACTTCCCCAGTGGCGGTCCGCTTTACCTGCACATTGCTCTGTAGTGCTCTGGATTCATTCAGATTCTGTAAAACAGCCAAACGTTTATTGATTTCAAAAGGTTTTTCATCCGCCACTGTGCCTTCACAATCGAGATCAGGTACCCACATTCTCGTCCCAAATAGGACCTCATAAGGAGTGACACACCCCTAGAGAACATCTTGGCATATTGTTGAGGGCCTGCTGTACCCCATATAAGTGATTGACCCAACTACCACCCAAACCTAATACTCTAGCTACTAAAGATTGCTTTAAGTCCCGGTTTTTCCTCTCCACAACCAAATTTCCCTCGGGATGGTACGGAGAGGAGTACCGCAATGCTACACCCAAACCTCCCATGGCTTCCTTGTAAGCCCGAGAGCTAAACACGGGGCCACGGTCAGAATGTAATGTGCCAACTGCGTATGTATGTCCCTATAAAGACTCGCAAATCTTTGATAACAGTTCGAGCGTCAGCCGAGCGCTGAGGCCATACCCATAGGAATCTTGAGCAGGAATCCACTGCAACCATGATATATTTGTAAACCCCATCAGATTGTAAGGGGCCGCAGTGGTCCAAATAGACACACGCGAGTCATCTGTCTGATATTAGCAATGGTGTCTGCCCTGGACGTGTAATGGTGGAGCCCTTCATCTATTGACAGATGTCGCACTTTAAGAGATAATCTTTGGTCTGCTTCGTTAACCCTGGCCACCAATAGCGTTGTTTCAGAAAAGAAACTGTCGCCGACACTCCTGCGTGTGCAGAACCAAGTCCCTCGTATGCAGCTAAAATTAAGCCTATTCTGCGATCCATGTTTGGTATTACTCTATCCCCCACTCCGGGAATCTGAGCAAATGGAACGTTATTTGCATCTAACTTGTAGGAGTACTTGAGTGGAAAACCTTTCGGCAATGCCTTATTGTCTTTGCGTGATGCAATGACAGCTACCATTATCTGTCCGTCTATTCTCGTTTTTGAACGAGTGATTGCAGCTATGGACGCAGTTCGTACTGCCCCCTTCGTGGCTTCAACAGCCAATGAATTCCCTTCAATGTGAACGTCATCACGTTGATGACTCAGCGTGTGTATCACATGAGCTCTTGGTAGTTCGTTTTTCAACTCAGCTATCTGTTCCCATAGCATTTTATGTTTAATTGTGCCACCTTTTGAGTCTTTAAACCCATTTTGTCCCCAATAGTGAAGATATTCATTTTATGACTGGACACAGTAAAAAGAATCGCACACAATTAGTGTGGGGAATTCTCGATTCGTATTTATCAGTGCCAGTAATAGAGCTTTTAATTCTGCCAGCTGAGCCGTGCAGTCTCCTAGAGATTGCGTTTTTGTACAGCTTGGATGGAACTTTCCGTCCTACATACGGCCTTTTACAATCGCACACGCGGCGCTGTATTCCTGTTTACTTCCAATGGCCGGCTGAGCAGATCCGTCAGTGTAAATTATGTCTTCATACCGATCTAGAGGCATTATTTTATGTAGGAGCGGATATTCTTGTTCATATTGCAGAAATGCTTGTGTTTTTAGACTTGGGTCATATCTGTATTCCACATCTGTTGCAGTGAGAGAATTAGTCCATTGTATCCAGCTCGGATGTAAGGCTTTAGCATTTGGAACGCTTGCCTTTGTCGCAGCCTCTAAGGCCGGTACCGGAGTCACGACAATTATTCGTTTCCCTGTGCCAGAGCTCTTTCCCTTACTACAGCAGTCTGGACTGCTGTCAGAATTTTTTCTGTTGATGCAAAATGCATCTCAGCATTTGTGTATAAGTGTGATTTGTATGCTACGGGTACTGTTTCGCCTTCATTGTATGTTAGGTAGGTGTACCCAGATTGACCCGCAACTATACGGATTACTAAATTGCGAACATTTATGCGTGTCTGTAAGTATTTGGACGCTATCATGTCAGCTTGTAGGGAACGAAGGATATCTGTATGTTCTTGTGTCCAATGCCTAACTAAAAAATCAGGTCTTATGAGGTCGTAGAAAGGTTTAACCCTTTCTGCACAATACAAAATGTATGTTCTACCAAAATTCAGGAATCCCATTATGGATTGTAAATTTTTCAATGATTTTGGAGGTTGGAGCAGCACACATTTTTCTAAAAAGTTGGCTGCCAAGCTTTTTCTTTCACTTGAAAGCTCAGATCCCAAAAATAGGACATTGAGGTGGGCTATTTTTTATTTTTTTAAGTTGAATTTGTATCCCTCAGGGGCAAATCCCAAAATTATGGTGCTCACCCTGTTCAAGTGTTCTTCTAGGTCATCATCCGTCAGATAAATATCATCCACATAGGACAATGCCTCTTCATCCAGATTCTGAAGTAACTCAGTTACCCTGGCGGAAAACAACCCTGGGCTGTTCTTAAACCCCTGGGGGAATCGACAAAATTGCCGCTGGGACTCCAGCACTGAGAATGCTGTCAAATATCTGCTCTCAAGTGCTATATTTTGGCAGAAAAATCCATTTGAGATATCTAGTGTTGTTTTGTATTCTTTCCACACAATGGTATTCATTAATGCGGCACTGTGTGCATTTTGTACTGCAAAAGATTTTGTGCATGAGTTTAGATGTCTGTAGTCTAAAACTAAACGATATGAATTATCGGGTTTCATTAGGGGAAACAAAGGATTATTCATTGAAGAGGTGCAAGATTAAATCACACCCTGATATTCAAGTTGATCTAATATCTCCCTGACCTGTTTTTTTGCTTCCTGTTTTATTGGATACTGTCTCTGTGGAGTTGGTGTAGATTTTAATGGTATCACGTGGTGGGCTGAATCTTTATCCCACCCAACATGGTTGCGATAAAGTGCAGGGGCAAGGGCTACCGCCCACTCCTGTGCGTATGTGTGTTTTAAGTATTGGGGAACGAGGTAGGAAAAAGCTGGCATAATTACTGTTTCTCCCTTTGGGCAATCCATAACAATAGTAGGCGGCCAATCTCTTTCAGCTAAAAGAATGTCGTAGCTAAAAGTCAGGTTCTCCCAAAAGAGACCTTTAATTTTTCTGGGCTTGTCCCCTTCCATTTGGAGTATTATCTCATGTAACCTATGTGGGACACTTACCGCTGTCACCAGAAATTCTATCAGGTTCAGGCGAGCTATTGTTACTTCTGCTGCACTGTCTAGCATCGTCAGAGCCCATTCCCCGTTCAGTAGTTGAGTCCTCAGAATTCTGGGCATGTCTAACTTTGAGACCTCCTACTTTTTTCTTTTTGAATTGAGGTTTTGCTTTAGGCTTTTCTTCATTTTTTGAAGCGTAGTCTGAAGTGCGTTGTGCGACTCTGGACTTTGTACACTCTTCTTGTCTGTGTTCTGACCGTCCTTCCCTCTCCGAGTTTTTCGATGAACCCTGAAAGGAACGAGAGGAACATGTATCAGTGTCCTGATTCCTGTCAGGTTTTCTAATTTTGTCCCTATTCCTAAGGTTATACCTCCATTCAGAGGGCTCCTGTTGAGGAGACCTACCTCTGGATTGAGATCTGTTCTCTTTATTCTTTTGCTGTTTGTTATTGTCCCATTTCTTCTTCGAAGAAGCAGGTGCGTGCTTAAAGGTATCCTTTTCAGGACCCCCATCAGTTGAGGTTTTATTGCTCTACCCCCAAACTGTCTCTGCCTAATTCTGCATAAGCAGTTTCAATTATTTTGGGTAATTCATGTTCCTGTTGTAGAGGAGAGAACTCCCTTAGGCGTTGGCGTATTGCCACCGATGCTGCTTCCCCTTTAATATTTGCTAATATTATAGCTGATACCTGGGCAACATTACCTAGTAACTTCAGCCCTAAGTTCAGAGCTCGTCCATACTCATTCTGTATTTGTCTTAATGCATCTGGTATTACTGCTAATGATGGGATACCATGAGTGCTGGTATATATTGCAGCGAAAACTGTACCCCAAGAGGTACAACCCTCTATCTGGGGTGTTATCCCCAGGGGCAAGCAAGTTGTTAACATTCTGTGTTTTTCATGTGGGCTGGTATTTGGAAATACCGCCTCTAGCTGTGTTATTTTTTGAGCCACTCAGAATGGCATCTGTTCACGTTTAGTGGGCATTTTGCCCATCACTGCATGTAATGTTTGTGGTGTAATTTTAGTTGTAGATGTTTGAATCGGACCTGTTGGTGTAGCCATTGCTGGCTGAACTGTGAGTGTTCACATGACGAACTGTATCATGTTTCTGTAAAGTCTTATTAGTTCTTTATGAAGTGTAAGTAAGTCTCCTGCTGGCATTGTTTTAATGTCAGGATGTGGTGTGTAGGCAGCTAATACTGGCCATGTTGCTTTGTCTCTTCCGAGCGGACCGAGTCTTACTTTATTCCTTGTATGGGGTAGGGAGCTTTTAAACCAGCATAAATGCTCCTGGTAAGTGAGCAGAACTTCAATGTCCTCATATGGACAATATTCGTTCGGTATTTCATCTTGTATGTAGTAATGAAATGTCTTTGTTAGTGCATTTGCCTGTGGGAATGTAACCCATGAATAGAATACCTCTGTTCTTAATGATTCGAGTGCCTCAATCACAAAGGCTACTGGCCCACCCCTGGCTGTTAAACCATATGAAGCTAGTTTTAGGGTGATGGCATTTCTAACGTTTTCCGTAATTTGTATTGCATCTGCATCTTCTTCTTCCTGGACTGTTATATTCAGTTCGCGCACAGTGTCTCCCTGCTCAGTCATTGTATTTAGTAAGAAGAGTTCTTCAAGGGAACTGAGATAAGGTGTTATGCACAATAGGAACAATGTGTCCTTCAAGCTTGATTAACCAACAGCCAATACTTAGGATTTTGCCTACTCAGCTGCAGCTGATTTTTTGTTCCCTCCCACTCCAGACGTCTCTGGGAAAATGTGAGTAGGGGTCTCTGAGAATAGCATGACTGAACTACTCAGATTTGACTGTTAAATAAGTACCCAACCAACGCTGGTGGCGCCATGTCGTTTAGTTGCTATAAAACCTATACAGGATCTGCACGTTTGGGCAACATACACTGCGGGCTTGGTGTCCAGACTGATTCCAGACACCCCCACCGGATATGTTGGCCTGTATACCAGCTAGCTCACAGTGCCACTAGAAACTCCTCTTACCAAGGAGAAAATAGTTCTTTGGCAACTATCGAACATGACAACCCTGATCCCTCAGGACCGTGGAAACAGTGTACTACTTTTCGCTCAGTCACTCGTGCTCACTTAGTCTCAGGGAGATACACAGAATAAGTGGTATGGACGTTTTTCAATAAGTATTTATTGAACAGTTGTTATTCTAGTGTAAAATAGGTGTGCTGAAACAACCATTAGACAGTAACAGATATAAATGATTAGAAGCACTAGGAAAGTAAAAGGATGGTAGATTTCTAGCATTTTGCTATAACCATAAATACAGGCAAGTATATAAAATACATGACAATGAAATGCATACTCCTACGATGCTACCCAAACTAGATGTACCTAAGTGTACCTAGCATGTATGTAGGTGTTAAGCCAAGAATCCCTCTAGGATAAAGTTAACCCCATTACCTGAAGTGAGAGACTGTGGGACCCTGTCTTGGTCTCGAGTTGGACACCCCGCAAGGGATGTTAGACCACTGTGAGCTGGAGTATCTGCATGCAGGAACCTCAGCAACGCGTGTCAGTGTGTCGGCAGGGAAATCCTGATCTCCTCTTTTTGTCTCAGCAAGATGTGATGTTTATATACCCAAAGGTCTCCCCGGGGGTTCTACCTTGCTGTGCCACTTGTCGGACTTAGGATGACGTCGGGAATGAACTTTATACATAGTTATTATACAGGAGATGGTAGTCCTGCTGAGTTTCCAAGAATCCTCGTGCATAATGTATGAGGCTTTTACCAGGGAAAATCCCGCGTTCTGTGTGCAGAGTCGTATCTAGGTAAAAGGTCAGTCCCCAAGAACCGTTATGTGTGTAATGTAGGGGAGAGTATAGGTGAAAGGTTATGATGTTACCTGAGCCTATATTGGGATACCTATATGGAATATAACAGAAGAGAGTTATGTCATCTGAATATAGAGATATTAAAAGATGCCAACTCAAATAACGAAGAGCATAGTCCCGGTATTGCTGCTGTAGCTTAGCGTCCAAGGGCTCCATAGCTAGTGCCAACAGGATGGGCAATAGTGGACACCCTTGTCTGGTGCCCCTCTCGAAATTTCAACGGGCTTGGACACTAACCCATTGATTCGCACTATAGTCAGGGGATGGGTGTATAGCAGCTAACCCCAAGCCAGGAACACTCTAGTGAAGTCCAAAACAGCCTATAAATAATCTCATTCCAGGAAGACAAATGTCTTTGTGGCGTCTAAAAAGAACACCACCACATTCAGATCAGGATCTATATCCTGCATAACAGCGATAGGTGTCCATAGTTTATGGGCAGTGGAGCGCCTGGGAAAGCAGCCTGACAGATCTGGACGTACCCAATAGATTAACAGGAGAGCCAGCCTGTTCGATAGTAATTTGGCCAGTATTTTGAAGTCACAATACATTAAAGAGATAGGTCTACAGGAATCTCATTGTTCAAGAGGTTTCCCACGTTTCAGTAATGCGATGTTCATAGCTTCGCATGTAGATGCCTGGAGTTGTCCTTTCTGATGGACCTCTTCAAATACTGCAAGTAGTTGTGGGCTTAAATTCTCAGCATATCTTTTAAACATTCCACCGGGAGGCCATCAGTCCCCAGTGCCTTACCAGATGCAGCTTGCTTATAACTTCAAGGATTTTATCTTTATTAAATGGTTGTTACAAAAAGGTTCTATGGTCATTGCTCAGCCACCCCAATGGTACATTTTCAAGATAGGAGCTCACATAAATATGCCCAACTCGTTGGGTAGTGTGTAGGGATCTAAAAAAGTATTAAATACTGTAAGGATGTGTGTAGTGTCAAAGTGTTTGCCCCTCTGGGCATCCTTGACTTTGAGTAACTCGTTAGCAGCCCTGGGACATTTAATTATAGCTGCCAGTGTTTTACCGGGCTGTTCCCCTTCTTCTTCTTAGGTTCTTGCAACTGCATATTTACTTTCAAAGTATCTCTCTCCGGCTGCTACCTCATTATACTCTGTCAATTCCATTGTAATCTGGTTTGGGTGTCATGCTCTTGCCCTGTGGACTGCTGTAGTTCTAGGAGTTTTAGCTTCCCCTCTATCCAATCCAGATTGTCCTGGAGTGTGCGAAAAATACCCCCTTGTTTGGCTATACACAGCACCATTATGTTGACCTTAAAGGCCTCCCACACAGTGTCCACCGAGTTCACCGACCCCTCATTACACTCAAAGAAGTCTGTGATTTCGAGTTTGAGCTCTACTGTGAACAGTTAGTGTGAGAAAGTGCCCTCTTTCTGCATGGTTGCCCCCACTTTTTGCTGAACTGCTGATGTACTTTGACTGAGTGTGCCCTGGGCTCCTGCCAATCAGGTACCCAGGGCCTATGTTCTTTCTCTAAAACTGCATTGAATACTAAACCCAATTGGCACTCTCTGGCCACAGGTCAGTCCCTGGTAAATGGTACCACAGGTACCCAGGGCACTGTGACCAGGGAAGGCCTCTAAGAGCTGCAGCACTTATTGTGCCACCCTTAGAGGCCCTGTACCTTTACACTCACACACTGCCTTTGCAGGCTGCGTGGTTATGTGCAGAACAAAGTGAAGAGTCGAGATGGCACACATCCCTTTGTGCCATGCCTACAACCCACTGCCCTGGCATGGATCAGCCACCCCTCTAGCTGGGTGCACTATACCAGTGGTGAGGGTACAGGTGCATGAGCCCTGTACCCCTACAGTGTCTAAGCCAATTCTTAGACATTGTAAGTGCAGTGATGCCATTAAGACTATATGGTGCTGGGAGTTTGTCAGTACGAACTCCACAGTACCATAATGGCTTTACTGAAAACTGAGACGTTTGGGATTAAACTTCTCAGCACATTAAACCCACACTGATGCCAGTTTGGGATTTAATGAAAAATGCACACAGAGGGCATCTTAGAGATGCCCCCTGAAAAATGACCTAACACTAGTGTCCAGGATGAGTGGCTGCTCCCCAGCTGCCACCACCAGACATGTTTTGGGACTCCTGGGTCGAGAGCCTGCTGCTCTCGGGGGTCTGAAACAATGCACATCCTGGGACGAGGTGCCAAGCTTCCTCCCCCAGGATAGGCAGTGTCCATGAAGGGGAAGCTTCAAAGGCTTGCTGCCTCTGTGAGCCTCCACAGGCCTTTTGCTGCTTCCAGCAACTGGTCACCACTGGTTCTGACCCCCACTTTGGGTGGGAGAACCGGCGGGAAAACCAAGTGAGGAAGGGAGGTGTGCCCACCTCTGCCAACCCCAGCCCTCAGGTGGGGGAGGCGAGGTGAAGCACAACTCTCAGTCGGCGCCATCTTGCAGATGGGGGGACCCAGCCAACCAGAATGAGGCAAATGCCCCCCTCCCACTGGAGGGTGGCATAATAGGGGGTGTACCCACCCCAAGGAAGGGACCCATTGGTCCCAACCTTTTACTTACCTGTTACTCCCCATAATCTAGTATTTAGGGGCACCACTGAACCTTGCCTCCTCAGACAAGAAACTACAAGAAGAAAAGAAGAAGAAGGACCGAACAGCCGTGCCGAAGCTAAGGTGAGGAGGACGCCCACTGACTTGGCCCCAGCCATACCAGCCTGTCCCCACCTCGAACCTGCAGAAGCGAAACTCCGGTGTGTCCTGCATCCAGCAACCTCAAGAACCCCGAATGCCTGCCCTGCCTTCCAAAGAAAAGACTTTGTCTCCAGTGAACACTGGATTTGTTCACCAACAGACACCATCTCCGGCGAAATCCGTGAGTCTGCACCACTCTGCACCCGTCGCCCACGGCCAGAGTTCGAGTGGCCCAACACCACGAGGAGGTCTCCCCGGTGATCCAGACCCAAGATCCAGTGATCCCTGACCTGCCTCAAGCCTCCAGCCGACTACGGCAGCCTCAATCCGGAAGGTCAACCCAACCGCGACCAGGATCTGGTAAGAAGATCCGACTCTAAAAGACACCCCTGAACCCGACGGCCCATGGCCTTGGGTGGCCCAACCGACGGTGTCTAGCCAACCGCCAGCATCCCAACTTACCTCTCCAAGTGGTGGTCGCACCCAGAAGACCTTCGTTCCTGAGCCTGCAGTGTGTTTGTAAACTGGGGACTCCCCATTGAAAGTAACAGGGGACCCGATGACAAACCAGCACCCTGCACCTGGCCGCCCTAGTGCCGCTGAGGGTGTACCTTTGGTGCTACCTTGAACCCCCATTTGCCCTGAGCTTAAGTCCAGGAGCTTTGCTCCCACAACCTTGTGGCCTGTTCGTAAGCAGCCACCACCAACCAGAGGCCCCTTATCCCCCATTGGATAACATGCACCCGGCCGCCCTAGTTCCGCTGAGGGTATAACAAGAGTGCATGCTTGACTCTGGGGGACCCCTGAGTCTAACCCCAGAAAACCAACTCCCACAACAAAGCACTTGCCTGTTAACCAATAACACTATTTCCTCCCATAGGATAACATTGACTGTTTTCTATGAAAAAGTTTCTAAGTGTGGAGTTGGAAAATCTATAAAAGTCTCTAAAACTGTAACCAAATAACCAAAACGCTTTTACTTACCTGTTTACAGGAAATGTCCCAGTGCAGTATCCAGGTATACTACACTGTGCAAGAAAAGTAATCTGTAAAGTAATCTACTTGACATCCTAATGAAAAGCCAATACAAAGTATATTTACAATATTTCAAAGCATTGCCTTACCAGTAATTATACTGTAAGCAAACCAAAGTATCTATACAACTGCAATTCAAACTGTATTATTATTGCAAAGTATAAATCACTTACCTGTGCCAGGCTTGCTTGGTTGTAGGAAATAAAATAACTAAAAGAATATTTTTATACAAACAAAATTGGTCTGAGTTCAGTCTTTGAGTGAGTGACAATCATTTGCTGATTGAGTGTGTACAACAAATGCTTAAGACTACCCTCTGATAAAGCCTTACTGCTCACCCACACTACCACAAATAGAAAGTAAGGTGCTATCTACTTTTACCTCTGCCTACCTTTGGGGTTCCACTGGACTCTGTGCACACTATACCGCACTTTGGTATAGTATATACAGAGCCAGCTTCCTACATTGGTGGATCAGCGGTGGGATATACAACTTTGCATTTGTTGGACTAACTTGGTTACCACCTGATCACACAACAGAACTCTTAAATTGTCTTTAGAATTTTGATTTTTGAATTTACAAATTTTTCCAAATTACTAAAAGTCTTGTTCTGGCCTTGGTTAAGTCCCTTTAGAATTTTAGAAAAATAAAAAGTCACTTTAGCTAGGGATAAGAGGGGTTCAAAGTTTTTTAACAATGTCTCTTAACAACAACCCAGCTGTTAGGGAAGATAACCACAATGGCATAGAGGACCAGGTTGAGGAGCTTGACCTTTCAAGGTCCCTATGCAAAATTAAAAACATAACCATGGGGTCCCATCCCACCAAACAAAAGCTCCAGGAGCTGTTGGCTGGGTATGCTAAGGACCATCCCTCTGAGAATGGTGAAGACCTCTCAGATGTGGAAGAAGATGGAGGGGATGAGGAGATTGACCAACCCCCCACTTCATAGGGAGAAAAGGGCCCCAGTGGCCCTGAATCCAAGAATAATCCTCTCAGTACCTAGAGTCCACACAGGTGGACCAGGTGCTACTAAGGACATTGAGGACAGCCTCAATGAGGAGGACAACCTGTTAGCCAGGTTGACCAAAAGATTGGATCTAGAGACCAGACTCGTGGCTCTAGAGAGAGAGAGCAGAGATGGGCCTAGCACCCATCAATGGTGGCAGCAATTTACTTAATAAGGACAAAGAGCAATCTTATGATCCTAAAATCCCCAAAGGGATTGTCCCTAAATTTGAAGGGAGTGATTATATCACAAAATGGTTCACAGCCTTTGAGAGGGCCCGTGAAATGAGAAAAGTGAAGAAGTCACACTGGAGGCACTCCTTTGGGAACTGTTCTCTGGTAACTGCAGGGACAGACTCCTGACCCTTTCAGGGGCAGATGCTGGGTCTTATGACCTCATGAAGAGAACTCTCATTGAGGGATTTGGACTCACAACTGAGGAATACAGAATTAGATTCAGGGGGGCTCACAAAACCCAAAACCAATCCTGGATTGACTTAGTTGGCTACTCAGTTAAGACACTAGATGTTTAGTTAACTGGACACAATGTGCATGATTTCAATGGACTTTACAATTTGTTTATGAGAGAACATATTTTAAGTAATTGCACTAATGAAAAGTTACATCAGTATTTGGTAGAATTAGGTCTAATTTCTTCCCAAGAATTGGGAAAGAAGGCAGACCATTGGGTCAAGATAAGGGTGACAAAAACAACCACAGGGGTTGACCAAAAGAAAGGGGTTACAAAACCTCCCCAGGGGAAAGGTGGTGAGAATCCACAAGATAAAAAGCCTGAGTCTTCAAAAGGGTCCCAAAAACCTGCACACGGAGGTGGGTCCCAAAACTCTTCCCAGTCCAATTATAGGTACAGGGGAAAGAACTTTGATCCTGCAAAGGCATGGTGTAACAACTGTAAGAAGTTGGGACACTTAACTGGAGATGCTACTTGTCCTAACAAGAAGCCCCCTATTCCTCCTACAGCTACTCTTGGTGTAACCAGTCTCCAGATGGGATCAGCAGTGTGCCAAGAGCAAATCGGGTTTCACACTGAAGCAGTTCTAGTAACAGAAGGGGAAGTTGAGTTTGCCACTTTAGCTGTGTGGCCACCCAACTTAAAGAAATATTTGCAATACCCTTGGATTAATGGGACTAGAATAGAAGCCCTGGGGGATACAGGTGCCAGTGTCACTATGGTGAGAAATACACTGGTTTCCCCAGAGCAATACTTGATTGGGAGACTTACCCAGTCACCAATGCTGACAGTGTTACCACTAACCATGCAATGGCTATGGTGACATTAGACTGGGGGGGGGGGTTACTGGCCTGAAACAGGTAGTGGTCTCTCCAGAGCTTCCAGCTGCATGTCTGCTTGGTAATGACCTGGAAACCTCAGCATGGGCTGAGGTAGAATTAAAAACCCATGCAGCAATGCTGGACATCCCTGAGACTGTGTGTGTGAACACAAGAGCACAGAGCTGAAAGCAGGGTGAAAAAGAAGTGTTGGGGCCTGAAAGTATGGCCCAACCTTCCAAGAGAAAAGGTATGAAGACCAGGAAACCAGCTTCTGTACAGCAAGAGGATCAGGACCCCTCTCCTCAGGGAGAGGACTTGGACACCCCAGACCCACAGGGAACTGAGCCCATGGAGCTTGACCCTTACCAGGTTGAACTCTTAGGCCCAGGGGGACCCTCTAGGGAAGAGCTGTGCCTTGGACAGCAGGACTGTCCAACTCTTGAAAGCCTGAGGCAGCAAGCTGCTACCCAGTAAAAGGGAGATGTCAGTGGTACCCACAGAGTTTATTGGGAGGAGGGACTACTGTACACTGAGGACAGAGACCCCAACCCTGGAGCCACTAGGAGAGTGGTAGTGCCTCCGAAGTGGAGGGAGTTCCTAATAACTTTAGCTCATCACATCCCCCTAGCTGGACATCTGGGCCAACCAAAACCTGGGGAAGTCTAGTTAGCCACTTTTACTGCCCCAGATGTCTCAGAAAGTAAAGTAGTTTGTCAGCTCCTGTGTCACCTGTCAGGCCAGTGGCAAAACAGGTGGGCACCCAAAGGTCCCCTTGATTCTACTACAAGTGGTAGGGGTTCCCTTTGAACGGGTAGGTGTGGACATAATGGGTCCACTTGAACCTCCCATAGCATCAGGAAACAAGTTTACACTAGTGGTAGTGGATCATGCCACTAGGTATCCTGAGGCAATTCCCCTTAGGACTAGTACAGTTCCTGCAGTAGCCAAGGCCCTCATTGGTGTCTTCACCAGGGTAGGGTTTCTTAAGGAGGTGGTTTCAGACATAGGGTCAATCTTCATGTCTGCTTACCTAAAACACATGTGGAAAGAGTGTGGAGTGCAGTAAACGTTTACTACACCCTATCGCCCACAAACCAATGGTCTTGTTGAGAGGTTTAACCAGACCTTGAAAGGCATGATTATGGGGCTCCCTGAAAAACTCAAAAGTAGATGGGATGTCCTCTTACCATGCTTGCTTTTCTCCTACAGAGAGGTGCCTCAGAAGGGAGTAGGGTTTTCCCCTTTGAACTTCTGTTTGGCCATCCTGTTAGGGGACCACTCTGTCTTACAAAAGAGGGTTGGGAGAAGCCTCTCCAAGAACCAAAACAAAACATTGTGGACTATGTACTAGGCCTAAGGTCCAGAATGGCAGAGCACATGGAAAAAGCTTCCAAGAATCTTGAGGCCAGCCAGGAGCTTCAGAAGCACTGGTATGACCAAAAAGCTGCACTGGTAGAATTTCAACCAGGGCAAAAGGTGTGAGTTTTGGAGCCAGTCGCACCAAGGGCTCTCCAGGACAGATGGAGTGGCTCTTACCCCATCTTAGAGAAGAAAAGTGAGGTCACCTACTTGGTTGACCTGGGCACAAGCAGGACACCCAAAAGGGTGATCCATGTGAACCGCCTTAAGCTTTTCCATGACAGGGCTGACATCACCATGCTGATGGTGACTGATGAGGATCAGGAGACAGAGAGTGAACCTCTCCCTGACCTCCTCTCATACAGCCCCAAAGGGGAAACAACCGTTACAACGCGTGCATTACAACGCATGCTTTTACCCCGCATGCCATTACAACAAAAATGGCTTGCTGTAGGGGGTATAAGGTGTTGGATTTAACTCTAACACCTTCCCTACTGTTGCACAGACTGGAGTTGGAATAGTAAATTATACTATTCCAAACTCCAGCGCACCCCGGACAGCAAGTCGGGGTAAAAAATGGCATTGTAACGGCATGCGGGGTAAAAGCTTGCGTTGTAACGTCATACAACCGCCCCAAAGATGGGTCAATGGATGGAGTTGTCTTTTCAGACACCCTCACTGCCCAACAGCAGACTGATTGCAAGCAAGTCTTGCAGCAGTATGCTAAGCTCTTTTCCTTGATCCTCGGTCAGACAAACTGGTGTACCCATGATGTGGACACTGGTGACAGTGCACCTGTCAAGAACAAAATCTATCAACAGTCTGATCAAGTCAAGGAAAGCATCAGAGCTGAAGTCAGCAAGATGCTGGAGTTAGGGGTTATTGAACCCTCTGAGAGCCCCGGGGCCAGCCCAGTGGTTTTAGTCCCCAAACCTCATCTACAGGGTGGAAAGAGAGAAATGAGGTTCTGTGTGGACTATAGAGGGCTCAACTCTGTCACCAAGACAGATGCTCACCCTGTCCCAAGAGCAGATGAGTTGATATATAAATTGGGTGCATCTAAATTTCTAAGTACCTTTGACTTAACTGCAGGGTACTGGCAGATTGGCATGGCACCAGGAGCAAAAGAAAAGACAGCATTCTCCACACCTGATGGGCATTATCAGTTCACTGTTATGCCTTTTGGTTTAAAGAATGCCCCTGCCACCTTCCAAAAGTTGGTGAATCAAGTCTGTGCTGGATTGGAGTCCTTTAGTGCAGCTTATCTAGATGATATTGCTGTCTTTAGTTACACCTGGCAGGATCACCTTATCCACCTTGGGAAGGTTTTAAAAGCCCTGCAAACTGCCAGATAGGGCAGGGTACTGTGTTATACTATGGCCACCTTATTGGTGGGGGCCAAGTGCATCCCTTACAGCCCAAGATCCAGGCCATCCTGGACTGGGCTGCTCCAACAACCCAGACCCAAGTCATGGCATTCCTTGGCTTGAATGGGTATACAGGAGGTTTGTGAAGGGATATGGGTCCTTTGTGACTCCCCTCACAGAACTTACCTCCAAGAAGATGCCCAAAAAGGTAAACTAGACAGTTAGCTGTCAAAAGGCTTTTGACACCCTGAAAGAGGCAATATGCTCAGCACCAATCCTCAAGGCTCCAGACTATACCAAGCAGTTCATTGTGCAGACTGATGCCTCTGAGCTAGGGATAGGAGCGGTCCTATCCCAGACCAATGATGAAGGCCAAGACCAACCTGTTGCTTTTATAAGCAGAAGTCTTCTCCCCAGGGAGCAGCATTGGAGTGCCATTGAGAGGGAGGCCTTTGCTGTGGTTTGGTCCCTTAAGAAGCTGAGACCATACTTGTTTGGTACTCACTTCCTAGTTCAAACTGATCACAGACCTCTCAAGTGGCTAATGCAGATGAAAGGTGAAAATCCTAAACTGTTGAGGTGGTCCTTCCCCCTACAGGGAATGGACTTTATAGTGGAACACAGACCTTCTTGGAAAACGCCGGCCGGCTGCAAGGGTGAAGACACTACTCCCCCTATGGGTCGCGAGAAAGAGGAGGAGACAAGCGTCAAACTGAAAACTCGTGAGCAGCATCCCGCGGAAGCAGCGGTGAAGCCAAAGCAGCCGATGGTCCCTGGGATGTTTTCTGGACGCGGACCAGCCGGCACCAAAAAGTCAACTGACAGAGAAGGGGCAAATACCAAGCTGCAGAGAGAACAAGCCTGCACTGGTGACCATGCTCTGCTACAAAGCGTGAGTATAGAGACACAGTCTGAGACACATTCTAAACACGCTGACAATGAGATAAATGCTCCGAGTTTGCTGCAGGATGGCTGTGCTGATGGGGGGGCAGATAAGATGTGCCCAGAACAATTGATCTCGGGGAGGAAAGAAGGGAAGCTTGATATGGGGGATCCCATAGGGTCACTGGATTTTGGCAGTACTCTGATAGGCCTTAAAGCAGTTGGATCTCCTGAAGAGGACAAGGTCTATTCCCTCACCGATGATTCAGAAATCTCTAATGGTAGCGAAATGTGTGACACGGATCAGGATAATTCTGGAGGGGATACGGACAGCTCCACGGTTGAACCTGCTACTCAGAAGCACGCATCTGCTTTGAAAAAGCGGAAGAGCATTGGGGGGAAGACTCTTGAAGTAAAGGGCTCTGAATCGGAATATAGCAGATCTAGCCAGATGAAGTGGGATTATTCAGCTATCCATCTCGGGTCAGAGGCTAAAGAGCTCGGAGAAAACGGAGCTCAGTTTGAAGCGGCTAAGTTATTCCCAGGACCTAATACTGTCGCTGAATCCTCCCCCTCAATGGGATTGATCTATTCTACCCTCAAGCAGATGCAGGTCGAAGCACAGCAAAACATAAAAGGGCTCATCTGGCAACAAAAGAACTACAGGGAGCCATAAGGAAAGTCAATAAGGCATGCACTGAGATCGCAGAACGTACTACGGCGCTCAAAGAACGGATAGTGGTACTTGAGGCCGTAGCTGAGACTATGGGACAACAAGCAACCGCGAATGAGGCTAGAATGACAGATGTCATGTGGAATATGGAGGATTTTGAGAACCGCCAGCGGCGGAACAACAAGGCATAGCGGAAAATGCGGAAGGAGAAGACATTCGAGGGTTCATCTTACGGCTGCTGAAGGGGGCCTTTCTGGAACTGGCACACTGAGAATGGGACTCGGAGGTGCAGAGAGGGCACCAATTCCCACTTATGTTGAAGAAAAAAAGGGGACAGAGTGATCAAAATGAGAAATGCAGGGCCATTCTGATTTTCATTGGCAACTTCCTTTTGAGGCAGGCAGTATTTGATAAGGCCAAACCCGAAGCTAGACGCTCAGCTGAGGGTCATACTTTTTTTGTTATGCCAGATTTCTGCCACACAACAGTGAAGAGAAGGTGGCGGCATAGACAATTAATTACTCCTTTCCAGAAACTAGGATGTGAAGTGTATTTAATGAGCCCTTCTCACCTGAAGGTTATCCATAAGGGGGTGCTCAGGGTGTTCTCCTTAGAAATCCAGGCTCAATAGTATCTGCAGGAAATATCGGGTGCGGGGAAATAGAGAATAGGAACCGAAGGGTCCATAGCTTTCCTGGACTAAGGTTTAATAGGAAGCGGCTTTGTCTACACCAATTCCCTGTAGCTTAGACTTTCATTTAGTTTTGTAACTCTTTTTTTTTTTTCAGGTAGGGAGCGAGGGGCGGTAAAGGGCGACACCTGGATGCAGGAGGCATCACAAGGGTATTCCGACCTACTTTGCCTGGCTCAGGGGGGTGGGGGTGGGAAAGGAGGGTTGGATCCAAAAGATTTTTTTAAGGGTGAAGGTAATATTGAATGCAGGGTATGGGTGCAATGGAAACCAACACTTGGGTGAATGGGTAAGGTAAGGATTGCCTCTGTTAATATCTGCAGTTTAAATAACCCCCAGAAAAAACTCAGAATTAATGAGGATATCCAATATTTAAAGGCGGATATTGTGTGCCTGCAGGAGACACACGTAGAGGCAAGTCGGCGGGAGGTCGCAGAGTTGGCAAGTTATCAATTAGTTGCCAGCACTTCACATGGGACACGAACATGGGGGGTGGCCATTATGGTTCGGTAGGGGAGAGCCAGGTTCCCACGGTCAAGCTCGGACAAAATGGGGAGATGGGTCATTGCCCAATGCTGTATGAATGATTGCTCGTTCACTTTGTGCTCTGTGTATGGCTGAATACTGGATGATCCGGCTCTGTTTGAGTGGCTGAACACCGAGCTAGTTGGGTGGCCGTTACGCCTAATATTTTGTGGAGATTTTAATATAAATATCAAATCTCAGGGGGTCAGCTTGGGGAAAGATCATACCAAGGACGCAAACCTAAGGTGTTTAAGTCTTTAGCACACTTATGTGCGCTCCACGGATTATTGGATATATGGGCTACACGAAAACCTGGAGACCCTGGCTATACTTTTTTCTCTGCCCCACATCAAGTTCATGTTAGACTTGATTATTTTTTTGTCTCCCCGGCGATTGCACAGATTGGTCAGATTTACAAATATCCTAGAGTTATGTCTGACCACAACCCACTGGTTCTCGAAGTAGCTATTCAGGCTAACCCTCCCTTGGTTGCACGTTGGACCTTTGACAGGGCGCTGCTCTCTGACGAAGGATATATCCAACACATGAAGATCTGGATTCCTAGGTTTGTAGCGGAAAACAAAGGGAGTGCCCGACTCAATATAATATGGGATGCCCTTAAAGTTCGGATAAGGGGAGAGACATCTAGATATGGCTGGGCGGCGCAGAGGAAGGAGAAGAAATTAGTACAAGATCTGTATGAGGAATTTGCAGATGCTGAAAGACAACTGATTGCGACAATTGTAGCAGGGGGGGACCTTGATAAAGCACAATCAAGAGTCGCAGTGGGGCAATCTGCGATAACTGATCTCTCAGCCAGAAAATCAGCTGGGAAATATATATTCTGGCGTAGTAAAGTATATGAAAATAATGAAAGGGTGGGACAGTTACTAGATCGGCGCACAAGGGAGAGAATTGTTCAGGGGGATATCTCTGAAATTAGGGATCCTATTGTTGGCCTAATCTCTGAACCAACAGCTGTGCGCTCCTCATTTCAGAGGTTTTATCAGCAACTATATATGGATGATACCTGCTATGAGGACAAAGAATTAGCGGAATATCTCATGGGTCTGCCTTTCGGAGGGCTACCTTTGGAGGAGAAAGAGCTTCTTGAGGCTTCGATCTCAGAATATGAAGTAAGGGGGGCAATTAACTCACTTCCGTCAGGGAAAGTGGTTGGAACTGATTCAATCCCGGGGGAATTTTATAATTTTTTTTACCCCTGGCTAAATGAGTTTATGAGGGAGCTATTTTTGAGTGCCCAATCGGGGGGGAGGCCCCAGATTCTTGGAGGTTGGCCAACATAGTGGTATTTCCAAAGAAAGGTAAACCCTTCAATGAGCTAGGGTCCTATCGTCCAATTACGCTGATCAATAGCCATATTAAGATATATGCCAAAATTCTAACTAGCCGTCTGGCAAGGGTGATTAAGAGATTGGTTTCTCCAATCCAGCATGGCTTCGTTCCCGGTCGCAGTACGACCGATCATATTCGGCGGACGAATGCATTATTTGATGCCTCAAAGAATGCCGGAGACCCTATGGCGTTAATTCTGTTAGATGCAGAGAAAGCCTTCGATAGGGTCTCCTGGCCTTTTTTATGGGCTATATTGGATAGGAATGGTTTGGGCAGAGGCTTTATTAAGGCCATCCAGACGATGTATCGGAATACAGTTGCTAGGGTTGTTGCAATGGGAGGTATGTCCGACCCAATCACAATACATCAAGGAACACGACAGGGATATCCTTGCTCTCCCTTGTTGTTTGCCCTGTACATTGACCCTTTAATCAGGAAGATTGAGCAGAATAACGGGATCTTAGCTATGCATAACAAAGGCGGGGACACGAAGATTCTAGCATATGTTGACGACCTAGCGATCACCACCCCCAACCCCGCGGATGCCCTCGGAGAAATTGAAAGGGAAGCTATCTGCTTTGGACATATATTTCAGGATATCTACTCAACCAAAGTAAAACCCTAATCGTGATTAATAGTGCAGTGCAGCTTAATGACTATCAGGTAGCTTTAAAGGCGAGGTTTCGTGGGTTAGATATTATAACGGATGTGGAGAAGATTGTAGATATAAACCTAGGCCCATTACTTCGCAAGTTTAAAGTCGACTTTGCTCGAATGAACAACTTAAAGCTTACATTGATGGGGAGAAGCACCGCGATCAAAATGATATTTCTTCCTAAAATTTTGTATTTTTTTAGGGCTATTCTTTTAGAGGTAGAAAGCTTTTGGTTTAAATCTCTAAATCAGATGATTTCTCGTTTTTTGTGGGCCGGTCAACGTCCCCGGAGGGCTTTAAAATGTTTGACTCTTCCAAGGGATCGAGGTGGGTGGGCCGTTCCCAACTTTCAATTGTATTTTTGGGCATAGATGCTGCAGCAGATGGCAGGGCTGTTAATAAGGGATAGGGTTGGCTTAGAGGGGAGGCCTCAACTTCTATTTATGAATTAGTACTAGGTATAGAAGCTAGATGATGTCTTCTGCGCCAGATTGAATTTGGCTATTTCAAAAGGGTCAGATTCAAAATCTTGATGGGTGCATTTAAGGTATGGACAGCTGTCTGGAAAAAACTTGGATTAGGTCGGGTGAATAGTTACACCCTTATGTATGATAATGATTTACTTCCAGACATTTTTAAAGATGGATATATGAAACATTGGGACCAGATGGGGTTGAGGAAGATTGGGGACCTGGTAGACGAAGGAGGGATTTTATCCTTTGATACAATTAAGGATAAGTCTGGGATTGGGAATACCCAATTCTTTAAGTATCTACAAGTAAGAGATTTTCTGGTCAAAAAGGCAGGGGGAAGGTCTGGTTTTTCTCGGGTGGCACTTGTTGACTCACTACTGAAATCTCCATCTTCACTAGCTACTCTATATAAATTACTAAACAAAGAAATGGTGGATGATCTCATGAAGCCTACGGCTCACTGGTCAGAGCTTTTGCAAGTTGAGACTGGAGAATGCGAAGACTCTCCATATTTAGCTCAGACATCATTTATTGCTGCCAATTTACATATACAGTGTTATAAAACCTGGTTTAATCTCTACATCACCCCGGCTAAGATCGTAAAGTGGGGCGGATCTGCAAATACACATTGTTCCCGATGTGGTTGTTTTGCGGCAGAATTGCCCTAAGCTCGATATTCTGAAAGGAGATGTTGGTAAACTGCTTGAAGCGCAGTTGGGATTTCGGGTAGTTCTAGCTCCCCGGCTGATGGTCTTAGGGGTGAGTGATCTAGAAGTCTCATGGCGGATCGAGACATTTTTGTTTATTACCATGACTGTCCTAAGATTATGCTTGGCCACATATTGGCTGGATCCCGAACCTCCATCTGGGCAACAATGGCTGGGTAAACTTCTAGCGATATACCGTTCTGAAATGGCAGTATATGAACGCAGGGGACGCAACGCTCAGAAAAGGGGCGCGGAAATATGGGAACTAATCAGCCGGTGGATAAAAAGGATCGAAGAGTAGGGATTTACTGAATTTGGGCAGGGGCTGCTCTTCGGGACTAGGAGAGCGGGGAGGACTAGAGAACATGCTTGGTTATTAACAAGGGTGCGAAATTGTAAAGCTGTGAATTTGATCTTGCATTCATAGGTATATTCATGCACCTATGGTTTTTTTGATCTGTCTTTTCTGTTCTTTTTATTTTTTCTCTTTCTTGGCAGTACCTATTTCCCCTTTCCGTTTCTTTTTCTCTTTTCACCTTTTAAAAATTTGTAATAAATTTAGTGAATGGATCCAATCCGGGGAGGAAGGTGGGGTAGCGGGGAGGACGGGGAGAGCTAATCTTTATGTATCGTGAAATGTATTGGAAAAGAAATATTTTCCTTGTGAAATAAAGAATAATAAAAAAAAAAAAAGGAACACAGACCTGGGACTTCCCATGCCAATGCAGATGGACTTTCCAGGTACTTCCACTTAGACAATGAAGACTCTCTAGGGAAAGGTTATTCTCAAGCTCTTTCGTTTGAGGGGGGGTTGTGTGAGAAAGTGCCCTCTTTCTGCATGGTTGCCCCCACTTTTTGCTGAACTGCTGATGTACTTTGACTGAGTGTGCCCTGGGCTCCTGCCAATCAGGTACCCAGCGATACAAAAGGGGATGATGGACGGAACGCTTGAGCCAATCAAACACTCACCCCCAGTCAACTGATCTGGGTTTAATCCATCATCATTCTTTAGCTCACTCCACCACCCCAGTTCAGACATGGCCATATGCAAATCAGTCTGACCCTGTGCCTCATGGGAACAGTCCAGCCCGAACTGCCAAGCCATGTCTTCCCTGGACCGGAAACAAGCATCCTAGGACCGGTTTCTGGCATTCCAGCCGTCATCAGCCAGGCTTGCTTGAATCCAGTGGCAAAGTGAGGAAGGGACCCACGTCTGGGCATACCCCCGCCAACTTAGGGCGAACAAAGCGATACAAAGGGGATGATGGACGGAACGCTTGAGCCAATCAAACACTCATCCCCAGTCAACTGATCTGGGTTTAATCCATCATCATTCTTTAGCCCACTCCACCACCCCAGTTCAGACATGGCCATATGCAAATCAGTCTGACCCTGTGCCTCATGGGAACAGTCCAGCCCGAACTGCCAAGCCATGTCTTCCCTGGACCGGAAACAAGCATCCTAGGACCGGTTTCTGGCATTCCAGCCGTCATCAGCCAGGCTTGCTTGAATCCAGTGGCAAAGTGAGCAAGGGACCCACGTCTGGGCATACCCCCGCCAACTTAGGGCGAACAAAGCGATACAAAAGGGGATGATGGACGGAACGCTTGAGCCAATCAAACACTCACCCCCAGTCAACTGATCTGGGTTTGATCCATCATCATTCTTTAGCTCACTCCACCACCCCAGTTCAGACATGGCCATATGCAAATCAGTCTGATCCTGTGCCTCATGGGAACAGTCCAGCCCGAACTGCCAAGCCATGTCTTCCCTGGACCGGAAACAAGCATCCTAGGACCGGTTTCTGGCATTCCAGCCGTCATCAGCCAGGCTTGCTTGAATCCAGTGGCAAAGTGAGCAAGGGACCCACGTCTGGGCATACCCCCGCCAACTTAGGACGAACAAAGCGATACAAAAGGGGATGATGGACGGAACGCTTGAGCCAATCAAACACTCACCCCCAGTCAACTGATCTGGGTTTGATCCATCATCATTCTTTAGCTCACTCCACCACCCCAGTTCAGACATGGCCATATGCAAATCAGTCTGACCCTGTGCCTCATGGGAACAGTCCAGCCCGAACTGCCAAGCCATGTCTTCCCTGGACCGGAAACAAGCATCCTAGGACCGGTTTCTGGCATTCCAGCCGTCATCAGCCAGGCTTGCTTGAATCCAGTGGCAAAGTGAGCAAGGGACCCACGTCTGGGCATACCCCCGCCAACTTAGGGCGAACAAAGCGATACAAAGGGGATGATGGACGGAACGCTTGAGCCAATCAAACACTCACCCCCAGTCAACTGATCTGGGTTTGATCCATCATCATTCTTTAGCTCACTCCACCACCCCAGTTCAGACATGGCCATATGCAAATCAGTCTGATCCTGTGCCTCATGGGAACAGTCCAGCCCGAACTGCCAAGCCATGTCTTCCCTGGACCGGAAACAAGCATCCTAGGACCGGTTTCTGGCATTCCAGCCGTCATCAGCCAGGCTTGCTTGAATCCAGTGGCAAAGTGAGCAAGGGACCCACGTCTGGGCATACCCCCGCCAACTTAGGACGAACAAAGCGATACAAAAGGGGATGATGGACGGAACGCTTGAGCCAATCAAACACTCACCCCCAGTCAACTGATCTGGGTTTGATCCATCATCATTCTTTAGCTCACTCCACCACCCCAGTTCAGACATGGCCATATGCAAATCAGTCTGACCCTGTGCCTCATGGGAACAGTCCAGCCCGAACTGCCAAGCCATGTCTTCCCTGGACCGGAAACAAGCATCCTAGGACCGGTTTCTGGCATTCCAGCCGTCATCAGCCAGGCTTGCTTGAATCCAGTGGCAAAGTGAGCAAGGGACCCACGTCTGGGCATACCCCCGCCAACTTAGGGCGAACAAAGCGATACAAAAGGGGATGATGGACGGAGCAGCTTGAGCCAATCAAACACTCACCCCCAGTCAACTGATCTGGGTTTAATCCATCATCATTCTTTAGCTCACTCCACCACCCCAGTTCAGACATGGCCATATGCAAATCAGTCTGACACTGTGCCTCATGGGAACAGTCCAGCCCGAACTGCCAAGCCATGTCTTCCCTGGACCGGAAACAAGCATCCTAGGACCGGTTTCTGGCATTCCAGCCGTCATCAGCCAGGCTTGCTTGAATCCAGTGGCAAAGTGAGCAAGGGACCCACGTCTGGGCATACCCCCGCCAACTTAGGGCGAACAAAGCGATACAAAGGGGATGATGGACGGAGCAGCTTGAGCCAATCAAACACTCACCCCCAGTCAACTGATCTGGGTTTGATCCATCATCATTCTTTAGCTCACTCCACCACCCCAGTTCAGACATGGCCATATGCAAATCAGTCTGACCCTGTGCCTCATGGGAACAGTCCAGCCCGAACTGCCAAGCCATGTCTTCCCTGGACCGGAAACAAGCATCCTAGGACCGGTTTCTGGCATTCCAGCCGTCATCAGCCAGGCTTGCTTGAATCCAGTGGCAAAGTGAGCAAGGGACCCACGTCTGGGCATACCCCCGCCAACTTAGGGCGAACAAAGCGATACAAAAGGGGATGATGGACGGAGCAGCTTGAGCCAATCAAACACTCACCCCCAGTCAACTGATCTGGGTTTAATCCATCATCATTCTTTAGCTCACTCCACCACCCCAGTTCAGACATGGCCATATGCAAATCAGTCTGACCCTGTGCCTCATGGGAACAGTCCAGCCCGAACTGCCAAGCCATGTCTTCCCTGGACCGGAAACAAGCATCCTAGGACCGGTTTCTGGCATTCCAGCCGTCATCAGCCAGGCTTGCTTGAATCCAGTGGCAAAGTGAGCAAGGGACCCACGTCTGGGCATACCCCCGCCAACTTAGGGCGAACAAAGCGATACAAAAGGGGATGATGGACGGAACGCTTGAGCCAATCAAACACTCACCCCCAGTCTACTGATCTGGGTTTAATCCATCATCATTCTTTAGCTCACTCCACCACCCCAGTTCAGACATGGCCATATGCAAATCAGTCTGACCCTGTGCCTCATGGGAACAGTCCAGCCCGAACTGCCAAGCCATGTCTTCCCTGGACCGGAAACAAGCATCCTAGGACCGGTTTCTGGCATTCCAGCCGTCATCAGCCAGGCTTGCTTGAATCCAGTGGCAAAGTGAGCAAGGGACCCACGTCTGGGCATACCCCCGCCAACTAAGGGTCGAACAAAGCGATACAAAAGGGGATGATGGACGGAACGCTTGAGCCAATCAAACACTCACCCCCAGTCAACTGATCTGGGTTTGATCCATCATCATTCTTTAGCTCACTCCACCACCCCAGTTCAGACATGGCCATATGCAAATCAGTCTGACCCTGTGCCTCATGGGAACAGTCCAGCCCGAACTGCAAAGCCATGTCTTCCCTGGACCGGAAACAAGCATCCTAGGACCGGTTTCTGGCATTCCAGCCGTCATCAGCCAGGCTTGCTTGATCCAGTGGCAAAGTGAGCAAGGGACCCACGTCTGGGCATACCCCCGCCAACTTAGGGCGAACAAAGCGATACAAAGGGGATGATGGACGGAGCAGCTAGAGCCAATCAAACACTCACCCCCAGTCAACTGATCTGGGTTCAATCCATCATCATTCTTTAGCTCACTCCACCACCCCAGTTCAGACATGGCCATATGCAAATCAGTCTGACCCTGTGCCTCATGGGAACAGTCCAGCCTGAACTGCCAAGCCATGTCTTCCTGGACCGGAAACAAGCATCCTAGGACCGGTTTCTGGCATTCCAGCCGTCATCAGCCAGGCTTGCTTGAATCCAGTGGCAAAGTGAGCAAGGGACCCACGTCTGGGCATACCCCCGCCAACTTAGGGCGAACAAAGCGATACAAAGGGGATGATGGACGGGCAGCTAGGCCAATCAAACACTCACCCCCAGTCAACTGATCTGGGTTTAATCCATCATCATTCTTTAGCTCACTCCACCACCCCAGTTCAGACATGGCCATATGCAAATCAGTCTGACCCTGTGCCTCATGGGAACAGTCCAGCCCGAACTGCCAAGCCATGTCTTCCCTGGACCGGAAACAAGCATCCTAGGACCGGTTTCTGGCATTCCAGCCGTCATCAGCCAGGCTTGCTTGAATCCAGTGGCAAAGTGAGCAAGGGACCCAACACTCACCCCCAGTCAACTGATCTGGGTTTGATCCATCATCATTCTTTAGCTCACTCCACCACCACAGTTCAGACATGGCCATATGCAAATCAGTCTGACCCTGTGCCTCAGTTCGTGCTGGACTGTTCCCATGAGGCACAGGGTCAGACTGATTTGCATATGGCCATGTCTGAACTGGGGTGGTGGAGTGAGCTAAAGAATGATGATGGATTAAACCAGATCAGTTGACTGAGCGTGAGTGTTTGATTAACTCAAGCGTTCCGTCCATCATCCCCTTTTGTATCGCTTTGGTCGCCCTAAGTTGGCGGGGTATGCCCAGACGTGGGTCCCTTGCTCACTTTGCCACTGGATTCAAGCAAGCCTGGCTGATGATGGCTGAAATGCCAGAAACCGGTCCTAGGATGCTTGTTTCCGGTCCAGGAAGACATGGCTTGGCAGTTCGGGCTGGATGTTCCCATGAGGCACAGGGTCAGACTGATTTGCATATGGCCATGTCTGAACTGGGGTGGTAGAGTGAGCTAAAGAATGATGATGGATTAAACCCAGATCAGTTGACTGAGGTGAGTGTTTGATTGGCTCAAGCGTTCCGTCCATCATCCCTTTTGTATCGCTTTGGTCGCCCTAAGTTGGCGAGGTATGCCCAGACGTGGGTCCCTTGCTCACTTTGCCACTGGATTCAAACAAGCCTGGCTGATGATGGCTGAAATGCCAGAAACCGGCCCTAGGATGCTTGTTTCCGGTCCAGGGAAGACATGGCTTGGCAGTTCGGGCTGGACTGTTCCCATGAGGCACAGGGTCAGACTGATTTGCATATGGCCATGTCTGAACTGGGGTGGTGGAGTGAGCTAAAGAATGATGATGGATTAAACCCAGATCAGTTGACTGGGGGTGAGTGTTTGATTGGCTCAAACGGTCCGTCCATCATCCCCCTTTTGTATCAATCAGGTACCCAGGGCCTATGTTCTTTCCCTAAAACTGCATTGAAGACCGAACCCAATTGGCACTCTCTGGCCACAGGTCAGTCCCTGGTAAATGGTACCACAGGTACCCAGGGCACTGTGACCAGGGAAGGCCTCTAAAGGCTGCAGCACTTATTGTGCCACCCTTAGAGGCCCTGTACCTTTACACTCACACACTGCCTTTGCAGGCTGCGTGTTTTGGTGCAGAACAAAGTGAAGAGTCGATATGGCACACATCCCTGTGTGCCATGCCTACAACCCACTGCCCTGGCATAGATCAGCCACCCCTCTAGCTGGGTGCACTATACCAGTGGTGAGGGTACAGGTGCATGAGCCCTGTACCCCTACAGTGTCTAAGCCAATTCTTAGACATTGTAAGTGCAGTGATGCCATTAATAGTATATGGTGCTGGGAGTTTGTCAGTACGAACTCCACAGTACCATAATGGCTTTACTGAAAACTGAGAAGTTTGGTATCAAACTTCTCAGCACATTAAACCCACACTGATGCCAGTGTGGGATTTAATGTAAAATGCACACAGAGGGCATCTTAGAGATGCCCCCTGAAAAATGACCTAACACTAGTGTCCAGTTGAGTGGCTGCTCCCCAGCTGCTACCACCAGACATGTTTCTGGACCCTTGGGTCAAGAGCCTGCTGCTCTCGGGGGTCTGAAACAATGCACATCCTGGGACGAGGTGCCAAGGCTCCTCCCCCAGGATGGGCAGGGTCCACGAAGAGGAAGCTTCAGAGGCTTGCCGCCTATGTGAGCTTCCCCAGGCCTTTTGCTGCTTCCAGCAACTGGTCACCACCGGTTCTGACCCCCACTTTGGGCAGGAGAACCGGTGGGAAAACCAAGTGAGTAAGGGAGGTCTGCCCACCAATGCCAACCCCACCCCTCAGGTGGGGGAGGTGAGGTGAGGCACAACTCTCAGTTCCCGCCATCTAGCAGATGGGGGACCCAGCCAACCAGAGTGAGGCATGTGCCCCCCTCCCACTGGAGGGTGGCATAATAGGGGGTGTACCCACCCCAAGGAAGGGACCCATTGGTCCCAACCTTTTACTTACCTGTAACGCCCCTAAATCTAGTATTTAGGGGTACCCCTGAACCTTGCCTCCTCATACAAGAAACTACAAGAAGAAAAGAAGAAGAAGGACCGAACAGCCATGCCGAAGCTAAGAAGAGGAGGATGCCCACTGACTTGGTCCCAGCCCTAGCGGCCTGTCCCCACCTCGAACCTGCAGAAACGAAATGTGTCCTGCAGCCAGCAACCTCAAGAACCCCGAGGACCTGCCCTGCCTTCCAAAGAAAAGACTTAGTGTCCCGTGCACACGGGATTTGTTCACCAACAGACTCCAGCTCCGGCGAAAGCCGCGAGTCTGCACCACTCTGCACCTGTCGCCCACGGCCCGAGTTCGAGTGGCCCAACACCACAAGGAGGTCTCCCCGGCGATCCAGACCCAAGATCCAGTGATCCCTGACCTGCCTCAGGCCTCCAGCCTATGCCTGCAGCCTCAATCCGGAAGTTCCCCCCAAACCGCGACCAGGAGCTGGTAAGAAGATCCGACCCTAAAAGACAACCCTACACCCGACGGTCCACGGCCTTGGGTGGCCCAACCAACGGTGTCTAGCCAACCCCCAGCATCCCAACTTACCTCTCCAAGTGGTGGTCGCACCCAGAAGACCTTCGTCCCCGAGCCTGCAGTGTGTTTGCAAACCGGAGACTCCCCATTGAAAGTAACAGGGCACCCTACGACAAACCAGCACCCTGCACCC
Source organism: Calotriton arnoldi (assembly GCA_963921515.1). NCBI lineage: Eukaryota > Metazoa > Chordata > Amphibia > Caudata > Salamandridae > Calotriton > Calotriton arnoldi. The sequence goes on from CAWUFW010000142.1 coordinate 2,984,636, forward strand.
AGCCGCCCTAGTGCCGCTGAGGGTGTACCTTTGGTGCTACCTTGAACCCCCATTTTCCCTGAGCTTTAGTCCAGGAGCTTAGCTCCCACAACCTTGTGGCCTGCTCGTAAGCAGCCACCAACCGGAGGCCCCCTATCCCCCATTGGATAACATTGGGCCACAGCACTTTGCACCCGGCTGCCCTAGTGCCGCTGAGGGTGTAACAAGAGTGCATGCTTGACCCTGGGGGACCCCTGAGTCTAACCCCAGAAAACCAACTCCCACAAAAAAGTACTTACCTGTTAACCGATAACACTATTTCCTCCTATAGGATAACATTGACTGTTTTCTATGAAAAAGTTTCTAAGTGTGGAGTTGAAAAATCTATAAAAGTCTCTAAAACTGTAACCAAATAACCAAAACGCTTTTACTTACCTGTTTACAGGAAATGTCCCAGTGCAGTTTTCAGTTATACTATAGTGTGTAAGAAAAGTAATCTGTAAAGTAATCTACTTGACATCCTATTGAAAAGCCAATACAAAGTATATGTACAATATTTCAAAGCATTGCATTACCAGTAATTCTACTGTAATCAAACCAAAGTATCTATACAACTGCAATTCAAACTGTATTATTACTGCAAATTATAAATCACTAACCTGTGCCAGGCTAGCTTGGTTCTAGGAAATAAAATAACTAAAAGAATATTTTTATACAAACAAAATTAGTCTGCGTTCAGTCTTTGAGTGTGTGACAATCATTTGCTGATTGAGTGTGTACAACAAATGCTTAACACTACCCTCTGATAAAGGCCTACTGCTCGCCCACACTACCACAAATAGAGAGTAAGGTGCTATCTACTTTTACCTCTGCCTACCTTTGGGGTACCACTGTACTCTGTGCACACTATACCTCACTTTGGTATAGTATATACAGAGCCAGCTTCCTACAGTTAGTCTATTAAGGCACCCAGGGAGGCGCCAGACAAATCTCCTAGGGACCCTACCCAGGAGCACCAGTCCCAACAGGACAGAAGCGTGGTCCAAAAGGGTGCACAACAGAGGACTGACCTCCTGCACCCAAGCGCCCACGTCTCTGGACACCAGCCAGTAGTCCAACCTCAACAAGCCCCCATGCACCCCGGAGTAGCATGTTCCTTCCCTGTCAAGAGGGTGGTTGGATCTCCATATGTCTAGCAGGTCATGATCCGCAGGTGCTTCAGGACAATACAGCTGTAACTGGGTGTGACATGGGATCTGTCTACATTTTCTTGTAGGGAGCAATTTAAATCCCATTCCCGAGCATATAGGAGGTAGATCTGTGGAAATGATTTCCCCCCAGAATTGGTCAAAGAATCCAGGCTTGTCAGTGTTTGGTCTATAGCAGTTCAATGTGGTTATTGGGTATGTATCCAGCCTACCCCGCGCAATAGCGTGGCAGCCCTGGTCATCCATCAGGAATCCCTGAGGTGTGACTGGTACTCTTCGTTTAATCAATATCCCTACTCTTCTGGCATTGGAGGCGTAGGAGGAAAACAGTCTATAAGAGGCAATTTTGACAAAAAAAGGTAGGTAGCCCAGAGTAAGATGAGTTTCCTGTAATAATGTTATGCAGACTCAGTGTTGATCTAAATACAAAAGGACTTGCGAAGGTTGTTCAAGCCCTGCATGTTCCAAGTTATGCATGTAAGCAAGGTGTGTAAACTAGCATGAGTGGCTCCTGCCATGTCTACTGGGGTTTATATAAAGGTTAGCGTTGGTTTCTGCGATTTGGGGGTGTAGTATGACCTGCCTCATCATATACGTGTTACATTGCCATGTCTTAAAGTAGTTAGTTGATGCAACATTTCCCAAATACCTTTTTTCCCATCCCCCACCCACATTTGTGGCCCAATCCCACCCTCCCTTCAATTTTGCAATACCAACAAAAGAAATTAAAATTAATGTCTTTTCAACAATTAAGCAATTAAATCAAACCAGGGTGGGTAGTCCTCAGGGTGCTACCAGTGAGCCTGTGGGAGTCCCCTCAATGAAGTCAAGGGTGTCAGAGGTGGCGGTGTTGTAGCTTTCCAGCCGCCTAGGTTGAGCAGCCTTGCATAGGAGCCAAAGGGTGGGACCAGTCTGCACGAGAAAAAATGTAATACATGGAATGTTCATTGTTCTTAAAACAGAATATGCAGGCAAATAGGGGAGCGGTGCACACTCTTGGTCACTGCGGTCAGGGTGATCCAGCCGGTGTGTTCAATCCGGGTCCGCCAACAAAGACTGAGATCCCAAAGGATGCATACGATTGACCCACCATCCATTACAGCTGGGCAGTTTTCGCAGGAAGGCTGATGCCTGCTGCAGAGAGTTAAATATGCACTGTTTTCCTTGTATGGAGATTGTAGCTGCGCTGGGTAAAGCCTGGCATAAGGTTTGTTAGCCTATTGAATTTTTGCTTGACTGGTATAAACTTGTGCCTGGCCTTCCTCACCATGACAGTGAAGTCTAGGAGGAGCGATCGGTTATCATCATAATTTAGGATCCATTTTTCCCGGAGGTGGAGGGTGGTATCCCTGTCTCTACAATGTAATAGTCGGGCAATGATGGGTCTGGCAGGTGCCCCAGGCAGAGCTTTGTCAGTCTGGTATTTGTGCACCCTCTCCATTATCAGCATTCTGGAGAAGGATTCAGATCCAAAGAGCGTCACCAGCATTTTTCGACATAGTCCTCCAATCTGCCAGTATTTGTGGATTCAGGGACTCCTCATAGCCAGATGTTATTGCATCATGAGTGCGCCTCTAAATATTCATTCTTGATGGCTATGACCTTGAGGCCCTTTTCCACGGTGAGGAGGGACTCACTTCTCACCATCAGTGTGCCTTCAGCGTTGGAGATACGCTGCAGCCTTCTGTTTCTCAGGCTTCTGAGCAATTGCATCCATTCTGGCCCCAAGGAAGTCCATCTTGGATTCAGTGGAGGTTAGGCTACCCTGCATGGCAAGCTGCAGGGTTATTATTTTGTTATCAGCTGTAGCCCCTCCCAGAGATGGTTAAGGGTTAGCTGTCACTGCACGTTCCCAGGCGCCTACTGGGAGCCACTCTTGGAGTTAAACTGCAGCTACGACTGCCTGCCGCCTCCCTTTCCCATCTTTGTCAGCTGTTTAGTGAGGTCTGTCCAATCGCAAAGCTTTCTTGAAGCCACACTTAGCCCAGGTGGTCCTCTCAGTCCTTGGGGGGGAGAGCAGCAATTTAGCACGATATGTTTCTCCAGACCAGGGGCCCACCCATGCCCCCAGTCCTCCACCCTGCCACGGGGTACCGCATCTCCCCTACTAAAGCACCAAGTGGAGGGGCACAAGCAGACCCCTCAGTGGCGACAGTGCAGTGAACCAGGTGTCCGTTGTGCCAGCTATCACACAGGTGTGGCAGCATCTGAAAAAGGCCTTGTGTGTAGTGTTTACAGATCTTAATAACCCACAGCTTCACCAGCCATTGTTCGTCCGATTATAAAAAGGCTGTAGTAATATTAAGCTTGCTACAGTTTGTTTCACTGGGCATTACCCCTTTACAGTGGGCCATCCCACTGTTCACACAAAGCAGTCACCAGTATTCTGGACTTCCCAAAGCCCCGATGCACCATTCAGCAAATTTAAGTCTGATTATAGAGAGGCCATAGTGAAATTAAGCTTGCAGCAATTCACTGAGCTCCAGCTGTGTTCCACGGTATATCTCCTTCTCAACGGGCATCCCGTGTGTGGAAGCTGGGTGCCACCATCCTGGCATCCGTGTAGCACAGTCACAAGACCCAGATACAGTTTGTACGTGACTCCTGCCGCACACAAATGCCACAGTGGCTGACAGACCCTCCCAGGCATTGCAGGGCTGCAATCCTCCCCCACCGCGGCAGGCAGCGGGTCAGGCCAAGCTGCCCAGTGTGTGGTGTAGTCCACCAAGGCCGAGCAGCCACCCGGTGGCACTCACCTGTTGGCAGGCTATACCTCTGCAGGTGCCTCACAATGTCTCCTCCGTCTGGGTAACCGACACGAGCGAAGCCGCCTGAGACCAGACTGAGTAAGGCTCCGGCAAGGCTGAGCCCCGCCACTTGGTTCGGCGCTCAGACAGGCAGTGGGAGCCTAGGCATGTTCTCCACCCAGGCTGCAATACAGCTTGGGTGGAGAACATGCAAAGTGCGCATGAATGTTTGGCTGGCCCGAAATGGCTGGCCAAACATTCATGTGCACTTACAGAGTGTGCCCGCCCCGCAATGCTGCTGCAGAAGGAATAAAGGAACAACGTAGAGTTATTATCATTTTCTTTTCTTTATTTCACTGCTAAAAAGCAGTGGAGCAATGCTCCTCTGCCTTAGCGGAGGAGCCGCTACTGGATATATGTGTGGGTATATTAGTGCACAGCTCATTAATGTGTCAGGGCACAATGCATGAATGCTTTTGTGTGCATGATGTTTAGCTGTAACTATGTGTACAATACATGGCTAAAATGGTGCCTATTTGGCGTCCTGTGCATTGGTGTATCTGTTTACACAATGCAAGTCTATATTTTTGTGCACAGTTCATGGCTATATCTGTGCACATGATGCATAGTTAAATCTGTGTGCACAATGCACAGACAATTGGTACATAATTCATGGATATATTTGTATGCAGGGATATGGCAGTACCCATTGCATGGATGTATTAGTGCACTGCATGAATTCTTTTGTGTGCAAACTGCATGGCTATAACTGTGCTCACCATACATGGCTAACTCAGTGCCCCGTCTGTGCCCATTGCAAGTCTGTGTATGTGTGTGCAATGCAAGTGGATATTTTTGTGCAAAATGCTTGGATATATCTGTGTGCGCAGCACATGGGTATGGCTGTGTACACAAAGCATGTATAAATCAGTACATAAATCATGGATATATTTGTGTGCACGATGTATGGATATATAGGTCCAGAGTACATGGATATATCAGTGCACAATGCATGGGTACATTTGGGTGCACAACTCGTGGTTATATAACATTATATGGCTAAGTAAGTGCCGAATCTGTGCCCAATGTGTCATTGTATCTGTGTGAACAATGCATGTCTCTATTTGTGTGCACAAACCACTGATTTATCTGTTTGCACGATGCATGGATATGTGTATGCGCAAACTGCACGAAGGCGTATGTGTGCACTAAACATGTCTGTGTCAGTGCACAATGCATGTTGACTTAAAGTGCCTAAAATAACACTTGGTATTCTAACTCACTTCAATAGTACTCATTTTATCGAAGTTCTGAGGAGCTAAAACCTGCAGTACACGAGGTTACACATGTCTCAGCAGAGAACGCACAATAGAACCAGGGTTATTTTGGAAACAATAAGGAGAAATGTTCATGGTTTTGGCCAACATAACCAACATAAATAACTTTTCAACATGATGGAGTCTGATCTGAAATTAGTTTTTTTAATGGCAATAATATAAATCCATGCCAACATAGATCTCCTGAATAATAAATGCTATTATAATTTAAACACCGCAAAATAAAGTGAATATGTTTTTTGATAGATCTGGGGCACTTCATTCCCTCTAGATATTTATCTCTGAAATCACACTGAGAGGAATAAACAGCTGTCGGGAATATAAATGCTAAATCTTTAGAGCGCTGACTCGGTTCTGCGAATATCACATATGGTCAAAGCGCTGGGCTGGTAACATCATGTCACGCACCAATTGGTCGGAGAATTAATACCTTTCTTCTGTTTGGCCAACTGTGAACAAGTTTATTCAGATGATAAAAGTAAGAAAAACAGCAAACATTCATATTTTTTTTTCGCTTTGCTCGATGCGAACACGAAATTCACAGCAGTCATTCCCACACAGATTTTCCCAGATCTTTACAAGTCTAGAAAGTGAACTTGATGATTTTGGATGCATTTCAAACATTTTTCCTAAATTAAAGGCATGATTTATAGTTTGGCAGACAGAGTACGCTGTCGCAGATGCGACCGAGTGCTCTTCACCAAACCCTCTGTCCATCCACCTCATTTAGAGACAGAGCCCCGCTGGCCCCGGCAACTGGAAACTTCCTCCAAAGGCCCAACGGAGTAGAGAGGCCATCGAAGGAAGGGCATTACACAACTGTCCTATTTAGTGAGGATGGTGTATTGCCTGCTCAGTACCTCAAGGTAAAACCTGCTGGTGAGAGAGACAAAAAAATAACCCCAACACCCTCAGAGAGAACTCCCAGGGTATGGGGGTCATAAGTTTTTAGTTTTTCAGATACAAATTTGATCTTTGGGAGTTTGTTTCAGGAAAACAATTTTTTTTGAAAAGTTTGGTGAATGGCCTTTAGAACTGATGGCTGCCGTCCAGCAAACATTGTGTACATAGAAAGGAACCGCAGTGACTGCAGTTCCTTTAAAAGTACAGAGATTACCGGGGCCGGCAGTCCTATCTACATTTGACGGACGATAATCTGCCAGGATGCAGAGGTAATATCCTCCGCCACGGACGAAGTACCCATCTGTCAAATTCTGGATCAGGCCCTAAATCTGGGATTTATTATTTGGATCCATACTTCACAAAGTTATCTCTAAATATTTTGAGCTCGACACAATTCTGAAAGGAGGGCTGACATCTCCTCTTACCTTCGTGTTGATAATTGTTTGCTCAGAAGTCGAGTTTGTTTAATGTAAACAAATTATTAATAGGTTTCTTGCTATCAATTTTAGGCACTAAGGGGGATATTCTGAAGAGCGTGTGATAATTATCGCAAAATTAGCTTAACGCAACTTTGCACATCGCAGTCTATCGCGGGAAAATAACACTGTGTTAACGTTGTATTCTCAACCCGGCGGCACCATGCAATAGTCTCACGATAACGCGCCAAATGACCGCGTTAAAATTAACGCAACACCGAAAAAATGCGACACACGAACGTGAAAAAAGTTGCGATGCCCCAAATCGCGATACAAAAATCAGCGATAACCAGCGACAGGCCTGCAATTCCCACGCGTCATGCGGGAAAATGCACAATAAAAGCAGAAGAAAAAAAAAGACAAAAGAAAATAAACTGCGTAGCACCATGGATGCACCCGGACCGAGTGCAGAGGACAACGCAAACCCCACAAGCCCCACAGACGACCAGCAAGAAACCTCGGGGTCAGGGAAGGCCAAGGAGAAGAGGAAGAGGAAGACGCAGTTCAGTCCGCAGGAAAACAGGATCATAGTTACGGAGGTGATAGAACACTACCAACAACTGTCCGTCACCTCCAACGTGTCATTGGCAACAAAGACGCAAACATGGCAGACTATCTTGGACCATGTGAATGCTGTTGCAGCGTTGAGGAGGACAATGGAAGAGGTCAAGAGGCGCTGGAATGATGTGAAGGGCAAAACCAAGAAGAAACACGATGCCAACATGAAAGCAGCAACGCAGATTGGAGGTGGGGATCCAGCGGCACACCAGGAGCTGAATGACATGGAGAAAATGGTGGCCACAGTCATCAGTCGGGATACGGTGCCAGGAGTAGTGGATCCGGACACTGCTCAACATGACCTGACACAACATCAACAGTGTGAGTACCGACCAGGGACTGGGGGGACGGGGGGAGATGGGCACAATGGCACACATGCACAATTAAGTAGAGCACACTGCACACCCACAATGACTCTGGATCATGTCCCTGATCTCCTTGGCATACTGCAGCACACATAGAAACAGCAAGCAGGCCCCCGTCGACAATGTGCCCGGAGGGGGCCCTCCCCACACATCACTAATCTCACAACAAACCCATACACATGTGCTGAACCCAGCAAAGCTGCTGGTCCATGAGCCACACTGACAATGCAAGTGACACTGCATGACGATTAGCATGGCTGCAGTCCAATTATCATGACACTGAGGTGACTGAGTGTGGACCACATCCGGAAAGGAGCAGGTCACACTCTGACATATCCACGTGCACAAACAACCCCTGACGTCAACAACACATCTGCGGACAAACCATGCCCAAGAGTCACAACTCGACCAAGAGCCCAATTTATCAGCACTGTAGAAGCACAGAAGTCAAAGGCACACCGCCTGAAAGGGATAAGGGGCAGCCAAATTCAGAGCTGCAGGGGCAACTCACCCACAATGCAGCACACACACATAAGAATAAGAGCACCTCAACATTGACAACAATGTGGTACAAACTGCAACACTTTCACAACAGAACACAGGACACAACTGGTGCCGCATGTGTGTACAAAATGGCCAATCACATCTGGCATAGCAGGAAACTGTGAGATGACAATGTACAAGTACAACCTCACATCCGTGATGTACAAATGTCCACTGTCCCGAATCAAATAGGCTCTCCTCACAAACAGTCACAATGTACATTGTCATGCAGTCTGTATGTAAACTCCGCCAATGCGTCAACTTACATGGAACACACTGTGAAACTGCATCTCCCCTTTACATTGCAGAGGGACAATCAACACCTCCTGCAGAGCAGACCCTACATCACGTCAGTGATGATGGAGACGACCGCCAGGACATCGACTACGACGAACTCCAACGGTTCATGGACAACCTCCGCACCCCACCTCCAGTAGCAGGGCAGCCCAGCACCATCGAGGTGATCCCACCCCCTGCACAGACCACACAGCAGGAAGCACCCACCACCACGTCTGGCTCCCAGCACCTCACCGAAGAACACATGGCGTTCCAACGCCGTGTGTTAGACTTCCAGAAGGAGCTGGCTGAACAGGTGCGGGTGGGGTTCGACCTCATGGCAGGCAAACTAGATGCCATACGTGGGTGTCTAAGTCCCATCAGGGACCACTTACACTCCCTAACGGACACCCACAGTCCGCCCCATGCCCTCCAACAATCCATGGCTGGCGTCGCAGGAGTCATGACTCGGAGACAACAACAACTGTCTAGTCAGAGTGGCTACAGCAATGTCATCCGTGATTTGGGAAACATAAGGAGGGTCATGGAGAACATGGAGCGGATGCAGGCGCAAAGAATGGCTACCACGGCTGCACACGAGAAAGCTGTAGATGGGATCTTCCATGCCCTGCAGATCCTCATCATTGGTGTGATGCCACAAGACATTGCGCAGATGAATGCTGCTGCTACTTCTACATCCACATCTCCGGCCCCTGATGTGTCAGTGTCACACAGTGCTGCAAACCAAACACCACCACCCATATGTGAGGCACATGAAACGTCAGAGGACGAAGATGAGGATGAATCTGCCTTAGTGGTAAGGAGGAAGCAGTAGCATTCATCTCCGCCTTATGGCTTGTTTCTGCTTGGGTCTGCCCTCTGCATCATGCCCTGGAATAACACCTTCCACTGTCCCCTGACACACTCTGCGACACTAACCTTGGACCTCGACATGGACTGCCATATTTTGTATGCTCAACAATGACACAGCAATCAGCCTGCGGACTGGACTCTTCCCCTTCCGAGTAACTTGTCAATCCCTAAAGGACTCTGGCTGGCCCTCCACAGGGCAACATTGTAAAGTGTACTAAGACAGCTTCAACACTCCACTGAACGTGAATAATACATTCTAATACACACAGATGTGTCATGTCTATGATTAATCAAGTACGAAAGCATGGACGAGTGTAGGGGCAGTGATTCCCCCTTACGTCCATGTAGCTCATGTTGTGGGACTTGAGTCACAGGGTGCATCCCTGCATCATGGTGGTACATATTTGACCCAAAAGAAGCCCTGTTGTCAATTGTAGGTCACAAATGACAGCCTATATGTAATGATTTGGGACACATGTGAAACGCTGATGAGTGGGATTCCGGACTATCTTTGACACACAGAAATGGCATTTCGAATACGTGACACCCTAAACAGCCTCTCTGTACAGAGGTGACACACCCACCATCTATTTCCAATTTGTGAGATTGTTAGCACTACATGTTGCACTTACACTTGTCAGAGTGATGTGCTTGTACAGAGGAGTAACATGCACACAGGGAATCTGTTTTGTAATGAATTTATTATGCTGTGCCTGTGGTCATTTTGTACTGTCCCATGATTGCTAAGGACTGTGACAATGTGACGTGCTCATGTGAAGAAATTGTCAATGATGGTGTTCCTACGGGCTATTCCTGCTGCTGCTGCAGTGGGGTGTGGTCCACCTGCCTCATCTTCCTCATCATCGTCCGGTGCATCTGGCACGTGTAGCCATGGGGCATTGGTGCGTACACATATGTTGTGCAACACACAACATGCAACGATCATCTTGCACACGATGCCTGGGCTCTACAGGAGCCTTCCACCTGTGATGTCCAGGCACCTGAAACGTGACTTCAACACGCCAAATGTGCGTTCCACGATGCCCCTGGTGCGTTTGTGGGCCGCATTGTACTGCCTCTGGGCCTGTGTGTTCGGGGCTCGGAGGGGTGTCATCATCCAAGGGCAGAGTGCATATCCTTGATCACCTGTGACAGTGCAGAGAGACATGAGTCAAAAGTTGGTTCTGCATGATGTGTTGGCAGGCTCACTAGTTCATTGGTGTGTGATATGTGTGACTTAGTGATTCCTGTTTGACAGGAACTGCATATAGCAAATGAGCGGCATCAATGTGTATTACGTAGCCTCACTGCTGCTCCTCCCTCCCCCTGAGCCTATTTACTAGTGTGCGCAGCGCGGTTGCATCACTTGCACTCCTACGGCACACCATTGTCATGCCTGTCTGCGCATGTCCACAAGCCTGACAACAACACTGTGATGTTGTGCGTTGAAGGTGGGCGGCCACGTGTGTGTAGGCCTATGGTAAGGATAGGGTGGACACAGATGTAGAGTTCATGGCTGGCTGAACTCACGATGCGGTTGAGGGTAGACCTTTGGCCTATGCTGCAGTAATAGCAGCACACACAACAGTTGGCATGTATGATCCCGGACCCCGAGCGGGCTTGCGCTCCTTCATTTATCCCTTCGGCCGAGCCCGCACTCCGGGGGCATGCTACATCGCAACATTGTCCATTGCGGGACGGGTGGCGCCGACACTACAACGGAGACACACGCATTAGTTACTTCCTTGGCAAGGCCATCACTTAGCAATGCCCAGAGCCCCGGGCTGATTATCCACACCCCTATGCTGGACTGTCGTACGCCAGCCCACTCCGCTTACGCTTACAGGGGGGTACGACACAGCTACATGTCCCAGGTCTTCCCCACTGCCTGAGGTGACACGGTTGCGTCCGCTGTACACAGCACAATGTAATGTGGTAGGGCCCGGGGCCCTCATGCATACATAATGACCACACGGACACACTTAGATAGTTTGTGGAACTGGCTACGGGCACATGCGCCCGGCCTCTTTTATTGCCAGGGTCACATGTCCAGTGACGCCTGTGCTGGATGGGTGTGGGGTGAGTGTAAGCCAGCCCTCAGGGAGTGGTTGGTGCTGGCAACAACTACAACAGTGATCAGACAATCAGAAGTTCAAAGTTCAAACAGCAAGGGTCCATGACTTGAGCTGCACAGAGTTAGTGGCCCCGGATGCACTGCGGCCGGCACAGGCACACCGCCACGGGACGGTGACTTGCGGTGCACTGAGGTAGGGCCACGAGAGCTGAGCGGGTCCTCGTCGATGTCGAAGCTGAATGTCGCGGAGTGTTTCGGGGGACAGTGGAAGGTGTTCTACCAGGGCATGATGCAGAGGGCAGAACCAAGCTGAAACTGGCAATATGGAGGAGATGAATGCTACAGACTCATGTTTAACACCAAGTCAGTACCAGCCAGATGATGATGAAGACAACCCCCAGGCCATAGACTCAGACGCCACCAAAGTTCAACCAGTGAGTGTCCATGATTTTCGGTGCACAGAGTTAGTGGCACCAGAGCTGAAAGGGGATGCAGTCTGCGATGAGGCGTGTACAATGGTATGAACTCTGCCATTAACAGATCCAGACTCAGTTCCAAATGTGTGACCTACTTGACCGCAGTGCAGGCCGAAGGCAGTAGTCAGCAAGGGCCCACAGACACGTGTCGTTTGCTTGCGATGCACAGAGTTGGTGGCACCAGATCAAAGGGAGTACAGTGATATAAATGCTGCCATTAACATATGAACTCGGCCATCATGAAATCAAGACTCAGTTCCAAATGTGTGACCTACTTGACCGCAGTGTAGGCCGAAGGCAGTAGTCAGCAAGGGCCCACAGACATGTGTCATTGGCTTGCGATGCACAGAGTTGGTGGCACCAGATCGAAGGGAGTACAGTGATCTAAATGCTGCCATTAACATATGAACTTGGCCATCATGAAATCAAGACTCAGTTCCAAATGTGTGACCTACTTGACCGCAGTGTAGGCCGAAGGCAGTAGTCAGCAAGGGTCCACAGACATGTGTCATTGGCTTGCGATGCACAGAATTGGTGGCACCAGATCGAAGGGAGTACAGTGATATAAATGCTGCCATTAACATATGAACTTGGCCGTCATGAAATCAAGACTCAGTTCCAAATGTGTGACCTACTGGACCGCAGTGTAGGCCGGAGGTAGCGGTGGAGTACGTCAACGAGAAAGGAGTGCTGGGGGCCTGTGTCGCGGAGGCCGTGATGGTTTGAGGAGGCTGCCAAGTTCACGGGCCTCGGGCTTGGAGCTTGCACCGGCACGTGGTGGGCCCTCTTTGACACACGCCGGTGTCGGCAGGTGAGCAGTGAGGCCTGGTTGCGCAGGGGCGGCCAAGACGGGTCTGGGGACCAGCGGCCTGGGGTGCAGCAGGCGCACAGGATCACAGGCACCGCCGCTCACGGCGTCGGCCTCGTGGCGGGCTGAGAGGCGCCGCCCTGGCAGACACATTGGCCATTCCGGAAGAGAACCACGCCCAGAGCAACGGGCTTTTTATTCACACCCCTATGCTGGCCTGGCATACGCCGGGCCAGCCCACTCCGCTCACGCTTACAGGGGGGAACGTAACAAGCTACATTTCCGCGATCTTTCCCACTGCCTGGGCTAACATGGTTGCGTCCACTGTCCACTACACTCCAAACACCAGCAGTATATGTCGACATGGACATGTCTGTGGTCTGCATACTGCCGTCTGGCCAGCACATCCACGCCACACTTGGCATTGTGTACATTCTCATTCATGGGTCACTTGCCTCCTTCGCACATGCCTGGTTCCCACCTCTCCCCACATTCTGCTATTGTGTGGCTGAGGTGCCATGCCATTGATGTCTTGTGTACATGGCTAGCCCAGGTTACCACAGTAAGTTGTACTGTCGTGTCTGGTAGGTGGGCATGTTGTTTGGCATGTTGTATGTGAGTTTGTAACGTGTGCATTCCCAGAGTTGTGAGTTGCATGACTGTGGAGTTGAGGTGTGTGGTGTGTTCATTTGGTACTTACCAACGAGCAATGCATTCCCATAGGTGCCAGCCTCAAAGCGCTGGTTGATGATGGACTGTCGGAAGATGAAGGAATCATGCACACTGCCTGGGTAGTTGGCGACGACATTGGTGAAGAGTCCCAGGTGGTCCACTATTGCCTGCACATTGATGGAATGCGTGTGCTTCCTGTTGCGGTAATTGTGTGCAGTGGCGGCAGGGGGCACGAGGAGTACATGTGTGCAGTCTATTGCCCCCAACACGTGCGGGAAGCCAGCTATGGCGTAGAAGCCTTGCTTGGTCTCCAGCTGTTCCTGCGCAGTGTGTGGGAAGTAAAGGTGCTGGGGTACCAAGCTGATGATGGCATCCAAGACAGGTGTGAGGAACTTGGATAGGGCTGTCTGTGAGACTCCTCCGACTCTGGCAGTTGTTGGTTGGAAGGTACCAGAGGCCAACAGGTGCAGCACAGCCAGCAGCTTTGTCTGCGGAGGGATGTTGGTTGTCCGCTGTGTTGGTACCATCAGCCTGTGGGCAATGATGGTCAGGATGCGGAGGATGGTTGTCCTTTTGAGCCTGTAGTGGGCAATGACATCCTCTGGTGTTACGTCTGTGAGACTGGTGCGTTTTCTGAAGGTCCGCTGTCTTTGTCTGCGCTGCCTCTGTGGTAGTCCGGAGGGGGGAACAGGGGGGGGTCCGGAGGGGGTGGCGGGCCTGGGTGTGGTGGCGGTGGGTGTTGTGGCCCTCTTGGGGCTCCGAGCTGCATGATCAGTAGCTCCATGGCATCTGTTGTTCTTCTGGTGTGACTGTGGGCTGGGCTCCCATTTCTGGTGCAGGTTATCGTCCGACTTAATACCAGGAAAGAGCAGGTATTAATTCCCTGCTGCTAACGCGCCTTATCGCATGTTTTGTGATCTTATCGCTGATCTGGCTGGTCGTTGAGAATGTTGCGAAGTGGTGTTGTCGCGGGTTTTTGCACAGGAACGCCTACTCTGCATCTCATTAGCGTTAGTTGCCGGTGTCATCCGTGGCGATGTTTATTGCAGTTGCTATCGCAGGAAAACTGGCGATATCAGCTGTTAGCACCAGCTTGTGAATAGGGCAATAAATCTATCGCCACTTTGGCTGCGATAAAGTGCAGCTAACTCGGCGATAAGTCCTTGAGAATATGCCCCTATGTTTGTAAAGGTTGACCATCTGATTTTTTGCGTTGTTCAGTTAATGCTATATATAAAACATAAAAAGATAACTCTAAAAGCGAGGGGTCCTATTTGTGAAGGGGTTTACATTGCGTTCGCACCACGCAACGTCGTACAGGTGCGACACTAACTCAAAATGTGATTTATCAAGCCACGCAAGGCCACTTTGCACAGCCCTGAGTGGCTTGATAAATCAGGAGTAACGCAATGCAGTGCAGATCACTGCATTGCATTACTCGGCCCTAGGAAGGCATGCAATGGGTGTTGCGTGGGTGTTCCCAAGCAACTCCCATGGATTTTGATGCATTCCCAGATTTACCATTGCTGGTAGACCTGGGAACGCGCCAAAAAGATACGCCTTCTTAGGTGAGGCGTAGTTCTCCTCGTCACTTCCTCTTTCTGTGTGTACTGCATTCTGCAGCCCACACAGAAAGAGGAATATGCCTCTCAGTGTTGTTTTTGTTCAGCAAGGTGCCCCTTCCTGCACAAAAACAATCCTGCATGCAACAGAGACACTCTTGCACCATGGTGCAAAGATTCCTGCGTTGGTGCTGGGCAGTCCATTGTGCACCAACGCTGGGGAAAGGATAGGAATGCGCCATATTGGGATAAATACTGCACGTTCCTGCCCTTTCCCTGTAACACAGAGCGGGAAGGTGAGTTGCTGCGCTGCGTTACTTTTTTATAAATAGGCTCCATTGGTGTTCCATGGCCTCTATGACCATTTGATAATGGAAGACTTCTAAATTATTTTGCTTGGTTAGATGTTGACAGTTGATAAACTTAGGTTCACATAACAAGTGTCCCAGGTTTAAGGGTTCTTAATACAGCACTGTTGTTCCCAATATTTGGGGGGATCGGTAACACTGGCCCTGGTATTACTGGGGAATCACAAGAAGTTAGTGTTTCAGTACTGATTATCCCCTTGACCCTCATGTAAAATGATAATTATGGGCTTTCTACTATAGACAGAGTCCTCCAGGCAATACCTGGAGAATTTGTTCCAGTAACACATGTGGCATTACTGCACTCGTGGATACCAGACGCAGTAGCACTGCATCCCTTGTCGTTTCCTGGGAAGCCGGTAACTCCTCTCAAACTTCTTCCTGAGTTACCTGTAACTTTGGGAATAAAGTCTGTATAGCACAGTCGGGTCTGTATCAATATTTGTCCCAGTATTTACGCTATGCTTGGGCACTTTTAGACCAGAAACCTGATATCATTGGGCACTCTGAAGCTAAGTGCAAAAGTCCTGCATATGTGCATGTCAGTTGAAGCATTTGAGGTTTACTAGGGACAGGATTTACTAACAGTTTGAGGTGTAATGTAGCTTTGGGTCAAATTCTTATACTGGATGAGCTGAAACCTTGGATTTAGAAAAAGGTCTTGCTGAGTACACAAGCCATACATTTCTTCCCTGCAAATAGAACTGCTAGCTCATACTCTACCTTTCCTTTTCAGGAATGTGGACCCTGTACAGTGTTCACTGCCTTTTGGCTAGGGTTCACACTATATAAATACCACATACATACATACATACACTAGCAGTGTTGTGCAACAGAATATAAATGTTGGAAATTGGCTTACAGCTCTCAAAAATTGTTAACATGTAGGAGAGTGTTATGGTGTGCTTTTTCGCCCTAAGTGTGTCGGGTATGCCCAGATGTGGGACCAGGGCTCACTGTGCCACTAGATTCAAGCTAGCCTGGCTGATGAGGGGTGATGCCCCGAAACCGGTCCCAGGATACGTGTTTCCGGTCCAGGGAGGACCTGGCTTGGCAGTTCGGTCTGGATTGTGGCCATGAGGCACAGGGTCAAGACTGATTTGCATATGGCTGGGTCTAAACTGGGGTGGCATGGTGAGCAAAAGAACGATGCATTTAACCCATATCTATTGACTGGGGGTGAATGCTTGATTTGCTCTGCATTCTGTCCATCATCTGTGTGTCTTTTGCTTTTTCGCCCTAAGTGCGTCGGGTGCGTCGGGTATGCCCAGACGTGGGTCCCGGGCTCACTGTGCCACTGGATTCAAGCTAGCCTGGCTGATGAGGGGTGATGCCCCGAAGCCAGTCCCAGGATACTTGTTTCTGGTCCAGGGAGGACCTGGCTTGGCAGTTCGGTCTGGACTGTTCCCATGAGGCACAGGGTCAAGACTGATTTGCATATGACTGGGTCTAAACTGGGGTGGCATGGTGAGCAAAAGAACAATGGATATAACCCAGATCTATTGACTGGGGGTGAATGCTTGATTTGCTCTGCATTCTGTCCATCATCTGTGTGTCTTTTGCTTTGACACACTACTACAGCAGCTCTGCCAGGATTTGATGACTACCCTGGCTGCTCATAATGTAGGGTTATTTTCAGTTATTATAGGGTCAGGACGTGGCACCTACACAACCTCTACTCACCATCCTGCAGTAAAAGCAGTCTGTCAGCGTCAAGCACTTCTTCTAACAATTTACCGGGCAAAGGGTCCAGTGCTACTGCTTCTTCTTCATGATTTAGAGATTCTAAGGCCAATATCGAGGTCATCTTATTTAATTTCAGCGCCATCCAACAGAAATAGTAAGATTACAAAAATGCCATTCCTGCTATTGTACATCCTTATTTCATCAATGCAGCATAAACAAAGCCATTTATCCTGCTTAACAAGGCCCTCTTCATCCACTTCACACTGGGTATTAATTTAGATTCTCCTTCTTACAGGCCTTACAGGCCGCCAACCCGTGTGGCAGTGGCGTCCCGAAACGTCGCCTTTGCATTTGGAATCTATGTCAAAGGGATGCCCGCCGGCTGGATCTGTGAAGTCTTTAGAGTAAGGATGGCAGGGCCACGAGTGAAAGGCCTGCCCCAACTTGGGAACATTTCTATGGAGGAGCCAGGGTTTGTAGGGGTACAATACCCTTGCACAGCGTGCTGGTGAAACAGAATTCAGGCAAGTCTACATAATCAATACGAGTGATCTATCTCGGATTTTATATGGATTACAAATGACCTTGACGTAAATGGAATTGAATCCTCTAAAGGCATTAAAGGCATGTTGGTGCATGTACTTTAAAAGAGATAAATTAAAGAACAAAAAACACTGATGGATACGTACCTTTGAGAGAGAATCTAACAAAGGATTATGGTTGTTGTGGTCTTGAAACATCGATGTGACATACAAAAACGGAATCGGAGAAGAACTTTATTGAAAGCAAAGACATTTAAATATCCACTAATAGAGAGTTGATTCTGCTCTATTTTGCATGGTGAAATTTCGAGTAATATCCTAATGATGTGTCCACTGCAACTTTAAGGAAAACTGATGTATGATGCTGGTACACCGTAGTCCCTCATTGCTGTCTTAAACTTTGTGTTTGAAAGATCAAACAACCGCACTCGCATTTTCTCAGCTGCATATTATTAAGACTTGTAATAGTCGAAACGCGTAATGCTGTGAGACTTGCCTCAATAAAAGATTTATATGAAAGCATGTCTGGATGGGCCTGATTTCACGGACTGAAGAGGACGTGTTTTCCTTTGGTAATATGTAGGTGGTGAAGCGCCTTACAGGCCCCGACCCGTGTGGCAGTGGCGTCCCGAAACGTCGCCTTTGCATTTGGAATATATATATATATATATATAGCCTCTTCACAAATAACTCTGGGCACTCCGGGCTTCTTTCTCTCGATATTTATTTCATAATTTCACGTGCAACCTCTAGCTGACAAACGCATTTCGGCTCCCTGGCCTTTGTCATTGTCAATATCAATGATCCTAACTATAACATGGCAGTTGTCACTCGGTAGTTATAGTTAGGATCATGTTTTCATAGGAAAAGCATTTTTTGGCTTGCCCATATATTTGGCGCCGGTTGACAAATCTTCACGAACTTTTCATCAAATAAGTGCCCCACTGATTTTTGTTGTGCATGGAAAGTTTCGGGGCAATCCAGCAAGCGGGGATCGAGAAAAGAGGGTTAAAAACGTGTGGTTCCTATATTAATTCCCATCGGAATTTTAGACACGACTACAGCCCAAACGCTGAACGGAATTACACCAAATTTGACAGAAAAGTGGCTGTTGGTCCAGAAAGCGACCTTTTTGTGAATTGGTGTAAATCCATTTAATAGTCTTGGAGATTTTAAAGGAAATTCAAATTTGTATATATTGGTATGCAAAGACTCCGTGAACCCTCCGGATCTCGTGCTGAGATCTGATTGGCTGCCAACACTTCAACCAAGAAGTGTTGGCAGGGCCGGCTTTAGGGCAGTGCGACTGGTGCGGCCGCACTGGGCGCTGACCTGCGGAGGGGGCGCCGACCTCAGGGGGGGGCGCTGTGTTTAGCAATAGCTTATGATTGGAGAGATGAGGGGCACTTTTGCCTGGTGGTAGTGAGAGAATCCGAGGAGGCGGTCATGGAGTGCGGGGGCCCCACAAATGATTGTCGCATCGGGCACTACCAGCACTAAAGCCGGCCCTGAGTGTTGGCTTACATCATGGGTAGGCCTGGGCGGAGTTCGCGGAGTTCAATGAGGGGCTGAAAATCTCTGCTGCGCTACATGGAGTTCCGCAAGCGGCAGAGTGCGTTAGGTCGCGCCATTCAAGGCTGAATTTTAGCACAGGGTGTTTGTTCCGTGCTGGAAAATCAGCGCAAATGCCACCATGTGCAGCACAAGAGGGCACTGCTTTTTTCTACCACTTTTTCGGAACTCTGCATGCTCCGCGGATTGGGGAAGACTCTGCAAACTCCGTGAACGGAGTGGAGTTCACCGCCCAGGTATAATCATGGCAGTTGGCTTCAGCCAAGTCCCAGAAAAAAAGTTTTTAAAAAAAGAAAAGAGGGCAGGGTAGGAATACCCTGACCCCTTAGCTCTGGTCATGGGGCCCCAGAGGGATCTTTTTAAAACCTTTTGCCACGAAAATGCAACTGAGCCCTCCTCACCCACTTCAGGCGTCCAATCACACAGCTTCAGCAGCGGTACAATATGGCAGACACACATACACAAGCCATCATTAAGTACACTTTTGCTATCCTTAAATCACAATTCATATGTCTTGACCTTAAGGGGCATTGTGTGAACGTTTGTAGTAGCTTGTAGTTGTTGCACAACATTGCCATATGATAGGGCTCACATATTGGCATTACCTATGAACTACGGCCCCATTCAGGTGACCAGGGCAAGACATAGAATAGAGGTCAAGGTGTGGCATCTACTAGTCAACTCATTTTTCAATTGAGGTTGTTTGGTTGCTGCATTATGTAGTTAGACAGTGTTAGTCAATGATGAATGGTGGACTAGTACACCGACCACATATACCATCCTGAGACAAAGTTTTACTATCATAATGTAACAATCAAACATGCTGGGCCCTGCTTAGCTTTCACAATAATTATATCACTTTAACTTATGATACTAAAGTAAAATGACATTTTTAGTATTCACAAATATTCAAAAATACATTTTAACAACACAATTTTTGGGATAAATCATGTTCAAAACCATTCTCACTAACAAAAATTGTCTTACCCAAATGGCTTCTGCTTTTACCACATGTAGATGGGACCCCTCTGCATGTGGAGTTGCTGCCCATGAAAAGGACTATGGGGGATATTCACAAGAACGTGCGCTAAACATCTCCAAAAAATGTTAACGCAACTTTACACATCGCAGTCTATCACGGGAAAA
Organism: Calotriton arnoldi; assembly: GCA_963921515.1. Taxonomy (NCBI): domain Eukaryota; kingdom Metazoa; phylum Chordata; class Amphibia; order Caudata; family Salamandridae; genus Calotriton; species Calotriton arnoldi. The sequence goes on from CAWUFW010000142.1 coordinate 3,004,804, forward strand.
TAACCCCATGTTAACGTGGAATTCACAACACGGCGCGTCCATGCGATAGTTTCCCGAAAACGCGGCCAATGTCCGCGATACAACCACCGCGATGGAGATAAAAACACAAACCCCAACACCAAAAAACGTGCGATGAGCCCATTCGCAATGAGGAAAGCAGCGATAAGCAGCGCCAGGCCCGCGACACACACACGGCAGACGGGAATAAGCACAACAAAAGCAGGAAAAAGAAAGACAAACCAAACAGAAAACAACAGCGAAGCACAATGGAGGCAACCGGAGCTAGTACACAACTCCACAAGCCCCATTGGCAGCAAAACATTGTACATGGCAGGCCATCGTGGACAAGGTGAATGCAGCCGGAGAGCAGAGGAGGACAATGGAAGAAAACCAGAACAGCTGGAATGATACGAAACGCACAAACAAGCAGAAGCACGCCAACAACCAGAAGGCAGCAATGCACACCGGAGGTGGGAGTCCAGCGCCACACCAGGAGCTGGATGACATGGAGGAAATGGTGTCCACCACATCAGTCTGGAGATGGTGGCAGGAGTCGGGGACCAGAAACTGCTCAAAATCAACAGACACAACAGCAACAGGGAGAGGAACGACCAGGTACTGGGGGGACGGGGGGAGATGGGCACAATGGCACACATGCACAATTAAGCACAGCACAACTGCAGACAAACCATGTCCAAGAGTAACAACACCAACCAAGAGCACAAGTCACACAACCCGGCAATATCACACCACTGAACAATCACAGAAGTGAAAACCACACTGCCTGAAAGGGAGAAGGGTGAGCCAAATCAGAGCTGAAGGGACATCTCACACACAATGCAGCACGCACACATAGGAAGCAGAGCACCCCAACATCGAACACAATGCGGTACAAACAGCAACATTTGCACAACCGAACACAGGACACAAGTGCACCCGCTTGTGGCCTGTAAATGGCCATACGCATCTGGCAAAGCACGAAACAGGGACATGATAATGCACAAGTACCAACCCACAGCACTGATGGGGTAGCAATGCATGTATGGCATGGACCCAGATAGGCCGTGACACACACATTGGCATACAAATCAACACTCAACACAGTTGGAGACAAGTGAAGGTGCGGAAACTTTATCAACAATTGCGTGTCAGTACGGCCAAGAGAAGTGCCACGACATGCAGACCAATGCAGCAGCATGTCTGAATGAGGAACGTTGGAAAGCGGCCATGTCCACCCCGGGAGAGTCCATCACCAACACAAGTCAGTGCCAACCCGCGTTGGTTGTCCGCGCATGTATCCGGAGTCCAGGCCAATGCAGCCATGTCGACTGTTGTCTTGGGACATGTGACCAGATCCCCAACATGCAACCAGGCGTCGGGACACGTGCAATAGGTCACATTCAGTTGTGGCTGCAGGTACGTTGTCACTCGTCCATGAACGCGAGTGCAGCAGCGTAGGCCAACATTTCCAATGAGAGCTCGTTGTCGACTAGATCTAACATGTCGGCGACGTAACCGATCAGCTGTCTCGGACAGATGTGCTGACTCCAACCCCTGCCCCAATTGGCACTAAAGCCCAATAGGGGAGCGGCTCAATGTGGTCACTGCACACAACGACTCGTGCAATCTCCCAGGTCCAGGTGCCAGCATGTATGCCAATCATCCAGGCATGCCATAAACGGGCATCACGGTGACACTCCTGGTCGTAGGCCAACAGGGGGCGCACACACACGTCGAAATCCAGTTCAGCTACCGTTACGTTGGAGAGGCAGACATCCATGGCCCACTCGAATATGCACGAGCGACAATGCAACACAGGCTGAACGCAGGTGAAGTTCGCAAGGCGGAAGCTCAGCCGGTAACTGATCCGCAGCACTGCCAATGGCAGTGCCCCCAGTACATGCAGCAGACGTGCACGGTACAGTTCCACGTGACTGGAGTTGTGCATGTGTCTGGGATGGTCTACCATTGCGTCAGTGGCTCTGCTTGAAGCGGAACTGTGCTGACCCGCGCCAGTCCTGTGGATGAAATGGCACAGCTCGGATCAATGAGCAGTGTCTGTGTGCAACGGATGCAGGCCTGGGGTGGGGTGGGAGTACGTGTGAAGGCCATTTCACGCACGCTAACTACGACCAAGGACTTCTATGTGTGGGATGTGTACACGTTGGTCTCACGTCGGGCAGTGTGTAGTGTGGGAGTCGCCAGCAAATGCTATCGTATCTGTCAGGGGGTGCTGGGCACATGCAAGTCCCAGCTCGGAGCTGCAGATGTGCTACCGCCTGATAGTTCAGACAAAGGACCTTTCATCCCTACAGTAACTTAACCATCTGCCTGCATGCAGGAGATGTACAGAGGCCTGTCGTGGGTGGGGTGGGATGTCTGCGACCCAGGAAATCATGGATGATATGCCGAGCACGTGGCACATGAGCGGCCTCACTGTGTGTTACGTTGCCTCACAGCTGCTCCTCCCTCCCACGAGCCCCCACACTTGTGTGCGCTACGCGGTCGTATCACGTGCACTCCTACGGCACACCATTGTCATGCCTGTCTGCGCATGTCCAGCGGCATGCCAACAACACCTTGAAGCTGGCCGTTGAGGGTGTGCGGCCACGTGAGTGTAGGCCTATGGTCCGGACAGAGCGGACACAGGTGTACAGTCCATGGCTGGCTGTGATTGTGCTGTGATTGAGGCTAGGCATCTGACTTATGCAGCCGCAGGACTGATACACATAACACTTGGCATGCATGTGCCAAGACCCCGAGCGGTCTTGCGCTCCTACATGTCCCTGTATGTGGGGGCCCGCCCTCCGGGTGCATGCTACATTGCAACATCGACTACTGTGGCCCTGGTGGCGACAACACCCCAACACAGAGACACACTTACCGCACTTCCTGCTCAAGGCCAGATCAGAGCCACGCCCTGATCCCCCTGCCGAATCAGCACACCCCTGCGCTTACCTGACGTACGCCGGACCAGCACACGCCGCTTGTGCATGCAGGGGGGGGGGCGGGCGAAGCTACATGTCCAAGGTCTCAGCCACTGCTGAGGTGACATGGTATCGTCCGCTGAAGACAGCACACTGTGATGTTGCAGGGCTCGGGCCCATCATGCTGACATAATGACCACACGGACACACTTGCTTAGATGGTGGGAATGGCTACGGGAACGTGCGCCCGGCCACTTTTATTAGCAGGCTCACATGTTGAGGGACACCTGTGTTGGATGTGTGTGGGGTGTGTGCACACCAGCCGTCATGGAGTGCCTGGTGCAGTCAAATACTGACAACAGTGTACATCGTTAAGGACACACCCATTCAACCATAAAGGCCTCATGACTTGAGCTGCACAGAGTTAGTGGCCCCGGATGCACAGCGTCCTGCATGGGCCTACCGCCACGGGCCGCTGACTTGCGGTGCACTGGGGCAGGGTCACGAGAGCAGAGCAGGTTCTCGTAGATGACAAAGGGGGTTGTCGCGGAGTGTCTCGGTGGACAGTGGTAGGTGTACCCCCAGGGCATGAAGCAGAGGGCAGAACCATGCAGAAACAGTCACTATGGTGGAGATGAATGGAACAGACACATGTCGGACACCAAGTCCGGCCCAGCCAGATGATGATGCAGACAACCCCCAGGCCATGGACTCAGACGCCACCAAAGTCCAACCAGAAAGTGCCCATGACTCATTGCGCACAGAGTTAGTGGCACCAGTGCTGATAGGGGATGCCGCCTGCGATGAGGCGTGTCCAATGGTGTGGACTCCTCCATATCTTACCCCAGACACAGTTCCACATGTGTGACCTACTGGACCGCAGTGTAGGCCTGAGGCAGCGGTCAGCAGGGGCCATTCACCGAGTGTCGCCGGCTTACGTTGGATGGTCCCACCGGCCTGCGTAGTTCAGGTTCAGTGGCACCATGGGACGCGGACTTGCGGTGAACAGGGTTAGTGGCACCAGGTCAGTTGTTGCTAGTGTTCGGTCACCTCCGTGACTAGGATCCGGCTTTCATCCGGACTGAGCCCCATCTTCCTCTTACTCCTCTCCGTGCGTTCACTGGTATGGATTCTGCCATTCATGAATCACGACTAAGTGCTGGATGTGGGACCTACTGGACCACAGTGTAGACCGGGGGCAGCGGTCAGCACGGGCCCACAGACATGTGTCGTGTGCTTGCGATGCAGGGTCTGGGACACTGATCGAAGGGAGTTCAGTGATATAGACGCAGCAATTAACATTTGGTCACTGCCATTCAAGACTCAGGACACAGTTCCACATGTGGGATCTACTGGACCGCAGTGTAGGCCTGAGCCCTCATCCAAGTGTCGCCGGCTTGCGTTGAACAGGGTTGGTGGCACCACGTGTCGCAGGCTTGTGATGCAGACTTTGGCTTCACTGATCGGAGGGAGTTTAGTGATGTGGACGCTGCCACGGACTTGGGGTCACTGCCATTCAAGACTCAGGACACAGTTCCATATGTGGGACCTACTGGACCGCAGTGTAGGCCTGAGCCCTCATCCAAGTGTCACCGGCTTGCGTTGAACAGGGTTGGTGGCACCACGTGTCGCCGGCTTGCGTTGAACAGGGTTACTGGCACCACGTGTCGCCGGCTTGCGCTGAACAGGGTTAGTGGCACCACGTGTCGCACGCCTGTGATGCAGACTTTGGCTTCACTGATCGGAGGGAGTATAGTGATGTGGACACTGCCACAGACCTTTGGTCACTGCCATTCAGAACTCACGACTCAGTTCAACATGTGCCAACAACTGGGCCGAAGAGTACGCCGGTGGAGTATGTCAATGAAAAAGGAGTACTGTGGGCCAGCGCCGTGGAGGCCAGCGATGGTCTGCGGAGGCTGCAGAGGTCGCGGGACTGGGGCCTGGAGCTTGCACCGGCACGTGGTGGGCCCTCTTTGACACACGCCGGTGTCGGCAGGTGAGCCGAGCCTCCTTGGTGCGCTGGGGCAGGCAAAACGGGTCTGGGGACCAGCGGCCCGGGGTGCAGCAGGCGCACAGGGATGCAGACCCCGCCGCGCCCGGCGCCGGCCGCGTGGCGGGCTGGGAGGTGCCGCCCTGGCAGCTGCGTTGGCCATTCCGAAAGAGAACCACACCCAGTGCGACGGGCTTTTTATTCACACCCCTACGCAGGCCTGGCAAACGCAGGGCCAACCCACTCTGCCTGCGCATACAGGGGGGGACGTAACGTGCAACATTTCCGCGTTCTGCCCCACAGCCTGTGGGGACATGGTAGCGTCCACTGGCCACTACACTCCATGCACCAGCAGTTAATGTCCACATGGCCATTTCCGTGGTTTGCACACTGAAGTCTGTCCGCCACCTCCACGCCACACCTGGCATTGGGTAGGTTCTCATTCATTTGTCACTTGCCGCTCTCGCACATGCCTGCTCCAAGCCTCTCCTCACATCCTGCTATTTTGTGGCTGTGGTGCCATGCCGTGGCTGGGTTGTGGGCATGGCAAGCCCAGGATCCCAATGGAGTTGTGTTGTCGCGTCTGGTCGGTTGGCATGTTGTGTGGCATGTTGCATGTAGTTGTGCTGCATGCCCATTGCCAGTGTCGTGAGTTGCATGACTGTGGGGTGGAGGTGTGTGGTGTGTTCATTTTGGACTTACCAACGAGCACTGCATTTCCATAGGTGCCATCCTGGGAGCGCTGGTTGATGATGGACTGCCGGGAGATGTAGAAATCAAATCATGCACTCTGCCTGGGGAGTTGGCATGACATTGTTGAGGAGTCCCGGGCGGTACACTATTGCCTGCACATTCATGGGATGCATGTGCTTTCTGTTGAGGTAGTTGTGTGCAGTGTAGGCAGGGGGCACGAGGGGTACATGTGTGCAGTTGATTGCCCCCGACACGTGAGGGAATCCAGCTATGGCGTGGGAGCCTTGCTTGGTCTACAGCTGCTCCTGCGCAGTGTGGGTGGAGTGGAGGTGCTGGGGTACCAGGCTGATGATGGCATCCAGGACAGGTGTGATGAACTTGGATGGGGCTGGCTGTGAGACTCCTCCGACTCTGGCAGTTGTGGGTTGGAAGGTACCAGAGGCCAACATGTGCAGCACAGCCGGCAGCTTTGTCTGCGGAGGGATGTTCATTGTGCGCTGTGTTGGTACCGTCAGCAGGTGGGCGATGTGGGTCAGGATGCGGGGGATGGTTGTCCTTTTGGGCCTGTAGTGGGCAATGTCCTCCTCTGGCGTTCGGTCTGTGCGGCTTTGTGCGTTTACGGTGGGTCCGCTGTCTTTATGTACGCTGCCTCTGTGGTGGTCCGGGGGGAGCGGGACGGGTCCTGGGGGTGGTGGCGGTGGGTGTTGTGGCCCTCATGGGTCTCTGAGCTGCATGATCATTGTCTCCATGGCATCTGTGGGTCTTCAGATGTGGCTCTTGGCTGGGCTCCCTTTCATGCAGCAGGTAGTCGTCCTGCTTAACACCAGCAAAAGGCAGGTGTTAATTCCCTGGTGCTACCGCGGCTTATTGCCTGTTTTTGGTTCGCATCGCAGATCTGGTAGTTTGTTGTGAAAGTGGTGTAGTGGTGTTTTTGTGCGTTTTTGCACGGGAACGCCTACTCTGCATCTCATTAGGGTTAGTTGGTGGTGTCACCCGTGGAGGTAACTTTTGCGGCGGTTATCGCGGGAATACTTGCGTTGTCTGCAGTTTGCACCCGCTTGTGAATGTGGCGTTAAATCTATCTCCACTTTTGATGCGTTAAGGTAGCGATAACTCGGTGATAAGTCCTTGTGAATATCCCCCTATGTCTTATTCAGGCATATGGAAACCTCTGTTCTAATGGTGGACATCAACATCTACTGGAACAAAGAGGAAAGAAATTACAAATAGGAGCCAGATGCCTCCCATTTTCTTGTCATTTTGAGCCACACTCTCACCAGAACACCATCCTCCTCCATCCAGCTGCTCCTTTTGCGAATCAAAGCTCCCAAAGTGGCTAAGGGACAAAAAGAGAGGGCCCTTAGCTTCACTGATAAAGAACTGAACATCACTTGGGAAATAGTCCTCCAAAATTACCCATAACTTTATGGGGAGGCAGAGACTGAGCTGATCACAGCGTCCTGGGCCCAACTTTGGTGAGACAATGGCACACCCTGCAGTGCAGTAGATGTCCACACCCGGTGAGGGTAGGAGTACCACAAACACCGGGGGGCCTTTTGACTGACGCCATATCCATTGGTTAGCCAGGATCATCACTTATATTTGATCAATCTAGACATACTCAGTGTGTGGTTTTAATTGTTTGGCCGTTTTTGGAAAGGGAAAGAGAGACACAATAACACTTTGATCCTAAAGAATTAAAGGATCAACTACCTAAAAAGTGATGTAATGATTTGTAGTTTCGTCACCAAGCAATTTTGATTCCAACTAAACAATTACAGCTGGATGTGATGCATATGTGTATGGTTCTTTTCTTCTTGGTCATAGATGAGTTAAGACTACTTCGGATCTTGTACTTCGATCGTTATGGTGGACTACAATACATTCTGATTTTCAGTATTTTGTTATTTCTTATTCCACTAGTGCTCAAAATAAATCATTGCATTCTGAACCTTTGGATGTTGTAACCATCAGTGGCTTCTGAACCATGGCATGCAATCTCTACAATATCGACTGACTTCATTAAGGATCTTCCTCCTTACGAAGGGTTTTAAGTCATAATGGTTACAGTCAACACCTTTTCAAAATGGCCCATTTTCTACTTTACCTAAGCTATCTACAGCTGGGAAATGGGTCAGTGCTTTTTGATGGAGATTTTTCATCTTCGTCGTTTACCGCATACAATCATTTCTGACTGAAAAACTGAATTTCTTTCCCATTTTTTTAATGCTTTGCAAAATGTTGGCAATTGCACATGCTCCTTCTTCTGGCTATCACCATCAGTGCAATAGGGAAACAGAACGAACTAGTCTGAAACAATATTTTCAGTGTTACTGTAATGTAATTCAAGCAGCCTGCACTTCCTATTTGCCAATAGCTGGATTCTATAACACTGCAGCCAGAATGTGAACAGGATGGGACCATTTTTACATTGGCATAGTCCGTTTATGAACAATGCTTTAAAGGTCACCATGCCTCACCTGCTGCCACTGTCAATCCCCTTTTACCACTGGCGTTCGACAGGAAGTGAAGGGTACCCCGGAAGAGTGGTATCCGAGTTTATCAAGAGTGGAAAAATGGTGGCCATGGTGTGTGGAAGTAAGTTGATGGGGAAATGATCATGAATGAGGAACCAGTGAGAGAGAGAGATAGTCAGAGAGAGGGTGCAGGCAATGCAGGAGATGTATGGAAACTTTGTATTGCAGCGAGCCCGAGTTCTGGGAACATGTGGAAACCCTGCGCTAGGGGAATCAAGAGCACAGGGAACCCCAAAACAGAGGGAAATCTCTCTTGTGCAGGTAGGGGCAAACCAAACTAGCTAGAAAAGGAAGACTTGCTATGAGACACTTTATACTAATTATTGCTTATTTTAATGTCCTCCTCAAACACCAGTCTTCTATATTTTCTTCTATTTTTCCAATCATTGTGAGATGTAAACTCTATGACTGACCTCGATGTTCTCTAGAAATAAGAATATCTTGCCTTCTAGCGCTTCTGTAAATTCCCTTATAAATGCATTAAAAATGCTAAACTAAGGTCGGATCCTTATGGCATTCATGTGTGGCATTTGATGTTCATAGTGGATACTGTTTGCTAGCACATTTTGCACCTATCACATGCCCGCTTTCTAGTGCATGGCTCTTTCATCGTGGTCCTGGTAGAAGATGCTGTGTCCTTACATTCTTCGAATGGCAGGTACATTTCACCTTTCAGGTACTCTATTCGGCTTATCTGTCACCAAAGGATATGGGATGCTAAAACTCTTTATTGTCTAGCCACATCTGATATATGAGCAAAAGAGCTCTCCCCAAACATATAGACTTTGTCCATCCGCTTTCTTTTGTTCAGGCCTGTAATATCTGACCTAAGGCAAGCAGTAGCTGGAGCTGATGGGACTCTTTACTTCTGTTCTTGAAATTACTTCTAACTCTTTTCTTCTGTTCCTGCAATTACTTTTAACTCTTTACTTCTGTTCCTGCTATTAGTTTCTGCACAGTGGTCCTTCACAGAGCAGTGTTTCTCTTTCCACGCAGGTTCTTTTACAAAGACACTGGTTGCAGAACTCATTCTGGGAAACGAGGCCTATTTTTCTTCTTCAGATCTTGAACCAGGTTAAGAGAGAGAAAGGCAGAAAAGGGACATGGAAGGCGTAAGAGAGAGAGAGAGACAGGAAACTAGTGATTGAAAGAAAGCAGGGAGGAAAAAGAATCGGCAATAGTGAGATTGACCGGAAGTGTAGGGTGGCAGAGGAAAATGTATGGGGTGGAATCAAGACTACGCAGCCTTGGCATTGGGCAACCCATGGATGTGCTCCTAATAAATACTTAAAGTAACTGTGCTTATAATAATAACAATTATTATTATTATTGTTATTATTATCATTAGTGTTGCTATTAATGTGATTATTAGCATTGTTAATATTATTATTATTAATAATATTTTTATTATTTACATTAAGCGCTGTGACCCTCACTCTGTCCTCGTGGCTGAACGAGGAACCAGAACTGGCACAACAAGCTGGCATCTGCTGAGTGCGGCGCCTTCCTCTGAGGAACCCTGACCTCCCATCCCCCCCATGCCTGGCACAGCATAGCCAATAGGTCTCGCTTTTAGTACTGTATATGTGTTTAGCCATGCAGCAGATTAACCTGGGTGCTACAACATCTATTGTTACTAAATGAGCAGCACATTATCCAGTGTGTGGGTGTTAGGGTGCACTATTCCAGTGTGTGTAGCCTATCCCTGCGGTTCCTTCTCTGACTATTCTGTGACCCATGCCAGTGATCCCATCCCGAGAGCAGCATGGGAGAGACTGTAGGAGTATGTATAACTTGTGACAGAAGTGTGGGGAGCAAGTGACTGAAGGAATGTATGTGACGTGCACAGCAGTGGCGGGTTGAAACTGCAGGAATGTGTATAGCTCCTCAGAGCAGTGAGATTGTGCAAAAGTATGAGCTGCTCTTGAAGGCAGTGTGGTAGAGAGTGCCGAAATGCATGTAACGGGCGGCAATGTGTTGGGGTGAGCCTACAGAAGTGCATGCAACTCGACGAAACATGTTTAACTCGATACCAGGCAGATATGGATTTCATTCATGTATGGTCGGTTTGTGCATCCGTGTGTGTGTTTGGTTGTGTTTTTGAGAGCCAGAGAGAGAAAGAATGTGAGTCCTCTGAATGTTTAGTAGAGGGCCGGCAGAGGTGTGTGGGCTTGGAGAGCAGTGGGGGAGATATATTCCGTTCTTCACCATCCCGAAGTAGATAACACAAGTACTACTGCCATGATTATTATCAATGCACCTTTTATTTTAAAGTCAATTCTGTTTTTTTGTATTTTTTGTCTAAATATTATGATGTAATTATTATGTAAAGCACCCACCCCTCTAGCAGGGTGCCGGACTTGTGTAGTCTCGGTTGTATAAATAAGGGACACAGTTACTTTAAATCTGTGGAACGCACATAGTAAATAAAAATGAATGAAATTAGCCAGAGGCGGAGTTGACTTTCCAAAGTCAACATAATGAGAGTTACGGAGGTTAATCAGTAACCGGGGGTGGGGGTGGGGGGTATGCAGCAAGCCTGGGGTCTGGCTGATGAGTTCTTCCCGCTATGTGTTAGGTACAGCACATGTTGAATAGAGCTGCAAAAATTAGGAGTTACTATCGCTCCATTCAGTGGTACTCCTTTTATCAGTCTTAGCAGGACCTGCTGCTTAGACATAAAAATTCGCGATACATAGACCTGTGCTGCTTGCTTCACATGGAAAATTGTAAACACAGTTTTCTCCTATGCATATTTCAGAATGTTGTTTGTGGCAAAACATGGAGGAAACTGAAATTAGTTAATTAATCGCTTTTTTACTGAATGATAAAATAAACAAATGTGCACACATGGTCTGATTCAGCGGGAGGAGGGTGATTGGGGAACGGGAGAAGGAACCAGATAAGTAAGACAAGAGTAGCGCCCACCCAATGGAGTGTTTTAGGTTCTCCCAGTACTTTATTCAGTAAACACCAGAATGTCCAGATTCCAGACAGGTCAGAAGATGCTGAAAGGCAGTCTGGTGCTCATGCAAAGCAGAATGGTGGGCCTTCGTCTCATCCCGCTGCGGGCACCTGACTGCATCAGTAGTACGGACATCAGTGGCATCATTTTCTACACATGGTGCCATCTGAAAGCAGACTAGGCAGCATGACTGAAGCCAGCACTTCCTTCCATTCACAAAGAGCAGCACATGACCCATTGCCACGGAGAATACTAAGCTGAAGCAAGCTAGTGCGTCCTTAGAGACGTCAGCAAGAGTCCACACCGACTGAAGAACGATTACATGATGGAAAGAACCAGGTGCTATGGGGTCAGAAGGTGCGTATACAAATTGGGGCCCTTTGCTTTTATTGTTAAAGAAGTATGGGAGAACAAGGGTACCCCGAAATATGAACCTGGGGTTAGTGTATGTTTAGAGAGCAATGGTTCAGGGTTAGCCTTAATGGGTCCAGAACAAGAGAGTAAAATCCCGAAGGGAACAGTGGGGATTCAATTTATACTGGACATTTAATCGTCATGGGAGCAAGAAGGTAGGAAACATATATAGTGTAAAATAAACGGTTTATTTTACACAAGTATGAATTTTATACTTAAAGTAATAGTCAGGTGCTCACATAAAGTGAAGGTGCGTAATGTGACAAAGTGAGAGTGAACTAAAAGCATAACATCACATTGACAACAAAATTGGAACTCCACATGAGTATATACAATGGGAGGGTTCCTGTTGTAAGTCGACGAGCGTTTCGATCTTTTAAGTACTTAAGATCATCTTCAGGACATGTAGTGAGCAGTCTGAAATCTCAATAGGTGTCACTATCCAGGAAGAGAGGTAGCCACTATAGGAATGCAGGCGGGCCTCTTCATGAGGAGGCTGTTTTACTAAGGTAACGTCCAGGGTAGCGTCAGGGTAGAGCTACTTCCATCAGGCGGTGACTTTTAAGCTTGAAACATTCAAGGGTTGTTCGCGGGTATGGGTTATTCGTGCCTGATTATCTGGTGCAGGATGAAGTCGGGGCTACTTCCAGCCGGGGGTAGCGTTGGGCGTAAAATCTGGGGAAATCGAATTACGTATGCAGAACAAAGGGTTGGCACTCCTAGGGGCCGGCGCGCAGTCCTCGGCGTTCCACTAATACACTTGTGTTAATCTGTGAAGAGAACTTAGAAGTGGAACACGTGGGCATGATGAGTACATGTACACAGTAAAAGTTGCTTGTCCGTGTCCAAAATTGAATCAGAGTACCGGAGGCGAGTCAAACACCATCCTGGCCGGCGCGCTGCAATCGATGCCAGGATGGTGTTTGACTCGCCTCCGGTACTCTGATTCAATTTTGGACACGGACAAGCAACTTTTACTGTGTACATGTACTCATCATGCCCACGTGTTCCACGTCTAAGTTCTCTTCACAGATTAACACAAGTGTATTAGTGGCACGCCGAGGACTGCGCGCCGGCCCCTAGGAGTGCCAACCCTTTGTTCTGCATACGTAATTCGATTTTCCCAGATTTTACGCCCAACGCTACCCCCGGCTGGAAGTAGCCCCACTTCATCCTGCACCAGATAATCAGGCACGAATAACCTATACCCGCGAACAACCCTTGAATGTTTCAAGCTTAAACGTCACCGCCTGATGGAAGTAGCTCTACCCTGACGCTACCCTGGACGTTACCTTAGTCAAGACAGCCTCCCCACGTAAGAGGCCCGCCTGCATTCCTATAGTGGCTACCTCTCTTCCTGGATAGTGACACCCTATTGAGATTTCAGACTGCTCACTACATGTCCTGAAGATGATCTTAAGTACTTAAAAGATCGAAACGCCGTCGACCTTACAACAGGAACCCTCCCATTGTATATACTCATGTGGAGTTCCAATTTTGTTGTCAATGTGATGTCATGCTTTTAGTTCACTCTCACTTTGTCACATTACGCACCTTCACTTTATGTGAGCACCTGACTATTACTTTAAGTATAAAATTCATACTTGTGTAAAATAAACCGTTTATTTTACACTATATATGTTTCCCTACCTTCTTGCTCCCATGACGATTAAATGTCCAGTATAAATTGAATCCCCAATGTTCCCTTCGGGATTTTACTCTCTTGTTCTGGACCCATTATGGCCAACCCTGAACCATTGCTTTCTCTAAACATTTATTGTTAAAGACACAAGAATCACATGGAAATCGAAATTGTTATTTAAAATGCGTGGCCTAATGAAGCATCAAGGAAAATGGATTCCTTAAGTAGATCTTAATTTTCAGATAAGATCTCTAACAAAGCAAGCACAGGACTTCCCCCCCCGTGCATGCGTGTTCCACAAAGGACCCTCTTACCTTCCGCATTCATCAGCAGAGCTCCATGAACCTCTGCTGGGACGATGAGCAGTTTCTCCTCTGCAGCTTAACGGAGGCAAACATCATCTATTGTAACCAGACCCTGGGTTCTCTGCCCTCTCTCCTTCGCACCCCATCCAGCCACGCTCGCTTCTCTTGTTTACTTTGCTTACCCTTCATCCCATCTTCCTTTCAGTAGAAAAGCCACACACAAACACCAGCCTCTTCGCCGGACGCCTTTATTTTTTATTTTTTTTGGTTTCAACCCCTTAGAAAAACTTCCTTCGGTGACGGCATCTGCTGCTCCCGAGCATATTCCCCTGCCGAGTGCAAATGCGCTCCAGACTTTCTGGCATGATGTCAGCGCCGCGGTCACATGACCCGAGCCGTGGCGCTCTCCGGGGAGAGGGGGGGGCTGTGCTAAGTGGAGTCGGAAGGAAGGCCGTGCACGTGCCCACGCCTCCTGCCCATGCTCTTCCGTCAACAGTGGCAGAAGGGGCAGATCAATGGAATCCAGTGAAAACCGGGGGCAGTGGGCAGTTGTGGCCCAGTGATCACACCAGCCTGAAAAACAAGAGAGGAGCGGGGGCGAGCGAGCGCGGCAGCCTACTGAGCTGACCAGACGCTCGGGCGTCATGGCCTTTTCCCCCGCACGGCCGGCATGTGTTTCCAATTATCGCGCCTGCGTCTGGGCACGATAATTGGAAACACATGTCTGCCGCGCGCGTAACCGCAGGGAAAAGGCCATGACGCACGAGAGTCTGGTCAGCTTTTCAAACTCCCTAACTATAAGTCTCGCAGAGCAGCGCTTGCGCGCTACTCGAGGCTCGACCTAAAAAGCATCTGTATCAATAACGTCCAAGGATGGAGTGAACTGCTCAGTGACCTCACACACTCCGTGCGTGCTGCAGAGTTGAGCCGATGATGGATTATGACAAGTTGAAGGCAATAAAGCAGAATGGTTCCCTAGGATGCACTACATATGGCTTCTGATTAGGAAATCAATAAATGTTATAGATGAGGGTTCTGCAGCTCCTTAAATGCTCCTCTTGGGAGTAGGCCATGAGGAGCAGGAAGCAGGTGGTCCGAACTGTGTGTCAAGTCTCCTGTTCTTTGTGAGCGGACGGACACTAGGGGGCATATTTACAAGGGCAGTGCGCCATAGGAACTTCACTTTTTACAACATTCCTGTGGTGCAATGCCCGGCTCCATATTTACAAAGAGGCGCTCAGCCACTTTTTGTGGCTTAATGCCGCCTGGTAAATATGGTACCCTTTCACGCAGGTTTCTGCGTGTAAGGGGTTTGCTATTGGGTGTTGCTGTGGACGTTCTACTGCAACTCCCATTGCTTTTTGATGCTGCCCCAGATTTACAAGCATCTGAAATTTGAGGCAATGCGAAAAACTAACGCCATGTAAGAACAGGCGTTAGAATGGCGAAACGAGGAGAGATGCTTTTATTTCTCCTCGTTTTTGCTTTTTCGATGTGTACTGCATTCTACAGCACACATAGAAAGAGCAAAACACCATTAATAATTGTTTATGTGCAGGACGGTGTCCCTTCCTGCCCATAAACAACCATTAACTATTGATGATTTGCTACATCTATGTGTGTCTATGTGTGGTGCATTCTGCAGCTCACATAGAAGTAACAAACAGTCATTATGGATTGTTTATGTGCAGGAAGGAACACCTTTCTGCACTTAAAGAATCATTCCCTGCAACGCAGGCACCGTTTCACTATGGCGTAAGGGTCCCTGTGTTGGTGCTAGGCAGCTAATTTTAGCGCTAGGGAAACACAGGGGTGCGCCATATTGGGGTAAATATGGCGCATCGCTTCGTTTCGAAATGTCGGAGCACGGCGCTGCCAAATTTGGTGCAGCTCCGTGTTCCGACATTTTGTTGTAAATATGCCCCTTGGTCCGCTGTGGTAAGCTGATTTTATATGTTTCAATGTTTTCAATTTTTCCGTGGAATAATACTAATTTATTTTCTAAACATTGGCATATATTTGATAGCCTCATGGAACCATCAATATGTGACATTAAATTGAAGGAGGTGATTTCTAGAATGTAAGCGTGTCAAGAGATTGTTTGGCCTGCAAATTTTGAAGATCGTGGTCTAGAAGTTGCAATGGCAAGGATTGAGGGGGCTACTCAGTTTTAGTTAGGCCCCCAAAAGTATCAAAGTAGCCGACAGAGGAAGCATGAATTTGTTCCTAAAAATTGAACTATAACTACCCTCCATCTGTAAGTGCTCTGGTGGCGTCTCTTCATTAATTATAGATCTCGCTCTCTTGCCCCTCAATATAAAGTAAGTAATTAAACTATCCACGTACTTGGACATTTTTGGGATAAATACCAGGGTACTGCAGACAATCGTAAAAACAAATTGGGAGTAAATCCATTTGTATAACATTAATTGGGCCTGCCAGCATCAGCAGAGATTCTTCCATGCTCTTAAAGCTCGAATCACAAAGGAAAGTTGTACATTTACATCCCCTTATGTATTTCAACAAACAGGTGTAAATGTTGACATTTGAGAATTCACAAACCTACACTAGGACGTCTGGAAAAGAGTGCCAGTTGCTGCTTTTCAAATGTACTACCGGACACGTCATCTGACATCAACTATTTTCCCAATGTCGAGTTACACACAGGGTATTCCTCCAACACTGAGGAAATATGTGATGTGATACTAGTTTTTTCCTTTAGAGAAACCCTTTGTCCTACACAAAGTTTGGGGGTGTTCCATTGCCCTTACCATCTTTAAAGAGGGAGGTGTGGCGCATCGGCCAGAGCTGACTCTGGACTGTGGGGCTGGCGGCTCGATCGCCAGTGGAAGCTCAGCTCAGCATCATGTGACTCTGGGCAATAGCTCGCTTAGGGGCATATCTACAAGGGCTGGCGATAATTATCGCTCAGCGCTCTTAGCGTGAGGATAATTATCGCCGGCCAACTCTGAATTTTATCGCGGAGATAGCGTGCTATCAGCAACGCTTATCTCCAAAGCGATAAAATTCAGAGCGCAAGCTGTCAACTGTGCGATTATCGCTGTAAATCCAGCGATAATCGCACAACTTTTGGCGATAGCTTGCTGATAGGGCTACACATACTTAGCCATGATATCCACCTTCCGTAGGATATCATGGCTAAGTCAGTGTCAAAGCAGGCGTAAGGGAAGTAGCGATAACAGAGGTTATCGCTACTTTTCTTGTCACCATGCTTCGTAGCGTGAGGCTTGATAATAGGAGAAATGTCGACTATCGACATTTCTCCCGTTATTCTGGGGAGGAACGCCCACTTTGCATCTCATTAGAGATGCAAAGCTGGGCGATATGTGAAAGGGCGAAGAAGCATGGATTCACGCGTTAGCGTGTCCTTGCTAATAGGGCGTTAAAATTATCACCGCTTTTCGTCCGAAAACGGACGCTAAAGCGGCGATAATTTTATCGCCAGCCCTTGTAGATATGCCCCTTAATCTCCCCGATGGCCCCCAGCGCCTTGTGACCCTTAGGGGTGACTAGTTTGCACTTTACAAATACCGGATTTATTTATTTAAAGAGGATGTTACTCTAGACCTTTGCTGGAAATCTCTTACCATTTTCAGAGTGTGATGAGGTTGGAGAGTAATTTTTTAATACGAACAAACTAATGCATTTTGGGCGTTCGCATTCACTCAAGGTACACCAAGCCTTGCTAATCCCACTCTCCACATCTTGTGTTGGGTTTACTTCCACAAATTGCACATTTTCAGGCCACAATTTATGAGGGACTGCTGCAGCTTTTGTGTGACTCAGGTCACTAACATGATGGGGGGTTGGGGCTTCTCTGGTTTTTAGGGGGGCACGTTGTGGCAGTTAAGGTTACCTTCCTTATCAAGAATATAGAACAAATATAGGAGAAAAGCAGGTCAAGGTGTTTTTGGGATATTTAAATAGATCTAGCAGTGGCAGCGTGGGACACTGAGAAGAGTGTGACCAGGAGAAAGCAGCCTCAGCTGCTCCACCTCCTGATAGCCTTGGCTGGTGTAGATGTGTTCAGAGACTCTAGAAAACACACCAGCTTTAACGCTGCGGACCTGTGGTTATAATATCTTGGCAAAGTTAAAGAATGATAGTGGCTCTATTGCCTTTTTGTGTTTCCAGAGTTGGGATGTGCATTTTACCATTCAGAAGATTTCTTTTCCCTTCATATGTCATTCTAACTAGGCCTAAGAGAACTTTTTTACTGCCAGCATTGTGGTGAAAAATGTACAACTTTGTAACTGCGTCAATTTTAGTGGGAAGATTTGCTCACAAACTAAGGGGCTTATTTATAAGCCCCTTGCGCTGCTGGTACATCACGTTTTGTGACGCTCCGGTGACGCAGGAGCCTGCTCCATATTTACCAGGCAGCACTAAGCCACTTTTTTTGGCTTAATGCTGCCTTGTAAATATCGTTCCCTTTAACGCAGTTTTCTGCATTAAAGGGGCATGCAATGGTTGTTGCTGGGGGTGTTCCCAGAAACATCCATAGTTTTTTGACTCTGCCCAAGATTTATGAGAAATCGTAACTCTGAGGCAGCACCAAAAACGTACGCCTCTCCAGCACACATAAAAAGAGGAGAAAGCCTCTTGTGATTGTTTTTGTGCAGGAAGGTTTCCCTTCCTGCACAAAAACAATCTTCCCCACAATGCAGGTACCCTTGCACCATGGTGCAAAGGGGCCTGCATTGGCGCACGGCATCCCATTGTGCACCAGCGCAGGGGAAAAGGACAGGAATCCTCGTATCTGATAGATACGGCGCATTCCTGCCCTTTTCTTTTGCCGTAGGGCAGCGCAGCAGGAAGGCCTGCGGCAACAACTCATAAATGAGGCACTAAGCTTCCATTCTAAATTTGCTAGTAAGTGCAATCGGACTACGCTTTTTGGATAGGTATTCTGGAATGGTATAGGTATTTGTGTATATCACATAATACTTTCTAGCTCTAACGCATTATTATTTAAAAGGCCCAAAAGCTTCATTTATTTTTTTATTTTCTGAACATTTTGTTTAACATATCTGTTGAAAATAGATATATTTAATGATGGTGGTTGGCTGTAAATGCCTTTCTGTGTTCTTAAAATAAACTACAACAAAACAAGTAAAAAGGAAAATTCAAACATGAATACGAATTTCAACATCGGGTGACAGATTTGTTCATGATTCTCTACGTGCTGTTCTAAGGATTGATCTGAAAATGTTTGCTTATTCTCTTTGTAACAAGTTGTTGTTTTGGTCTATGTCCGTATGTGTTTAAGATGCACGTTTAAGAAGACTTATGTTGTTAACATCAGGGGAATTCGACTGTATATAATTCCAGATTTCCCCCTTTTCACAAGCACGAGCCTCCTGATCATAAGCAGCCACGTTAAAACTGACTATATTGGCCTCTGGACACTTCATTCATTTTTCTTGCAGGATTGCAATTCCTATTCTTTCTTCTTAAAAGCAATGTACCTTCATTCATGCAGTACTCCTCAGTTTAACATGTGAGGTGCAGAAAAATACAGCAGTTCACTTTACGTGGACCTAGTTCTAGCAAACACAAAACTTTCATAATACTTGAGCGCAAGGAACTTAGGTAAAGTATTTTCTGATCCAAACTGTGCAACTGAGCCTTGCCATAACTTTTCTTTTGTTAGTGAGCATGCCATTATTGACAGTCAAGTGGGGACAAAAACAGTTCGCTTTACCCAGTCCTGCATTGCTCACAATCAGCATCTATAGAAATTCTAGAATGTTTCTTTGTGTGATGGTGTGTGCTTGTGTTTTAAGAAATACTGTGACATCGTTCACTGGATGGCTCCATTTACAGTGTTACAATTTATGAAGCTTGTTGTAGCGCCACTGTTATGTTATGTTATTTTATTTTATAACGCGCACAGATACTCAAGAGTGTCCCGGCGCGGAACCTAGAGAGGGGTAGTAAAGTAATGTTCAGGCAACAAGGTAGGTTTTTAGTAATTTCCTGAAAGCTAGATGGTCCTTGGTATTCCATAGACCAAAAGGAAGAGTATTCCAAGCCAATGCTGCTTTCCTTGCGAGAGAGCTGCCGCCCAGCCTCTGGCATTTAAAGTGAGGTACAGAAGCCAGAAGTTGAGAAGAGGAGCGCAGCTGTCTCTTAGGATCGTAGAAGGAGAACCGTTTTTTTAGGTAAGACGGTCCCTGGTCGTGAAGGGCCTGGTGAGTAATTGTTAATATTTTAAATTTTATCCTTGCCGTCACTGGCAGCCAGTGTAGCCCACGCAAGTGGTTCCTCACGCTGCTTCTAATCGGCAGGTCCAACAAAAGTCTAGCTGCGGCGTTTTGGACCACCTGAAGCCTATTGAGTAAGAGGCCCGATATACCTGCATATAGACCGTTGGCGTAGTCCAGCCGTGATAAGAAAAGGGCCCGGACTAGTCTCTTTTGCGGCCCTAGGGAGCAGCGGGAGAAATTTTCTAAGGGTTTTTAAGAGGGCAAAGCACGTGCCAGCAAGTTTCTTAATTTGTGTATTAAAGGAGAAATTCTCCTCGAACCAAACCCCTAAGTTCTTCGCTGGCTTCCCAATCGAGACAGGCAAGGGAGAGTCAGAAGGCCAGAGAAACTCCCTGAACAGCGGGGGAAATTTTCCAAAAAGGAGAATCTCTGACTTCTCCTCATTGCACTTAAGCTGGGCGGAAGCAAGCCATTTAAAAATGGAAGACAAACAGAACTTAGCCGCCGATACCGAGCTGGCATTTCTCTCCCAAGTGAACAGCAGCTGCGTATCGTCCGCATAAGCTATAATTTTAGCCCCCAATTTTTCTGCTAAATATATCAGAGGAGTCACGTACACATTGAATAGCAGGGGGCTAAGGGAAGATCCCTGAGGGACCCCTGTAGTAACTGTTAAGGGCTTAGATGCAGACGGGGGCAGCCAGACCTGCTGGGTACGACCCTCCAAAAAAGAACTCACCCAGGACCAGGCTGAGCCAGAGACCCCGATCTCAGCAAGACGATTAAGAAGTCCTGAGTGAGGGACCGTGTCGAACGCTGCCGACAGGTCCAGGAGGATCAGGGCTGCCCTACCTCCGGCATCCAAACACTCCCGAATTGCCTCAGAAATTTCAATCAAAGCGGACTCCGTACTGTGGGCAGCTCTAAACCCTGAATGGGCCGGGTGTAGGAGTTCAGCACTTTCAGTGAGTTGCTTTGTAACAACCTTCTCGCAGACTTTGGCTAAGGCAGGCAGGAGGGAGATAGGACAATAGTTCCCTGGAACAAGTGGGTCTAAGGAAGGCTTTTTTAGGAGTGGGAGAATCTTGGCCTGTTTCCAGGCAACCGGCACATAGGCCGACTGAAGCGACCAGTTTGATAATTCCTTTAACTTCAGTGTTAATTGAGTCCGCGACCGAGGCCAATAGCCTAGCTGAACAAGGGTCAGTAGGTGAACCTGATTTCAGACCTTTAAGAATTTTAAGAGAGTCACCGAGACCCACCCGGTTGAAAGCCTGCAGGGAGTGCGCAGATGACCCCGAAGGAACTTCCTTTACTGGATCGGCGCTAGTTGGAAATGACGCTTGTATGTCACGAATCTTATCGTGGAAGAAACAAGCCAGTTGATTGCACCAAGCATCGGTGGCACGGGAGGTATTAACTTGGGCGGTGGGAGACATGAAGCTCTGGACAATGGCAAAGATTTCCTTAGCATTGTTGTCGGCTGCATCAATGCGGGCGGCATAATAAAAGTTTTTGCCTGCGTTATCGCTTCATAGTACATTTTTGTTTTTGCCTAAGCTGTTGTTTATCATCAGCACCGAAATTGTTGCGGCGCCACCTTCGTTCCAGCACTTTGCACTCGTGTTTGAGGTCTTTCAAAGCCGGCGTGAACCAGGGTTTAGAAGGAGACTCCCTTGCAAACCTAGGAGGGCATGATGGCGCTAGTCGAGTGACTGCCATCGACAGCCAGTTGGTAAAGCCCGCAAGGTTGACTTCAAGATCTGTAGGATTAATCTCGGAGTTAGTCAGAAGGCCCATTTACTTTGTCTCACCTTATCTACTAACTCTATTCCTCAAATTCATTTACTTGGCCCTCTGGTGGATCTTGAATCGTGCCGAGAAGGGCCGAATATAGGGGATCCAATTTAGCTATCCAATGAGGATCAGGAATTGGGTAACTGACCTACAAACTCGTAATTAGATTCATATATATAACCCTCAGGACTAAGCTAAACAAGTAAAGTATTATCTCTGCTAAACCACATCTCCTGAGGAAATTCTGTCGGACTAAAATCATAGAAACCAAGAATTAAGTTAGAGCTATACAGAAAAGTAATATTAGAATCTGCTGACCAGAGATTTCTCTATTAGAATTCCCATCCCTCATTAATGCTCAATTGGAATGCACAATAAATTATTGGAGATTAATCATAGAGAGAGACAGAAACAGGTTGAGGATGGTTACATTTTATCAGTAAATTGTGGAAGAGTAAATACATCAATATCAGGCATTTATATTTGGGAATGCAGAATAATCACATTTAGTTCTTGTGGGCCATCAATTACCAAACGTCAAGGAGAGTTCAGGAAAGGGCATAAACCATATCAGCTCAAAGGTTCTCTCCCATGGGAGAAAGGAGTCCGGGAATAGCACACAGCGTATGGTCCAGCCAAGAAAAGCCAGTAGAGTTCCCAAAGAAATTAATGATGTCTCTCAGTCCGCAAAGGTGCAAGATCTCCAAGAGAAGGAAGAAGACCTCCATCTCTCCATTACACAATGCATATGATAATCCTCAAGTTTCGGGGTGAGACCTCCTGAGCAACCTCATCTGGTCAGACCACTCAGTCCATTGGTCAGTTCATATCGGGTGATTGTCATGCAGCATAAAGAAGACACATTTTGTAGAAATATAGGCGGTGCAGAATACGTAACTGTCAGGCCATCTGGTAGGAGTATTTCTCTTAAACAAAGATCCTTTAGCAAAGGCACATGAGCGAAGTCGAAATGACAGTTTCTCAGGCAGATGTTCCCAAAGTAACAGAAATTGTGTCAAACAATCCTCGTATGAAAGTGGGAAGTTTCGGAATAATACATAGTTTTAATTCACTTTGCAATTTTAGGACAATTTCCCAAGAGAACCAAGTCCAGCAACAAGGAAAAATGCGTGCAAGCAGGCAGGCCTGCATTGAATTTAAGCTAATATAAGCAAAATATGAAGTATTAAAATATACATTTTCATTGAGATATATGACATTCAGATATTGTTTCAGCTCAATTGATCTTTGAAAGCATGTTAATTTCATTGTAAATTGTATGCGTAACTATAGCGTATTACAGCATTTTCAAAGTAGCAAGTATAAATTAATTTCAAATCATAAATTATTAATATCATTTCTAGTAATTCTCATTAGTACATATATGAAGATTTTTCTCTGAAAGTTTCAGAGCATTTGAAATTAGTGTAAACGTGAAGCACCATTTTCTCTTTTCTCACTTAGTGCACATTTTAACATGATCAAAGATATAGTTGAAACGAAACCCTTCAATTAACAGTAATAGGGTAATCTAGCTTACATTTAGTTTAATTCGTGCTTCCCTTGCATTTTTATTTAAAGAGGATGATTAATGTAATCTCTATAACATGTAAGCCATCACACTCACATTTCTATTACACGTTAAAAGAATACAACAATGCAATCTAGCAAACATGAGCCTATGTTATTCAAACGAACATTTTCGTCAAGTCTACACTCTTCTGCATGCTTTTAAGATGCAGTAACAAAGTCTTTTTCATGATCTGTCTCTCAATTTCTTTAATGTATTGTTAGCACGATTTGTGCACGTTTGTACTTTTTTCTCAAAAGTGTCAAAATCGGTTTTATGTGTCAACTAAGGGGTCCAGCAGTTTGTCTTCTTCATCAAGCTCAACGTACTCTCTCCCATCCTACATTGAGGAATATACACAAAATGTGTTCCCAGTCTGACACTGCCCAGAATAGTGATTCTGTCAGTGATACCAGACAATGGCCACCCTGTGGCTTTACCGGACAGTGCCCACTGAAACATGTTTACAATACTACGATCAGAAAGACAAAATGAAATACATGTTGAATGTATCCACAGTGAGAGATGAATTGTAATATTGGAGGAAATAAAGTTTCATCCCAGGTAGTTAATTGTTGACACAATTTGATGTATTCTTCTAGGTCTCAGAAATGCATATTTGTCCAGTGTTCAAGATTTAAAGTACAAGATTTAAAGAACCATAATGTAAGGTGATGTAAACTAAAACGTCAGCAGTAACTAAACTTATCCCGAATCTCCTGGGACACTATGGGGCAGATCTACAAGGAAGTGCTGCAGCGCGGCAACGCAAGCCCTTTGGCTGCGCCACGCTGCGGCACTTCCGAAGCACAGGAATGCGACATATTTACAATAACATGTCTCATTCCTCTGCTCTCCCCTGCGCTGGCGCACAAACAGCTGCCATGCGCCGGCGCAGGCCCCCTTGCACCATGGTGCAAGGATGCCTGCGTCATGGGGAGATTGTTGTTGTGCAGGAAGGGGCACCTTCCTGCTCAAAAACAATCACTACAGGCATTTTCCTCTTTCAATGCGACCTGTAGAATGCAGCACGCTTTGAAAGAGGAAAAAACTAGGAGAAATGATAACATTTCTCTGCGTTGCGCCTCGCTACACCACCCCTGGGGAGGCGTAGCATTGACACGCATTTCCAGATTTACAATTCCTCGTAAATCTGGAAGTATGTCTGCATTCCATGGGTGTTGCGTGGGAACACCCACAGCAACACCCATGGAACGCCCCTTCCACGCAAAGTGCTGCATGTGAAGGGGCCATATTTACAAGAGAGGAAAAGTCACGCAGGGTGGCTTTTCCTCTCCTTGTAAATATGGAGAAGTGGAATGCGCCTCCAGTACATCACAACAAGTGACGTACTGGTGGCACAGGGGGCTTGTAAATCTGCACCTATGAGCGCTGTGGGGCTGCCTATTTCACCGTGGTGCCTACCTCTGCTGCCATATGGCCTCTCCCCGGTATCTTTGTGAACCATATTTTGCTAAACATTAAAAATAATGAGATTGAAGAAATACATATAAGGAATAAAACCTGATCACAGAACGTCGTCTGCTATGCAATCGTTCCCTGGCTTCCTGTGGAACAGAGGACCAAACTGAGGACTATTAGAAGTGTGCTCAGAAGATACTGGGGTAAAGCCCAAAAAAGCTAGAGAAACTGGGTCCACATTTAATCCACACCAATTACCTCAGACCCAGACAAATCAGGCCATTCTGCAGGGGCACATTAAGGAGGAACTGGCACAAAGGCAAAGCTTTCAAGAAAAACAGGCTCTTTTCTTTGGAACTCTCAGTACTTCCATCTGCTAGACATGGCAAGGCTCCTTGTCTTCAGGAAGGACCCAAAGATGGCCTTTTTAGGGACGGTTTCAAGCTGTAGATATCTGAATGAGGACTATACCACCACTCTCTACTGAGCAACAATACCCAAAAACCAATTGACTTACCATTTAAAGATTCAGCAACAAGTCGCCAATTCACCAATAACTGATTAAGCCACAAGTCGATTTGGCAATCTCTGTGGATTAATAACCAAAGAATGGAATGCACCACAGAATGGTCTGGGGATCCAAAGTTGCTGCAAAAGTGACATGTGGCCGCTTAACAAAACACTTAAGGGACTAAATAGAGAAATAAAGCAGAACACATAACATTTAGATGTAAATGAGGTCAACTGTATCTGGGAAATCAAAGACTTCTGATTTTACTGTGAGGATATAGTACATTATTTTCTTTAGGAGAGTGGAGCTTTGTTACGAAATTTGGATGAACAGTGACACTAAGTTACTTCAAGCTATTTGTCCAGTTGCACCGGATATCCACATACTGTTTTATAGCAGTAAATTATTTATATCACAGGTAATCTGCAACACTTGTTTATGTGCAAACATGTCCGCAAAAGATTTGGCATTTTCTATAACTGCCATTTTAAGCAGTTGTGTGCGAGTCACTGGCATGGAAGGAAATGGATTTTTGATGCACTCCGACTGTTCTCCCACAATTTCCTAATGCAGCTATTTATAAGCAGTTTACCATCGACTCCAGAACCTACTTACTGCTCGGTGACCTCAACTTCCTCCTTGAAGGCAGAATTGACCACTGCTCCACAACACTACTCGAAAGCCTGGGCAACATTGGTCTCACCCACCTTGTCCCAGGACCCACGCACACCACAGGACACACACTGGACCCCATCTTCACCACCTGTGTTGGCTTGTGGTGTGTTGATGTGGAAGTGGATGAGGGAGTGGCCACTCCATATGAGTGGCGTGGTGGAGATGTATTTGAAGTCGTCACTGGCGGTGAAGCCCTTCTCCCTTGGCTATACAGGTTGTTAAAGGTTCTCTCCCTCGTTATAGGCCCTTGCCTGCCACTCAGGACTATATTGCTGATTCAGGGCTTAAACAACTGATATATCCCTCAGCAGTAGGCTAGAGGGCTATGATAATGTATAGCAGCATCCAGCTGTAAAGGGGAAATAGTTTAATCACCATGCCCTTCCCAGGGGTGTGATAATAGTCCAGAACAACGTTCCAGGAGCAGCAGAGAGTAAACACACCAGTCCCTGGAACAACACCAAAGCATCAAGATAGTGGCCCACTGGTTAGAGCTGCTGATTTTAGAACTGAAGATCTAACTTCGAATCCTGGCGCAGCCCAAGAATCTTGTGATTCTAGATAAATCTAAGTTCCAATCTTGGCCTTGGCCCAAAATCCTGTGATTCCAGGCAGATTGTTTAATTTGCTGATGCCAAAAAAATGTGTAACGAATCTGCTTCTCTTCTCAAATGCTCTAATGCCCTCGAGCTAAATTTGTGCTATGTAAAAATGCAAAAAAAAGGAAGGCTGAAAGAGTACAGACTCAGAAGGAGGACTACAGGTCAAGCAGGAAAGTCAACTGATTACCAGTCTGAAATATACTCAGGAGCACAGACATTTTGGAAGTAACATGCATCATTGTGTTTTAAAGTGACATCAAAAAAGTTATTAATCAGGAGGTGAGATGGCTTCCCATGAAGCGGCATTTTATATAAAAACATTATTTGCAACTATTGCGAGGCTTTGAGAGAAGGTGCTAAGGAACTGCACAGAGAAGAGAGGTCTTCCAAAAGACTAAAAGTACCATTACGCATGCAGGCATAGCAAAAGCTTGTAGTCAAGCAAGCTTGTTTCCGGTATCAAAGGGAAACACTACCCCCCTCCATGAGGCTGTCCAGTCAGGGTGGTGCTGCTTCATTGCTGAGCTTTGTAAAAGAGCTTGGTAAATACTACCGCACCTTCTGATGCTCATGTTGTGCTGTGGGCTTTCTCTCATTATGATAATGCTCATAGCAGCTCCTTGGAAGGACAGTGTGCACTGAGCTATGTTGTCCCTGAAGAAGGACTCTTTAATGTCTGGATGTACGCCCTTCCAAACAGCCTGACATGTAAAACGGCAGAATGCCACAACTCACGGTGAAGTTAGCCAGTGGTTCAAGTGGGCTGAGCCACTGCCTCATGCTATATGTTGTGATGGGCAGAAGAAGAAAAATGTAAATGTCATTATATTAGACCAATGGATGAAGAGAACTGAGTGGAGGCCTCCGTAAGTATATATATATATATATATATATATTTAGTAAAATCAAAAGGGCGGCTAGAACCAGACCTTAAAAGTGTTCCACTGCATGCTTGCTGTCCTCACAGAGCAGATTTTGTTTTATTTAATTGTCACTCTGTGAACACTGAGAGAGAGTAAAAGAAAAGGAAACACTGAGAAAAGTGTTGAGCTACACTACTTCTGGCAATTGGAATACCACGGTTCTCCATTTCGGGCACTGTTGCCTTTTTTAATCCCTCCCGGTATTCTCAAACACCGTCAGAAATAAGAAACCGAATTTTGCTCTTCACAGAACATTTTTTTTTTTATTGTTAATAGAACCTCACCCGTCATATACCAGGATTGTTACTTAAGGTCTCCATGTTAGGCAGCTATCCCCACGAGAAGTGCATTTAGTCTGTGACCTGTTGCAGGAGAAGCTCTGAAGCAGGTATATTGGCCCTCTAAGCTGTTTGATGATGTTTGAAACCAACAAGCAGAGTTACACGTTAGTTCCTTCATCAAGTCCATTAACCACCTGAACTATCCTAGCAGTATTAGATCCTAATACCTGCTGGTTGTGGCTGCAAATGGCTCGTCTTCTATTTTATCTTTATATGTAGTGCGTTTACCTTAGAACAAGTGGGAAGGCCCTCAGGTGTCAGATGTGCAAGGCCTAAGACCATCTGCTGCAGGTTCTGCTGCAGGGGAGTGGTGCCACCCTGAGTGTTGGCACATGCTTCACCCAAAGCCTGATATACATAGATGAAGGCCATGCACAGTGGCTTGGGGGGAGCACAAGGATTGGACTTGAGCATGCCCAGAGGTACCAAATGCCCACTATGCATGACAAAACGCCATACAGTAGGTCCAGAGGCCCAGGCCTGAACACAGCACCAATGCAATGTTGGCAGCAGAGGGTTCTGGCTTGACATGAACAAGGTGCAGGACATGACATAAGCCTGACCTCAGTCTGCACTCATGGGGGCTTATTTACAAGCCCCTTGCCCCGCAGGTGCGTCACTTTTCTCCGTATAAAAAGTAACTCATCGGCGGCGCAAGGGGGTTGTAAATAAGCCCCACAGTCTGCTGAACACAGCTAAAGGCCATTATGCACAATTGCTTCTAAGTACACAAAAATAGAATATAGCATTTACAATAATTTCCTGAAGAAATCTTTGCTGAGAAGGAGAGAAGTTTAAATTAAAGCAGACAAAATGCGAGTGGAACGTCAGTGATCCCAAATGGCCCTGGCAAGATCCTGCCACGCCCCACCTCACTGCTTCCCGCTCTCCTGTGAAAAGTATCAGTAGCCGCGTGTCCACTGATGATATCTGTAAAGGCAGAATGACCCACTGTCCTGTGTGTTGCACTGTTGCTCTATTACAGCACAGGTAGTGGTGCTAGTGCTGAGGGCGGGTGAAAGGCAGACATACTGAGGCCATGATTTACTAACAATTTGATGCTAACTGGGCACATAGTGTTGCAGTGGGATTTACAGTACTTTGTGCAACTTTGCTTCAAGAGAGGGTACCATTGGAGGTACATGGGTGTTCCCAGGCAACTACTCATGGGTTTTTATACTAATCCCTATCAACTAACTGTAGTGCGATCAAGTGCTGTAAGGACCCTCGTGGTCCTAGGTGGAGTCTTTACAAAGTTACATAATCAGTTGGGAGTTTTTTGGGTGTGTCTGGATGTGATTAATAAAGTCTGTGATGCAGTACGTTCAGTTAACGGTCGCATGTCGAAGAAGAAAGATGTGTATCACAGAGCTCTGTGTGTGGAGTCATCATTTGTGGGCTCCAGAGCTGGGGGTGGATGCTACACTACCAATGGTAGACAGGGATTTGTGCCACAAAATTATGCTTCCTCCAGGTAGGCATAACAATTTAGCAACTTTTAAAAGTCCCCACATTTTTCTAAGTTTGTACATGTGCGACAGTGTTCAGCACACATACAAGGTGGTAAAAAGCATTGCTTTAGTACTGGAAGGGTCCACTTCTAGTACAAAACCTCTGCTCCACAGAACGCACACACCATTGCACTTTAGTGCATTTGGCGTTCTGCAGCCTACAGTGGCCCAGCACAGAAACAGCACCATATCTTAGTACATATACAGCTGTTTTTCTTCCATCCTTAGATGCAACCCAGTGCTGCAACTTTGCAGTGCTGTGTTGTGCCAAAACGTAGCAACCCTGCTCCTGAGCTTCTGCCATGTTTGCTTCTAGAGAGTGGTAAAGCATCAGCTCAGTACTATTTCTTTACCTTTGTTAGGACACAGCACGTGAGGAATGATTTGGTGTGGCAGAAGAAAGCAGGTATTATTTCTATGTGTAGTGGTGGCGCGGAGTCCCGCAGGGCTGATTAGGAAAGATAGCAGAGAAATCAGGTGACAATCAAATCTGTACATCTTTGTGGGACTGAGTATGCCAAAAATGAGCAGAAGAAAAGCCAAGGTGTTATTTGGCTTTTGTGCCCTTTAGTGGCGGGGAGCATGGCGTAGGGGGGAAGTGGAATATGTCTTGAAATATATTATCTGTGGGGTTCCTGATGTGCCAATAAGAGCACCCTACTTCTTTCACTCAGTGGAAAACACCCTGGTGAGACGTCACAGTGGTACATGGGGAGGATGTGGTTTATACAGGTTTCCGGAAGCTGACTTGATGCGTGTTTCTCCTGCTAAGAAAACAAAACGATTAAGAAAATGCATTGTGTGGAGATGGCCGATGGGGGTCAAACGGCAGACTGCTGATTTGTGGCATGAACAGTGATAATAGAATTCAGAGCTATACAACTTGACTGCAGAGGTGATAAGTGGATGTACTGTAGATTGGAGGATAAACAGTGAGCAAGTGTGCATGTGTGATGCGAGGTTTACCAAAGGGAACTGATCGGTTTCATGGATTTCTTTACAATTTTTCATCTGAAAGTTTTGTTGCTACATTTGACCCCGATACTGGATGTATTTCTACACAAACCAACATTTTCTTGAAAGAAAACACTTAACTGTAGAAGATTGGAGCTCCGAAAAGCGACTCTTTTCCCTCATCAAGGATAAAGAAAGCAAGGGACAGGGTCACCTTGGAACACTTACAGAAATAAACATTTACTAAGCCAGTAGGTCTCACCCTATAGACCAATTTGCTATGCCTGTGTTTTTTGCCAATGCTATGCAGCATTGGGAAATGAAAATAATAAAAGAAAAAAAGGGTGCTGATGCAGCGCCATTCTCAAAGCGCACATGAATTAGGACATGCGAGCTCATGTGTCACCGCCCATGTTCAGACTTACAGAACTACTTGGGCACCATTTTTTTCTTATCGACCGATCTATGATGCAGACACTTCTAGATCGGTAAATTAAACAAGCCTTTGCAATGCAATAGGTCTCACATTTGCGAGATTTTGAGCTATTGGGATTGTAAATGACAATGCCTTTTATTTATATGTTTAAACAACCTGCAATAATAAAAGACATTGTCATTTACAATATCAATAGGTCAGAGTTTTGAAAATGCGAGACCTATTCCTTTGCAAATGCTTGTTATTTACAGAGAGGGAGCTAGGCTGGCCCTGCCGCCGCCTGGACAAATACACACCCCCCCACCAGACCCTCGGAGCAGTACCACTGAGCTGCTGGGGAGGGAGCCAGAAACAGCATGAAGGAGCTGTTTTGACGAGTTTGTTTCACGTGCACCACACGTTTTATTCTAGAGGTAAAGAAGACCATTACAAATCATGCGCTTCGATGCGTCCTCAAGGGAATGAAGCGGTATATAAATGAAAGTACAATGCAACGCTTTCAGTATTTCACGTGGTGAGTGTCGCAGCCAACTAAACAACAGTGATGCTAAGTCGTCCTACTAAAATGACTTTGTGGCTGTACGACAACTAACAGGAAAAATAATGAAAGTGAAAGCGCACCTGGCACGCTGAAATTAAAACAAGAAGCACCCACCATTATTCATCAAGGGCAGCGTCCCGGGAGTGGTGTGGGCGGTCTGCTATGTAAATCGGAAAGGGCATGACGCGCTGAAAAAAAAGTGAAAGCACGCATGAGGAGCTGAAAATTAAAACAAGAAGCGCCTGCTATTATTCCTCAAGGGCAGCCTCCTGCGAGTGGTGTGTGCGACCAACATTGTAAAACGCAAAGCCCATGGCCACACTAAAGCCTGCTTTAAAGAGGCAGTGCTGTGTCATTAAAGAAAATAGTGTTCACAGACTAGATAAATCAGACCGTGTAACAACACAAGTAAAAAGTTCAGTCCTAATGGGAGGTTACAAATGCAGACAAGGC
Source organism: Calotriton arnoldi (assembly GCA_963921515.1). NCBI lineage: Eukaryota > Metazoa > Chordata > Amphibia > Caudata > Salamandridae > Calotriton > Calotriton arnoldi. Next base: position 3,036,246 of record CAWUFW010000142.1, read on the forward strand.
GGTATCAAGGACGGACTACTAAGCCTATTCATGAATCAAAAGCAACAATTTAAAAAGGACAATAACAGGAGCCAATTAAAACAATGGGCGGGAAATGGGCGGCGCTTCAAGTCTACACCTGAATACAGCATGCCTCGCAGAGCAGCACATGTGCTGCCCAAGCTCGACCTAAAAAGTGAAACTTTAAGTGGCAAAAGTGCTATTCTAGTAGAAGAGTGCCTGACAGTAATTGGAACCTACCGAGCTCTCCCAAAAAAAAATTGCTTAAAAAACATGTAAATGCTTACAAGGGCTTGGGGATTACAGAGGAGCAGGCGGGGGTAAGCATTTGGTAGTAGGGGCAGACAAGATAAAAATAAGGTCAGAGGGGGTGGAGGAGCAATGCAGCACATGGGGGAGAGAGGAACATGGAGCACAGGGTCATGAGGTGTGGCAGAGAAGTAGCCCATAGAGAGTGAGAGCATCACATGAGGAAGAGAGCAAAGCAGAGTGTGGTTGAGTATTTCGCAGGGAGGAAAAGCACACAATGGATAAAGATAGAAAACACATGCACTCAGGGCCGGCTTTAGGGGGGTGGGACAGATGCAGTTGCACCTGGTGCTGAGCTCGGGGGACACTGTGTTTAGAAATAACTTATGGATTTAAAAGCACCTGCTGCAGAGTTCCTTGTGTGTCCAGCAGTTTTCAGGCAACAATAAAAATGTCTGGATAACTCTGGTGATTAATGTTCTTGCTGGAGAGAGATCAGAGTTTTGTCTAGTGACAGTTTTAACTCATCATAAATTAGCTCAGAGCGTTAATATGCCTGCTGAAAAGAATGTGTACTATGCAGATCACAGTTATGTTAGTGTTAGTTTTGTCACAGAGATCCTTTTGTTATATGCAGTTCATAAGTGACAATCCTAGTGCAGCACAGTGGCCTGTGAACTGTCATCGAAGAGTTGCATGCAAACTGCTTGGTATAGGCTAGAACGTTATGCTTTTTCCTCAATCTTTCATTATCCTAATGTTGCTAAAAAGGGTTCGTTTTGGTAGAAATACATTCCTAGTAGTAAAGCCAACCCAAACCACTTTTAGGGTTGGCCTTTGTAATGTATGTTTTAAATCCTGAGTTTTTGCTTCTCCAGACTAAACACTCTTAAAATATACTGCTACTAGTAAGGAGGACATGTGACTCCTATAACTTGTAATCCTCGTCTCACATAACATTTCCTATAGACAAATTTACAAATGTATAATTCATTGTTTCAGTATAATATGCATGTGATGTAAAGTGCTCTTACGCCCTACGCTGGTATGATTAGCGCTATACAACAAATGAAATGCGTGAAAGAAGGGCTATGGAGAGATGAGGGGCACTGTTGGAGGGTGGTAGTGAGGGAATCCATAGAGAAGGAGGTCATTGCGGGTTTGCCAAAAGGATTGTCGCACCGAGCTCCACCAGCAGTAAGGCCGGCGCTGCATGAACTCGCATGGAGTACTTAACGAAAAGGAAAAAAGTAGCTCCCTAAATTGAGCAGTAAAAGCATAGAAGTCAACCAAATAAAAGGATGCTCAAGAGTGTATGCTCCAGGGTAGTGACAAACACAAGAAGAAGGAAAAGTAAGGGGAAGGAAAGCCTTAGAATAAGAAGTAAGGAAATGAGAGTGACAACAAAGCCAATCAATGAAATCAGTGGGCGGGCTCTAAGCCCATTTTATGTTTTTTGGTAAGCTCATGAAAAGTCTTTCATAGCTAGACAGCTGCAAGCTCCTCTATAGCTATGCACTGGCGTAACGAAGCTTAAGGGGGCCCCCCTGCAAGGTTCATAGAGGGGCCCCCTCCGGACTCAGTCAGGAGCTCTCTGGCCATAGTATTGTGCTGAGGGGGCCTCCTGGAGCTTGGGGACCCCCCTGCAGCATGGGGGCTGCGGGGGTCTGTGTTAAGCCATGGAATCTATGTTGCATTGACAGCAGGGCCACTTCTTTTGGGGCCTTATTATGAGTCTGACTGTCCACGGACTACCGGACTCAGGGTGGCAGTCTTCTGAATGCCCTATTATAACTAGGGCGGTCGGGCTGCCCTGGGACCACCACAACCAGCAGGGAACCGCCGTTCCTGACAGTTGTGCGGTGGTACTGAGGCTGCAATATGCTTGGCAGGACCGCCACGGTACCACAAAGCATATTACGAGTTTCAACTCCACCGCGGTTTTCATGGCGGTGAACCGCCATGAAAACCATGGCAGAGAGGAAACAAAGGGGGCCCTACAGGCTACATTTGAGATGTCAATAATGTCATGAGTGATGTCACTGACCATATCATGAGTTATGTAATATGTGAGGTCATAAGCAGTGCATTGCGGGGGCACAAGTTATAGTTAGCTCAGCTAAATATAACAGCTGAAGTTCTCTGGATTTGTATGAGTGAAACCTGGGCCTAACTATAACGTCTTTGTAACCTTTGTTTTTTTCTGTTAATTTCTACGTTTTTTTAAATTACATTTCCTAACTATAACGTCCCTGTAACCTTTGTTTTTTTAGTGAACTTCTAAGGTTTTTTAAATACTAATTCCTAACTATAACGTCCCTGTAACCTTTGGTTGGTTCAGTGAATTTCTATGGTTTTTCAACTAGTAGTTGTGCTTGCAGAGTGGTGGAGAAAGGGGGCTGGGCCTCCGACCAGCTATCAGGAAACCCGCTGTGTAGGACTTACAGGAGGTACCAGGAGGGCTTCTTGGCCCTCAAAGTCCCTCGGAAGCAAGGACGTCCATGAGGACCAACTACCCCTCCTGTTACCTCCAGTAAGTCCCATACAGAATTGCTGAGACCTGGTAGGAGGCCACTCTACAAACGCGCCTCCTAGTGCACTACTAGTTGGGGAAAAAGTCCTCTTGGCTCTTGAGGGTCCTTGGCGGCCAACTAGCCCTCCTGTTACCTCCAGTAAGGCCCACACGCCCCTTTTCTCCACCACTCTACAAACGCGCCTCCTGGTGCACTGCGGTGTGAGGGAAGAAGTCTACTTCAGTCATGAGGCCCTCAGGAGAGAAGGGGACCTCATCCCCCACCAGCAGTGCACCAAGAGGCTCGTTTGCAGAGTGGTGGGAAAAGGGGGCGTGGCCTCCAACCACCTCTCAGAAATTCCACTGTGTGGGGCTGACTGGAGGTAACAGGAGGTCTTGTTAGCCCCTTAGGACCCTCAGCAGCCAAGGGAACTTCATCCTCCAAACAGGATCGTGCCAGGAGGTGCGTTTGCAGAGTAGTGGAGAAAGGGGGAAAGGTCTCCGGCAAGTTGACGGCTTTTTACATTTGTATTTTATTTTTATTTTTTAAGAACAGGGGCTCCCCGGGCCTGACCCATTTTTAATTTTTTAATGGATAAAACCAGAGGGGGGCCACGCGGCACCCTCCCGGGCTGATTTCAGCCCCGGGACCCCATCCCTGGGGCCCAGAATTTTGTTAATTTTTTTAGTAGTCAGAGGGAGGGGGCCATTTTCGGCCCCAGGAACTCCATCCCACAGGGCCAGGCCTTAAAATCTAAAAAAAAAAATAATGGGGAGGGGCGCCCGCATGGCCCCGGGGACTCCATCCCCCGGGGCATGGCCACCTCTTTGGGGACAGGGGGGGAGCCCGAAGGCCCCGGTGGTCCCTGCCGGCTTCCCACCTCCTGCAGGAGCCGGCATTGCTTTTACACACAGGGAGCTGCTGACATGCAGCTCCTTGTGTGTAAAAGGAAAGTGCTCCACATTGAGCAAGCGAGAGCAAAATGCTCTCGCTTGCTCAAAGTGGAGCACACTGTTTGCTATGGCATGCCGGGAGCAGTGCTCCCCGCATGACATAACAAATTGCAATGTCCCGAGGGTGGGCACCCCAGGACATTGCTGGAGCCAGCCCTGGAGGGGGGCGGTCCCCAGGGCCAGATAGGGCTCCAGATGAGGGGCTGCGCTGCCCCCTCCCATATTCAAATTTGCTCTGGGGAGGTGGTGGTTCCCAGGGGTCTGCAACGGACCCCCTTCATTAATGTATTTGTGCCCCGGGGAGGTGGCAGTCCCTGGGGCAGCAAGGAAGTCCCTACAGCCTCCCCAGCATCACTTAATAAAACAGTGTGCCCCGGGGAGGTGGCGGTCCAAGGGCGAGGGGGGTCCGCGAGGCCCCCCATTATTATTGAGATTAGCCTCGAGAAGGTGGCGGTCCCCAGGGCAGAGGGGGTCCATGAGGCCACCCATATTGTTCATATTAGCCCTGGGGAGGTGGCGATCTCTGAGGCAGAGGGCTTCCACGGGGCCTCCCCACATAAGAGGAAATAGCCCCTGAGAGGTGGCAGTCCCTGAGGCTGCAGGCGGGCCCATTAGGCCCACCCGCATTCATAATGAAAATAGCCCCAAGCTGGTGGTGATCCCAGGGGCTTTTATAAGCCCTAGGAGAGGGGCCCGTGCGCCCCCTCCTATAATTAGTATATGCCCCAGGACCTGGCCCACCTGGGGGTTATTTCAAAAAAAGCGGGAGCCTGCGCTTTTTACCCCCCCCCGGCAGGGTCCCTTAGGGATTCCACCACCATATCTGGGGGGTCAGGTTATTCGTACCCTGCCCCCTTTTCTTTTTTTTAAACTTTTTTTCTGGGACTCTGCTTCAAGCCAAGATGGCTGCCAACACTTCCTAGTTGAAGTTTTGCCAGCCAATCAAATTTTAGTAAGATTCGCAAGTCCACTGCAAGGACTCGCATCCCCGGATATCTATGTTTTTTAAAGATAGATATCTGAAAATCTACTGAATGGATTTACACCAAATCAAAAAAAGCACGCTTTTTGGACCAACATCTAGCTTTCTGACAAATTTAGTGTAATTCCGTTCACCAGTTCGGGCTGCAGTTGTGTTTTGTGAAATTTCGGATAGATTAGTCAAGCGGCGCCAAAGGTATTGGCAAAACAAAAAACGATTTTCCTATGGAAACTTTGGTCCTAACTATAACTACCTACTGGCGACTGCCAGAAGGTCATTTATATATATATATATGTATATGTGTATTTCGCAAGGTAGATAATCCAGTGACGCCTATACTGTACCTCATCCCAAAAATACACAAAAACGCAGAGGTCCCCCCTGGCAGACCCATAATCTCGGCCATAGGTAGTTTGTTTGAACCAACATCTAGATTCGTAGATTTCTTCTTGCAGGAGTTCGTTAAAGAGCCCCCGGACTACATACAAGACAGAAGGGATTTCCTCAAAAGAATTGAGAATATTGAATGGAGGAACACATTTCTTTTAATTATACTTGATGTGTCATCCTTATATACAAGCATACACCACGAAGACAGGCTAAGAGCAATGAGGCACTATTTGATTAGAAGATCCATAACACTATACCAACATTCTGCTATGCTGGTTGAAATGGGGAGATTATGCCTTGAAAACAACTTCTTTATGTATGGCACAGATACATACAGACAGGTAAGAGGGACTGCCATGGGCACATGCTTCGCCCCCAGCTATGCAAATTTGCACATGGGCTGGTGGGAGGAGCAGGTGCTCAAGGTACAATATGCCGAGGAATGGAGAACCAACATAATTCTGTGGACGAGGTTCATAGATGATCTCTTTTTGGTGTGGGAAGGAACAACGGAAACTTCTCAGCACTTTATCCGGCAATTAAACAGTAACTCTTAAAATTTGGCCTTCACTGATACCATCAGTGAATTGCAGGTATGTTTCCTAGATCTAGAGGTCTATGTCAAGGGCAATTCACTTCATGCACGTACCTATAGGAAGGCCATGGCCGGGAACTCTATTTTACATGCTAGGAGTGCCCACCCCCTGAAACTCAAAAACAGCATTCCTTATGCAGAACATCTTAGGATAAAAAGGAATTGCAGTGAAGTATCAGCCCTGGAGATTGCACAAAAAGATCTTGCCACCAGATTCATGCAGAGAGGCTATAACACACAGGTACTCAACCAGGCATTAGCTAAAGTGAATAAAATCAAAAGAACAACATTACTGCATCCCAGTGAGAAAGATAGGGAAATGAAGGGAACCAAAAATGACACACGTATGATCACCACCTACAATGCCTACCACAGCAGGGTGAGAGACTGCTTGAGTAGGCATTGGCACGTGGTCAAGAGGGACCCGATATTGGGTGGTCTTGTCTCCCGTAAACCATTATTCACTTTCAGAAAGGCTAGGTCCTTGAGGCAGGATCTTGTCAACAGCAGTCCTGAAATAGGCGGTGCAGAAGGGTGGTTGAGGGCAAGCACAGGCTTTTTTAAGTGTGCAAAATGTAAGGCATGCAAGATAGGGCAAAACATGAAACAAGTTACATCACCCCTACTAAAAAGCCCATGTAGTATAAGAACTTTCCTCAACTGCAGAAGTGAATATGTTGTCTATATGTTGCAGTGCACATGTCCCAAGACCTATGTGGGCAGCACAATTCACATGGTGCATGTGCGGATATTGCAACATATAAGAGCAATCAAAAATAATGACAAAAGCTACCCGGTGGCAAGACATGTGAATGAAGTACATGGAGGTAATTTGCAGGACCTCGTATATTTTGCAATTGACCAGGTAGCCAAGAGTAGAAGAGGTGGGAACCGGGAACTAAAGATGTGACAGCTTGAGTCAAAATATATCTTACTGTTCAACACAAAAATCCCTTTCAGTCTCAATTCAGAAGAAGACCTATTTGTGCATTTAGGAATCTAGTTAGCCATGTGATATGTTCTCCAATTTTTAGATGAATTTTATTTTGATGTAGGGACTTCAGGTTATTAGCAAAGATGCAGATGAGGCTATATGACTATAATTGATGTAATGAAAAGGTTTTGATATTATCTTTAAATGTATCAAGAAATGAAGTGGTCAAGAACAAAAGCAAATATGACTACTCTCTGAGAGTCAAATAATGAAGCTCCATGTTACAGAATGAATTATGAATAGAACGACAATCTAATTTACAATCTAATCGTGTATACAATTGTTGTGGTGGAATATGCACTTGCACCTTTCATATAAGCCACTAGGCGAACATCAGTCATGTGACGATTAGGCAAAGAGAAAAAGAATGCACTTGCACTTTCTATTTTGTCATTTAAATAAGCATTTTGCACAGAACCCATATGGAGTAAACATACTCAGAAATGTGGTTCATATTAAAGGAATGCCGCAAATAGGGAGTGTAACCTGTTTAAATTCCAGTATGCACTTGCACTTTATGTTGCTGAATTACCGAAGTCCTCATCAAAATTGAAAGTAGCTGAAGCTCATAGACTTTACGAGTTATTTAATGTCTTTGAAATCATGATTATAAATTTTTCGTTATGCAAGCAAAATGTATTTAATTATGTGATTTCGAAATACTAGGGTGTTTGATGAATTGTAAAAATCACCCGGCAGAATATCAAGCGGTAGTCTGTTTTCAGTAGCTATTCACATTGTGGATCATTGACCGGAGGTTCCTGGGTTTTAAAAACAATGAACAGATAACGCTCTGTGTGTGACCAAGGCAGCAATGCTGAAGCACGTTACAGCGGATTGATTAAAGCGCAAAAAGAAAATCACTGTTGAGTCGTACTCTGTTGTTGGGATCCGATTGTTATTGTGCAAATTGGAACTGCAATAAATGCATATATATATATATATATATATATATATATATATATATATATATATATATATATATATATTATCTACTGGCGGTCGCCAGTAGATAGTTATAGTTACAACCTATTATCCATAGGAAATCCGCGACATTCTATTTGAAATAACTCTCTTGCCGGTTGACGTATCTTCGCAAAATTTTCAAACTTTGTGGCCCGCTCCGGTCCGCTCCTACCCTGAAAGTCTCGGGGGATTCGTCAAGCAGGGGCCGAGAAAAAGGGGGTCCCAAAACGCGTTTTCCCCATGCATTTTTCCATAGGAAACTTTAGACACGGCTACAGCCCGAACTGCTGAACGGAATTACACCAAATTTGGCAAACAGGTAGTTCTTGGTTCAGAAAGAACCCTTTTGTTAAATGGTGTAAATCCGTTCAGTAGTTGCTGAGAAAATGAAAAGTAAAAAGTTAGTGATATCTATGGCCGAGTAGGGTCCGCGTACCCTCAGCGCACCCTGCGCGCACCGTCCCGATCACGAGCTGCATGTTAATTGGCTGTCAACATTCCGATTCAGGAAATGTTGGCAGCCATTTTATCCCTCGGTAGAACCGAGGGACAGAAACAAGTGCGCAAAGCGCACAAAGGGAGCAGGGTAGAAACACCCTGACTCCTAGGTTTGCTCAGGGGTCCCACAAGGACCCCCTGGGCAAAAAATAAAAATGTTTTTAAAAATCGGCAGGATGCGCTCAGGGTGCGCAAATCCTGCCAAAAAAAAAAAATCGATGTTAATTGGCCCCCGGGTGGGCCAAGTCCCGGGGGCATGGTGGGGGGATAATTTAATGTGTGGGGGCCTCAAAGGGCCCCCAAGCCCGGGACCGCCACCCCGGGGCTTTTTTAAAATGGTGCGGGAGGGCTCTGAGCCCTCCCGCAGCCCCGGGACCACCACCTCCCGGGGCTTTTTTTAATACATTATAAAACCTGTGTGGGGGGCTCCAGCCCCCACACGCCCGGGACCGCCACCTCCCGGGGCACTAAACATTTTAATATGGGGGTCCGTTACGGACTCCCAGAGCCCGGGGACCACCACCTCCCGGGGCTGTGTACTGAATGGGAGGGCCGCGCGGCCCCTCCTGGAGCCCTTGATGGCCCTGGGGACCACCACCCCAGGGCCGGCTCCTGCAGTGTCCCGGAGTGCCTACCCCCGGGACACTGTAGTTTGCTATGGCAGGATGGGAGCCTCGCGGCTCCCGTCCTGCCATAGCAAACTGCTTTGGATATTGGAAGAGAGCAGGGAAACCTGCCTCTCTTCCAATATCCAAAGCAGATAGCTTTCCACATGGGGAGCTGCATCTTAGCAGCTCCCCATGTGTAAGCTATGCCGGCTCCGTAGGACACGGGGAGCCGGCGGGACTGTGGGGGTTTGGGGACCCCCACAGTCCCCAACGGAGAGGAGCCAGCCCCGGGGATGGGGTCCCCGGGCAAGTAGTGGCCCGGGAGGGGCCACGCGGCCCCCTCCCCAAAAAGAGAATTTTTTTTTTTTTAAATGGAAAGGCCGGCCCCGGGATGGGGTCCCCGGGGCCTTAAAATGGCCAGAGGAGGGGGCCACGCTGCCCCCTCAAAATAATAAATATAGAGGCCATGCCCCGGGGATGGGGTCCCCGGGGCCAATACAGGCCCAGGGAAGGGAGGCCACGCGGCCCCCTTCCCGTTTTTTTTTTGTAATTTGAAAGAAGGGGTAAGGCCCTGGGGGATGGGGTCCCCAGGGCCCAAAAGAGAAAAAAGGAAGGGGGCCACACAGCCCCCTTCAGGAGACAAAAATTTTTTTTTTTTTTTAAATGATCGGGCCCGCAGGCCCCGCCCCTTCCTTCACCACTCTGCAAACGCGCCCCTGGCGCGTTTGGAGAAGGGGAACAAATTCCCCTTGAATACTGGGGGTCCCTGGGGGCCAACTAGCCCACCAGGAACCTCCAGTATGCGCCAGGGGCTGCCTTGCAGAGAGGTGTACAGAGGCCACACCCCTTTACACCTCTCTGCAACGCAGCTCTGTGGCGCTTTTGAGGTATATGGTGGGCTAGTTGGACTCCGGGGACCCTCAGGATTCAAGGGGACTTAATCCCCCAACTTAAAACGCGCCACGGGCGCGTTTGCACAGTGGTGAAGGGAGGGCGGGGCTTCAGGTGACATGTGTGCAAACAGGCCCCGTGGCGCGTTTTAAGATGGGAATTAAATCCCCTTCAATCCTGAGTGTCCCTGGGGGCCAACTAGCCCAACAGGTACATCCAGAAAGCGCCACAGAGCTGCGTTGCAGAGAGGTGTAAAAGGGGTGTGGCCTCTCTACACGTCTCTGCAACGCAGCCCCTGGCGCATATTGGAGGTTCCTGGTGGGCTAGTTGGCCCCTAGGGACCCTCAGGATTCAAGGGGACTTAATCCCCCAACTTAAAACGCACCACGGGGCGCGTTTGCACAGATGTCACCTCAGGCCCCGCCCCCTCCCTTCACCATTGTGCAAATATTCTTCTAAAATCATCCGAAATACGAATTCCGATTTACTCACCTGTTATAAGGAGAGACCTCAGTGCTGCATCTTTCAGCCCAGTACTGGTCCTGAAAAGTAATTTTAACCATACTTACCAGTAACTTGAATTTCCTTCCATAGGATATCATTGCCTTCTTTTTGCTGAAAAAGTTTCTAAGTGTTGATTTTTAAACATACAAATATTCCTCTAAAATCAGCCGAAATACGAATTCCGATTTACTCACCTGTTATAAGGAGAGACCTCAGTGCTGTATCTTTTAGCCCAGTACTGGTCCTGAAAAGTAATTTTAACCGTACTTACCAGTAACTTGAATTTCCTTCCATAGGCTAACATTGACTGGTTTCACTTGGAAATTCTTCTAAGTGTGGAGTTTTGGAACTTTAAAATATTCCTCTAAAATCAGCCGAAATACGAATTCCGATTTACTCACCTGTTATCAGGAGAGACCTCAGTGCTGCATCTTTCAGCCCAGTACTGGTCCTGAAAAGTAATTTTAACCTTACTTACCGGTAACTTGAATTTCCTTCATAGGCTAACATTGACTGGTTTCACTTGGAAATTCTTCTAAGTGTGGAGTTTTGGAACTTTAAAATATTCCTCTAAAATCAGCCGAAATACGAATTCCGATTTACTCACCTGTTATCAGGAGAGACCTCAGTGCTGCATCTTTCAGCCCAGTACTGATCCTCAAAGTAATTTTAACCGTACTTACCAGTAACTTGAATTTCCTTCCATAGGATATCATTGCCTGCTTTTTGCTGAAAAAGTTTCTAAGTGTTGATTTTGGAACTTTAAAATATTCCTCTAAAATCAGCCGAAATCCGAATTCTGATTTACTCACCTGTTATCAGGAGAGACCTCAGTGCTGCATCTTTCAGCCCAGTACTGATCCTCAAAATTAATTTTAACCGTACTTACCGGTAACTTGAATTTCCTTCATAGGCTAACATTGACTGGTTTCACTTGGAAATTCTTCTAAGTGTGGAGTTTTGGAACTTTATAATATTGCTCTAAAATCAACCAAAGTACGAATTCCAATTTACTCACCTGTTATCAGGAGAGAACCCAGTGCTGCATCTTTTAGCCCAGCACTGACCCTGAAAAGTAATTTTAACCGTACTTACCAGTAACTTATATTTTCTTCCATAGGAATCCATTGTCTGGTTTTCAGCAGAAAAGTTTCAAAGTGTCGATTTTCACAAACTACAAATATTCCTTAAAAATCGCCTGTATGACTTAAACGCATTCTTTCAACTGTTTACAGGAGATGCACCAGTGCTGGAACCAGGATCCAACACTGAGTAACAAAAAGTAACGATAACAGTTTTTACCTCCTAAGTGAATTTCCTTCCATAGGATAACATTGGTCATTCTATGAGAAAAAGTTTCTAAGTGTCAACTTTTAAAATACAATAATATTCCTTAAAAATCACGAGTGTAACCAAAACGCTTTACTCAACTGTTTACAGGAGATGTGCCAGGACTGAATCTAGGATCCAGTCCTGTGGTTAGAAAAGTAATCCATAAAGTAACTAATTGCATTTAACTAGAAATTCACATTGAGCTGAATGTTGCATTGTGTTTGAAAATGTGTTGCCCATTGCAACAACTGTAACTACTGTACTTAAAAGTCTATTGCCTATGTGCAAAGTATTTAAACTAAAGTAATTCATTCTGAGAAAGTATTTTTGTAATGTAATGTATAATGTAATTACAATGTAATTTAAAAAATAAAATATGTTATATAAAATTGTTTCTAAAAATGTAGTAAATCAGTATTAAAAAAATTTATATAACAATGAATACATTTAAAAATTGTCATTTACAAAACCTTTGAAATTCACTGAAAAAACCGTAGGTTTCAGACATGTTATAGTTACAAATTAGCATTTAAAAACCTTTGAAATTCACTGAAAAAACCATAGGTTTCAGGGACGTTATAGTTACAAATTAGCATTTAAAAAACCTTTGAAATTCACTGAAAAACCATAGGTTTTAGGGACAGTTATAGTTAGTTGGACATTGCACTCGTACAAAACCCGTGAAATTCCCCGTTATAGTTAGTCCAGCTAACTATAACTCGCGCCCCGCAATGCACTGCTGATGACGTCACATATTACATCACTCATGACATGGTCAGTGACATCACTGATGACATCACTGATGACATCTCAAATGACATCACTGATGACATCACTGATGACATCATCCGTGTGATAATTTCATGCATCTTCTCACACCTAATATAACCTTTGATACACCCACTCTAAATTACAGAATGCCATTCGCAAAACCATAGACACTCCAACACCAATAACTACATACCCACACACTGTTTCTTAGGTCTACGCACACATCCACTCACTCACCCGTACAGTCACTCATACTTACGGTCACTCAGTACTAGGACTATCATATGCACTCATACTCCTATATAGACACTCAAACACCGCCACTCATCCATAGAGGTACTCACACACCTAGTCAGTCATGCAAATAATTAAACACACTACCATTTACTCACCTATACAGTTATACACACACCAGCTCACTTACTCATACAAATACTAGCACATTCTTACGCTCTTATGCAATCACTGATACAAGCACACACTCATCCATACAGCCACTATCACAATCAGTCACTCTCGCTTATAGCTATTTATATACTCCAACACACATATATACTGCCTTTCACATATGTAGTTACTCACACATGTACCACTGGAACATACATTCACTCACTAACACACTCTTACACACACTTACCCACCCATACAGTCTATCACAGATGCACTCTTGAAACCATCCACCCAGTGAATCACCCACTCACACATCTATGCACAGAGTTGCACACACCCTCCCACACAAACACTCAGGCACCCATACAGATACTCACACAAGCATTCAATAACTCAAATAGACACTCATGTAGCTATTCACAAACACATGCAGCCACTTACACAGCAACAGACAGACGGATACAGACATTCACCCAGTTTAGTCACTAACCCATGCATTCAGTAAGATACGTTAAATCACTCACTTATACAGTCAGTCACGCACCTACTAAATCATCCATACAGACACTTACACACCCACTCATTCTTCAATACGTCTTTTCATATATATATTAAAAATATTTAAACTTTAGAGAAACACACAGTCACTGGATGATGTCATCAGTGATGTCATCAGTGATGTCATTTGAGATGTCATCAGTGATGTCATCAGTGATGTCACTGACCATGTCATGAGTGATGTAATATGTGACGTCATCAGCAGTGCATTGCGGGGCGCGAGTTATAGTTAGCTGGACTAACTATAACGGGGAATTTCACGGGTTTTGTACGAGTGCAATGTCCAACTAACTATAACTGTCCCTAAAACCTATGGTTTTTTCAGTGAATATATATATATATATATATCCAAGAAAATTTGTATATTCGTACTTTGTTAAAAAAAAAAATGACTCGCACTCCAGGATCGTGGTCATATGGTTCTTATATTAATATCAACGGCAACGCGTTTCGACCACAAGGTCTTTTTCAAAGCCAATTTGCACATACATCAAACCACCATTTTATTGTGTCGACATTAAGTGACATAAACAAAAGACAATGCACTTCCGGCTGTTACTAGGCATAGAGAACAGACTCAATCACCAGATTGTTTTTCCTTATTTTCTCATAGGGTAAATTAATGTTAAGATTGATCATCCATTAAAACAAATCATTAGATAAATGCACAATTAGTAAACATTTCATAAAAATACAATCCATTTGATGATTGTAATGAGCCTGAGTGTGATATCGAATTCAGGGGGTTTACACAACGCAAGACCCTCTTCACTGTTTGGTCTTGCCATTTTTTTTTTATTTTTTTTTTACCTATGGAGGGCACACCGGAGGCTCATAAATGAAGAAGCACGTAGGGAATTGTGGGAGCCAGAACTGTGGTGCAATCAACTTGCCTCTTGCCTTTGAGAAAGGAGCACGTATGCTCAGAAACGCGTCAGGCACGGACTGTAAATATTCGGTAAGGAATGCCGGTTTTGAAATAAAAGGATTGCAACAATCACCCGCTGTTGGAGTGCGTCCTCATTGCAGGGCATCTTTGGGAGAACATTGTACACGGATGGTCCGTCCGTGGAGGATTGCACCGCCCAAACAATACAGATGGGACCGTCAGGTTTTACACTGTTAGTGATCTGAAATCGACACGACCGGGCAATAATTATGGAACCGGACTTCCATTACTAAGACCCACTTGGGGGTTATTAAAAGATAAAGTCTGTCAGAACAGTTGTTATTGCACCAAACTCACCAGAGAGTTAAAAAAAAAGGCGTAATTAAACTATAAATCCCAGGGTGCAACAGAATGAATTCCACTATGGAGGGCACACCGGAGGCTCATAAATGAAGAAGCACGTAGGGAATTGTGGGAGCCAGAACTGTGGTGCAATCAACTTGCCTCTTGCCTTTGAGAAAGGAGCACGTATGCTCAGAAACGCGTCAGGCACGGACTGTAAATATTCGGTAAGGAATGCCGGTTTTGAAATAAAAGGATTGCAACAATCACCAGCTGTTGGAGTGCGTCCTCATTGCAGGGCATCTTTGGGAGAACATTGTACACGGATGGTCCGTCCGTGGAGGATTGCACCGCCCAAACAATACAGATGGGACCGTCAGGTTTTACACTGTTAGTGATCTGAAATCGGCACGACTGGGAAATAATTATGGAACCGGACTTCCATTACTGAGACCCACTTGGGGGTTATTAAAAGATAAAGTCTGTCAGAACAGTTGTTATTGCACCAAACTCACCAGAGAGTTAAAAAAAAAAGGCGTAATTAAACTACAAATCCCAGGGTGCAACAGAATGAATTCCACTATGGAGGGCACACCGGAGGCTCATAAATGAAGAAGCACGTAGGGAATTGTGGGAGCCAGAACTGTGGTGCAATCAACTTGCCTCTTGCCTTTGAGAAAGGAGCACGTATGCTCAGAAACGCATCAGGCACGGACTGTAAATATTCGGTAAGGAATGCCGGTTTTGAAATAAAAGGATTGCAACAATCACCCGCTGTTGGAGTGCGTCCTCATTGCAGGGCATCTTTGGGAGAACATATATATATATATATATATATATATATATATATATATATATATATATAATCTATAAAAAAAAAACTTTCACGGTTAGAGTGCTGCATAAATTATGCAAAACAGAAGCAAACATCTTCCCAAGTTTAGGTGGAGAGCAGCTCCTATATAGAGCACCCTGCAACACCAGCGATACCCAGAATCTGCTCACCTTAAATGTCTTTCTTTCTAGCAAAGTATTTAAGCATAGGATTAGCACAGTGCCATTCACTCCGAGCTGTAAAATGACAAAAGCCTTTTACCACTCCAGGCACAGTATTACAGCTCTGGATTGCTATAAATACCATCCAAGCCAACCTGGAATGGATAAAAGCAACCAGGTTGCTTTGTTTGTACCAATCCAAAGCTGTAATACTCTGCCTTTAATGCAAGAACTTTCCTACTGCCCCAGAATGCAGCAATGTCTGTGGGGCTATCGTTAGTCCCATGTTACAGAATTTCTTGGAATATGTAGAGGCGGCCGATTCTTGCCACAAACACAATACAGAGAGTTTGGCATCCTGCCCCACCATTGTAAACCTTACCTGTGCTAAGCATCCTCTAATTCCTGCCCCAAATCTCTCTGTTTTGGATTGGTCATATCAAGTGAAAGAATGTTCTCTCTTGTCCACAGCCTCTCAAACAAAGTTGCTCACAGTAAACTTTTAACATTTAACATTATCAAATGCATCTAAGACACTATCTATCATGGTAAAAGACATTTTAATGTGTCTTTTGTCTCTATCCTAGTGTTTTAAGTTCCCCATGACAATGTGATCTAGGTTTACTATGTACTCTGTGAAGATTTATGATTTGCATCAGATTGGTATGCTATCTTCCTGCATCGCTCTCACACATTAATCCTTGATTTCCAGTGCACACCAGGACAGTCCCTGTCACAGAGGAAAAACTTTGGGTTTCATTTAGAGAAGAGCAGTAATGGGACTTTGAACAACAATGTTGGGTATCCCCAGACTCTGCATACCGCTGCCATATAGAGCACATTAATAGGAGGTGTTCCCAAAGGAGTTGGTGTCAACATTTTCACCATGTGTAAGACTTGTTGGTGGACCTTAGAATGAAGTTAATGATGGCCGATGGGACACCAATTTAGGTACAGCACATTGAACAACCTTTCTGGCAGCATCTCTTCTCTCTGGGATTGCCATTGAAACCAGTGTGGGTCTTCACTGAACGTGTGTTAAATATCTGCCACACACAAAGATACAAATTCCAGTTTATTAAGAATATTTATTATGTGGATCCTAGAACTTGACCTACATTCGTTTGGCTGTGTTGAGTGTTGTCATGGAGTGGAATATTAGTTTACAAAGCAGTGAAATTCTGTGGTGAGCCCACTCCATCTGTATGGTGTCTCTGAGTGGTACTGGATGTGTATGCATTGTTCTGACTGTGTCCTGTTGGGGATTGTAATCATTTTACTAATATGGAAATCGATACTTTCATCAATAAAAATGAAATCTCGTCCTTCTTAATAGAATCACCTGTTCTGAACTCCACATCAAACTTGAGTCACAAATATGTAGACAAGCAGGCCCTGAGACCTAGGCTTGGGATTACTGATTGATAGGTCACAGGTGGGAGGGTGCGTAGCTGGCAGGCAAACACTCGGGCAGGAAACTCCTGATCAATCCCAGAGATAGGTGCAGCGACATTACAATGGTCTGGGGAGATTGCCCCAATAAAGTACACGTGGTCGGAGGGGGTTTGCGCCCTCATATAAACACCATAAAAAGTCAGATGGCATATGAGTTAAGAACACATAGCCAATCAGGACCTAGCACACGTAGTGATCATACGTTCCCATGCCGGACATCTGGACATATTATCCAATGGCCATACTGTGTCCACGCGAGGTCGAGACCCACCTGTACTAATTATTAGATCATTAATTTATGACTCCAAAGGCAGTAACCAACATTCCTCACCATATATGGTACGCTGGGAACTTTTATAACCTGTTGTGTTTTATATAAAAGAAGGACATATACCAATTGTAAATTGAGACAGTCTTCAGAACTTGTACCTCTAACTGTTTCATTAAACAAACTGTACCTGTTTTGCCAAACACCTTTTGTCTTCTGTTTTTTAAAGGATTTTGAACTCAAGCAACAATTTATTAATATGGTTGTGTCAAGAACTTTATAAATCTGATTTGTGGGAAAAGCAGTCAAACTAAAAAAGGATGACTAACACCCTGGGATGTTGCCCCACACTGTGAGAAGCCTCAGAGGTCAGAGAATCCTGGATGGTCTGGGGGCCTAGCTCTTGACACTGACAGCTGTCAGTGGCCTCTGTTGGTTGCTGTCCATATGGGCAGAGTTTTCTTTGGGTTGGGGACAGACATCTAATCATGGGTTAGTCTAGTGGCTCAGGAGAGTATAGACAGAGGGGTCCAACTAAGTACAGAGAGGCATAGTAATGACAAGTATCCTTGCATAACAGGGCCTTTGTCCATGTTCTATTCTAAGGTGGGAAGCCCATCAAGGTATTGACTAGTCTGTCTTGGCTTTTGGCCGGGGGATGATGTTGGACTTGGCCCTGTCTGCAAGGTCATCCTGAAACTTTTTGCCTTCACCCTCCTGTTTTCTGAACCCATTTTTGTTAGCTTTTAGGACACTGCACACTTTACCACTGCTAGTGGTAAAATTGGCTTACAACCAATTAGCACATTTAATTTACTTCAAGCCCCTAGTAAAGTGATACTGCATGTAGGCAGCCAGGGCCTGTAAATTAAATGCTACTAGTGGGCCTGCAGCGCTGATTCTGCTACCCAGTTAAGAAGCCTTATAAACAAGTCATTGCAGCTTGTGTATGCAGTTTTAAACTTTCATTTCAACCTGGCAAAGATACCTTTAGACAGGCCCAATCATTCCTTTTTAATACATATTAGCCACCTTTAGGATTAGTCCTAAACAGCCCCGAGGGCAGGGTGCAGTGCATTTAAAAAGTTGAACATGTACTTTTCAGTTTTACAAGTCCTGGTAGTGAAAAACATTTAAATTAGTTTTTTACTACTGCAAGGCCTACATTTACATAGGGATTTCATAGGGTTTCCTTATTTCATTTAATAAGTGGTGACTTTCAGTTGGGAGAATTGTCATGTTTGGTGTCTGAAAAATTGTAATAAAAAATCATCTTCAATGGTAAAGTCGGATTTTAAGTTACAATTTTTAAAACGCCACTATTAGAAAGTTGTTTATCTTAGTTGGACTACCCAATATACCTTTGTGGGCTTGTTTAACAAGGTATCATATATATTATAAATGCCTGCAAGGGATTTTTTTCAAAAAATGTTTTTTAAAGAGTTTCTTTCTTCTTTCATAATGTCATTTCTAAATGTCCAAACAGTGACATTGAAAACATCAATTCTGAAAATCAATTATATATAATCACAAAGCGAATTAAGTCAAAATAGAAAGAAGGAAAAGGGGGGGAAGAAGAAGGAACAGAAACTGGTGTATTCTTTCTTTGTGTTTTATAATGAATCTGGGTACCGGGCAATATTCACAGACATGAGTGACAAAGACCAAAGGTTTTTCTGTGAAATGTCTAATAATCAATCATGTCATAAACCCATTTCTAGTTTCTATTTATACAGAAATTCTCCTATGTTTTGGGTAGACATTTCTTACACAATGAAAATGGGTTGGTTGGTCGGCGTTTCTGTCTTTTTACATTGTCAATCTACAAGACCATCTTCAGGACAAAAGACTTTCTTGTGTAGAAATAGGACCCTTCTTGAAGATTAAGGTATAACTCAAAGTTATGAGGCAGCTGATTATCAGAGGACTGTCAAGTCATCCAAAAATATGTGTCACTGTATTGAGAAGTCACCACGTGCAGACGCTAGACTAAGACAACGCTGAGAGCCATTACCAAAACAATAATTCCTAAATCATTTGATGCCGGCGAAATCTCCAAGACTTGCTGGTGCATCGTGCTGTGTCCTAAATGGTGCCAATAAATATGGCAATTCAGGGACACAATCTGTTGACCCCGCGACTAAATTAAGATTTTTCTTTTTAATTTTGATCCGGAATTGTCCCTTTGAGCCCCCTGCCCACACATGCACCTTGAGGTCAAGTTCTGGTCTCCCTGCCCCCGTATATGCCTCTTCATAACTTTTTCAGGACTTGGGGAGTGTTAGACCTGACACCTTGGGGTGATAGTCACCCAAACAATTTGCCTTCACCCCTCCTATCTTGTTGAATTCGTCTGTTGGCATTAGGATTCTGTGCACTTTACCACTGCTCTGTGCACTTTACCACTGCTAACCAGTGCTAAAGTGCTCTCTCCTTCAAACATGGTAAATTGGACTACACCTAATTGACACATTAATTTACTAGTCCCTAGTAAATGGTACTACCTGTGCTCAGTGCCTGTAAATTAAATGCACTCATTCTGCCACCCACTAAAGTAGCCTTTTAAAACATGCCTCAGGCCTCCACTGCAGCCTGTAGTGCAATTGTAAACTGCCATTTCGACCTGGCCTAAATCTTCTTTTTTAATACATATAAGTGATGCCTAGGTAGGCCCTAAAGGCTCATAGGACTGGGTGCATTGTTGAAAGCCTTGACAGGGGAAGAACTTTCAGGAGCCAGATATGGGGACTGGACAAGGAGTCCTCCCACAAAAAGGATGGCACCAGGTATAAATATTGGACCTTCAGAGCCACTCATCAGAACACTCCTAGACTATAGAAGTTACAGAAAAAGGACTGCCCTGCTGTCAGAAAACTTCCCGGATGCTTGAAGGACTGCCTTGCTCTCTGAGAAGAACACTGGTCTTGCTTGCCTTCATCCAAAGCTAATCAGAGTGGTTCTAAGGGTCATTTGGCTGACCTCCTGTGTGAGCTACATGGACAAAACAAGCTTCAGAGGGCTCCCTGCACCTGCCCACTTGACCTGCTGCACTGAACCTGCCTGGATCTGCAACTGGACCTGTCCAAGTCCTGATGCTGGCCTCTGTCTGGAGTGAGTGCTGTTTCCCAAGAGGTGCTTTCTGGGCCATGACCCTATGCTGGCATCACAGTGTACTCCTCCTTGCCTAACTGTGGGTTACATGAAAGCGCAACACAGCTCAATGCAGGACCTCACATCGCAGCCTCTCACAGCTCCTTATCGGTGGCCTCATCGGAACTGATGCAGCACGACCCACCCAAATGCAGGACATAACATCACATCCCTCGCAGCACTTCATCCGAGCCAAGCTCCGTGATGCCACTCAGCGCAGGACCTCGCATCGCAGCACCTTGATACATCAGCGGTACAGAAGAAATGGCTTAATGGAATTGCAGAAAATATGGCAGAAAGTTAGATCTTTACTCAGAAAGCATGTTTTTTTATTTGTTGTTAATCCGTTCAGTCAGTCAGTCCAGTTAATTCTTTACTTGGTCAATACAACATCATAAAAGCACCCAAAAAACACAAAAAAAGTCTTAATAACACATTATTACAATCATGACTGTAAAACAAACTTTCATGATATGGTGTACCATAAAAACAAATTCTAAAAACACACTTGTTAAAAAGACATCAGGATACATTTTGACAGGCTGCCCAAACATCCATATAACAAAAACCTTAATTTATGGCCCACTATATTAAAAGTACAAACGCTGCGGGCACTTCTTCTCTGACGTACCATCTATACAAATTTTATATACAAAGAAATTTAAATCAGCAGTATAAAAAACTAATCTCCCAATCATTGAGTCAAAGGATATGGTTCAAACAGACATATACTAATACTATTTGTCATTTCATAAATCCAGTTCTTATGTTAACAAGCATTGGCAAAGTCAATAGGTCTTGCCTATGTGAGAGTTATTGGATCTGGTAATGCTTTTTAGCTTTGTTGCAAATGGATGAAAGTAATGTAAAAAAGCTGTATGACACAGCCAGCATTCTATGTGTTATAGCGCTTTTTTTAATTTTCATTTATGCTGCATTGAAGCTAGCGCTGCTTTATAATATGGCTGAAAAACCACTGAAAAGCCAATAGATCTTGCATAGGTGAGACCTATTGGCTTTGGCAATATTTGGTAGGGAATACCATATGGTAAGTTATAAGTATTTTTATAGTGTTTACCGCGGCTGAAGTGCTGATTTTATAGAATGGAGAATGCCCTTGTCAAGGTGTTAGTGTGTCCAGATTCAGAAGCATTTTAGGACCATACAAAAACTGTGAAAATGTCCCATATAAATGCGCTGCATGTAACGTAAGTTGTAGGTAGATAGAAAAGTCCAATAGGTTACAGCTTTTATTACAGTAATGCTTTAGGCAATGTGTTACTTTGGGTGCAATGGTTATAAAAGAACCAAAAAAGCACTCCTGACTGCTTGTTTAGTAGTAAAATATAGCAGTAATCGGTGTTCAGTGGGTTTCCTAGAGCTTTTGGCCCCTGTGCCACTGCACATACTGCACCATTCAAATCATTACCCTAGTGCCTGCAAGGTAATCGCCCCTATGACTGCTTGTTTAGTAGTAAAATATAGCAATAATTGGTGTTCAGTGGGTTTCATAGACTTTTTAGCCCTTGTGCAACTGCACCTGCTTCACCATTCAAAAAATGGCCCTAGGGCCTGCACGGTAACTGGACTTATGACTGCTTGATTAGTAGTATAATATCACAATAATCAGTGCTTAGTGGGTTTCCTAAACATTTTAGCACCTGTGCCACTGCACCAGCTGCACGATTGAGATCATGACCCTAGTGCCTGGAAGAACAAATGAGGAAATGGTTTATATCCAGTAAGATATCTGTTCTGAAAAAGGCACAATTGCAGATGTAATGCATTTTGTGTAGCTAAACATAAACACAAGATCTTTCATAAAAAGTGCCTTTAAACGTATCCAACTCTCCAAAACGAGTTGCCACTGATGCCACACATAAAGCATATGCTTTACACATCAAAATAAAAACCAAGCATTGTTAAATTGTTTTACGATGTGACTGCCTCTTTCATGTGAAAAGATATTATCATGTGCTTGAAAATGAATGGGCCATAAACAGTGTAAATTGCCCAAGATCTCCATAGGTTAGGCTGATGTAGATTGAAATGCGGTTCTGAACTTTGCTCCTAAAAAGGCAGTTTCACAAATTAAATGGACTCATCAAAAAAGAGTAATTTAGCAAAACATTTGCAAATGTTTTGTGCAGCTGAAGAACGAGATACCTTTTGAGATGGCAACGTCTAAAAAAAAAAAATTTCAAAAGGACGGACAGAACTGTGCCCGAAATTGCGGATGAACTTAGTGCCACTCACCACACTCTTCCTGAAATAGAACAAATGTTCGCCAACTACTAGAGCCGCCTTTACGTGGCTCCCCCTCGAGTGGGCCCAGGTCCTGCCTCCTGTTTCCTCAGTAGAGTGCCTCTGCCTCGACTGTCCCATCCTGAGGCTCAGGCGCTGGGTGAGCTATTAACGGCTGAGGCAGTCGGGGCAGCAATCTCTGCAGTAGCCTCCGGAAAGACCCCGGGTCCTGACAGATTCCCCACAGACTATTACACAACATTTTGGGAAACTCTGACTCCCCAGCTTCTTGCCTTCTGTAACGAGGTATCCTAGAAGGGCGCCTTTCCACCAGAGACAGATGCCACTATAATTGTAGTAAACCTGAAGAAGCAGCTCCTCTCAGCCTCCTGCACTGACTATCGTCCAATCTCCCTCATCAATGGTGAGGTTAACATATACGCTATGCTCCTGGCCACCCAACTCAAGCGGGTCCAGCCAGAACCCATCCTGTGTGCTAGGAGGAGCAGGCTATGTTGCTTTGCTGCCGCCTAGGCAGGCTGCTCTCTTCTGAGGTAGGGAACAAGACAGTGTCCTAAAAGATGGGGTCCCCAGGACACGGTCCCTCTTTGGGCCTCAGGAGATGACTGAATGGCTCGGAAAGTGGAGTCCCACACCCCTCCTCCATTTAAAACAAAATTGGCAACTGATGAAATTTTGAAACAAAGCTTTGTGAAGGGTTGGATAGAAAAATAATGGCATTTTAAAATGAAGTATTGTAAAAGTGAAAGAGAAATCATGTTGTGTAGAATAATATTCATTCGAAATTTGAAGAAACTGCATTTTGATAGTTAATTGGGGGTGCCTTCTGCCATAGGTTATTTACATTCTGGCAGAGATCTGCGTTGTCTACAACCAAATCACATGATCTCTTGTTACTTCTCATAGTCAATATGTAAACATTAAAGGGAGATTTTCTATTCCCATAAAGTGCAATAGTACAAAAATAAGGATTAAAAAAGCAAAATACCTTTTGTGATTCTAAACAGAAATACGTTTCATAATAAGAATATGCCATTTGTGGACTGCTCGTAGCTATTTTCTAAAAACCATTGGGTTAAGGTGAGTAGATTTTAAGGAAAGACTCTTTGTTTTAAATAGTAAGTCTTATTCAAATTTGTTTTGGTAACAATCTGTGCCCACTCAGTTTGAATTAATTAGCACGTATTCTTTCATATACTTACAATCTAAAGAAAATTAGTTAATGCAATTGAATCCATTACTGCATTTAGCCCAAGTGGGTCATTATTAAGTTTTGTTTATACATTAGTAACACATTGTTAAGTGTAAAACTCTTCTTCTGTTAAGTGTACACCCTGAATATCGAACCCACAATGTCGATTGGACAGAATACCGAGGACAAAATATCAAAAAAATATAGTCAGGTACTTGAGTTTACATTTTCTATACCTAACTCGATGTATATGAATCTACGTGGTTCATATATCTTCATGGTAAGTAAATGTGGAGTTAGGAATTGTAGATCTATGACATTCTGTCCCCCATATTCTTGTTAGGCCTGAATGAAATTTTAATTATGCTGGCATAATTTTGGAATTTCGTGTAACAAGATTTAGGCGAAAGTACTGAAATTACGCCACATCACATAATTTCATTTTACAGCAAGGTGTACCATTCAGGTAATTTTGTAACCTGAGGGGGACTTCAGGAAGATTTTTAAGGCAAGCAGACCATTCAGATAATTTTTTTGTGCAAAACTACAATTCTGCACACAAGCAACATTGTTCTGAACGCAAGCAACCACAAATCAACTCATAATTAGATTTTCAAGTTGAATTTTTACCTGAACAGATGGTTAGGGTAATTTTTTGAGTGCCAGATGGATTTTACGTAATTAGGTGTAATTTCAAGTATATTGCGGTAATTTTGAGTGATTACGATGCACCTAATTATGCGTGTTTCTCACACCCCTATCAATTGTACCACAATATTGTTGGTGTCGATATTCAGTAGTACAACCTTCTGTTATATTTAGTCCATTAGGTTCACTTGTATCCAAGATTATCCTCTATTGTTTATTTCTGTCTCCACATCTTATATCAAAGTGAATGTGTTCTACTCTAAAAAGTTAAATCAATCTTTCACCCACATGATGTTCTTGATGAAAATGGAGTGCTATTAGATAAGATTTGTCATTATGTCTAATTGATTGCAAATGTTCAAATATGCGTTTTTTAACTGGAAAAAATTGTGGACTCTGCATATCTTTTTGGACAGGGACATAATAAATAGCAAATTCTCAACTGCTGGTGATTGCCTTGTTAATATATCATTGTGACATTTTATGTGGTACTTTGTATTTCTAACTAGGCTTGGGTGATATTTAAATTACACTGGCATAATCTGCGTAATTTCAAGAAATTCATGTTACACTTGTTACGCGAAATTTGGAAATTAATTTGCAAAAACCTTTTTGCTTTATTAGCCATGTGTTATGCCGGTCCTCGATTTTGTATTCACATTGTGCTATATTAATTAAGGTCTGAAGACACCTGTTGTTTTTGGATGATATTCTCAACCCTACTGTGCTCAGATCACAGTTCAGGGTGAATTATGTGAAAGAGTTTGCTTAGGTCAAGATCGGTGGGTGACTACTGAGCTGTTTTTGTTCACACAAACCCAATCCCTTACTTTCCAAGTTCCTACCCATATACAGGGGAGCAAGATGCTGAAAATGAAAAGCCTAGGTCACAGTGAATGGCTATAATGTGGTACCCCTATGTAGCTCCTGTGACATGTCTTTTCCACAATCTGTGTGTACTTTGTAATGGTAATTTTTAGGAGCTTTTGGCATGTGTCTTTTACCTCATACAATGTTGAGCATCAACTGAGACAAAAGTAACAGATGTTCACTACCCACAGTTGTTCAATAGAACACTTTGTTGGCTCCCTGATTGAGTCTTTTACTTCTGCACTCTAATGTTTGATGTGATCACTATAGGTAAGTCGAGAAAGTATTGTGCCCCAGGCATCCTAGAATAGGCCAGTCAGTCCCATGATGTACACTAGTCATTCCCGATATATGCTACTGAATGGCATGATATATTCTTGGTGTATCCCATTGGGCCTGCCCTTGACATGGTGAGTCTTAAGCCCTACCCATAGGCTAGTCAGTGAATGCTAAGATGCACGACTTTAAGCTATGCAATAACATGATCTATTCCAGGTAAGTCACCAAAGGGCAGCCAGTGCTATGATGTGATCCCGGCTCCCACCCAGAAGACCATTACCTATAGTTTACCCCTGGCTGCAACTCATTTGCTATGCAATTCCATGAGCTCTTCCAGATGTCCCCATCACAGGTGAACCAATGTCATGATGTGCCCAAGGAATCTCCCTTAGGCCGGTCAAAG
The DNA here is from genome assembly GCA_963921515.1 of Calotriton arnoldi. Taxonomy (NCBI): domain Eukaryota; kingdom Metazoa; phylum Chordata; class Amphibia; order Caudata; family Salamandridae; genus Calotriton; species Calotriton arnoldi. Next base: position 3,062,197 of record CAWUFW010000142.1, read on the forward strand.
TTCTGATATGCCTCTGCCATCTACTAAGAGACTAGTGACGGCCATTATATATTCCAGGTACACCCTCATTGACAAGTCAAGACTGCCTTCCATCAAAAATCCCCATCAGCCATTCAATGGTACGATGTGTTTCTGACATCCTCCTCAGGAACCAATGAATGCCATATGCACCCAGACATCTACCAAGTGAATTGCTGAATGTTCCCCCATTGTCACACCAAAACTCGGTAATTAGCATGATGGGTAGCAGACATCCTATTAGGCCAATTAATGATATGATGTGACTCGTGTAATGCACACAGATTGTCAATGCCATGATGTGACCAGGTGCCCCCCCATTAGCCAATCAGTACCATACTTTGCTCGAGGCACCCCCATATGCTATACAATAGGATGATGTTCTCATGGTATGATCTCGTACGCAGACCTATACCATAATGTGCCCCATGCAGTAGCTTGTCAAGCCATGCAGTGACCTAATGAGCTTTGCTTCTACCCATGAGCCAGTCAAAGCCATGACTCCATTCCACTGATCAGTCTGTGGCGCAATATGCCTTATGCATCCACCTCGAAGACTAGTGAATACTACTCTGTTCACCTATCATCATCCTCATAGTTCAGTCAAAGTTTCATGATTTACCAGATACCCCATTAAAGACCAATTATTGCATTTGATACATGATACATAAACGTGCTAGGGGCACCATTCACCTTCAAATATGAATGTATACAAATGAATGCAGATGAAAATACACAAACACTGCCAAACACAAACACATGCAGAGATGTGTGAATTATCAGATGCATGCACAAACATTTATGCATACACACAAACATATACTCACAAATAACTCATATACTCAGTACAGTAGTATACTAATATGGAGTTCAATTTATTTTAAAAAGCAAACTTTCAAGGACTAGATTTTTTTCAAGCCAATTACAAATCATAGGACCATAAACATGACATGTAGCCAAACAGTGCATTAGCATAGTATCACAAAGAGGGAGATATTTATAGAAATATGATGAAGGAGAGACTTTCTGGTATTTATAATTGAAGGTCTGTACGTGAGGACATCAATCTGCAGGCCTTAATTGACATGTCCATGATTATTACACATTTTTATACAGCACTTCCTACTTGTTGGACAGGCCCTTTCTAGAGGGTCACCCCATATATTTGCTGAACCCGTTTTGTTGGCTTTTAGGACTCTGTGCACTTTACTCCTGCTAATCAATTGTAAAGTGTTGGTGCTCTCCCTTGAAAATGGTAAAATTGGTCTACACGTGATTGCTGCATTTCATTTACTTAGCAAGCCCTTAGTAAATGGTAGCCAGGACCTTTAAATTAAATGGCAAAAATGGGCTGCAATCAAGTAAATTGGGCAAACCAATATACCCTTGGAGGCTTGGGTATTACAAAGTTTCTATCAGGTGACAATGCCTACAAGGGATTTTGTTTCAAACAACTAATCAAGCTCAATTAGAAACAATCTATTTTGAGTGCCCTAATTAATGGCCTCAAGCATATGAATTATACAAATCAATTACAATAAACAAAAACTGAATATATCGAAAAAAGCAAAACCCAGGGGTATACTTCATTTGTTAGAATTTTTTAAAATATATAAATTACAGGGTACAAAACACAATTCACAAATCACATAGACACACAAGTGACAGAGATTAATAATTTTACACAAAGTTATCTTCTGGACACTTGTGTGGATAACCCATTTCTTATGCCCACATACAAATAGAAACTATAATTCCACTTTGAATCATTAATTCCTATGTAACACTTTTCTGTTGAAAATGGGTTAGATTTGTCTACGTTTCGGTCTTTTTGCGTAATTGATCCAACAGACCATCTTCAGGACAAAGAAATTCATATGTGGCTTTAAGACCCTTAAATTGAAAACTAGATGTGGACCATTGGATGATTGGTCCAAATGGATAGTAATGAATCAAGGCAATTCTTGCCTGCGGTCTAATTAGATTTCAACATGCGGTCTCAATCCAAAGCCGCGGTTAAATATTTGGTGACTCCATAGTTATGTTGTCAAATGAAATTACATCAAAACATTAATCGCACACTGTCGCAGATCGGTGTCACGGCCGAAATCAAGCAGCCTGATTTCATTTTAAGGGCCTTCAAGCCACATGTGAATTTCTTTGTCCTGAAGGTGGTCTGTTGGATCAATTACGCTGCAGCACTGATTGTGGCACTCACTAAAGTAGCGATCTAAAATATGTCTCAGGCCTACCACTGCAGCCTGTGGTGCAGTTTTAAACTGTCATTTCAATCTGGCAAAATAAACCTATTGCCTAAACCTTCCTTTATAATACTTATAAGTTAACCCTAAGGTAAATCCTAAGGGCTCAGGGGCAGGGTGCATGGTATTTAAAAAGTAGGACATGTGTAATTAAGTTTTACAAGTCCTGGCAGTGAAAAACTCCTAAAGTCGTGTTTCACTGTAGCAAGGCTATCTCTCCCATAGACTAACACTAGGTTACCTTATTACCCTTAATATGGGATAACTTCAGTTTAGGAACAGATAAAGAAAATCTTCAGAAACAGTATTTCCCAGTTCTGAACTTCAGAACTGGGACATATTGTTGCTGAAGATTTTTTTTATGTGTAAATCCAAAGATTGTTCTTGTCTTGTGCTTATGCGATATTGTGATGTTATGTAATATGTGATGTGGGCAATCATTATTGTAAAAATGCTTATGTAAGATGTCTTGTTTGTTGTTCCACTGTTTACGACTACTTGCAATCACACAAAAGTGTCAGATATACTATGATGAGAATAAATAGTGATCACAGTATTTCTATTGTGTGACCACGAATGTAAATGAATATTCTGTGCAAGTAAGGTCAGTACTGGCCCCTGTTTAATACACACATTTAGAAAGTTATAAGTTTCCTGCCCAAACCAAATGAGCCTTTTTGCCAGTGTCTAGGATCATATAATTGTGAATGGCTCTCCTGTGGTTTGTTGTATATTCCTTTCCAGACATGGGGACAAAAGTGACCTGGGTGTAGATGGAGGGGGTCTTCCTGTCAAGATGGCTGAGAAGGAGTTGTGCACTGCCCTGATTACACTTGAGAGGAACCTGCATGCAGCACGCACAAAAGAACCTGACACCAGGCCTGCCCTTGCCATTGTTACCCTAAACACTTTGGAGTAAACACGAGGAAGGGAGAGAACTGACTTGAATCAGTTTGGGATTGCCCCGCAAACAAAGCCTGGCACCTTCAGAACCTTTCATCAGAATACTACTTGACCTGTGGAAGATTCAGAAGGGCTCCCCTGCAGTCTGAAGACGGAAGACTGTACCTGCTTACCTTGAACCAAGGCTCCCCAGAAGTAACTCCAATTGCCAGTTGGCTGACCTCTTGTCTGCGCTAGAAGGACATAAACTTCCAGAGGCCTCCCTGCAACTGCCCAGCTGCACAGCACAACCAGACCTGCCTGAGCCTGCCTGAGACTTGTGTCTGGCCTCTGGTGGAGTCACAGTTTACTTCTCCAGCTCAAACATGCAAAATCTACACTCCAGGTGAAAATCCAGATGTTTTGGGTTATTCACAACTGCGAGCAGGCTTCTCGCATCAGCAGCGGTCCCCTCGTATCTCACTAACACAAAGTTATGACAGCAACCTGCTCTTCACAGCAAACAGCGACCACTCGCGACACCTACCAACGCGAAGCTTCAGCTACGACTGCTCTCGCAAAGACAACTAACTCCTTGCACGCCCCCAACATGAATTCCTGCTGAGGCTCCTTGCATATACACGGTCTGATAGAAAATAAACTTTTCAAAAGGACGAATCTGGTCCCTGTGTCTAACCTGCGCGCCATCGAAGTTGGGCTGAACTTGCAACTTTGACCCAGTCCAGTGTGACCAGATGCCCATGAGTGCCACTTTGCCCTTTTTGACTCTATTGTCACCTGAAACTTTAAAAAATTCATACCTCTGGTTTTACTTATTGGATTTTTGTCATTTTTATATTGTTTTATTTATCAAATTTACTTTTTTTTCTAAATCGATTTGGGATTTTTATTGTGTGGCATTTTCCCTTTATTACTGTTGGAGTGCTGCATGAATACTTCACACATTGCCTCTAAGTTTAGCCTGACAGCTGAGGTTTAAGCACAGGTTTATTTAGTGACTTTTGTGGTTCATCCCGACAAGAATTGTGTGCATTATTTGAGTGGGGCCTCCGCCCCCTCAATAACAAATTTTCCCACACTGTGTTTCCCATAGTGTTTGCTGTTTTGTGGTGCTGAAATCAATACGTCGGTGTTAAAAGCTCTTTGGTGTTCGGATCGACCTCAGAAGTAAAACGGAGTTATTGGCCTATTTCTGGTGTAGACCATTATTAAGCTTATACGGTAATAAACATGCAGGTGTTTTGCAAATATTTAAGTCCAGCTCCTTGCCTTACAAGGAGCCTTTTCTTGCCAATAAACAGCCTCATTCTTCTCGTCTTCTAATGAATCTCTTGGGCCAAGCAGTTTGAGATTAAACCATAATTTTGTATCATACACCATAGCTTTGCAGACTAAACTTCTGGGAGTAAAATCTGAAAAAGGGTTGAAATCATCAAATGGGGAACTTGAATACATATAAAAACTGACGATGCTTTTTGTCCTGGCAACTGAGAATTAAATCCGTCGCCAGTGCAAATCAGTAAAAGTATCATTTCGCTTTCATACGGCTCAGGGGAGACCTCCTGACAGGTCATTATTTCTGACGTGCTTCCTGGCGGTGTCTGTGGGGTTAAAAGGTGCAGTGCAGGGTCGCAGGGGGCACGGACCTCTGCACACGCAAAGAAATCTGAAATAACCATGGGAATATTACAGGAACACCGCCAGAGCGGCGTGGTCTGATCTGACAGAAAGGTGTACAGTTAATAACGACCCCCCTCCCCCCACACAAACACATACACACTCCCACCTTTTCCCTCAGAGCAGGAGCTCGATGCAATGCCAGGGAGATCCTGGGCATAGCGCCCCCTCCCTGCTGCCAGCGGAGGGGGCGGGGGCTTTCCTAAGCAGCCAATTCGGATCTGATTAGATGTTTGGATCGACAACCTTATTATAGTTAAACCAGCAGTGACGGGATTAATGGGGCGCTATTCTAAGCGCTAATAAGCTTAGTGCGTGGGCGGGAGCGCGGGCCTCGGGCGCAGGGGATGGCGCGGGCACCGGGCCTCCTGTAGATCTGCGGGCTCCGAAGGCAGACATGGCGCGGCGCTGACAGAAGAGAGGCAGGGAGGGGGCACGGCAGATGCGGCGGCGAAGGAGCCCATCCCTCATTGCTCTGTGGGGGCCTCTCAGCGGGGAGAAGCCGGGCGGGCGGCGGCATGAAGTACCAGAAATACCTGACCGTCTTGCAGATGGCGATAGGGGTCACCCCATCCAACCGGAGCAACCTGCTGCCCTACAAGCGGAAGCTTTGGTGAGTCCATGTGGGGCACCGGGGAGGCGGCGCGAGGCTCACGCTGCCTCGCCCGCGGGGTGGGGGAGAGTGGCTCCCGCGGCTATACCATAACAATGTATAGAACGGATGGCCACTGCTGCGCGTTCAGTAGTGTACTCTCTGCGTGCGCGAGAGGTTTGGGATCCTTAGCATTGTCTGCATTCCTCCGGTGTACGGATGCTGCACGGATAACGTAGACCCGTGCGCGTGCTCTCGGTGCGTGAGGCTGCTGTGATTCTTCTGGCATGGCGATGTCTGAATACATCGGATACGTGCACGAGGGTGCTGCTGCATGTACGTGGCATCTGCGCTGCTTCTGTATTGTTATACAGCTCTGTGCATGGCAGTCTCCATTACTTAGATACATGTTTTACTATCATGGCACTGCCTATGTGCCTCGGCGATGTTTAAATGCTGTTTAATCAACATGGCAATCTCTTTGTGCATTAATGCATTTCTGCTGCTGTACTGCTAGCATGCATACATGACATGCACATTTCCCGCTGTATTATTAGCATGGCTCAAATGCCTACAAACTGTTGCATTATTCGCATGACACTTTCTGTGAGCAGATGTACAGTCGTGTAAATGCCTCAGTATCTATGATATGTGGATGTTGAGTGTGCGTGGCATTCCATTCATGTGTGCAATGCATGGTGCTGTTTACTGGAATGCAATGTTCTGTCTACGCGAGGGCGATAGATTGAATGTATTTAGTAATATAGTGTGTTTACCATTGCCTAATGTATGGCATGCCGGAAAGGGAACTATTAATAGACATGCCAGGACAGGAATGAGGGCCATTTTGTAGGCGATCGGGCACCCAGCATCTACAGAAGCGACATTGCTTGGATGCACGTGGGCTTTATTATGGCTGTCAGAGCCTGTATGAATGGGCGAATGATGCGTTATTGACTGATAGAGCGCCTTCGTGGGCGGATGCATTATTGTTCTTTACTGTGATAAATGCAAGTACTATTACAGTACATGTGTGTTTCCTGTGCGGTACACAGGCGCAGAGCACCTATAGGTATGCACTGCATGATGTTTGGATTTTGGAAGTTCATTGCAGAGGTACGGAACTAGCGCCGTCGGGGGAGAGTCCGTGTCAGAGCACGTGCTGTAACACGCCACTAGCCGTCTGCGTTAATAAGGACAATAAACAGTACGGCAGGCCTGGCACGGACGGAGGCCCTCGGTTGACAAACAGCGGCCACTGTCCAAGCAGAGCTGCTGCTGGCGGGCGCTGCTCGCTGGCTGTGACCTTTGCTTCCTGCCCATAAGCAGGTGAGAGGCGGGCAGATGTGAGTGGATGAGTGCCCTGGCTGCTCAACGCTCACCCCCTGCTGGACTGGTGCCTGACCCGCTGACCTGGAAGTACCTCAGCAGCAGGACGAAGCCTCATGTCAACCCGCGCCGGCTCTGCGCCGAGCCCCGCTGCCTGGTGGTAAATGTTTTTGGAATAAACAATAATTAAGGGCAATCGATGATGCCCGAGGGGGCTGCTATGGCTGGCGCATCGATGCCGGACTGCTGTGATTATTTATGGGGTTGGATTAAAGCTTTGGCTATTTTTGCACTTGTTACATTTTTAAGTGATTATATAAGCTCTCTCGTGGTCTTCTGTATTATGTAATATAAAAAAAACTGACAGATCTCGGACTCTGCTGGTGGGGGGAGGGGGGTTTGGTTAAATAGAACGTTTAAAAGACCAGTGATCCTTCGAAACAATCTATTAGCGACCCTTGGGGGGCGGAGCACGAGGCAGACATTGGTCAAATGCACATTTGTCGATGAACGCTGACGCCTTCCATGTCTCCTGCAAAGGTGTTCTATCCATTTGGGCGTTTGTAAAGGTATTTTTGTCGCAAGGATGGAGTTTTGGCACTTACGGCCGGGGTCATGAGTGAGGGAGGAGTCAAATGGCATGCATGGATCCTAGGGGTATGTGGTGTCAGCGTGTGGTCCCGCTCCCTCTGGGACAGAGCACTGCTTGATTGTAGTGTTTCTGTGTTCGTTGCCACGGTGGGAGTAGCGCTATAATGTACTCATTCTGTGATAGTTCAGAGCGCTCATGCATGGTTGTTTTTTCTATTAAAATTGGTATAAAATCAAATAAATGTGCAGGTAGGAGCCTGGATTAGGCTTTCACGTTTTCTGTGTCGTTATAATCACGGCATTAGCACCTCCAGCCTGAAAATCTCCTCATGAAAGACGTGGCACGGGCAGTCATTTGTTCATTCGGCGAGGCAGCGAGATCTGGGGCAGGCTTCTGACTCCGGCCTGCGCTCTGTTTCAGCACCATGGACAGCTGTCGAAAGACTATTGCACACCCCAGCCTAGATATACACGGGATATTCATCACCACATACTCAGCACACGTGTTCTTCTTTTTCTTTCCAGTATATATGTTCACCCCCATTTCACTAACTTGCCAGGTACCCTTCTCGTTAGAGAATTCCTTGCCGTAATCGGCGAATTTGTATGTTGCATTAAAGACGCTACTGGAATCTACTTATAAATCGATAGATCACCTCTTGTTTATTTCAAATTTTAATTTGTTTTCATGTTTTAATAAATACGGCCGGGGGGTCGCGAGACCCCCCGCCTTCCAAAGAAAACTCCTCTCATGTCCAATTGCTTTAATTGTTTAACTGTGGTAGTGCGCAAGACAGGGAGGGGGATAGTCGGTAGTCCCTGACCATACACCTCCCGGACCCAGAGGAGGGTGGCCGGGAAAGGGTTTGGGGTGCGATTTACTTTTGTTCCTCAAAACAGTTCAATTTCACTATATTGACAGAAAAACTGCAAGTTGGCCTACAGTTGTTAGGTTAGGGGGTAATGATGAACCACTGTGTGGTATCGATCCTCTGAATCAGATAGTGCATTGCATAAAAGCTCCTGGCAGGAGCGCCTCGGGCACGAGGCCCTGTGACTTCCTGATCACAAAGAGTGTATGGAGGAGATGGGACAGAGACAAAGCAACCCCACCCCCTCCCCCCCACCACGCCGTATTCATTTCTGTACGCACAGTTGCAAAGTGACAATATGTTGTTCAAGTGTTTAATATAAAGTAACACTACATCCTTCAACTGTTTATTGAAAAGTATGGCCTAGTTTGTCAACTTTGTAAACTACAGCCCTGAAAATATTCCACTCACTTTGACATTTTTCACCAGATTGCATGGGGCTTTGATGCAGTATGTCTGAGATGCAAAGTGAGCTTGTCTGCGTGTCGAGGTTGGCGGCCAGGGTGGGTATTGAAAAGGTACACTGTGTTCTGGGCTTGCTTGGGTCGGTTTTCGTGCAAAGTGCGCAGGCGCACAGTGCAGACCCGGCTCCTTTCTCTTATGCCTACAGTCCCGAGTCATCTATAAAGCCCAGGAGAAACAGCTGAAACATGGATTTATTTAGTTATTTATTTACAGACGGTTGTAGTGTTGCAACGTTACGGCTGTGTCAAATCACTGGCCATGCAATATAGATCGGTGGTGCTTCAGGATATTACTTCCTCATCACTTTCCTTTCTTATTCCGAACTTCATGCGGTGTGCCCACCCCCAAACCTCCCTCTTTAGAGTGTCTGCATTGGAGGAGATCGCCCCGTGTTTCCATCCCCTGGATGGGAGGTCTTGCTTGCATTTTTCAGTCCAGTTTGTTCCGTTTACCCTTCCTGCTGGCAGTTTTCTTCTGCTGTGTGTTGTGTTCCTGCTTTTTGTTGGTTTCCTGGGCAGTTTGGGTGGGACTGTTCCTATTAGAGTAAACCTAAGACTGGTTTGCATGTGGCTGGTCTCTGACTAGGGTTGCACAGTGGGCCAAAAATGATGGACTAGAATGTGGAATTAATTCAAGCAGTCCTTGCTTCATTGGCATGTTTGTTGTAGTACATGTCCTAGGCGTGACAAGTATACATTAGTATGTAGTTCCTGTGCTCACTGGGCCACTGAACTCAGCGATGAGGTCTAGAGAATATGAAAATGCTCTCATGGTCGAATCCTCCCGCCATGTAGAGACCTGACCTGCCACTTCGGGCTTGACGGTTTCTGGTGAAGCAGGACTAAGACTGAGTTGCACGTGGTTAGTCTCTGTCAAGAGTGGCACAGTGGGTAAAACCTTGGACTGGACTGGAATGTGACCCCCAGAGATCGTTAGTGGCTAAGATTAAATCAAGTATTTCCTCCATCACTTTGTTATATAGTAGATGCCATATGTGTGACACGCAAGCCCAGACGTGAGTCCTGTGCTTGCTGTGCCAGAGGACTTAAGCTATACCTCACTGATGAGCCTTTAGTAGAGAAAAACTAGTCTGGGGTTGTCTGTGTTCTTGTCTGAGAGGACTGGTATTGGCAGCTCAGGCAGAACTGCTGCTTTTGAAACAGGCCCAACACTGATTTGCTTATGTCTTGTCTTTGTCTAGAGTGGCAAAGCTGGCAAAAATAATGGACTGGAATGAGACACGTACGATCGCCACTGGCTGAGATAAATTCAAGAATTCCTTCCATCACTTTTGGTTTGTTCCTGGGTTTTGCTGGAAGTGTGTGCTCTTTCCCACATCTTTCTGTTTGTCTTGATGAGAGCTTTGTTGTGTTGCTTGCATTGTTTGGCTTTTTCTTCCTTGGCTCCCTGTTGGGCTTTGAATGAGGTTGCTTTCTTTGATGATGCTGGGTGCTTCTGTCAATGGATATGAACCCCCGCCATCCAGGCTATTGGTGCAGGATGTGGGCCCACCCTATGTGCTCCATCCAGGGATTGGGGCTAGAAAGTCCTTGTTTGTGGGTGGCACTGCACCACCCTTTGCTGGAGGATAGGAGAGAACCCCCCAATTTTTTGTCTGGGCATGCTTTTTTCCATGGCTCTTGTTAAGTTTTGGTATATGGATTGCTGTGTCCTTTTCCAAGTGGTCCTTCCAGGGGTTTGTTCGAATATGTGCCTGATCATCTTTTCAAGATCCTTTTGTGAGAATGTGCATTGTTGGGCTGCATTGTGAATGACTGATTTTATTTTTGGTTTCCCCTTTTGATTTGCCTTTGGTACCGAGCACAGGCTAGCATGCTGTTGTATCTCATGTTTTTAGGTTGCTGTTGTCCTTGGTGTTACCCTCCATTGCGCTCCACAGGATGCTTGGGGTTTGGTTTGCACTGGAGATCACATCTCAGGTTACCTTCTCACCTTCTCATTTGGCTTCCTGGAGTTTGGTGGTGGTCTCACTCTTGTGTTCTCATTTTTGCTTGGTTTGGGATGTGTTCATTCTGCTGAAGGGCACTTCCAGCCTCAAGCCCAGGCATTTGTGCTGCTGTCCTTTGGTCCCTTTTGATTTTCTTTCCCCACATCCCTGGCTGTGTGGGTTCGGTTCTTCAGTAGTTGACTTCGGTCTTCTGGTTGCTTCATGGAACTCAGCACCTGCCAACATCTGCCAGTTGGGGCAATGCTCCTTGGGCACACTGGTTATGCCTTCTGTTTTTTGGGCTTCCATTTGCGTATTGGCTTACTCAGACCATGGAATGGCCTCTGCCTATTTTAGAAAGTGATATCTCTGATAGTAGTTCCCGCTGAGTTAAGAAGAAACGGGACATTTCCTGAGCCCCTTTTTTCTCTCAGGTGTGCTAATTGTATGGTATGGGCAAACACTTAACAGGGCACTTGTTACCGAGAGTATCCATGCAGATTTTTTAAAATGTTGGAGCATCTGTAGCCCTTTTATAAGGGCGTCTTAGGGTGTAGAAGGATGTATAAAGAGTCCTACCGCTTTCAAGAAGGGTGAAAATAAGTCAGCACTGAAATGCCTATATCCCCAAAACATTAAAGAGAATCATTCTTTATTAGCTGCAATGATAGCTAGGAGATAAAAGACAGTGAAAAGTGATGGATTAAAATGTTTGAATTCATCTGAACCACTGGCGAATACTTTGGGCACACTCTATTCCATAGGTTCTTTTGCTTCTCTTTGAAATTACTGAAAGAGTCCAATCATATGCAAATAAGTATTGATCCAGCCATAAAACGAGTAGATTGGCCAGAGATGCTATGCCTTTTCCACTCTGGAGTGCCTTGGGATCCCATTCAGGGGGAAGAGGCATGGCAGTTCAGGCTGGAATGTTCCTATTGGAGCAGTACTAAGACTGAATTGAATATGCTTGTTCCACATCTGAAGTGGGGCGGTGAGCAAAAGTTGATGACCTCAAATGCGGCCTGAGCGAATGTAGGTGGCTGAGGCTTTTGCAAGCATTCTATCCATCACCGTTTGTTGTTTTAATGTGACTCCCAAGGCATGTTCAGGCAGGTTACCATGCTCACTGTCCCATAAGAGCCAAGCTGCACATCACTGATGAGGCCTAACAAAGCTGAAACTGGTATGAGGTTACTTGTGTTCCCATTCAGAAAGACATGAACTGACTGTTTGGGCTGATCTGTTCCAGCTGAAGCACAGTCAGGACTAATTGGAGGTGGTTGCTTCCCTTATGCAGTGATGTAGTGGGCAAAAATAATGATGGACTAGAATACGTCTCTGGGAAATCAGAGTAGCTCAGATTTTTGAAAGCATTCCACCCATTACATCTTGATGTTTTAAAGTTATTTCAAGACCCATCTTTATGCATACCTTCCCAACATAGGGTGCTTTACTTACACAGCAAGGTAGTGATGGATGGAAAGCCTTGCATTAATCTGACACTGATAATTACTGGCAAGGTATGCCATTCTGTCATTTTTTAGGCTATTTCTCATTTTCGTGGGGGATCAATCAGATGCAAATCAACCTTGGCTCTGTCACAAAAGGAGCAGTTTTGGCCAGTGTCCACCACTGAACAAGTACACATGAGGGTTTCCTATAGTGGAACGGATATGCCCAGATGTTGGTCGTTTAGCTGTCTGTGCCGTAGGACTCAGCCTGCACCTTACTCATCATGCCAAATAAGGTCGATGAAATGTGGTAGTGTCATGTGCTTCTAGACGTAGACAAAGTGGCCTAACAGTTTGAGCTGGATAGTTCCTTTGGTGGGGATTTAGTCATGCGTTGCACCCCATCAATAGTAGAATAGTGAGTAAAAAAATCATAGATTAGAATATGGCACAGAGTCGTTACAAGTGGATGCTATTAATTTACGTATTCCACCCGTCACTTTTTTTTCTCGGCGAATCAAGCTAAGCGGTACTGGTGCTTCCACATCTAGGTCCCGTAGTTTGCTGAGCCTTAGCACTCAAACTGCATCTAACTGATGGGGCCAATGAAAGCACACAGATGTCTGGGGTCACTAGTGTTCTTGTTCAGAGGATATATGGTCTAGCGGTTCAGACTGGGGCCTCCAACCTTTTCTGTACTGAGAGCTACTTTTGTTCAATGAAACGCATTGGCGGCTACTCATATTATTAGTGCTGTATAATTTCAATTTTTTAAATATGTATAATAATTCAACCAAGCAAAAACTTTCTAATTTAATAAGCTGTTCTGCACATAGGTGAGCTACTCAGCGGTAGCTGGAGAGCTACTGTTGGAGACCCCTGGACTAGACTATCCCTTTTCCCAAGTTGCCAAATCTGTCTTAGAGATGGCTTGCTCCTGTGTAGTAGTACATTGAGCAAACATTCATGGACTTTGTCATTGGCTGAATCCTGTTTTAAGAGTATTTCTTATCACCTCGAAATTTGTTACTAATATAAAGAGGCATCTACATTCATGATTTGTTGACCTTAAACTGGTACCAACTCTTTCAGTAGCCTCTAACATAATCGGAACTATGTAACGATTAGATACTCCCTAAGAGGTGAATCTATTGGGCTTTTCTCTACTGGACTGGTCTTGTGCAGTGTTTTTGCCTTGTCATGGTTTACATTTTCCTCAATGATCTGGCCAGTGCTATGACAGAGGCTAGCCTTGATGTTCCTAGAATCGTTCATCATATTACCATGCTGTTAATTGCATGTGATTCTATCTTATTGGCTTGGAACGAGAATGCTGTCTGTGCCCCAATGGATGCTTTCCCTGCCTATTTGTGGAACTAATTGCTCACCATTTCTCACAATACCAAGGTTATAAGCTCCATGTGCACAGTTAAGTAAAGATTGAGGGCATATGGGACATGCTAGACTCTTGTAAAGGGATCGTTCACCCAAGGGTATCTTGGTGCTGAATAGCAGATGTTTATTGTTACCTAACTCAGTGGTACTCATATTATCGACCTCAGAAGGATGAAAGGCTAAGTGGACTCACTGTGATTTGAACCTGTGACCATGAGGTCGAATACAGGCCCTTACAGTGGCTGCATTAGTCCACTAAGCCACCAGACTCGGCTGTTAGAGGTTTATCTTGATTTGATTGCGTTGGTATTAATTTCAGTGTGAATGCAAATAGCAGATGGCAAAAATTAAGGCCATTATTGCACAGACATCTTTGGAAATTCTTTGTTTCATTCAATATTTTGGAGGGAAATCTATCCCATCAGCCATTGAGATTTACTAAACTCAGTCTGCCGCAGCAGCAGCAATACAAAGAACTCAGTTATGGAGTTCTGGAAACCAACTGCATTTGGTCAGGGTCAATAATGTTTTTGGCGAGGTTGCTTTCATTGGGCTGGGGTATGTTGTTAGCATCTTTGTCACTGGAGCTAATCTCAATCGAGGTTACACTGAGGAAACCAAAAAAGTAATAGGTGGAATGCTTGAAATAATACTCAGCTTTAATCTCAGCCTATAGTAATTATTCATGGTCGCATTCCAGTCCATCATTTTTCTGCTCACTATGCCACATCAGACAGGAACCAGTCATAAGCAAACCAGCCTTGGTCCTGCTCCAATAGGAACAGTCTAGCCCTAATTGCCAGGAAAGGTCCCCTCTGATTGGGAACACAATAAACCCCAGATGGGGCATGACATAACAGCTTCATCTGTTCTCCTCAGAGGAGGTTGATCAGGTGGCTGCATTAAAGAGCCTGCTGTTTTGGGTGAGGCTTTCCAAGGTATTGCATGCTTATGATAGGGAGAGACAGTTTTAGTCTGACCTCTCACTTCTGAACACAGCTTTATCTCTGCAGGAGATATATGCAGGAAAACTTTAGGAGACATAAGGTACATTTTGTTCTTGCCTGTTTTGCAACACTGCTTTTATTGAACACATTATCAAGTGTTGTTATCGTTATATAAATTTATTTTCATTACATTCATTTACAGTGCTCCATTACAACGATTACATGTAAAATTCAGGTTCTGTGTTTAACGTAACAGGAAGATATTTTCTTTGTGTTTATTCTGGAGGCAGTAGAGCCCATAGTGCCATCCTGTGGCAAAATACTAGAATGTGTGATGTCTAGCATAAAGAATATCTAGCCGCCTCCTCCTCATAGGCTTCAGTTTACATGATTACAAAAATCACCTTATTATTTTCCCCTGGCTCAAAGTAGTGGCAAATACAGATACATGACTAAGAAACATTAATATTGACAATACCAATAGCTTTCTCATCATTGAGACCTATTGGCTTTGCCAATGCTTGTTTTTTTATAGCTATCTAAAATCCAATTTAATTGTGAAATCTATTTTTGACTAACTATTAAGGAAAAGGTACTTTTAAAAAATTAAAATTTTCCTGCCTAAAGTCTCTGGAGGACTTTCTGTAAGTATTCAATTGTCACCTGGCAGCTGTTTGGCCCCTTCTAGCGAGGTGTGAATTGTTCACATGACAGGGACAAAGGGCCTTAGTTGTGGGGAGGAGTTTTCCTTCCCTTGACAGGATGGCCTGGGGCTGTGAGCAGTAGATTGATTAACTTCAAACTGATTAACTTCAAATGTGCCTTCATTGTCACAGGCAGATGTAGCAAACACCTGTGCCTGAACCCTCTATTGTTCTTCTAGTCAGGGTGGCTCCAATCCCAGTGGGAAGGGGAGCTGCCCCAGAACAGGTTTAGAATTACCACAGAGGAGGGGCTGCTCATTTCCATGGCCACATCTCTGGGTGGGCACAGGAGCTTTGTTCTGTCATATTGTATTGTCCCAGAATGCTCTGCATGAGGGTTGGGACGGGGTGGAGGGATGATGTAACAGCCTAGGATTGACCAGGGGTGCCTGGCATCTAGAACTTTCCACCCACACTTATAAATGCCTGCAGAAGAGAGAGCAAGGCCCTGGTCCTTGACAGCAATAACACCAGAATCATCAATAGCTGGAAGGAGCAGCTACCTGATGTCTCCTGAGGAACAGTTATGGGAAGATATGGACTCCACTGCAACTCCAAGTGCCCTGCAAAACAGCCAGGAGGCTCTGGGGCTTCGGAGTGTGGTTGGGAGGATCCTCTGCTGGCTGGTAGTTGAGAGGTCATGCAAGAAGACCCTACCAGCAGGAGAGGAGCACCAGGAGCCAGGAGAGAGGAGGACTTCAGCAAGGAAACTGTAAAGTCAGTTCCCACAAAGTACACCCTTTGGAGGCCAGAAAGCCTATTGAAAATGCTCCTGGTGGCTAGAGCAGTCACCAGGAGTAAAACGAGCGCAGCATTGTGAAAATTGGCTCATCAGGTCCAATGTTATACACTAGCAAAGATTTGACTTTTGACGCCTGCATTGAGCAGCGGAATGCGTGGGGCTCCACCTTTACTTTCAAGATTTCCCCTGGGGAGTGCCAAGCCCCTGGGGATCAATGGAAACTCATGTTTTATACTTTATATGGGGAGAGGGCACGCGTGGGGCCCCCTCCCCAGAGTCTTTTTGTGATTAGGGGACCCCATCCCTTGCCAGCCACTGAGGGTGCCCTGGGTCGGACCAGGGCACGCCTTAAAAAAGAAAACAAAAGTTAAAGACATGAGGCGCAGAGCTGCGCAGCAGGTGAATCTGCTCATAACATATTCATTAGTGAGATTAAATATTGCCTCTATGACCATAAATTCAATAATCTTATTCAATACATAGGTGCAAACTCTTTACCTACGCATCTGTTCAACAAATGAACTAGGTATCTCATATCAACTCAAATTCGTGGGTCAACAAGCAAAGCATAAATAGGTCAAAATACTCGATATTAAGTTTAAACATTCCATCAGTGTAAATTTACTTCAGAATTACTTTGGATTTTTTTGTTTTTTCTCAGAATTCAAATACATACATTTTCCTTATTGTACTACTTTACATATTCATGCCTGATTATAATACAATAAATACTCTATATACAGTGCAAAAAAGACAAATTATAAAAACCACAACAATTATTCTAGACCAATATAATAAATCATTAGGGTCTTACTTCATTATAGTCATATATCGGGATATTAT
Source organism: Calotriton arnoldi (assembly GCA_963921515.1). NCBI lineage: Eukaryota > Metazoa > Chordata > Amphibia > Caudata > Salamandridae > Calotriton > Calotriton arnoldi. The sequence continues at coordinate 3,078,938 of CAWUFW010000142.1, forward strand.
GCTCTACTTATCCTCGATACTAAATCAATACATGGTCCAAAAAGGTGAAAAGGTCAGAGAACGCCTTAGTATAATTCAAGACAGTTTAAACCACAATCCGTTGGCTAAACTAGAGAATTCATGATCTCTTTTTTAATTGGATTTGGCAATACTCTTGGCCTCGTGAAGTGAAGGGTGTGACGACGCGTTTCGACCTTCGTGTGGGGACCAGGAGGATTCAAGGAAGGTCTTCCTCAGGGCTGGGATTTTCTGTGTAGGACACTATTATCAATTAGGGCATGTCTCTCAAATGTGGTCCGAGTTTTGTTTCTTCACAGACATACACAAGATTCGCTTATGTGTGTTCTTGCTGTCTTGAATCTGAACTGGAGCTCAGTCTCCAAGTTACGAATTCGCGCGCTCCGCCGCACACGTCCAGCTGCTCCGGCGCTCTAGTCACGGCATCCAACTTCCGTGTCCGTCCTCCCGGCCTGGAAGAGCCCCATAATGCATTGTGAGGGCTAATTTACATATTTCTTTTGTGCTTGTGATGCCCCAAAACATAGCCGGGGCACCACCAATATCATTTTGAAGTGTTGGGTGTTGCAGGGAGTGCAGCGGACCTCCAGAAATGATTTAGAAAGGAATACACTAAGGGACTAATTACGAGTAGCTTGTTATACAGGGGTTTACGCACAGGATGCACTTACGATTTTTTTTTTAACCCATCCAGTAATGATCTACATTAAATAACCCAACTTTCATTAAGTTTTGGCCAGTACAACCTGCTGACATTTAACTGGGTAAAACACAGTATTTATCATATCATGCACATTTTGGTGCTTTAGACACCAAAATCTGCATGTTATTCCCCATATACTCATAATAGGTGTTATTTGTTGCACCTGATAGATAACGCACTCTGTGGTATCATTATTTATTAGGGAAGATAAATAACGCCTCAACTCGTAATCACGCTGTAAGTCTCCAGAGTCATTGATATAATGACCCCAGGAGAGTATCCTATCATTTTTAAAACATTCCCTAGGCTGGAGCTTTTACTCTTCAGCTAGGGAGTGTAGAGGCCCTTAGTGGTGGGTCCAATGGCTACAGTATGTGGCCTGAAATTGTAAAGACTTTGATACTGTTTCTGATTGTTTTCTAAAATGCTTTATTTAAAATGCTTTATTATTAATTGTATTGATAAACATTGCTTTGTTTATTAATAATGAATGCATTTGAATATGATTACTCACTCCACTGGTTTTAATAATAGATCTGAATATATGTTTACTGCTTTATATATTTGTATGTGTTGACAACTCGAAAAAGCCAATAGGCCTGCCTTCTATATAATGACACCCTCTTATATTCTGATATTGCATCTGGTATAAGTGGGGAGTATTGTGATCTTGGCGTCATGACGCTCTAGGGATAAAATGTGATGAAAGGGTGTCATCACCGGTATTGTCATCTACCTATTGTACATATTTGTAAATCAATGCTTAGTATTTAGTAGTGTGTGTGTAATAAATTAACTTTTCCATCTTCAAAGAAAAAGCAATAACTGGACAATAATTTATTGAGTGTTGTTGTTGTGTGCCAGCGGATGGAGATTGTTAACCCACACCACCTCCCCTGAGTAGGCCTTGGACTGCTCTGCTTTGGTACAGTGAGACAGTCAAATGCTAAAATGGGGTACTTGGTTCACAGTAAGGAGAAAATCGTTGACCTGTTACTTGCATAGTTCTCTTACCCTGCACAACTAATAACTCAATTTCTTACATGCAGTTTAATTATTTTTTAACCCAAAACAAACAGAAATTAATGGTAATGTAGCTGGAATGGTAGAGAGCAGGAAATGACCATTTTGGAATGCCTGCCCTATTTTGGATGTGCATTCCAACCCAGACTTTTACTGCAAAGGCCTGCCATGTTTGTCATTCTGACCCAAAGAAACATTTTAGTGGCCCCTATGGGAAAGGAAGAAACTCCCTGCGCACCAGGTCCCTTCTCTGTTTGTATCTGACAAACAAGCGTTTGCAAAGTGGGATATTTCTGAAATCTAAAAATGATGCGCAGCAGAAGGCCATGACTATCAATACTCATCTATTATCAAATGATCAAGTAGTTATAGTAAAAAAAGACTTTGCTACACCCAAAAGAAAGACACATTAAAATATGGAAAATACTGACAACCCTTACTGAGACACATTGCTACCGATCAGGTACATTAGCAGGCGCCAAGTATACAAAGCAGTAATCAAAATACTGGACAAAGAGCAACCTAGGCAAATAGGAAGAAACGCTACAGTGGAAAGACTTGGTAATTGGATCCAGGAACAGACACAGAGGTCTAAAGAAAACCCAATGCAATGCAAATAGGAACCTGATAAGGACATTGAAAAGGTGGATGGGCATAGAGGGCATGAGGAAATGCACAAGGGCAAGATCAGCAGAATGGAACTTCAAATAACAAACAATACAAAAGATTTATGCAAAAATACTGTGATTCAGAGAAGTCACCAAAATGAAGGGCTAATGGGGAGCACGGAAGTAGAACAGTCCCAAATATTCATTAGTGGTAAGACAGCCAAGTGGCAGAATTACACAATTAATTGATAAATTTGACATTCAGGAGCAAAAAAAAGATAAATGCTGAAAATGTAGCTACCAAAAAGCACATCATAACCACTTGAAAGACATTCAGTCTGTGAAAAATCAAAGTGTGAATTAATTTAATGAGCATACAGTAGCTACAGTGGCTGCGGAATTATAGCTGAATTAGTGACAATGAGGCTGGTCATAAAGCAGAATGCAGCACACATATAAAAAGGAAAAGGCAAGGAGGAATAAAGATATTTCTCCTTGTTACGCCTCACCTGGCGAGGCGTATCAACTGGTGCAATACCAGGTTTGGTAAATCTGGGAATGCATCAAAAACCATGGGAGTTTTGTGGGAACACCCACACAACGCCCATGGAATGCCTCACTTGTGCACAGTAATGCAACAGAATGATTTGCGCTGCATTGCACTTCTACACATTTTTAAAGCCATTCAAAGCCACGCAAAGTGGCTTTGTGTGGCTTCAAAAATATTACTTTAGGTTTGAGTCACTCTTGCACCATCTTGCATGGTGCAAGAGAGATGAAAACCGTGTCATAAATGTTGGAAAGTGGGTTATTAGTAATGGTAAATATGCATCTACCACTAGTAATAAGGCCACTAACACGGTCTAGGGCTCAGTATAGGTCTCAGTAACTTATTCCCATTCTCAACCCTTGGTAGCTTGCCTGTGAGCAGGCAGGCTTAACTTAGGTGACAGGTTTGTAAAGCATTTAAAGACACCTAATTCAGTAAATAATTAAGACACAACACACAATAAAAATCTCACACCTTATGGAGTTTTTTTCCAAAGTTGCTCCAAACTTCTCCAAACTTCTGAAACCTCTCCCTGAAGTTTTTCTTGAGGGTCCAAATGGTCAAAAAACACAATCCAAGGGTCTGGAAGCTACAAGATGGTGCTGGAAAGTTTGGGATCACAATTCCCACAATGCACCTGGCCAAACCCTTAAAAGTCCACTGGATGCACTCCAGGCAGGGGACTCTTGGTGGAGTTGATGCATATGAGCTCTGTTAACCTGTAGCTTGTAGGGAGTCCACTCGTTAATCATTTTGAAGCAATACCACCTATCCACAGGGCTGTAGTTACAGATTGTGCAGCAGGCGTAGTCAGCCAGAATGCAGGGCCTGGTGGTGCAAATCAACTTTCCAGCATGGCAGTCCTTCTTCTTCCCTTAGTTTCAAGCAGCAGATCTGGGAGGCTCTGCCCCGCCCACATATTTTTTCAGTATTCTCTGGGGTCAAGAAGGAGAGCACTTCTGCTCAGGTGGGTGAAAAGCAACACCCCAGAGCATGACCATGTCCTCCAAAGTGTGGCATAATCTTTTCCCAGAAAGCACTATTCCTCCAAAGTTCAACATGGGTGAAATCCCAGCAGAGCATGAAGAGCTAACTAAACCAACTCTCAGTATGGTTCATTTCCATATTTCTCCACACCCTAATATCTGCAGATTCCTTCCTTAAACCTCCTATCTGCTGGGTCACAGGGGATGGGTGTAGGTAGGCCTGGCTTTTCCTGCCTGTCCTATTCCTCCTTTGAAGCTTCATGCTTTACGACCCCTCCACCTGCTCTGGAATTCCTATGTAGCAGAGCTCTCTCCAGCAGATAGCCACTTATCACTTCATCAGCAGAAGCAGCCACTTCATCAAAGCAGCCTAGCTAATCCTGTTAACCCTGACCAATCAGGGAAGACTGCGGGAAGGCTTAATTTTGGCTCACAGACAAGAATGTCTTATAACTTATTTTCTGTACAATTGAGGATTAATTCAACAATAGCATATTGTTGGATTTATCAATACCATTCTCATAAGTCTTTGAATGATATTTCATTCAATTCCTAGCAAAATTTAGATGTTCCAAAACTATTACAATGTTATCCTAGGGGGCTAGGCATCTACAATGAGGAAACTGAAATGTGCAATTTCTCCATCACCAGGGCATATAAAACATCTTTTATAAGGTCCCTGCTTATAGTTACATGAACCCTCACCCCTGGGACACCAAGGGGAGACCTTGGGGGTCTTGAATATGCAAACATAGTGTAAAACCTCATTACACAGTGCTCATAGCACCAACGTCGATTTTGGGAGGCACATTACTACAATGGGGATAGTGAAATGTGCAATTTCTCTGTCCCCAGGGCATGTAAAACATCTTTTATAAGGACCCCGCTTATAATTACACGACCCCCCACCCCTGGGACACCTAGGGGAAACCCTGAGGGTACCTAATATGTAAGAATAATGTAGATTGTCACTTTTCAAGTGCCCCTACCACCAAAGTTGAGTTTCCAGTTAATTTACTTTTAAAAACAGTGCTGCAAGGCAGTGCTGCTTTTAAAATGACCTAAGGTGCTCAGCAGTGCACACATGCAAGTGCAGAAAGGGCTGCTGGCCTCTACACTGCCATGCCCTATTATATATTAGTAACTTATAGGCAGTTTTAATCCCCTGCCCTACTATCTACTAGGGACTTATAGGGTAGGTCATGCCAATTATAAGTGTACCCTAATACATAGTGTACCGTACTGTATATATGTGTTTCCACTGTGTTTTCAACATAGCACTTGCCCTGGGCCTGGTTTGACAGATCCAGGGACAGTCAGAGTCAGTTACCACCAGTACTAGCAGCAAAAAAATGGGGGTGGACAGCACACACAAGATGACTTTGCAACAATAAATAAGGCCCTAAATGTATAGTTCACCAGCATTACAAGAAAAAACCCAATTTGGAACCTTATTAAACGACCATGACTGTACCATGTGCTTACAAGTAAGTGTCTAATTGGGGAATTATTTTATTTGAAAAACTTTAGAGAATCAGTTTAAAAATGAACTATTCAATGAGAAAGAATTCCTGTTCTTATATTAACTGGACATTTCCATCATTTTTTGCAATACACCCCAGGGTAACTAATATTTACCCAACTTAATAGTACTCATTTTATCAACCTTAGAAGGATGAAAGACTGAGGGGAATCAGGGGTCACCGCCCCCCCACAGGATGAACCTTTGGCAGTGAGGTTGTACAGTGACTCCTGAAGTGGGTGCATCAGTTCACTCAACCGCCAAACCCAGACATCTCATATACATTGGGCCTGACTCACAAAGGTAAACTTACACCTTTGTTCAAGTTTACGTTTTTTGGAATTCACAAACTATGAGTAAACAGTAAAATTACGACTGCGGAGACTTCGCAGTCAGAGCGGAGAACTCAGCACAGGGGGGGCCTGTCTTGTTGTGTGTGGAGTTCTGCAATCTGACTACAGAGTCTCCACAGTCATAAGCTTACTATTAACTCGTAGTTTGTGAATACTAAAACAATACAAACTTCCACAAAAGAGTAAGTTTATCTTTGTGAATCAGACCCTACGTTTACAAGTTACTTTCATTTTTTTAATCAAGAGAAAGAAGAGACTACAATTTCCTGTGCCAGGCTCTGAAAAATAATATTCTATGTGCGCCTACTGTTCACAAAAGGATTAACCATTACCAAGTGGTTTATGCAGTTTGTTTTTGGTTGATCTGGATGCCAAGGAGGATCAGCTTGAATGTGAGGAAAATCTGGAGGCAATAGGTCTGATCCCCCTAGAACACATTTAGTAAAAGTTGAAAGTCTGACTGTATAGGGGATTTAGAATATAAACACTCTGCTGCTGGTAAGTGTGCCCTCTTCTGATGTCATGTTGTTCATAAAAATACAATGGTCTTCAATTCATAGGAAGCAATTTTGGATCCTAAAATGAAAATATTAATAACAACTGTTTTTGAGTCGATGTGTTTGATTTCATAAATAATTCTTATGTGCTGATTTTTAGTTCATGCCATATTGATTTATACTCTCAATCCTAAAGTCAATGAGAAAAAAACGATGGTCCAAGACAGTGACACGTGCTACAGAAATATTTGCCTAAGCTGTAAATATGATGTTCCTTGTGAAAGGGCTGAGGATGCCTGGAACTCTTTGGGCAGATGTTTGTGAAAGTGACTTGCCTATGTGTTCAGCTGAATGATTGGAGGCGTTTTGGTGAGGGACCCGATGCTCCGACTAAAAACAAAATGATTCTAGTTGAAAGCTGATTTAGCTTACGAGCAGTGGTGGCTACCACCAAAAAGAAAGGGTGGGGTGGGGGGTTAGAAAACTAAATAAAATTATTTACCTGGTTGCCGGCAACTTCCTCCATCTAGCTCCATCCTTTTATGTTCCTGCTGGAAGCAGGAAGCACACACAGGCTCCCCTAAGCCAAACACAACGCTGCTGTCACCATGACAGCAGCATCGTGATTGGTCTGAGCACCATGGTTAGGCGCTCAGGCGGGGACTATGGGCTTGTGCATGTTCTCCACCTAGGCTGTACAATACAGCCGGTGAAGAACATGCAAAGTGCGCATGACTGTTTGGCCGGCCCAAGACGGCCGTCCAAACCGTCATGCCCACTTAAGTGCCCCAACCACTCCTCCTCTACTGGCTGTGAATTCAACCAAGCCTCACCCCGCCCGGCCCCATCAACCAACCTCAGTACGGAAAAATAATATGATAATAACGTTGCATTATTATCATTTCGTTTTTCCTTTTTTCACTAGTCAAAGAGCGGTGGGCGGCGCGCCTCTGCCTAAGCTGAGGAGCCGCCGCTGCTTAGGAGGTTGAAACACACAGGACTCCTTGTTAAGGAGTGTAGATTTGTAAAGGAAGTATTTTTTTTTTGTCTTATATGCTTTTGGTTAGTCAATAAATAGCTAAAGGTAGCCGAGTTGGCTTGTGCTGCCTCTGCTTACCTCCAGTTTATACCGGATGAAAATAGTGGCTTTTCCCACACATACAAGAACCATTAAATACTGTAGTACACACAGTGTGAAAATCCTACTTCTCAGATGTATAAGATAGCCTTTGATTGTTGTGACTTTTCACTAAACATATAACATATAAAACAGCTAACAAGAAATAACTGAGTACTTAGCTGGTGCCATTCCTTAGTTTAGTTTAATGAGTGTAGTATGATTATGTATCCATTTTGTTTCTCTTTGGGTTAAGTGTGATTCCAAAGGGCCACCTCTACTGTCAGTATAAGCGAGTTCTATAATTGTTGAAAACATATAATTGTCGTTCTCCCTATTTTGTTACATGTAGTCCACCAGAGGTACATTAGGCCTTGTTGCATCTCATTATTGATTGTAGTTGGCCATTCCGCCGGTGTATTTCTTGCATTGTTTTGTGGTGTTGATTTAACTGCATCACCGGTATCCCCTTGTGTGCTGGTGTTAAATGTAGATCGTTTATTGTTAGTGGTGATGCAGGCTTTCTATGTCACCTTGAGGTCTGGTGTTACGAAATCTTTGTCAGAATATCAAACATTCTGTCCTAAATATCATTTACAAAAACTATTACCTAAGTGGGGTTAATAACAGAAATTTTACAACCAACGAAAGAATATTTTTGTAAACGATGCTTAGGAAACAATAATTATGGCAGATGATGTTTCGGTATGCGGTAATCTGACATAAACCACTCTCAGGAGACCAAGACGCATTGACACCCAACTTTACACATTTGTACGTTCCTCAAGTTGGGGTTAAAAATAATGCTGACATACCGATCTGATTGAACTGTACAAGTATTGTTTGCATAAGCTATGAAAGGCCATACAGTTGTGAATTTTTTGCTAAGTGCACACTGCACATTTAATGATTTGTGTATGTGTGCAAACATGGTTAATAATCGTAATGTATGCCATGCAGAAGTGTGAATGAGTTTAACTATTTTCAGCAATTAAATTGTTACACGGGCAAAATAATATGATATGTAACCCTTGACAATATGAGATGAGGCTTCCTTTGCAAGTAAGAGAGTCAGTTAGAAAATAATTATCGATTTTGTTTCCAAATAGTAAAACAATTTTCACTGAGCCTCCTATATAACCCAGCCTCAAAGAACTACACTGTTGTTCTATATATAATCCAGCCCTGGCTGTTACTCATTATCTGATGTGTGGATTCCACGTACAGCATTTCTTACATTCCTTTGGTCACTATATTACATACGTGTACCATGCTTCACAGTTAACCACCTACAGGTGACAGGAAGAGCATTCCCCCTTTTTTGCAGCACTGTGAGGTGAAAACAGGAGATGGAGTCTTACTGTCACTAATGAGCACTCATAAAGAACAAAGCCCAACAGCCACTAAGTGTGGTGTTTGGATTTATACATATCTGATTCCTCTCAAAAAGCAATTCTATCATTTTAATAATATATTTGTTTATAGGGTACACTCTACAAATAAATATGTCTCTAGGCACCAGAGCACTGCTAACACCAATATTTTAAATAAGACCACCCTAGCTATACCAGCTACATCGACTGTATACCATAGTAGCAAGGTCAGGAATATGCAAATCCTGCAAAGATATCTACACCAGAATATTAACCACTACTATGTCATCAAGATAAGGATATATAGATGAGTACAGATTTATTACTCTATACTATATTTCGTAAGGTACATAGATAAAGAGTTAAGAAAAGTAAATCTATACTTAACTATATAAACATATACATAAAACATGGAAATGGTCTAAGGTTTCTACTAATGCTTTGACTGATGCTCTGTTGCTTACCGAACCACTGGTAGGGAGGGCGAATCATTCAAAGAACTCATTGTAAGTGAGAGTATTGATGTAACAAGTCACTGCTTAGACGACTTGATAACTGAGGCTTTAGACAGGATTGCGCCTCTATCACAGCAACACGTGACCCGCACTCAACCATCTGCAGATTGGTTTAGTGAAGAACTCTTAGTACTGAGGAAGTCTTGTAAATGCCTAGATCTCCTATGGTGGTAAGAGCTTAGTGTTGATAGTAAAACCAATTATAGGTCAGAGCTTAAAAAATATCATAAGTTAATACGCTTTTTGCGCTGACAAGTTTATGCTCAGAAGATTGAGTAGGCATCAAATTCCTCAAGAGAACTTTTCTCTATTGTTAAATCTTTGTCATCACTGGATCGTGTGGCCCCTTGTAGTACTCCTTCGCTTGAGAGATGCAACACGATCGCCCTTTTCTTCTCAAACAAAGTTTTGAAAATTTATGAGTACTTTCCTCAGGCCAGTTGAGACATCAGGTGCCAGGAAGCCTAGTTCGATGCTGTGACCATAGAGAATGGCCTTGGGAGGTTTACTCCACCTGCCTTAGATGAGCTGTGGATGCTACTCAGCAAGTTAAAATCTGGGGGATCACCTATGGATCCGACCCGACCCAGAATCCTGGTACAGAGTATGGAGTCTATTTTGCCGTACCTGAGAAACTTAATTGCTATGTCACTCGCCACGGGCCAATTACCAGCAAGATGGAAGCACGAGTTAATCATGCTACTCCTCAAAAAATCATTGTTAGACTCAGTGGCGTAACGAAAGTTTAAGGGGCCCCCCTGCAATGACCACGGAGGGGCCCCCCCTCTGGATTTAATTCGGAGCGCTTAGGCCTGAGTACTGTGCTGAGGGGGCCCCCTGCAGCTGGGGGCCTGTGTAACGCCCCTAGTTAGTCTCAACACTACCTGAAAATCTAAGCCCAATCTCAATACTTCCTTTTTTTCTAAAGTAGTGGAGAAGCATGTCAACATACAGCTGACAAGCATTATAGAGATCAACACCTTGCTACATATGACTCAATGAGGGTTTCGAGCTCAACACTCTACGGAGTCAGCTTTACTTTTGGCATCTGAGTGCCTTAGGTTTCGTGCAGATTGAGGTCAAACAGCCGCACTGATATTGCTAGACCTCAGTGCTGCGTTTGACACTGTGTCCCATGGCCTTCTATTAGAACGACTTTGGGACTGTGGGGTCGGAGGTATCGCCTTGAGGTGGCTAGCTGCCTTTCCCCAGAATAGTACGTTTTAGGTGGTCCAAAAGCCTTTCTCCTCCAAAGTGCTGCCTCTGTCTCAGGGGTGCCTCAGGGCTCCATGCTGAGCCTACTTTATTCAGTCTTTACATGCACCTTCTGGCAGATTTATGCCGATGACGCAGCTTATTGTCACCCTCTCACAGGATGAGGGAGGTGTTGCAGAGCAATTTAGATCTTGCCTGTCGGACCTGACAGACTGGATGCATAGGAGGCGCCTCAAGCTCAATGCCAATAAAACAGAAGTCCTCATTGTTGGGAAAATTCCCTCTGTTTGGTCCTTTGTTTGGTGGCCGGATGCTTTGGGCCCCACTATTATGCAGTCCCTGGTGATATCCCAACTGGATTATTGCGATGTACTCTAAATTGGCACCCCACTGGGTAGACTGCAAAAGCTGCAGAGAGTCCAAAATGTGGCGGCACAGCTATTGTTAAATCTTCCCAGACGTGCGTCTTCCGGCCTGGCTGTGGCCTTGTTGAACTGGCTCCCTTTGAATAAAAGAATCTCCTTCAAAGCTATGTTCCTCTGTCACAAAACGTTTAATGGCAATTGCCCCCGCTATTTGTCTTCTTTGATGAAACCGTATCAGCCTGGCTGAAGCCTCAGATCAACCAGTGCCATGTTGGCTATGGTCCCCATGGTAAGAAGTACCCGGATGGGTGGCTGCTCCTTTGGGTTTCGAGTCTCAAAATTATGGAACATATTACCATTTCATCTCAGGTCTGAGTCTTCGGAAACAACCTTTTGCAAAAAATTGAAAACGTGGCTCTTTCAGTCAGTTTAATCTGGACAGCTATTGATTGTTGTTCGCTCTCCAATGTGAGGTGGTATCTGCAATTTAATCTGTTCCTTTTGTCAGGTTAGTATGGCATAGCATCTATAGGACACTCTCTAGCACGGGGACACACCAGTTGGAGCAACCAAGCGCTTTACAAATCTTATTATAATTATTACTTACCTTGGCAATATAGTGGTAGTCATTTTTCTGAAGTTCACCTTCTTTCAGGACCATATTAACATGTTGATAATGTGAAAGAACAGTGCTACAGAAATGTAGACGACCTTCTCAGCTAGGTCATCAGTTTTTTTAAAAGGATGGTATTAACAGGCTTTGTAAGGTCCATCAATGTTGACGTTTTTGTATATTTGTAAGTAATGAGTACCGGATTTTGGAACCTAAAACTGAGAATCTCTGACCCCATGATGGCTTGACCTATGATTGTGAGATTGTGACTTTTACTCTGACATTGGTAAGATCATGATTGGTTTTTACCACAGGATGGTGCCTTGGTCTTCTAAAGCATTCCCTCCTCAGGCTCCATAGGCGTCCCTTTACTCTGCCTCATATATTGCACTGATTGCAAATTGGAAAGAAGATTATTATGGCCTAAGTCCTCCTTTTCTTACATTAATTTCTGGTTTGATAAGATAACCCCATACAATCATCTGATGCTCTGTATTGAGCATTCCTGTGATGCTCTCCTGTCAGAATTCCTAAATTTAGGTAAGAAGTCACAGGAGGTTAGTCCTTGTCAGTTTTTAAAGCACACCTCTGGAATGCTCTCCCATTCGATGCACTTGGTAATACTACAATTTTAGAAACATTGTCGCAACACTTAAAAAGCTTATAATTCCAACTGTTGTTAATTGCTCAGAATGTCAGTGACAGTATTAATTATTTTGGTGAACATCACATGGCGTAAACACCTTGCAACAACATTACTGCTTCGGCTGTGACTGTTGAAAGTAGGTCAGCTAGTTTAATTGGCTGAAAAATGGATTGTCATCTAGAGAAGAGGTCAACACAAGGTCACTACTTCTACAAACCACATTCAGGACTGTGTTTAGGCCCTTTGGTACTATGATAACATCAGATTTTAAAACAGGAAAGGACCAAAAACAGTAGCATGCCAAACCACCATGTTGAACACTGATCGTCCCAGGTGTAGTATTTCCATTGGTAGGTATTATTAGATAATTCTGAGTTGATGAGTTGGAAATGTGGTTTAATATGTGGTATTGGAGTATACAACTTGAACAATCAAATTAATTAGTATTAATTAATATTTAATTCAAATTAAGTTAATAGTGCTGTAGGAAGTTTTTTTTGTTCTACATATAAAGTAAATATATAAAATTAATTTTTATTACTGTTTAACATAAAGATGTTTGTACTTATTTTTTCAGGTTTAATAAACGTTTTTACTTTTGACTATACTTTACCATAGGTTGCTGTCCCGGTAGCAGATATCTCCCAATGTCAAAGTGTTGAGAAAAGTAAAAAAGAATTATTTTAATAATCTTTTTGGATTTAAACATTAATGTAAAATTATTTTTTAAGAGAATATAATGAAATTACTTTTCATTAATGCTGTACATCCCCTTTCTTAATTATTATTACATCATAAATTGTTTTTCTTTTTATACACTGTGACTAATAATGACCGAACTACACAAGTGTTGAGCCTCTTACTATTAAGGATAAGAAGGCCACAAAATATATTCTATGCACAGCTGTGTCAATGTTTTAGACTGTTCCTGTAAAAAAATAAATATAGGATATTCCTTCTTTTCTGTAAAAAAAATTAAATTGTAGACCAGCTAAGGTCCGTAGGTAGCCCATTGCTAGATACTTTCGAGACCATCATGACAGTAAGAGTGTGTTAGGATTCAGGCTTAGGGCGGAGATGTTATCAGACATACGCCTAGCTGCATGTGGATATTGTGGAGAAAGTGACAAGGGAAACTGAGGAGACCGTGAACACTAGACCACTAACTGATTGATACACATAGCCACAATGAACCTGATTTTCAAACTGCACTTTGTAGTACGTTTTGTCCTATAAAGCGCAATTCACAAACTATTTGTGGAGTTTTATGACTTTTCACTCCCCGTACTTATGGGTGCCTCTGGGTGCTGAGAACTCCTCACACTTAAGTATGGAGAGTGCATAGTCTTAAAACTCTGCATGTAGTTTGTGAACACAGAATCAGGCCCTCACTTTCTGGTTACTGGTACAATTCTGAGGAATAAGAGGTAGAGACAGTATGTAAGACCGTTCTGACATGGAGTCTACAACTGGCAATGTGTTGTTAGTTGTGGCTATCCACTTTGTAACACTTTGTACCAGTTCACTAATCTATCATGTTTGTAGTTTTTTATATTTTGTTTCCTTCGTATTAAATTCCCCTCCAGTCCCTCTCTTCTATTGTGTATTTGCTTATGCTCAATACCCTCAGGTATCCTTCTCCCTCTTACCTTCTTAGTTCCTGGCTGGTCTGATTTGTAGTGGTGTCCAGGGATTGCATCTGGTATCTTTTGACTGCTAGGGGCTCGTCATTGCAAAATCTAATGCAGAAACCAGGGAGCCTACGTCAGCTCATATGTTTTAATAGTCCATTCCAGATTGTACTGTGTGTATACAGTGCTCTTATGTTTACTTATAGCTGGTTCAGTGACGCACCATTCCTCCAACATTGAGATCGAGAATGCCCTGTGGCACCCCCAGCCTCTGACAATCCATTTTAAATGTGAGATACGGGCCGGTGTTTCTCAATCAGTCCTTTTTCCTACTTTCCCCTGATTCCTACCACAGGTGCACTGTTCATGTTATCCATCTGTGTAGGTGTCTAGAGACAGCAGAGACATTCAACAGGAAACTATCAGTTTTGCTAAAACCACAGACCTATCTGAAAATCCCACTCAATGGAATGGATTAGGCCACCAGCAAGACACACGCAGATTTAGATACCACCTGTCAGGAAAGGGCAGTTTTGTTCAATCAAGTCAATCATATAACCCCTAATACCCTTGCCACTGTTATTTCCACCTGAACCTTGTAAATAGTTTTCATGGGCAATAGTAATTTCACAGACAATAGTAGTATGTAGATCAGAGTGTTATAGTCTATTGTATCAAAAGGGAGATATATGTTTCATTTAATACTTAATGCCCATTAATCAGTTCTTGAACAGTCCTATTTGGTATAAAAATGTACTTTCTCACTCCTGTACCTTATTCAAACCCTTTTTTGTTTCATCCCTAATCCCAATTAATCAGTTCTTGAACAGCCCTATTTGGCATAATAATTTACTTAAGAAACGGGGAAAGACTTTAGGATGGAAGGCCTGGATAAACAAAGGTATACTTCTCATATCACAGTTATACTATTGAGATTCCCTCATTCTGTTTTCCTTCACATACAACCTCCCACCTCATTTGTGTTCCCAGCATTATGAACTTTCCTATCTGGTACATATTACATTCACGCATCACTCCTCTACTGATACTTCCCATCCATCTTATCTCCTCACCCGATCGCATCATCCATCCGCCCTGGAGAGGACTGCATATACAAATTCCTGAGAGCACCTGATCCAGAGAGGGATAAAACACTTACAGAAGCATTATGGGAATCTGATCTGGGTTTTGGTTGGCCGACCTCTTTGTGGGATGGAGTATAGTGCAAAATTCATTCCACTGCATGCACTGCTAGCCTCACTCAAACCTTATACATTTTCTACAATGGACTTTTTTACACTTCTGTTCTTCTTTTTAAGCTCAAATGGTGCGCAAAGATACTTGCTGATGCTTCCACGCCCATCCAGATACAGATTTTCACATGTTCCTTCTGGCTTTTGGAACCACATCAAGGACATCACCGAGATTCACATATCCCTTTCACATAACTTATTATTTCTGGCCAGTCTGCATGATGTTTGGATCGCTCATAGAATTTTTGGCAAATCTGTAGATCTCTTGATCTCCATTGCCATTTCTATTAAAACTTCCAATTTGAAATTTGCAAAGAATACCACTCTACATTGTTGGTGGAATCTAGTATGTCATCATCATGGACTAGATAGATACAATCTTGACTCATTGCAGTTGTCAGCCAAATTGAATCAGTTGTGGTTGCCACTTACTAATTATCTGTCACATACTGTTAGGAGGGTTGATTTCTCCTCTCCCACCTAACTTTATAATTTATACTTTACAATTTATATTTACAATTTATATTTATATGTTAGAAATTGGATTACTGGTTGACTGTGGTACGAGCTCTGGTCAAGCAGCAATCACATTCCTAGTGAGGGTAAGAGACAGGCAAACTCTAAATTAACCTGTTCTCACCCTCTGGTAGCTTAGCACAGAGCAGTCAGGCTAAATTAGAGGTAATATGTAAAGTATTTGTGAAACACTTCAAACAGTAAAAACTGTGGCAACACCACACAAAAAAGAACCCACCCCAGGTTTAGAAACTTACAATATATTTTGATAAATACAACAAGACCAAAACAACAAACATCCAATTAGTAGAACCAGAGATATTGATTTGGAAAGTTTTAAGGTGAAATAGCGCCAAACAGCACAAAGCACCAACAAGGGATATATGGTTGCGCCGGACTGGTACAACGTCACAAGATCAGGCCGACCGCGATGGAGCATGGGCTGGCTACTGGGGACAAAAGTCCGGGTGTCAGGGATGCGGCACACAGCTGGCGATATGTCGGTTCCGAAGAGCTGTGAGGCTGCGATATGGAGGCCATGGTTGTTGATGAGGGATGCGAGGACCTGAGTCAGAGATGCACCACGCCATCGATGATGCGTCGGTTCCGAAGATGGAATGGTGATACAAACTTTCTTCGCTGATTCAAATCCAGGCAGCAGCGGCAATGTGTCAGACAGGCTGCAGGCACCAAATGTCTAAGGCAATAAAATGCTAACTTTCTAAAAAGTTACATTTTCAGAATTGTAATTTAAAATCCAACTTCGCCATAGTATAGGATTTTGAATTAATATTCTAGAGACACCAAACATGAACCAGTTATATCTTCCCATTTGGAATTACACTTATAAAATGTAATAAGGTAATCCCAAGGCTATCCTACCGGAGATAAAGGCCTTGCAGTAGTGAAAAACGAATTTGAAAGTTTTTCACTACCAGGACATGTCAAAGTTAAAAGTGCATGTCCTGCTTTTTAGATACATTGTACCCTGGCCTCTGAGCTGTCCAGGGCCTACCCTAGGGGAGACATATATGTATGAAAAAGGAAGGTTCGGGCCTGGTAAGAGGTTTAACTTGCCAGTTCGACATGGCAGTTTAAAACTGCACACACAGGTTCTGTAATGGCAGGCCTGATACTTGTTTAGAGGGCTGCTTAAGTGGGTGGCACAATCAGTGCTGCAGGCCCCCTACTATTATTTAATTTACAGGCCCTAGGCACAAGTAGTGCTCATTATTAGGGACTTATAAGTAAATTATGCCAATTGTGGATAAGCTGATGTTACCACATTTTAGGGAGAGAGCACAAGGACCTTAGCACTGGTCAGCAGTGGTAAAGTGCTCAGAATCCTAAGGCCAGCAAAAACGAAGTGAGCAAAAACAAGAGGTCTTAAGGCAAAAAGTCAGTAGAAACCACGCCAAGCATGCTAGGTCTAACAATACCTATTATTTAACATTGTCATATTTGCTGTTTCATCTGCTGTATTCAATGACTCTTCATTTTGTATAATTATTAAGATTACAAGTTGATTTTGTATCTAGTCTTTTCTTCATTTCTCTTTCTTTCTTCTATATCTCCCTTTTCCATGCCTTTTCTTCTCTTTCCCTCATTTCTTCAAAAGTCTTTTTCCTCGATCTCACATTGCTCTTCGTAGCTTAAACTCATATTTTTTGTGCATTATGGGAATCTATTTTTCATATGGGCTCAACTTTCAAATGCGATACCTCGATTAGTTGCAATGTTCTATGATATTTAATATTGCTTTCTGAAATAAATATCTTTACCTCTAAAAAGGTGATCTAATAAAATGAGACTGGCTGGGATTCCCCCTTCCATCCTCATTCTGAAACGATCCAAAACTATGACTAGTGTAGTGTCTTTCGAGTTATCGATGATGGAACAGTTTTGGCTTCTGATGAACTCTGTAGAGCTATGACATAATGAATAGAGAGTATTGCAGTGAAGACTGCTTTAGAATGTTGAGTTCGCAGTTATACGCAGATGAATAAAGACATGCAATACGAAGCTCAGTGTGTGGTGTAGTCATTTACGGGTACCCTGGCTGGGAAGACGCTGCAAATGGCGAGATAGAGGATAAGTAACCTGAAGATTGACAGTGCTGTCTCAGAGAATTTGCTGTGGTCCAGGTAAACTGCTCTTGCATGCTACATGCACCGCCATCGAAGTACGGAATCGACGTTTAATGCATGTATCGTGGTCACATTATAGGCCCGAATAGAAATACCACCATTTTACATGCTCACGTTTTTAAGTTGCCTTCTTTTCTTAAACACTATGACATTTGACACACATTTGCTTGCGTGCATGTGCAGGATAATATTCTCTGAAACAACTTTGCTTTAATTTCCACTTTGAAGGCATATTATCAAATACCATGAACATTCTGTACAAGGACTAAGTTCACTGTACAAAATGTTGTTGTTTGTTATTATCCGTTCAGCGACTGAGCTATCACAATAGAATCAACAATAGCAGCCTGACTGGGACTTTTGGCATGGCAACATGAGTGATGTTTATTATATGTACGACAACACTCCCTTGTTTAGTTAGAGGACCATTTCGCTAGCACTGACAGGTCATCATATGCCAGAATTCCAGCACAGCTGATTCCTGTTTACCTCTTGCAAGGGATGAGGCCCAGCTCTCCACCAAGACAGGCTTCCTGATGACACTTACCACAGGTAATGGGGAGGTTAGATCACCCTACAGGTATTCTGGCAGATTCACCCACCCTATGCACACTAGGATAGGTAGCGCTATGTAGGAGTACCATATATTTCAGTACTTATATGCAAACATATATTCTCTGTAACAGCAAAATGGTTGAACTGTTTATCTTCTTCACCATTCTCATTATGCTGATCATGTTATTCTGTTTCCTTCTATTGATTATTGCAAAGCACGTATATTTCTCAAGAATCACAATGCTTCAATAAACATTGAAACATCATGTTGTGTATTTCTTGTGTCTATCTTTGGGTATGCATGAGTAACCAAATGAAAAGGTTCTAGATCTGAGCCACAATTTCCTTGGGGAGTCAGGGTTGTCATGTCCTGAGGTTGCACGCTCCATTTAGACCTTTTCAGGTTTGGGGTACAGATGGTGTACTGTGAGCTAGCAGGACAACGGCCAACATAGTCTTATGGTGTGCTTAGAATCAGTCTGGCACAGTTTTGATGTTTATGTTGTTCAAGAAATGGAGACTTTTTACTGAGAAGGTATAAGCCATTTGACACGAGGAGTCAAAGCTCAGTTCCAGCCGCTTTGAAGCAGTTGAAAATGAAAGCATTTACAGAGAATCTACATGTCGTTGGTTGAGAACCTGTTGGTCAGGCCATACATACAGGCACCGTGCTACTACGCAATATAGAGCCAAACCAAGTACAGAGTGATAACGCTGCCATTACAAGTGCTGCCAAGCAGAGATTAACCTGGTGTCAAAAAGTACAAAGAGACAGTCAAGCACAAGAAAACACTGCGATCATGAGTGCTGCAAGGCAGCGATCAACCAGGTGTAAGCAAGTGCACAGAAGCGCCGGAAGCAGAGCAACCTAGATGCACGAAATGGTTGTCTCCTTACCAGAAGTAATCAAAGAGAGTCTTCATACCGCAGCACCAGGCACAGCAGCCCAAGGAGAAGTGCCTGTGGTTGTGCTTACAGAACTGTCCATACCTGAAGAGGTGAGCCACCAAAGCCACTGAGTGGGGCTCAGAACAACTCCACAGTTCTTAAAGAGTGAAAGTCAGAGAGGGGTTCGGAATAGTGGCAGACTGTTGTTCAGATGGAGTCCAAGAAGAAAATCATGTTTCCAGTTATCATCAAAGATGGTCCAGAGGCCAGTACTTCACAAGGTCCCAGAGAGAGTAAGCTACAGACTGCCCCGTCCCGCTTCAGTAAGTTCCACAAATGGCTACAATGCTGCCGCTTTCTTGAAACCACCATCATCATTCAATACCACCAAAAACCACAATATTGGTGACTGATGCACTACCTGGATAGAGACATTTGAATATTTCATTGATGCACTTGAAGAGCCTGATAACTAAAAGTTTATTCAAACACATCAAAAATCTTGCTGGAGATAACGTAAAGAAAGTCATAAACAAAATGCAGAAGAAGTCACATACCGTTAGATTAAAGAAACCTTGAATCTAAAATTCAATCCAATGACGAATGCTGACAATGAAAGATATATTTTCAGTCAAGAATGACAGAAAGTTGGTGAAACCATCGATGAACTTGTAGAGAGACTTAACACACTCATCAAACACTGTAAGTTCAATTAATGTAATTTTTGAAGAGGCTGTAAGTCTCAGAGTCATTGATGGATGCCTGTCCGATTCATTGAGACGGTGAATGCTGAGAGAAACTTTGAGTCTTGAATGAGTGTTAAGGCTGCTGAAGCTGAAGAGCATGCCGATCGACAAGCTGGAGGACGGAGGTGCCCAGAATGAATCAGTCATGAGTGTGAAAAGCAAGTCAAAGAAAAAGACTGAAAGACACAAGTTGATGTCTACACGTAATAAGCAGTTATGTTTTAGATGTGGATTTTCGTTTCCACACGATGACAAATGTCTAGCCATTGGACAGATATATATGGGCTGTGGGAAGGAGAATTATTTTGAGATGGTGTGCAAAGCAAAGGGAAAAACAAGTGCGTCATGGCGCGAAGACAAAATGATCACCGGAACGTTCCAGAAGCAACATTCAATGCGCACCCACAAGGCCCAGCGGACACATCAGGTATGACAAATCAACATTGAACGAAGCTGATTGTCATAGAAATCATCATCAAACAGTTCATCCATATCAGTATCAAGTGAAAGTGAAGAAGACGGTTGTGCCATGTCAATGTGTACTTCAGAAAAACGTGTGCATGTTGGACTGGTCGCATGTGAAGAAAAATGTCAGTCAAAGAAAAGTCGTTATGTCAAAGCACCAAAGTCATTAAAACATTGTTGAAAATGTACGCTGAAAGTAAATGGATGTTAGATACCATTCATCATTGACAATGGTGCTTCGATAAACATTATGCCTGAGGAGAAATATAATGAATTGCATCCCTTACCACAACTTATGCCGTTGAAAACCAAAGTGTATACATGGGCTGCATCAACACCCTTAAAAAGTCAAGGTTCATTTGTAGCGATAATGAAACACAAGAAAACCAAGGTGCAAGAACCCATCCATGTGCTTCAAGGAACAGCGTCAAGTGCCTGTCTACTTAACTTCAGCACAACTGCTGACATGGGACTGATTTCCATGAACTATAACATAAATGCTCACCATGAAATAGTAAATCAGTTCCCTTCATTGTTTCATGGTTTGAGAAAGCTTAAAACTATGAAAGTAAAGTTGTATATTAATGAGGACTCAAAGACATAGGCGAATTGCTTTTCATTTACAAGATGCTGTTGAAAAAGAACTTGAATCGTTACTTAAGCATGATATCATTTAGTGTATTACTAGTCCTACGCCATGGGTTTGTCTCATTGTGGTAGTGCCCACAAAAGACAGCGAAGGAGCGGTATGCATATGCGTTGTCATGCGTCAGGCAAACAAGGCAAATGAACGAGAATGACATCCAGGTCCACACATTGCTGATACGATAACCCAATTAAATGGTGCAAAGGTCTTATCTCATCTTGATTTAAATAAAGGTTATCATCAGTGGAACTCCAAGAAGATTGCAGGTACATTACAACCTTTTCTACACATGTTGGTCTGTTTCGATACAAAAGACTACGTTTTGGTGTGTCATCCGCTGCAGAACTGTTTCAAGACATCATTCAAAGTATCATACAGCCTGTCATGAATGCTTTCAATTACTACAATGACATACTGGTTTTCGGAGATACACAAGAACAATATGATAACGCTCTTACACAAGTATGTCGTTTACTTGCCTAGGCAGGTTTGACTTTGAATGCAGACAAATGTGAGTTACATAAGACACAACTAAAATTCTTAGGCCATATCTTTTCTGATGGGGGTATGACACCAGATCATGCTAAAGTGCAAGTGCTGTCAAATACTGATCCCCCACAAGATGTTTCTATGGTGCGTTCATTTCTTGGCATGGCCAGCTACTGCTCTAGATATATATGAGAATTTGCCATTGTAAGTGCTCCATTGAGAGAGTTGAAGAAAAAGAATGTTTCTTTTCAGTGGTCCCATGAATGTGAGAACAGTTTTAAGAAAATCAAACAAACAAGGGAAAACCTGGCTTTGCAGTTCGGGCTGGACTGTTCCCATTGGGGGCAGGGTCAAGACTGATTTTCATTGGCTGGGTTCAAACTAGAATGGCATGAGGAGCAAAAAACGATGGATTTAGGCCCAGATCTCTGTACTGGGGTGAATGTATGACATTATTCTGCATTCTGTGCATCAATTGTTTTTTTTCCTATCCTTGCACAGTACAGTGGACACCAGATTGCTCAAAGGCATATTGTGGCGTATGGAGGTAGGAGTTTGTCCCAACCAGTACGTGCGTACTCACAACCTGAACAAAAAAGTTTAGCCGTGGTATGTGCTTGTGAACACTTCCATGTATTCCTGTACAGAAAGCCTTTTAAGGTGGTAACTGATCATCAAGCTTTACTAACAATATTTGACAATCCAAAGGGCAAGATCCCTCCTCACAATGAACGTTGGGGACTACGGCTACAAGAGTACAATTCTAACATTGTGCATCTTCCAGGAAACGCTCAGAACCCTGCTGACTGCTTTTCCAGATTTCCCATTTGAGGTCATGGCACTCCATTCAAGCTAGTTGAAGCATATATCAACTTCATCGTAAAATCAAACACACAAGCTGCCGTTTCGTTAGCCCAGATCATCACTGCCACGAGCCGCGATAGTGATGTGCTAAAGTTGAAAGATTTAATTACACATCAGCCGTAGAAACTGCACACTCGACCTCTCACCAGTGAGGGTGAATTTAAAAAATACAGGACTGTCAAAGATGAACTGTCCATAATTCTAGAGAGTTATATTGCGAGGGTCGAGAATTTTGATTCTGGAGAGTCTGTGGCAGAAAATGATTGAAGTGGACCATGTAGGACAGAGGGGAATCGTTGCCAGAAAACGAGACCGGGTCAGGTTTCCTTTTCTCAACGAACGAGTTGAGAAGGAATTAAAGGCTTGTCATCTCTGCAGCCTATCTACAAAAGTTACTCAACACACCCCAAACATGTCAGAACACCCAAAGTGTGCCGAGGATAGAATAGCCATTGACTTTCTCGGTCCACTCGACAACGGACATCACCTGATGGTGATTGTGGACAAATACTCAAACTTTCCATTAATTGAGGATCTCTCATCCACCACTAAAGAACGAGTTATTGAGAGACTGGATGGCATCTTTATGACATGGGGTGTCCAGCCATCCTAAAATCTGACAATGGCCCACCTTTTAATAGTCCGGTGTTCAAAGACTTTTTTGAGCATCTGAGTATAAAACATCAAAAGAGCACTCCTCTGTGGCCTCAGGCCAAGGAACTGGCTGAGAGATTTATGAGTATGCTAAAGAAAGCTGTGCAGTGTGCTAACCTTGAGAAGCTCAACTTACAAATTGTGTTAAACTCTACATTGAGAGCTTACCATTCAACACCTCACTCGACCTCTGGTGAAAGTCTGACAACATTGATGTTCGGGAGAGCAATGACAACCAGTATACCCGAGTGGACCAATCAGAGAAAGAGATGAGAGTGCAACTCGTACTAGGGATTTGGTTCAGAAACCAAAGATGGAAACATATGCTGACCGAAGACGACTTGCCAAAAACATCATCTTCTAGAGAGGAGACAGAGTGGTTGCACGACATATGCGGAAAAGAAAATTTGATGCTCCCTTTGATGCAGAAACTTTCCAAGTGGTGTCGACCAAAGGACAAATGGTGACTGCCCAGCGCCCTGGGAAGTCTATTACCAGAGACTCTTCTCACTTTCAGCATTTTATTCCTAGTTCATCAGATCTCCATGGTGAAGGAGAAACAGATTCTGAAGCACCACTGACTGCTGCTGTCGTTTCACCATCCCAGCAGATCTTGGATCATGATGGTGACGGGTCTCAACTTTGCAATACACGTTCAGGCTGAACAATTACAGCGCCAAAGAGATTAATTGAAGATATTTAATCATTTTTATGTGTATATCTTTTGTAAAATTGGTAAGTTTTCATTTAACAGAGGGGCAGATGACAATACCCTTTTGGCTCCTTTTGCCATTTATCCTTACTTTCCTGACCATTCATTTTTATAACAAAAGGGAAGTAATGATATAAGCTATCGAAGCCAATGCATCAGCTCCAGCCCCATCACTGTATCAAGCTCCCTTTCTCAACCCAAGACAGGGCTACGTACATTTCACAGCGCCAACTCCCACTTAGGGCTCATGAGAGGATATTGTCTGAAGCAGCTCAACTTGCAATCATGTACTTATAGATAGTTTATCTCCCTCCACTATTTAAATTAGATTACAATGAGGACCCAGCTCTGAACATCCCTCTCTTTTCAGTCACATGTTTCCCCTCCCCATCTTCTCTCATGGGTGTCCTCCTCAAGACCTACATCTGGTAGCAGTCCTGGTGTTGAGGTGCCCTCCATGGCATTAGGTTCGCTCAGTATCCATTTGAATACCATCATGGTTTACTTTAGTGTTAGTCTGAGGTGGAGGGTGACATCCGGGCCGGCTTTAGGGCAGTGCGACCCGTGCGGCCGCACTGGGCGCTGAGCTGGAGGAGGGCACCGAACTGAGGGGGGGGGGGGCACTGTGTTTAGCATAATTTAAGATTTAAAAGCACCTGCTGCAGAGTTCCTTGGGCATCCAGCTTTGAGGCAGCAATAAAAATGTCAAGATACCTCTTGTGATTAATGTTCTTTCTAGAGAGAGAGTGATGGAAGTTTTGTCTAGTCGCAGTTTTGGCTCGCCATAAAGTAGCACAGAGGGTTAATATGCTGCTGGAAAGAACAGATCTGTATTTTAAGTGGATAGCTGAGTGGATTAGTAAAGCCAGCCTTAACCAGCATTTTAAAACAAATGAAATGTATGTGAGAGAAGTGTAATGGAGAGATGATGGGCACTTTTACTAGGTGGTAGTGAGGGAATCTTAGGAGGATGTCATGGGTGGAGGGAGGTGCCAAGAAAGATTGTCGTACCGGGCACCACCAGCGATAAAGCCAGCCCTGAGCGACATCGATTTATCAGTTCCACATAACTGGAATATGAATCATTCAAACACCTGCTTATGTTATGCATAACAGGCACTATGTCATCATTCACCTGCCAACTCATTCATTGCCTCCAGGAGAGCTGAATTACACCTTTCCACTGATCTACCCTACCTCGTTCAATTCATGATGTTCTTTTCAAAGCAACCTCTTATCGTCAGCGATCACAACATTTGCTGAGTTGGTGTGATATCATTTAGGCCAAATGGCATGCGATGTCACTTCTGAAATTCCTACAATTTTGTTGAATAGACATTCATAATTTTATGTTATAGACTATGGGGCCGATTCCGATCTCGGTCGGAGGCGCACCCAATACCATTCGGTCGGGAAAAAAGCCATGCGAAAACCTGTTTCCCGACCGAACCGTACGCTGGTCCGGCCGAGCGAGTACGATGCGACTCGCCGACCGACTCGTCCGGGCGTCCCGACAGCTCCGACCGACTCGCTCGGACTCGAACCGCTCCGACCGACTCGCTCGGACCCGATTCGCACCGCGCAATGGAGACGTTTTCCGGCCGGGTAAGTACGATGCGCACCTCGACCGCTCCGACCGACTCGCGCCGTCCGACTCGAACTCGCTGTCGGAGCCGTACTTTGGGGGTCCGTGTCGGACCCCCTGTACGCGTACCCGTGCGAGGCGCACACAGGGGGACCCAAGGGTCCCCCTACCTGTGCGTGTACGCCGCGAGCGCTTCGCGGCGTACTCGCTGTAGGGGGCGCCCTTGTCCGCCTCGCACCCATTGAGGCAATGGGAGCCCGCGTACGTGTTGTACGACCGGCTCCCATTGAGTTCAATGGGAGTCCGACCGACTCGTGTCCGATAACATACGGACGCATCGTACTCGTTCGGTCGGACTGCACGGGTCCGATTCGGTCGGAAATCTCTCCGGGTCCGGCTCGGTCGGAGAGATTTCCGGCCCGAATCGGAATCGACCCCTATGTGTGCAATTTATGGCAGTAGTGAAGCTAAATTCAACTGATATACGAGTTGATCATCTTAAGTCAGAGTTCAGTTGCTGAATAGATTGCATTATTTTCTTACCTGCCTAGGCTCTTGAGCTTTGGGAAGAGTGCAGTATTAACACCTCTAATTAGGGTCACTGAACTTATTGCACTAGTTTTGTGGCATAGTAGGTGAGGAAATGCTGAATGGCAGTAGATTTCAGTTCTGCTCAGAAATGTGCTCTCAACAGTATCCTGTTCAAGTTGTTGGAAGAAAATGAAAGACTTGGAAATATGTTATATGTCATTCTAATTTTCATTAGATCATATAAATATGCTAAGCGCTTTCAATGAAAGTAACTTGCTTTTTTTATTGAATTTTGTTGTCTCTTGCTAATACATAGATGACAGATTCAAGAGAAATGATATGAAGAAACGTTCTCACATACAAAACAATCTAATGTGATGATTCAACTATGGGGTATAACCTGTACAATAGCTATGACATATGGACAGCTACTGAGGTACATACTACAGGTCTAGGGGCCGCAAGGAAGGTCATACTGTTTATGTAGCTTCAGGCCTCAGGCTGTGGGCTTTATGAGCACTGCGATCTCTCATGGGGTCTGTAAACATTCTCTTTGTACCCAAAAAGTACAGTCTGTGTTTCGTTTATAAAATCCCCATAATGTAAATTTTTATGGTCTGGATTGACAGCGCAACTGTCACCAGACAATTATGTGAGCATCACTAGAGCGAGACTTCGGCTCCGCCCACATGTTGGGAACCAGGAGTGCATGTTTTGATTGGGCAGACGTTGTGTGCTTTCACACAAAAAGTGCTTGCTCTCCACAGAGCTGTGATCATTTTGTTTATTTATCCAGACAGCTGAGCTTGAACTTTCAGGGGCACACACATGACAATGAATGCTTGAAAAGTGTCTTAGATAACTAGGGGCCATATGTATGAAGCCAATTTGCGATCGCAAATGCCGAAATTCGCAGAATTTTGGCATTTGCGATCGCAAATTAGCAGTGTGCAATGTATCACACTGAAACCCCCTTGCAAAATAAGGAATCGCAAATTTTGCGATTCGCTATTTTACGATTGCATTTAAGGAATCGCTAATTGCGATTCCTTAAATGCAATGTAAGAAGCACAAAAAAAGTGCAATTTGGGCCTAAGTTAAGGAATCGCAAATTACCACCAACTTCAAGTTGGTGGTAACTTACGATTTCACTTAAAAATGCACTTTTTGCATTTTTAAAGTGCCATGTGGCGCACATACATGCCCTTAGGGCATGTATGTGTGCCACATGTGCACACATGCACATTTCAGGGGTGCAACAGGGTGTCCTTTGACACCCTGGCACCCTTGAAATTGCATTCTCAATTTGCGATTCTCTAATTGCTAATCGCAAATTGAGAATGTCTCCCAATTCATTCCTATGGGCCTCTAGGCCCATAGGAATGAATGGGGAGGTATTCCTTAATTGCGAATCGCAATTTGCGATTCGCAATTAAGGAATATGAAGGATTCGCAAAATTTAGTGCAAATCCTACATACATAGCATTTTTCGATTCTCAAATAGCGATTCGCAAAAAATTGCTATTTGAGAATCGCAAAAGGGCATTTTGATACATATGGCCCTAGATAATTTATGGTGTTTGTGTTTTAGATAGGAGGAGGAGGACACTCATTAACCTACATGGATTTTTCGGTCTGTCACATCACCTCTTAACCTACACCAATATTATTCTACAGTTCTTTGCTTCCACCCAAAATACATATTAATTCCCATCTATTTACTTGCAATTCTTCACATTACCATACAACATTCTTTTAAAGCCAGACCTGTTGGCATTGCCAAAGCTTGTTCCATTTCCAAATGTTTACATTGTTAGTAGTGCAAAATAGTAAATGTTCATTACATGAATGTTGAAGAGTTTTTGAAGGTGGATGAGTGCACTGTTTTGGTGTGTCATGTTATTGTCGCCTTTTAGTGCATTGTTGTGCTACTTAATTTTTTGTGTAGTTATAGAGGTATTGGGTTTTGGCAGTGCTGATTTTCTGTTCAGCTGTGTGGTCTGCATTCTCTTGTCATGCAGTGTTGCTCTTGTCTGTTGCATTGTTATGTCGTAGTTTTGGGTATTTGTGTCATTGTGTTGTTTGGTTGCGTTGTTTGTAATATTGTATTGTGGTGTTGTTCAGATCTGTCTTGTTTAAGTATGGCTTTCTCAAAACGTGTGTGTGCTGCTGTTATGCTGTGGAATTATTTTGAACTGATGTGTTGTGTTGAGTTGCTGAGTTCAACTGTTGAGCTGTTGTGCTGTACTGTTATTTGGTGGCTGTGATGTACTTTGCTATGTGTTTTTTTGTTGATGTTGTATGGCACTTTGGGTATATATGATGCTATTACTTCCATGTGCCCAATACAGTGTCTGTCTTTCTTGGCATCTAGTTCAGTGCCATTGACTGAAATGTGACCCTCAATAGGCCAATTAGAAATCAGAGAAATCCATATGGGTTTCATATTACTCCATATGGGTTTCATATTACAAACTATATGTAGAAAAAACTAGTAAAAAAGTTGTAGATACATTACATCCGAGTGAATAGATCATGAATGAATTAATGAATGCATAGCTCTTATAAATGCTGGAATGTGGCATCCTGCCACTAAGAAGATCAAAACGGCGCGAAAGAAAAAGATAATTAGAGCCATTTTAACAACTTTGGGGCATATTTACAAGCCCCTATCACCACCACAACGTCACTTTTTCTGACGTATTGGTGGCGATAGGGGCTTTGCCTTATTTACTAGGCAGTGTTAACCCACTTAACGTGGCTGAACGCTGCCTTGTAAATAAGGCACCCTTTCACGCTATATTTAGGCAATGGGTGTTGTGGTGGGCATTCTACTGCAACACCCATTGATTTTGACGCTGCCCCAAATTTACAAGTGTGGCGTAAATATGGGGCAACGCCAAAATTAAGACTAGGGCAACCTGGCGCAATGAGGAGAAATGTTTAATTTCTCCTCGTTTTTGCTGTTTCCATGTGTGCTGCGTTGAGCAGCACACATAGAAACAGCAAAAGGCCATTGATTGTTTATGTACAGGAAGGTGTCCCTTCATGCACATAAACAATCATTAAAAAAAGGACGTTTTGCAACTTTTATGTGTGCTGCATTAAGCGGCACACATAGAAATTACAAAACGACATTTCAGATTGTTTATGCACATAAACAATCTTCCCCTGCAACGCAAGCACCCGTGCACTAAGGTGCAAGGGTGTCTGCATTGGTGCTGGGCGGCTAAATTAGCTCCAGCGCAGGGGGAAACGCAGGGCTGCACCATATCCTTGTAAATACGGTGCAGCCCTGCGTTTCAGAAGTGGCGGAGTGCGGCGTTAAGCAAAGTAGGCTAACGCTGTGCTCCGCCACTTCCCCCACAAGTTTTGAGGCGTTGTCTAAAGAAGACATACGTGGATGAAGATTTGAGAGTTGCGAGAGGTGAATTCTAGATGTTTACGACCAGGGCCGGACTGGCCGTAGCGGGCACCGGGCGTTTCCCCGGTGGGCTGCCAGGTTGGGGGCCGGATTTGGGCCCCTGGGGGCCGGTTTTGTTACCTGGGCCCGCAATATCGGCCCCCTGTAACAAAATCGGCCGAAACCGGCCCTAGCAAACAGTTCGGCCCTCCCACCCCAGGGGGGCCGGCCGAGCTGTTTGCCAGGGCCGGTTTCGGTTCCCAGTCCGGCCCTGTTTACGACCATATAAGAGAACATTGGCCCCTGACACGACTCCTCTTAACCAAAGGAACTAGCAGAAAAATGGCAAAAGAAGAGTGGAAACTGGTCTATGAGCGCTCTTTTCTTCTTAGGTAGGGTAGGGCCTTCATTCTTTAAAGCTCTACATGCCAACCATAAGGCATTGAAAATGCACCTTTGTTGCACCTAGAGCCAGTGTAAAATGGGAAGATGATGTTGAACTTACGCCATATGTGGAAGTTTCGTAATCAGCCAGGCGGATGCATTTTAAACCAGTAGTAGCCTATTAATATGATAGGCCAGAAAACCTAAATACGAGTTCTCGTAACCTAAGCAGGAAGTAACATGAGCCTGGATCACAATTTTCTACGCAGTCACAGGAGGGAGATGAAAGACTTTACTCCCTGTTTAAGACCTGCTGCGGCACTTACTCCCTGTTTAATACCTGCTGCGGCACCCGTCACCTCTTCCACTGCCCTTCTGTGTCTCTGTTGTTATGTTATGTTAAAAGCACTTGTTAAGCGCACGTACACCAAACGGTTTCATGGCGCTGGAGTCAAAAGGGGGAGGCTGCAGCAGCAAGGGAATTAACTAGTTATACGCCTGGGAGAACAGCCAGGTCTTGAGCTGTGTCCTAAACTGTGCATAGGAAGTCACAGACCTCAGCTCTACAGGAAGCGAGTTCCAAAATTGCAAGGCCAAAACCGCAAATCTTAGTCCCCCGTACTTCTTGCGTTTGAATGGTGGAATAGCCAGCAAGTTCAGGTGGGAAGAGTGCAGGTCCCGAGAAGGAGTATAGCGCTGGGTCCTGGAAGAGACGAATGCTGGACTATTACCAAAGAGGGCTTTGAAGATGGTGCATCCCAGCTTGAAGGCACACCGTTTAGCCACCGGAAGCCAATGTAGACTCTTCATAAGCGGTCTAACGTGGGACCGTTTGGGTTGACGAAAAATCAGTCTGGCCGCTTGGTTTTGAACCAGCTGTAGGCGATGTAACTGATATGCTGGGATACCAACGTACAATGAATTGGCATAATCAACACGGGAGATTACCAGAGCTAGGATGACCAAGGTCAGGGCTTCAGTGGTCAAGAATCTACTGATCTTCCGGATTCTTAGCAATTGAAAAAAACAAGCGGAGACCACTGAGCCAATCTGTGCTTTCATAGACAGATCATTAATGATTACAATGCCCAGGCTCTTAGTAGAGCCTGCTGGGGATGGGGGATTTCCCAGCAGTGGAGGCCAAAAGTTGGAGTTCCATGCGTTGGCTGACCCACCCGTAAGGATTAGCTCAGTTTTATCAGGGTTCAATTTTAGTTGGTTACTATTCATCCAATCGCTGATGAAATTCAGGGTGGATTGAAAATTAGACACCGCAGCTGCCGATGAGTTGATATCAAAGATTCCGACCTTTCTTTCTCTCAAGGAGCAAATCAAGGGTAGTAGGTACAGGTTAAATAAAAGGGGTGAAAGGGAGGAGCCCTGAGGTACCCCACAGGTCAATTTCATTTTATTGGAGGAGAAGTTGGCAAGACGGACCGCTTGAGATCGATTACTGAAAAAAGAAACGAGCCACTTCAACGCCAGACCCTGGATCCCGGCATTGCTGACACGGTCGATCAGAAGATCGTGATCGACCGTGTCAAATGCAGCTGACAGGTCAAGGAGTACCAGGGCCTGGGAAATACCTTTGTTAGCCCCCTTTCCGAGCTCGTCCATAACTGTAAGGATAACGGACTCCGTCGAGCGGGCAGGTCTGAAACCTGCCTGATGGGAGTCAAGAAAGTGAGAATGTTCAATGAAGGAACTGAGGCAGTTTGCTACATGAGCTTCTAAGATTTTTCCCAAGTAGGGCAGCAAGGAGATGGGACGATAGTTGTTGAGAACCAGAGGGTCTGAGCTAGGTTTTTTTAGGATCGGGACGATTTCCGCACTTTTAAATGTATTAGGGACTATACCCATTTTAAGGGAGTTGTTCAGGAGTGAAAGAGGGGGATCCGGGCAAGTGAGAAAGGCCTCCCGCAGACTGTGAGGGGGACAGCTGTCAGTAGGGGGACCGGAACCAACCTTTTTAAGCAGATCAAAGAATACCTCCCTTGAAATTAGAGGAATTTGATCAAGTACACATGGGTTTTTGCATCTGAGCGGCGAGAGTGTAGAAGAAGTATGAGTAGGGATGCTAGCCTTAATAGTGGCAATTTTCTCGATAAAGTAGGAGTTGAGAGAGTCACATAAGGATTGCGACGGGACAGGTTTCACCATGACTCTATCTGGTTTAGCAAGCTCGTCTACTATAGAGAAAATATCTTTGGGCTTATTTGCCAAGTTTAAAATTTTCATAGAGAAGTAATCCGCCTTAGTTTGAAGAATGGCATTTTTATATTCTTTCAGCTGAGTTAAGAATATAACCTTTTTGTCTGAGGAGTAGTGGCGTCTCCAATTACGTTCTGCTTGCCTTAAGGCGAGTTTCTTTGATTTTAGGTCGTCGGAGAACCACCGTTGAGCGTCATGGGATCTCATGTTTTTGGTTTCCTGATGGGGGCAATACTATCACTGGCCGATTCAAGCCATGTCTTAATGCTTACTGCCTGATCGTGAAATGACTCCTGAGCTTTCGGGCCGTGGCGGTTAGCAATGAGCAGAATTCGGCAATATTTGCGCGCCTCCAGTTTCTCGCAGAATTATTTTCTATTCGTGGGGGTTTGGTAGGGAAAACACTGGAGATAGTGAATGTAATAAAATGATGGTCCGACCAAGTACAAGGGGAGATCGATAACTTAGAGATTTCCAATTTAGATGTCCAAACTTGGTCTAAAATATGCCCTTTTATATGGGTGGCTGCATTCACATGCTGGGTACAATTCATTCCAGAGAGAAGATCTGTCATTTCAATGGAGCTGGCACTCTCCCGAGTATCGTTGGGCTCCTTACCTTCTCCAAGGTTGACTGACCCTCTCTAATGGGATGCCTCCCCCATTGGTGGCGTCAGCCATGTAGCGCCACCATCAAGGGGCACTAGTTATAATGGAAGCTTCCGATACTGACTATTGAAATGGGCTGACAAGCATAATGGTTGCAGCAACCACTTTAGATGAGGTGCTATCAGAGCTTTGAGTGGGCCAGGTCCTGCCGGGAATAGCACTTGTTACAACGCGTACCAAAACAATGAGTACCATTACAACGCGGATATTAGTACGCGTTGTCAATTACAGCAAGATACCATTACAACGCAAACTTTTACCCCGACTATGCCTTTACCACGCATGCCATTACAACGCAAAAACATTCGTGGTAAAGGTATAGTCGTGGTAAAAGTTTCTAAGGTAAGTGACAGTCCTCTCACTACATTTACACTACCCAACACTACCCTAAACCCTAAAACACTACCCTACACTACACATACACCACAACACTACCCTAAACCCTTAAACACTACCCCCAGCACGACCCCCTACACTACACAACACCACAACACTACCCTAAACCCTAAAACACTACCCTACACTACACAAACACCACAACACTACCCTAAACCCTAAAACACTACCCCCAGCATGACCCCCTACTCTACACAAACACCACAATACTACCCTAAACCCTAAAACACTACCCCCAGCACGACCCCCAGTCCGGTCCCTACACTCAAACACTACCCTGCACGACCCCCACACTACCCTAAACCCTAAAACACTACCCTACACTACACAAACACCACAACACTACCCTAAACCCTAAAACATTACCCCCAGCACGACCCCCCGACCCCCAGTCCGGTCCCTACACTCAAACACTACCCTGCACGACCCCCCGACACTACCCTAAACCCTAAAACACTACCCTACACTACACAAACACCACAACACTACCCTAAACCCTAAAACACTACCCCAGCACGACCCCCCCGACCCCCAGTCCGGTCCCTACACTCAAACACTACCCTGCACGACCCCCCAACACTACCCTAAACCCTAAAACACTACCCTACACAAACACCACAACACTACCCTAAACCCTAAAACACTACCCCGAGCATGACCCCCGACCCCCCTAAACCCTAAAAAAGTAACCCCCACCCCATGCCCAATCCCCCTTACCTCTCTCTCCTCGTGGTTCCTCTCTCCTCCTGGTTCCTGCTTCACGTCGTCTCTGAGGGGCAGTGCACGTCGTTATGAGGAAACGGAACAGCCTCTGTTTCCTTACAATGACGTAGATCGTCTACATTTTTTTTAGAACGCATGATCATTTACTAAACATACCTTTACAACGAAATTCGTTGTAAAGGCATGCGTGGTAAATGACCATGCGTTCTAAAAAATGCGTAGTAATGACTTCGCGATGTACAACGCATGCGTGGTAATGCATGCGTTGTAATGGTATCGCGAAGTAAAAACTCGTTGTAATGGCTGTTTACTCCTGCCGGTGCTCAGCACCGGTAGTTCTAAAAAGTACGCTCTGGTACGGGTCCCTCTCGGGCTCTCCATTTTTGCCCTCACCCTCAGGGTGGAAAGAAAAAAATCTTACCCGTGCAGCAATACCACCCTTCACTGCCTGTGATGTAACTTCAAAGAGACTCATCATAGTTCTTTCACAGTCTCACCATTTCAGAACTGAAGCATTTTCATAGCTATTGCTTATTTATCATATGCAACTAACAACCATTGACAAAGCCAATGGCCCTGACGTGTTGTAGGTGTAATGTCACTTGTATTATATTTCTGGGTGCAAAGACAGAAGCAGCAAAATACCAAGTCGGGCGGCATACTATGCTAAGCACAGATTTTTAGCTTTCGTGTTTTTTACCTCTGGGTAAAAATGGAAACGCTTGTAAAGGTGGTAAAAAGAAGTATTGATGTAAATTGGGCCCTTTTGAGCTGATACAACTGTGAAAGAAGTCAATGGTTTACCTTATAATGTTATGAATTTAGGAAATATTGGTGGAGAATGCGAGTACAGCAAGGTGAAATGTCGAAGCACACGCTGCAACAAGCATCTAATAAAAAAAGGTTTAACGTGCTTATCTGCTGTGGGTGGGGATAATCCACTCGAATCCCACCAAATGAAAACATAAAAAGTCAAGCTATTGTTAGTTCGTGTGCAGCGTCTTCTGCTGCTGTTCCTTGTCGAGAATCACAAAGTCCAGAAAGACGGCGCTCAAAGACCCGACTTCGGCCCAACAGCATCGGTGAGTTCTGTAGATTCCGAGGAGAACAAAAAAGTGACGGACCTTGAGTGGTGCTTTCAGTCAAAACGCAAGCTACTTACGTCTAGTTTGCAGCACATTTCTTTGGACCGCATGATGCCTTTTGTGTGTTTTGTATTTTCTGTGTGGTGGACAAAACTAGTCAGTTAAATGTGAGGACACAATGATTTACACAGGCCTAGCTAGGATGCATGCATGGGATGGTGCGTGATTTGTTTAAGAAAGTCCGCCAATGCTTCATTTCTCTTGACTGTGGAACACACCTCAGTGAGGACGAGGGATTTGTGAAAGCGCTACAGCACCTTACTCGGTAGCCTTCGCACCACCAACGATGCGAGTGTGAATCGGAACATGTGCGCTGTGGAAATGTGCAAGACACTCATCTCCAAGCTGCTATATGCAGATGAGAAACATCTCAAACAGTCACCAAAAAAGAACGTATCTGTCACTGTGATGTTGACTTCACCCCACATGCTCTTTGGCTAACATGACAATGCCTCTGTTTTCTAGGGTGACTCCGTCCTCTGAAAACCCCGGTGGTGCCGCTTGCAGCACAAGCCAAGGGAAACCTTCATTACGGAGAATCAAAGGGCGAACTCACAGGAGTAAGAGCCTGGACAGCCTCGACTTCAGTGAGCTAAACGTAAGTGCAGTTCATACGACTCTGCTTGCCGCCTCATTGGGACCAGGACATGTGCTGTTGAGCTCGTGTGTGCGGAACACGCCTTTCCTCTGTGCGGCACTGAGCCATGCATGGGGAAGCCATATGGTGAATGCATAGACATGACCATGGGACCGCAAAGTGTTAGAGACAGTAAAATATTTTGAATTATGGTTATTGAAGGATAAAAAAAAAATCATGCTACTTTGTAATTTTCATTGTTAGACAAGAAAAAACTGATTATGCCTTCTTAGTAATAACTTAACAAACGACCATTGGTAAAACTAAAACGCTGTTGAACGCAGAACATTGTGTGTGATCAGTTTTCACCTTGAGCTGCCTGAAGGTCCAGGTGGAGGGGATCCCCAGGCTTCAGAAGTTTGGGGCTCCCGGAGAACAGCAATTGCATGGCACGCCTCTGCGCCTACACCAACATGCCGACACATGATGTTGGCGTGCCGACACATGATGTTGGCGTGCCGACACATGATGTTGGCGTGCCGGCACAATGTGGCTACCTCATTCATTTGTGGTGTGGAGTCAAATGTCCACACTGCTCCCTGCCTACACAAGGCTGCCCTCTGGCCCGCCTTGACTGTACCCCGCACCTGGCGGGGCGTTGTAGGGCACAGAAGAAAGCGAGTTCTTCCACATGATGGAACACTGCATTTCCTTTGTAAAATGATGTTCCTGTACACTTCATGAATCTACATGCAATGCATTTATGTGGCAAAAGTTGTAATTTTCACGTTTTTAAAACCTGCATATTCATGAGTGTCAACATGAAATGTCGTTTATTGTACGGTGTAAGGAACTAATAAACAAGAATCTGATTGCACTTGTATAACCTGTGGCAAGTGCAAATGAATGCATTTTCAAATTAATAACACAAGAGATGGAAGGCAGAAATCAATAAAGGACATGGGGCGAAGATGTACAGGTTGTCTCAATAAATGAAAAATATTGTTTGTGCTAATTAGTGTGAGGAGTTAGGGACACGCCAAATAAAGTTTGTTAAATGTAGTTGAAGATAGACTGAGTTCCAAAGAGAGGAAGGTAGGCAGGGACCTTTTGTTTGAAGAATGTCCTGCTGCTAGACAAGATACATAGCAATATTGATGAATAATGGATTTACAGGTGGTCTTGCTTGTGTTATATCCTGGTTACTACCACTGACTCATAGCGCGTCTTGTGCATCATATTCTTCATAACCAGGACAGAGAGGTGAAGATTAAAGGAAATTGATATTGACCTTCCCAATGAGTGTAATGAAAAGACGCGCGAGGTATGAAATAAGTCAAACACATTGGCAGAAGAGTCCAGTGATTTTTACATGATGCAGTGGCTTATCAAGACAAGCTTTGCTGGGGGAATGGCTTAAGATATATATTTAGACCATCCCATCTTCTGTTCTACTATAATCCTGTATATAGTTTTTTCTGTATCGAGTATTGTTTCGGGAATGTTTTCTGGAAATTATAGGGTGCAAACCGAACTACAAAGCAACTGAGCTCTGTACAAAAGTGGGGGACAAAATGGGTGACTATGACATGGTGTGGGGGTGTACACGGCAGAGGTGTATCTTATAGGGTTTGAGAGAATAGGGTGTTGGTCATTGGTGGTGAGATTGTAGGGTGTTATGATATACTCTGCAGAGAGAAATGTATTAATTTGCTTTTGGAAGAGGAGGCGAAATCAGCAAGATACAGTATATACGGCGTGTACAGCTGCAAAGTACTGCATGGACTCTTACGTCTCTGCAACAGTATAATGGTAATTCCGCCAACTTATTTTTTGTACAGTAGTATTCAAGAACTTTGGTTGGGATTTAAACTAATGCAGTTAGAGACGAAAGGCTTGTAACAGAACCGATTGTTATAACCTACTGCATATCTTACAAATTGTTTTATTTGTAAATATTTTTAATGATTTAAAAATTATTACTCTAGCTATACATTTGAGACACATTGATCTATTATGAGACGTACAAGGACAATGTCATTGTATTTGGGAGAAACATTATGGAGTAATGAACAAAAATATTAGTCCCTGGCTACAATATGTTTGTTTCAGAACCCTTGGAAATAATTCTTCCAAGTACACCACCTGGATGCGTGGCCCATTTGGTACCTAGTATTAGAATTAAACAGGTAATTGTCATTACAAATGTGAACACTTATAGCTGAATTACTCATTTATTTGTAAGGCTTTTCAAGACACAATCTGTAAAAAATAAAAAGGGGCATCTTGGTGACTGTTCAGCGGAAGTCAATTCAGATACATCACTGTAGGTCTCTCGCCTACTATCAAGACCCTGTCAACTTTTATAGATAGTTTTTACTTCAATAGAGCTTTCACTAAGGTAGAGGAGTCTTCATTGAGTAAACTGAATCTAAATAAAAACATAGTGGACCACATTCCACAGTGGCTCCTAAACAGCTTTTTTCAGACACTGGCCCCACCATTTATTGAGGCTTTTAACAAATCCCTTCAGGAAGTGTGGCTCCCTCCACCATAAAAATGAGGATTAGTATATAGAAACAACCTTCACCATGTCTCAAACAGAAAGCTACCACCCCATTATACCCTGCTGGCAGTAGTCTGAGATCATTATTATTTCCATAGCTTTATCCGTTCTAATGTTGTTAAATCATGCTTTGGACAAAACCCTGGATAGAGACCACTCCTAAATCTATCATAAGATCTCCATGTCGGAGGCGTGGAAAGAGGTGATAGAGGACGTAGATGTAGGGGTATGGGAGTCTAGAATGTAGTTCTGCTTCTTCAAATCATTGCAGGACTGGTACTGGGCACCCCAGAAACGTTCCGCAGCTGGCTTGCTACATCACTCGAACTGCTGGAGGTGTGCAAGTCAGGATGCAACACTACACACATCCTCTTTGATTATTCAAACATGCATCCTTTCTGGTCTTTGATAGGAACTATCATAATGACTAGTCCTTTTGCATGATACAAATGATTTACCCTACACTGACAAACCATGAACGAAGTTTGTTAGCCACAGCTATAACATTCGTCAAGAACTGTATTCCAAGACATTGACGATAACCACAACTTCCTACACATTAAGAGTGGCTCCCCGAAATGCATAAGATAGGCTGTTATGGGAAGCGTCTCTACAAAATGCAGAGCTTTCTGTTGGTGTGGTCGCTGTTCTTAGCCTCTCCATACATTAGACAATGGCGACTGGGAATGCAACTTCCCTCCGAGGATTGGAAGGCTCCCCACCCTTTCCACCCCTCTTCTCACTTTGCCTCCCCCTTTCCTTTCCTCTCAAAATCTTTCTTCCTACTTCCCCACAGCGCCGCTGCCACCCCCGCTGCTCTAAATTAATCTAATTACCAACCTAAATTCAAGATGACAACCATACGCTGAAAATACAAAATTTACATTTGGTTGATGATGGTAAAGTTCTATATGAGGGCTTAATATGACATGACCGGACACAATTAGTGACCAGAGGAAAACCAGCTGGCTTCAATTAAATGTCACTAAAGTCCAAAATGATATTTGGAAGTACACCATTGCTAGAAAATCATTATCAATTTTAATCTCAGTCCATCTTCTTTGGAAACATTGATAAAATTAAAGACAAAGTTGTAGACCTACAGATTTGCTTAAATACTGAATTGTCGCTCTTCCCACATATCCATGCATTTGGAAAGGGTGCCTACTTCCATCCCATCAGCTTAGGAAAATCTGTTCCTTTATAGACTAAAATTGAAAAATAGACTATTGTAATAGCTTGTTTTGCGGTCTGTGTAAAAGAATTGCGCAGATTATCCAAAACGCAGCAGAATGTTTTAGCTGCAAAAAAATCTCCCATTAGCTTCCAATTAGAAGCATATCTTATAGTAGCCTTGCTGCTATATAAGTTCACACACAGAAAAAGCCCCTGTTACCTGAGGAATACAAATCCATAGGAGCCAAACCTACCCAAAAGGCCTTTTGGCTAGGGTCTCCTAGTAGAATCAAAGTTTAGACTCGCCAGTATTGGGGAAAAAAAGTTTTCAGTTGCTCCAGAAGAATCCAGAGTGCTTATGTAGAGTGCAAAACATCTGTTGCTTGTGTAAACTGAATCTTATATAACTCTTTCCGTGTTTTCTGTACAGAGTACAATGGCCGTAGGACGAATGGTTTGCACTAAACTGTCCCAATGTTGTTTGTCGAAGAGCTACCTACGCATGTATTTGTATTTTGGATAGTGTTCTATGCTGCATTCCGTCCAAGTTGAAATTTTATATAAATACACATCTTTTCTTTTTAATTCTATTCCAATCCATAATTAAGGACGACATACAATGTAACTGTTCTAACAACTCCGACTGTACAAAGAGTCTTCTTATTAAAGACGTAACACAATATCTCATTTATCCACGCATGTTGCACATTTGAGGTCTTTGGATCCATTGGATGAAAATGTAGAAATAGAAATTAATTTGCATGTCGATCAACATTCAATATATTTTTTTTATCAATTATCGACACAGTGAGTTAGAAAGCAATTTGTGCATGTAAATTCAGCTTTCATGTGCAAATTGCTTTATTTATGAATGGAAATTCATATTTCGTATTCACAAAACTTAAATTGACACTTCTAATCCCATTTAGTCACTCATATTATTGTAGCAGTATAGTTTAATATTACATAGGAGAATATCATGGACATAAATTAGGGTTATCTAGGTGAAACAGATGCTATCCCTGGCTTGTCCTCTGGTAGACCTGACAGGGTGCCACCCCTGGTCTCAGAAGTTATAAAGGCAACAGCAGGAACAGAAAGTAACAAGCATGGCAACGTCAATAGGTCTCGGCAACCCGAGAGCTATTGGCGTTGTCAATGTTAATTTTTTTTTTTTAGCCATGTTGAACAGCAGTGGCTTCTTAACTTGCCTGATAAGCCCTTCTCAGTTCCTACTCTAAATCCCCAACATCAAATTATGAACTTGTTTACTCTTTCACTTACTCAGTGGGCTAAACCTGCAGATATTTACGAAACAAACGTATTATGAAAAGTTGCTGGGAAGAATAATAGCATTTAGAAGACGGAACCAAACATTAAACCTCACTTAATGAACCCCACATTATTCTTGGGGCAATGAGACTCAAGACTGTTTCCAGCTCCGTCCATGTTAATGTCAGGCACAACACTTCAATGTAAGGCAGTCAATAGAAGTTTCGCCTGACACAACCATAGTCGTTGTTGCTTTTTTAATGTCCATTACAGTATCAAAGTAGCGACATGAGGGCGCCACAGGAAGTGCTACATAGTGTGGCTTTACGTGCCACGTAATTTGCCATTCTTTTTTCGCATAGTCTTTGCAACCCTGTTGCATCATTTGGTACTCCATTGCAGCTTGAGAAATATACAAGATTAAAATGTAGCATATTTGTTAAGCATCTTTCCTAACCCTGTGTACCCAGATTATGCAAATAAAATAATAATAATGAACTATTAACAGTACTTCCTTTTTGCTTGCCTGGCAATGGGGCAGTCTTGTCTCAAAAACCTGCAATATCAGGAGTTACTATAACCCTTCTCAGTGATACTGACTGTATGGACAGATGAAAGGCTGAGTATACATCTCTGCAATGCGGATATTTTCCACTTCTTACCTTAGCAGTCCCCTTTTGCTTCCAAAACACTGTAACATTATTTTAATGCTTCAGGTTTTTGATGTCACCATATCAGTGTTTGTGTGTTTTTCAATACTTGGTTACAGCAGGCTGGACTTCTTGTATGTAACATGATTTAGGTTAAAACTTGGCCACGTGCAATACAAAATTCTAGTCCACTTTACAATGTGTTCTACAATGTTTTATTGAAGGTGACCGGGCTCACAGAGGAATGTTGAAATCTACCTTCAACAAACAGCACACACAAATATGTGTTAAATTACCCAGTTAAGTGAGAACATTCTTACTCAACATGAACCGCCTAAGATGTGATTACCCATACGCGCTACAAGGTGGCAGTGATTCTTCATCAAGTGCTGCTTTGAATCCATATACTACTAGTGAATGAGAGAAAAATGAAGGCTCAGTTCCTCACTCCATTCTTTCGACCAGCTTTCTCATTAACGAAAAAGACCAACCCAAGTGTTTGTGCCCAATGGAGTCACGAAAGGCACATGTGCAGGGATATGAATCGGAAGGTGGGGAGGAGTCAAGGCGATAGCCAGATCTTAAATAAGAAAGTGATGTGACATTACTGGAAGGAACGGGAGGTTCAATGCGAGCCAAAGATGACAATTTATAAATATTGTTAAGAGAGGCCGACAACAACAACAAGCAATGATGGACGAAGGGGGCAAGCAGCGATGATGGAGTAGGTGGGGGGACAGGTTAAACAGCAAAGCGGGAGGGGTTTGGGGCACAGAACACGCTCCCTCAGAAAATAGCATCTGACATTTGATCGTGGTCTTTGAATGCTCAGCTAATGTGATGAGATAAGAACAAGATTTACAGGGCTGTTGGAGCTCGGAGCACATGGGCGCTCGTGTGAGGTGCTCAAAACAAACCAAAAAAGTAGTTCCTAAAACACTTCGTAAAATTGGAGCAGTGGATAGACAGTAGTAATTGGCCCATGCTTTTAAGGAGGGCTAAACACAAGAAGAGGCGTTCACCATGCATGCGATGGACAAATGGGGAGAAAGAACAGGAGAGTGACAATTGAGCCAGCAAATGGAAAGCTTATGGGCGGGCTGAAGCCCACAAAGTATATACAACATGTCTCTTCGAGACTGCACATACGCTGTGTAGAGCCGAGACCTAAAGAGCTTTATGAGCCATGTTAACTTTAGTTGCCATTTCCTACAGTGGCCACTCGGAAGTAAATGGGAGACTGTTGAAAGGTGAGGGATGGAACAAAGATTCAACCTTTTGATGTCATCTGACGTAAAGGGTGCGTGATATCACTTCCACTGACGTATTTGATAAATGATTTATAGGCTGATTCCCAAACTGGAAATGGTCAGTGGAGTACACTTGCTAAGGAGAGGAATAAAATAGCCTTCAAGGGTGAAAATGGGCATGAGGTTAAGAATTGTTCCATAGAGAATTTTCTCATAAAAAAGAAAATTAAGGTTAGCAAGTGCATTTGAATGTGTGCTAGTTGATAGATATAGACATGTATGGTTGGAAACTGCAACAGCTGCCGTATTCCAAAAGTATTCACAGAAATACCAAAACAGTCAGAAATGTACTCCAAATTCAGAAGAAAACCAACAAGAGTATATTATACTGAGACTATTTTACATAAACTATCTACTTAGAATGCTGATGTTTGTAAGAGCTTTGAGTACAGAAATGGATCTATCATGCATTCGTAACATTAGCATTATAACAGGATGGTAGTGGGAAATACATGTTATTTTATGAAAATAAATTAAATGACAAAAATTGGAAAGAAAAGCTAAGGTACAATAGGCACACTACAAGCACAGGCACCCTTGCACCATGGCACAAGGGTACCTGCATTGGTGCTAGGCAACACTCAGTGTGCCAGCGCAGGGAGAGAGCAGGAATGCATCATATCTTAGTAGACATGGCACATTCCTGCTCTCTTCATTTGATGCAGTGCAACAAGGTGTCTTGCTGTGTTGCAATGCGTTAAATGTTAATAAAGCTGGCCCTTGGTGTTAAATGGGGAACATTTCATAAAATGGAATGTAGGAGAATGCTAAACTCAGATGGACCTTACTGTCCAGGTAAAATTAAAATGTTTGATGCATGTAAAAGGGACTCTGGGGAAGTCAGAGAGAGAATCCATTATTTGCTGTTCCAGCACTCGGCCAATAGAGAAGAGGGACTGAAAGATTTAATGTCCTTTGATACACTAGTCACAGCTTATGAGTCTTCCAATGGTCCTATCACAAAAATATCTGTAGTCTACCCCTTTAGGCAAGCTTCTTGAAAGGGTCCTTTATGACTAATGGCGAGTCTATGTTGGGGAAAGTGATCATGCAGGAAAAATGGAAAAAGCTCTTGTGTGGTACTCCACAAGCAATGTGTAGTTTCCAAAAGTGTGAAATTCCATATAAAATAATGTAAAATTGGTATAGAGCTCCTGACAAGTTGAAAAATGTATCCGATACAGATGAGAAATGCTTTAGACATTGTGGTATGAGTGGAGATGTCCTGCATATATGGCGGTCTTCCCTATGTTGCAAACATATTGGAAGGAAGTGTTGAGCCGTACTAAAGGGACACGGGTCTATCTATTTTCAAATGATCTGTCTTTTACTCAGCTTGGCCAACATCAGGATGAACTAGAGGGAATGTCAAGCTATGACTGAGCTATATGTTGTTGGCAGCAAAACAAACCATAGTACATAACTAGAAGAAATATTTCCACCCATGGAGACTGACTAGTCAACTAGAATTTTAGCAATGATAGCTATGGAAATGTTGACATATGTCTTAGAGACCAAAAGGGATTAATTTAGTATTGTATGGAAGTTATTAATTCCTTATTAACAGGATAACAAGAAATCCCTATCATGCCTTAGAATTTTACACGCATTGATCAATGTACTGGGATCTTTAACAGAAAGCGAAATATTAATCATATTTATAATAGTGCATGCTTCTTGATGTATTAGTGGAGATAAAAAGAG
Source organism: Calotriton arnoldi (assembly GCA_963921515.1). Lineage (NCBI taxonomy): Eukaryota > Metazoa > Chordata > Amphibia > Caudata > Salamandridae > Calotriton > Calotriton arnoldi. The sequence goes on from CAWUFW010000142.1 coordinate 3,122,909, forward strand.
TGAACACTTTCCATTGGAGGAGTGTATTTAGTGAGCAATGATGTGTCTTCTATTTGGAACAATTCCATACCAGTTTTTGTGGAGGATTCTGCATCTCTCTGAAACCTCCAGTAAGGGGCCGATTCCTATCTCGGCCGGTAGGGCTCCGAATCGGATTCGGCATAACCGGATCCGATTCGGAGCCCTATTTCCCGACCGATTCGTACGCGCGTCCGGACGAGCAAGTACGATGCGAAATCGCCGACCGACTCGTTCGGGCGTCCCAACCGCTCCGACCGACACGTTCCCGGGTCGAACCGCACCGACCGACTCGCTCGGACATGACTCGCACCGCGCAATGGAGACGTTCCCCGGCCGGGTAAGTACGATGTGCGCCGCGAGCAGTCCGACCGACATGCGCCGTCCGGCTCAAAAGAGCAGTCGGAGCCGTACTTCGGGGGTCCGTGTCGGACCCCCCTGTACGCGTAGCCGAGCGAGTCGCACACAGGGGGGACCCATGGGTCCCCCCTACCTGTGCGTGTACGGCGCGAGTCGCTCGCCGCGCACCCGCTGTAGGGGGCGCCCTTGTTCGCCTCGCACCCATTGGAGGCAATGGGAGCCCGCGTACGCGTTGTACGACCGGGTCCCATTGACTTCAATGGGAGTCCGACCGACTCGAGTACGATAGCATACGGACGCATCGTACTCGTTCGGTCGGGCTGCACGGGTCCGATTCGGTCGGAAATCTCTCCGGGTCCGGCTCGGTCGGAGAGATTTCCGGCCCGAATCGGAATCGGCCCCTAAGTATTGTCTTCCTCCAAATCAATTTTGAGAAGCCATTCTGGATTGTTGAAGGCTATGCATATGAATCTGTAATTTAAGACTGAATGATACCTTCTCTATGTCATCGTACACACTTTTTCTTTCTGCCTCTAAGAACAATTAACATCTGAAGTGCCAGACAGTAGCCAGTTTCGAATTAGATCACTTATATCAATAATAAGTTATAAAAAAAATATATATTTCTGGCTACAAAATGGATATGTGCTGTAAGAACTTCCATAATTTACGATATGGGTGGGGGTGTTCATCAAATTCAGTATAGCAGCCACTAAGGATAAAATAGTCCCCTTTCAGCAAAAGGAGTGTTTTTCATAGGTCATCTAACAATTAGGTACCAAAGTAGTTTACAGCTAACAAGAAAAAAGCAGACGGAAAATGCCTTTTAGTAAGCATTCATCTTTATTACAGTTTATTTTGTAACTTGAAATACTGGAAAATTATCCCAGTATATCAAATATATTTAGGGAAAATCCATCCTCAGGCTTTTGTATTAAAATTGTTACCTCTTACACTTAGTAGCTTCTTTACTGCTTTAAGGACTACATTTACGTGGGCAGAATGCTTTGGATGTGGAAAATGTTCTTAAAATGGTGGCTTTTCCAAAGTTAGATGTACTGAATTCATCCACCAAAAAGGATTGCAACTGCTTGCATATCTGTTACGTTTTTCTAATCCTGTCGTTTGACTCTGTGAAGAAGTTGATTGTATTCAAAGGTGTTGCTCCTTTATGAGTTTGTAAAAAGTGATACACTCAAATATTCTTACCAATCTGCAGCTTTAATTACAATTTTAAGATATTTATAATGTAATTAAGATACACTCACTTGTAAAGGGTGCAAAAAAACTCATATGCAGATAATGTTTAAGCTGGTGTCAGGTGTGTTTCTGCACAAGCTTCTCAACTGTGAAAAAATTGTGAAATTTCTTGTATCCTGTACAAATGGTATTTGAGTCCATTTTGTTTCTAAAGAGCAATAGAAAATGATGTTGTAAGCTGTTGAAGCGCACAGCTTCATTTTCTATTTCTCTTTATTCTTTGCCACTGATATTGCAAGAAAACACCCTCTTAAATAAGTTCTGATACCTCACCCAGGTCAACTAGGACTCGCAAATAGAGCCTATTTTATAAATGAGTTAGATTTATGAGATTTGAATTTAGGTCAAGGGGAAGCACAGATTGCTTAGATAATGTATTTTTAGCCATTTTGAGCAACAAAACTTACACAGCCACTCATACTCTGCATCTCATTTGCCAGCTAACAAAAGGATAAGAGTAATACTTTTTGAGAGCATGTGTAGTTAGTAGTAGTAAAAGTATTGTTTATTTAAGACCGTAGTCTATTAAACAAGAAAATAAAATACATATCCAATACATATTGATAAAATCTATATATCCTTTTCCAATCTTTTACAGTCCTTAAATATCTATGAAAATTATGATTTAAAAATTGCATAGCAAATACAAATCTGTATTAGATATTTATGAAGAATTGCTTTTAAAAAATGAGGTCTTTGCGACAAGAAATCAATCAATCACTAAATGTAGGCTTGCACATTGCTCCCCTAAATCGCAACTGCAGTTGCCATCTACTTCTATAAAGGATTTTAAACATTCTAGATGAACATATAATGGATTTAGACCTATTCTAAATTTTAGTATTTCATTTCACAAAGTGGGGTTAGGTAAATCTGTTCAAACCGGATATACTAATTGTTCCTGCATTGAGTTTCCCAAACATATTGATGACCTCTAAAAGATCATATTACTTAGATCTCTAGCCCTAGATACCACTGCACCCTGTTCTCACAATTCCATTTCCAATAGAATTAAAGGGGGTTATATGTAATAAAAGCATGAATATTAAAATATCTTGCAATAACTAATAATTGGGCACCCAGTTCCTTTACCCATTATTTCATCTCTGCAATAGCTGGACGCTTTTAACTGGTGTGAATTTACCTGTTTATGCCAAAAGCATAAGCTTTGAAGCACTGTTATATAGTTCCAGGACTTCAGGTTAACTTCACCCTTTATAGCATGTACAATAGCATATTTAGTTAGATATACTAGGGTTTTCAGGCAATGACCTTTGACCTTTTCCCAGTCTGATTTCCCACTCCAACATAAAATTTCTGCCCGATATGAAATCTGCAGAGGTACCATGGCATTATAAGCTGTAGGAACCAGCTTCAAAGAAGGTCCACCAAAATCTCTCCTATATTTTTTAAGTCCCCATCCCTCAATTATTATTGAAGCTCAGGATTTTAAAGAGGTTATATGCATTTTCTAATGTTACTTATTAATAAAAATCATTCCTAGGTATTTATACAATGAGACTTTCTCCACTCTCATCTCACCAATTGACCATGTAAACGCTTTGCTTTTGGGGAAAAAAATACTAAAATGTTAGTTTTATCCATATTAATTATTAGTTTATTTACTTAAATACAATTAACTTTCTTTGAAGCCCAGTTTGTGTCATGTCTATATTTGGCAAGTCATGAGAGTAAAGTAGGCAGGCACATTATAATTTTAATTGAGAATGATCGTTTCTTTAGTAGTGTAGCTGAAAGGTCTGCAACAGAAAGTGCAAATAGAGTGGAGTCTAGAACAAACCCCTAGCACAACCCATACTCTAATGGTATTTTTCTTGATAATCACCTTTATCTAGCTCCACCCGTTATCCAGTTACTCTTGTGTAGTTCTTTTATCCCAGATAGTAATTCATGAGCAATTTTCAGATGATGTAATTTTTGCCATAAAATCTCCTGGTTAACTAAATTGAAAGTGGCTCGGAAGTCCACAAAGCAGCAATACAGATTACCACAGGTTTCAATTTCCTTTTGGGACATCGTCCATTGGGTAAAACAATGATTTATGGTCAAACACTCCTCTTTGAAACATCCTTGCTCAACAGGACAAAGATTATTAGTCTTAGTCCTTCATGTTGTAATATAGCCTTTGCATATACTTTCTCAGAAACATCATCTAAACTGATTAGCCAATAATTTTTCAGACCCATGGGATCATTCATCTTTTGAAATTTGCATAACTATTAGCCTTTTCCAGGTTTCTGGGCACTGTTCGAATTTTGTAATAAATCCAAATACCAAAGCTAATATGCTAGTCTACCATTTCATGTTTGATTTAATTATTATTGCTGCAGGTCATCTGGGCCTGCTGCTCTTGGCAAATTAAGAGTGGATATTATTTTTTCAAAATATGTACAGTGACAAGGGGTGTATTTCATTATCACATGCGTATGGTTAGTATGAGAATCTGGGCTATCATTTGAATTAAGTACTTTCAGCTAGCCAACCCAGCTTTCTTGTGGAACCATACCCCTGAAATTATTTGTCTCTCTGCTATGCCCATACTGAAGTAATCTCCAAAATTTGAAATTACTGTTGTCATTTGCTCCCAGTTAGAACTGCACAATTTTATCTTGCTTTTGTTTATCCTAGCCTTTTATTCTGCTTTCATTTCCCTATAAATTGTATTCATCGTCTCATCCCAGTTTTGATGCACTTTCTGCCTCAACCTACTGATTTTCTTTTTTAAGTCTTGACCCTGGGCATGAAACATACTGGATTCTTTGTTGTATTCCTTGATCTGGTCATCAATTTATGGCTCAATTTATTACTTTTGATTTTCCGACAGTTGACCACCTTCTTATAATATTATATAAATCAAATGCATCCTTTTCATTATTCTCCAAGTTGCCCAAATCTAATGTCCCCTGAACCTGGGCCAGACATTTTCACCATCAATGCACCTTGTTAATCATCTTGGATATTCAACTTGCAGAAAAGTTTGTTTTTCTTAAATATACAAATTAAGCCTTATTAAAGCAAGGGGAGGTGGTACCTTTTATCTTGACTAGCTGAAAATTAGATATCCGCTCAAAGTGCCAAGCTTGAATAAAAATATAGTTTATTGGCCACCTTTGTTTACCGTGGGTAAACGTTTCTGTTGCAGGAATATCAGGCTCAAAATGACCATTTAAACCCATGAAACCCTGGTTTGCAACACCATTTTGCCTATCCCTCCTTGCATGAGAACTAGCAAAATTTGGAAATGCTGCTATGAGTATATTATAAATTGACAAAAGGTCAGCCAGGTAAAGATCCTCTTGCTTTGGGGTAAGGCGTAAATTAAAATCCTCCACCATCACATTCAAAGTGTTTGGGAACAAAGGACATATACTACTGAAATATAATTGAAAAGATTTTGTTTGCTCTTATTATATGCGTATCATCCAATATTACATACACACGCGACTGAATCAGATTCTCAATTGATGCTGAATTTCTTACAAATAAACATTGCATACCTATATCCATTCACATATTGTCAATATATGTTTTCTGCTCTTTGCTATGTTTGGGAATATAGGAGTTATTAAACCACCTGATGGGTGCCCAGTACCTCACTGCAGAATAGACTTAAGCAAATGCATTGAATGTAGGATTCTCCCTAGACAACCGAGGGGCATATTTACAAAAAAATGTCGAAGCGCAGTGCTACGCCAAATTGAGCAGCGCTGAGCTTTGACATTTTTTAAACACAGGGATGTGCCGTATTCACAAGAATACGGCGCACCCCTGTGTTTCCCCTAGCCCTGTCACAAAAAAAGCTGCCTAGCGCCAGTGCAGGCACCTTGCCGCCATATTGCAAGGGTGCCTGCTCTGCAGGGACACCTTCTTGCACATAAACAATCATTCATGGTAATTTGCTCTTTCTATGTATGCTGCCTTTTGCATCACACATAGAAAGAGCAAAAACGAGGAGAAATTAATAATTTCTCCTTGTATTGCCATTCTAATGCCTGCTGATCCATGGTGTTAGAATGGTGCTGTTTTTGGTGCTGTTTCAGCCTTGTAAATCTGGGGCAGCGTCAAAAAGCAATGGGTGTTGTGGTGGAACACCCACAGCAACACCCATTGCACGCCCCTTTGCCGCAGAGGACTGCTGCGGAAAGGGGCTTTTTTACCAAGTGGCGTTAAGCCACGTTAAGTGGCTTAGCACCACCTTGTAAATATGGGAAATGGCACTACACCACCTGAGCATCAAAAAAGTGACGTTCTGGTGGCAAATGGGGCTTGTAAATATGTCCCCCAGTCTCTTGGGAACAGATAATATCATTCCATTCTAACAGAGTATTTATACTTTCAGTTTTGATTATTCTACCTACACCATGAACATCCCAAGAGATAGGCTGCAGGTTTGTAGGAAGAAATGTTCTCCTAATCTTTGTCACTAGACGTGGAATCATCTTCTTCCCAGGCAGAACTCAACCAAGCACAATGTTTTTACGTCTGTAGATCGGTATTCCTCTATTTTGTGGCAAATTAAGTTTTCTCTAAAAACCAGGGAGAACTCTTATTCATCTCCCAATTCTCCTCATTCAGGGGATGAGAGTGGGGTTGTTGGTTTGGGAATTATTGGTGAAGTAGAGAAATTTCTAATTATAATGTATGTATGTATGTAATAATTAATTTGATAGCAAAAAGATTACAATAGCATAAAGAAAAGTATTTTGTATAACTATAATATAGTTGGATTAGTATATCCAATCTGTAGCTCAACATTGTTATTTTTTTGATACAGTGCATTGTAGACTTATAAGCAATTTTGAAGTATTGTGGTGTAGGCGAAATGAAATTTGTTTGTAGAGTGTACTTTTCCCCTGGTCCGCCCTCCTAATTTTTAATGTCAGGGGCCCTTTTTTTTTTTTTTTAATTTGTACTTTACAGAACTTTGCTGTGAGGGAGGTTCTATATTGATATCTGTTTGTGTAACTGTGATAGGTGTATTCACTTGGGTTAGCACAGTTTTGTTTTCTTCCTTTGTTGCACATTGGTGGTGAGTTTTTAGGTACAAATACGAGGAAGGTTTGTTATCTTAACATAGAGGGTATAAAAACATTTGGATTTGGCGATGAAGATTTTTCCTAGTTTATAGGCCAAGCGACCATAGGAGATAAACCCATACTAGTGTCTAAAGTACAAAATGATGAATGGGCCAAATTACACAATTTGAAAAAGAAGGCCAAACGTACAAAGTCACATACTAATTTCATGTTAAAATAATTGAAATCAGGTATTATTCCAATGGGTTTGAGGGAGAGAAATGTTCAGGATTGTTTGTGGAAATGAGGAAGTTCTTCTGAAAATGGTCCCTGATTTCAAATCGCTGTTCACGTGACTGGATGATTCTCATTATTGTGAGAGCTAGGGAGGTGGTGGTAATCCTCAATAAGAAGTCTGAGCAATTGGAGGAGAAATTTAAGAGAGTCAGCGTGATAGATGAGGCAAAGACGAAAATTGAGGAGACCACTGCGGACCTAGATTCCTTGAGTTATTATCTCCTGAAGAAAAAGACAGATAAGCTAAAGAAGAATATACATTTGTTTTCTCATGAACAGGTTTACCCCTACCTCTCGGATAACTATTACAATATGTCCAATGACCAGACAAGGGGATTAGGGAATCAGGACTGGAATAACAGGAAATTAATAACATTTTCAGATACATCTGAATCAGAAGGCAAGGGGAGTTCAAACCAGTTAGATCAATATGAAGATAGACGTACACATTATGATAGGGAAAACTCCAATAACCCTTCTTTAGAACCCAGAAGGGGGAACTTCAGGGGAAGATTTCAAAATCAAGCAAGAGGCAAATTTTGGAAGGCAGACTTGTCTCACTACTATTTACAAACATGGATACAACAGTATTAGAGGAATTCCCCATATTCAATCTCTCTGTTATGGAAATGGATGAGAATACTGAGAGTTTACTTTTCAAATACTGAAATTTGTACCTAGCAAACATGCAAACACATTCGAACTGGTCTGGGATCTTCATGCTTTTCTTTGCAGTATAAGGCTAAAAAGAATTTCTTGGGTAAAGATATTATTGTGGAGAACAATAGATCAGGTCTGAAATTGCCATCTACTTTTATTCCCAGCCTGGACCAATTAGGGACGGAAGTTGATATTTTTTAAAATCTGTTCTATCAAAAATACAGAATATCATTAAGTATATTGTGAAACCTTCACAAAATCTTCCCTATGAAGAGAATCTGGCCTTAAAAGAAACTCCAACAGAATAAGCCTTGTGATCAGGGTGAGGGAATTGTCCTTTTGGACACTGATCAATACAAACAAAAGATGAAGGCCATGTTGGCTATACCAGAATATAAGAAAGAAATCAAAGGTGATCCACAAAAGAGAGTGGTTATTAAAATCAGAAAAATAAGTGAAGAGGCTTTGGAAGCGGGTACCCTTTGTAAAAATTGTTTGAGTATTTGAATCAGTCCAATACCCGTATACCTGTTATGTATGGAGTACCCAAGACACACAAGGATGTCATGAATCCCCCTTTCATCCTATTGTATCCATTATTGGAGCAGCTACCGAGCCACTATCCAAATATATTGATAGCTTTTTTAAGACCTTGATTAGAAGGTTTGCCTCTTATGTTAAAGACAATGGGCATATGAATTCTAGACTTGAAGGAGTTGAGTAGGACAGAGAAATATTAGTCAAGATAGATGATTAGGACCTACACACAAATGTACCCCTAAAGGAGGCTTTCGTAGCAGTCAGAATTATATTGGAACAACGATGTCAGGATGGTCCTATTACTTTTATCTTACAATGCCCTGAAATTGCATTGGGAGAGGGTTTTTTTTTAATTTGTTAATGAATTGTACAAACAAGTGAAAGGAGTCAGTATGGGAGTGGCCTATGCCCCCAGTGCAGCCAACATTTATATGGGTCTCTTTGAAGAGAAACACATATACAATTAGTTCACCCAATTAAAAAATATATATAAAACGCTGGTCACAATTCTTTTCATGACATCTTTTTTGTCCGGCATGGCGAAGAAGAACAGTTCTGTTCTTGGATTAATCTATGAGATGATAATTTGAAATTCTCACCTAATTCTCACCTAATGCCAACAGGGATAAGGTGGAGTTCCTTGATATACAGCATCATGAACAAAAGCTTGAGATGTTGTTGTATACAAAGCCCACAGCTCAAAACCCCATACTCCACTTCCAAAGTTTTCATCTTCAGTGCCAAAAGCAAGGAATATCTTTTAGCCAATTCCTTCGCATCAGAAGGAACTGTTCCCACATGCATGAATTTGTAAGAAATGCGCAGGCATTAATGGAAAAGTTGATAAGGAGAGGATAGCCTAAACAATTGGTCCGTGATCCATTCAAGAGAGCCAAATATTGTAATAGCGATGCCATGTTTCAAGAAAGAACAGAATGACCATTTAGTATGTGTTATACTGCACTCTAATTTGGACCAAAGGTTAGACAAATTATACATTCCCAATGGCCGTAACTCAATGCTAATAAGGATGAAATCAAATTACCTGAACCAGTATTCACCTACCATAGGAATTGTAATCTTAGAAATATTCTGGTGAAATCGAGAATTGTGAGTGGAGATGATTATTGTCAAAAGTCTATTACTGGTCAAAATCCAATGTATGGCAATCATAAACGTGGTCACTGCCATTCCCGTGACGGAGCCATAGTATCATGCATGATTGATTATAAAGGTATACAGGTAGTCTTGTAGTGTGGATTGTGGCCTCATGGTCGACATTACTAAGTTAGCTTAGGCCTAGCAGCCATGATGCCTCCTTTGCACACGTTACTCCGTGACTTTGTTTTTCCAGACTCTGCTTGTGACCGTTCACATTAGAACTGTCTGCATTTCTGCCTTTCACCTTTTCTGAAGTTCTCTGTGGTTTTCGTCTGCACATAATGTACAAGGTCGAAAAACAACGTCCCTTGTTGTTGCTGTTCTGGTCAGCCCCTCGCACTTAGACATAACATGAAATACAGCTGCACTGGAGAAATTTGTGTGCTTTTAATATTGTGATCTCCCTGTTGGTGGCACTTGGAGAAAAGCCTTTCCAGGGAGAAGAGCTGTGCTTGTCCGATGATGTAAACCTTGCATCTAGTTCTTGAGGTATGGGGTCCCCCTGACAAAGCCCAGAGGTCTTCTCTTTTTATAATAAACTAGTTACTAGCACGGGGAGGGTGGCAAGGCATTATAGTCCTTCATCCACTGTCTTTATAAAATGCCGTCCCCGTTTGTATTCTATGGAATTGTAACGATGCTTACTATTTTGTCTTTATGCATTATGCTGCTAGTATTGGCACGTGTACTGTGTCTTAGTAAACATTTTAAACTATACTGTGTCTCTTAATACGCACGTTGTGGACAAGTATGAGTGAGTAATGAAAGAGTGTTCTTGCTCCCGCGATTCCTGAAAGAGTCCGTGTTCTGGGATGTCTAATCATTGGTAGCTTCGCTGTAGTACGGAGAACGAATGAGACACTATAGCTAGTCGGATTGGGATTTTGGGCACTAAGGTGGATGGTCGGTACACCACTATACACCGAGGTCCTGTTTTCCTGCGCATAGTTCTGTATATGTGCAGAATCCCAGTCTTAAAGGTAATGACAAGCTGCCATACATCTAATGTGATCTACATGATTCTTTGTCCATGTGGCTCAGGATATGTAGGCGAGATGGGGCATGAATTTTGTGACAGAGAGAATTACCTGAACAGCATTGAGTTGAATATATATTGGAGAACGTCGGTCCCTCCTGTGCCTTTAGTTGGAGTTAAATATGTTGGAGAACGTTGTTGCATTCTGTTCCTTCAGTTGGACTTTATGGAGCTATTGGATAGATCATAGCTTGCTTTATGGTATGCGACTATGGGGAATAACATAGTCATTAGAAGGGAGTTATTCTAAGATGGTTATCCGGGTGAATAGGTGATTTAGGAGATTAGCACAGTGCTTGCGCAATGACGCATAGCATCATCTGACTGGTAACGAGATAGATATATTGGAGAGCGATGGTGTCTCCTCTTCTTTCTCATGGATAGCATAGAAACACCAGCATATAGGAATCCTAGGAATTAAAGAAAGGTAATAACTTTATGTGATCTGTCAAAGGCCCTGGTGTTGGTGTTTGTTGGCGGTGCTTGTATTTGATATCTCAATCACGAGGGTGCCATTCTGTGTTTGTTACGCTAGTATGAAATGAGGTTTGAGTTGGCTATAGGAGAGCTCTATGAGGATTGGTTTTGATTCCCTTTTTGCCTCAGCTCTTGGCCACTACACCTGGAATTCTTTCACTAGTGATATCCCTCATAGATGGACTTGTGAATGAGGTATTATTATTCATTTTTGTTTTCTGTCATGGATTTTTTTATTTACAGAATCAACAGTTGTAAGGGTATTGGCCAGTCTATATTAGACATGTGACCTGTATGAAACCATACTGATGAACAATTCACTAGAATATTTTTCTCATTAAAGCAATATTTGCTGGTTTTAGAATCTTTATGTTTTGCAAGAAAGAAAACGTGATGTTGATTAAGGTATGGAGTTTGGCATCTGAGAGTATTATCTATACATCAGACTATATTTTTGGGCAGACTTTTGCTAATTTGTTTATTTGTTATTTGTTCATAGTAACTAGCTGGACGTTTATTCCCCAGCTTTATATTTATATTCATAGAGTTTGTCCTCTTGCGGATCGCTTTGGACTTTACTATATCCACATATGATCATGGTTCCTTGGGCGACGGCAATAATGAAATAACCCTTCAAGGACTACAAATGTTGGCATGTTTCTTCCACAATTTTATCTGCATGAAGAGGTGTATTTATGATTTAACGAGGTTGGTGATGGGTGTCACTAGGGTGTTAGCATGAGTTTTTATGGTGGTGGTTTTTGGTGCAGCTCTGGATTTATTTAGATTGAGTACACACACAATATAAAATACAAAGAGTTTTGTTTATATTCATTAAATTCCTGTTTTTGTATGAGCACTCATTCTTATTATAGAAATTAATCACTAATTGTTGTAGGTTGTCCAGCTCCAACCAAAGTCCCATTTGCATCCATTGGAATGTGGTATTTGCTTAGTGTGCCCTGAGGAAGGTGTATTATGGAAGAGAAATCTCAGCAGTGGCGGCTCGCAGAGGGAGTGCTGCAGGGCGGTGGGGCGGGGGAGGGGCAGGGTGGGTGGGTAGTGGAGTCGGACATACCACGGCCAGGAGTAAAGTAAATAAATAAATAAATAAAACCATTTACCTTGAGCTCGCTGCATCGCCGAGTTGGCGATGCAGCGAGCGCAAGGTAAATGGTTATGAATGGAAATGAATATAAGAAATACGCGCGTCGGCACAATCCTGGACACCTAGCAAAACTTATTATGCCTTTGTATTAATGGAAATGAATATAAGAGTTTTCTAGAAAACAATTTGTACAGTATGTCAGAGTTGAAGAATGTGTATGTACAAACAATTTAAGGTTGAGTATATATCTATTGTGCTATTTGCTAGGTCCAGGAACTTTATACTCTATTGCAGGTTTTTAGTTTGGTGAGAGATATTGAACAATTGTAGCATTATTGTGGTATGAATGAGAGAAATTGAAGAGTAGACTATGGTTTTAATTAATTTGGTGCATTTGGGCTTGAGGGGATGAGGTTGGGGTATTTGGTTTGGGAAACATTAGTGAAGTAGAGAAATTTTTGATTTTGATATGTATATCAAATTATTAATTTGATAGATAAAAGAATATAATATCATAATGAAAAGTATTTTGTATGAATCTAATAGAGTTAGATTAGTATATTAAGTCTGTGGCTCAACATTGTTATATTTTTGATACAGTGTATTGTAGACTTATGAGCAATTTCAATTTTGTTTGTAGAGTGTACTGTTCCCCTGGCCTGCCACTCTAATTTTTAATGACAGGGGTCCTCTTCTTCTTTTTTTTGACTCACCACTCAGCCACATCTAAAAACCAACCGTAGTTCACACCGTCTTTCCTCTGGACCACAGGACAATGAAAAATTCAAACACTAATTTCAAAACCGTTTTTTATTAAAGATTGCAAAATGGAAGGAAACTGGTTCTTATAGTATGTGATGCATATATAAGCCAGTAACCAATTGCCAGTTAGTCTGACCTAAGGGCCTCTTCATCACCACTCTCACCTCCCTGAATCCCGCTACCTAGGTGCAAGGAAGTGGCGGTACTGGCAAAGCAGACACAGAAGCTCCAGGTGAACCAATCACATTCGAAGACTCCCCATCTGAGATCTGTTGGGCATCGCGCCATGTGTTCTACTTTTATGTCCTACCGTAGTGCTTGAGGCATGCTGGCAATATCCGCCTCAGCCCACCGTGGCAAATGGAACATCTTGCCTCATTCATGTCACCCGACTGAATCCAGCTGAGTAAACCCCCAGTCCAACAACACATCCACAAGGGGTCTACCTCCAGCTCAGCTGCCACAGAGACCACACAATAGGGTAGCAGGAGACTGGCTGTTGCCGCGGCAGCAAACAGCTAATGAGTGCGCAGGCAGAGGGAGGCAGGAGCAACTACCAGAAGGGGTGGGAACATTTGTAGGTTAGACTGGGATGAGCTATTTTGCCTGTAGTTCTGAGCACCTGGATATTTGGTTCATGACACTCATTAAGCTTTTTACAAGCTCATCACAATGGTTGGGGTGGGTTTGAGGTGGTGGGCAGGGGCAGTGTACAAACTAGGGAGGGCAGACATCACAGAGAAGTATGAATTACCTTGTCCACTTTCTCCTCTTCAGTTGGTCATAAGCTATGGACAAATCTATTTTTTATATTTATAGTGAGCAGACTTTTAGTTGATGCTATATAGGTGTTAGTAATATGGTTATTAATTTGGGAGGGGTTATTATGCCTACCAAGTCAATATATCCACTATGTCTAGAGTAAAACACATTTCTGAGAAAATCTCTGCTTAACCCTGGTTGCATGGCACAAACAACAGGAAGTCCCCAGAGGTGTTCTTGTTAAGTTCAAGCAGTAACAACAATTGTAAAGTAAATAACAAAACACAATATCATTCCCAAGCTAATTTAGCAAAAGTAGAGTAAAATGTAATGAGCAAAAAGAAACCCTTGCTTATTTGAAGAGGTTGGTTGAGTGGGGTGTGAACCCTGCTCAAGCAACAGCCACAATCCCTGTTAGTGTGAATGACAACAATCACTAAACTAACCTGTGCTTAACTGTCTGGTAGCTTAGCACAAAGCAGTCAGCCTTACAAGCAATGTGTAAAGTATTTATGCAGGACACAAACATTAATAAAGTGAAAATACAACACAAGAACAATCCCACACCAACTTAGAAAAATAGAGTACGTTTTAATAAATTATTTGACAGCAAAACAACAAAAATTCAGTCAGCAGAACTGCAGTTATGAATTTTTAAATTTTAGGGTAAAAGCTAGCTCTTAAAAGATCACAGCGCCAACCACAGGCATCTAGTCTCGCGAGGCCAGGTCAAAGTACAAAAATATGACTGACTGCGATGCAGCGCAAGTTGGATACAAAAAGTGGATTGAGCCCTGTCGGTACTTACCTTCAGACTTAGACCAAATTCCAGCAAAAAGTCTTTGAGAAGGTAAAAGTTTAACGGGGCTAGACAACAGACAGTGTCTCAGGAGGAGGCATCATCGTCGGGAGCTGCTGGACAAAGTTGCAGTAAAGATTTTCAGGTTTGGATTAAGTCTCTTTTTTGGAAGTAGAGAATCTACAGCAGGACAAGAGTGGAGGTTGTAGCCGACAAGGGCTCTACAAGACAGGATACGCCTTCTGTGAAGAACTGCTGAACAGGATTTGCTGCTACTGAGAAGAACATAGTGGGAGCTACCACAAAGTCAGGCCGACTGGCGATGCACCTTGGGCGGATGGACGAGCAGGTGAGTCCCGGCCTCCTTTCTCTTCTCAGAGCAGACTTTAAACAAAAATGTTCTTAGTCCCAAGTCTCCAGTTCTCACAAGGGTCGAGAACTGGGGAGGCATCACTTGGAGGGTTGGGACTCACTCCGGATGGGTCTAAGTGCGGGTTCAAGATGGTTGGAGCGTTTTCTGTCCCTGAGACTCTGATCAGGAGGCAACTAGGAGTCACTCTGATAGTCCTGGGCTCAAGCAGTGGAACAGGGCTCAAGCAGCAGGGCAGGCCTCTGAGGGTTCAAGACAGGCTATACGCAGCAGAGTAGTTCTTCAAGATGTAGCAAAGCAGTCCTTAGAAAAACACAACAGGCCACAGCAGCAGGCAATCCTTTGAGAGTCCTTCAGCTGGTCTAGAAAGAGAACTGAAGAGTAGGTCTGAGGATCTATTTTATACCTGGTGCCTTCGTTGAAGTAGGAGAAGTTTCTAGAGAATTCCCTTTGAAGTGCTTGGAGTTTCCTGCCTCCCATGTCCTGACTCCAGGCTGGCTGCATGAACAATGAAGTGGCGACAAGTCCTTTGTGTGAAGGCAGGGCACAGCCTATGAATTTGCAAGTGGGGCTGTGCCCAGCTCTGCCCCCCCCTCCCTAATTTTGCCAGTGATGGCCTATCCAGGCACACTTAATCCCTCTTTTCTATGGCTGTTTGGAAGGACTAAACAAAGTCCAACTGCCTACTCCACCCAGTCATGTGACACAGGAAAAGGCTGAAGGCACCAAATAGTGCAGGAAAATGCCAACTTTCTAAATGTCGCATTTTCAAAATTGTTACTTAAAATCTAACTTTAACATTAAAGAGAACACTAAACATGAAATCTTTATCTGTTCCTAATCAAACGTTTGCACCTATTAAGTGTAATAAGGCAACCCAGTCCAACTTTTTAATTACAATGCACCCTGCCCTATGGGCTACATTGGACCTACCTTAGGGGTGATGTATATGAATAAAAGGGGAGCTTAAGGCTTGTCAAGCAGGTTATTTTGCCAATTCAAATTGGCAGTTTAAAAATGCATTCATGCTGCAATGGCAGACCTGGGACATGTTTTAAGGGGCTACTTAAGTGGGTGGCACGATAAGCGCTGCAGGCCCATTAGTAGCATTTCATTTACAGGCCCTGGGTATACCACTTTACTAGGGATTTATAAGTAAATTAAATATGCCAATTAGGTGTAAGACAGGTTTACCAAGGTTTTAGAGTGGTCACAGGGACTTTAGCACTGGTTAGCAGGGGTAAAGTCCACAGAGTCCTTACTCTAACAAAAACAAGTTAAGCAAAATAGGAGGGTGAAGGCAAAAGGTTTGCGGGAAGACCAACCTAAGGCTGACAGGTCTAACACTGATTAGAATACATTAAGCAGAAATAGAGATATTATTTTTTAAAGTTTAAAGTCAAACAGCACCAAGAAAAAGTAAAGTGGCAATCAAAAGTCACTGTTCACAGTTTACTAGGATCTAGACATTATTTTCATTTAACTGTGATGGAGCAGAGACCGGATGTGTGTCTTCCTTCAAAGATTTTACCTTTCAAATTAGTCACTGATTACCGGTGTCACAGTGTCCTCATGTCTGAAATGATAAGGTTCAGGAAATGGTGAAAAATCCAGTGTGACCAATGGTGAACAATCCAGTGTGACCATGCAGAAATTAGGAATTTGATACCCAGTAATAACAGCAGATGGTGTTTACTATGGATATCAAACAGTTGGTTTGTTATTTCCATGCCTAGCAGTCTACCATCTGCTATTATGTTTGTATAATTGCAGCTGGTGGTCTGAATACCATGTCTATGGTCTCTAGACATTGTGAACACTAGCAGTGCCTAATTTGAGCCGGTGGTTTTTTGTGCTCGGCACCGGCAATTAATTGGTTTCTGGTGCTCGGCACCAGCACTTAATTGTCATCACCACACTTATGACACTCTGCCACATGTTGGCTCTGCTCATCTAATTTAGAGATTATGCAGAACAGCGGCTGTTTATGAATACAATATACATTAAAAAATACTAATACCTGCCTCCCCAGCCATTCCTTTAGCTTTAGGGATAATAATCTGAACTGTCTCACTTGCAGGTGAGAGATATGGTTAGCAGTTGTTTTGGTACTGTAATTGGCAGCAATGACGGGGCAATGGGTGGTGCAAGTTGCAGTGGCCTCCTGGTCAGGGCCTTGACACTTATTATTTTACAAATTAAGCACTGGTGAACAGTCTTTCACCTGCTACTATACCTATATTAGCCCACGGTCATCTACTTCAATAAGATAAATAGCCTAGTCAAGGGCCCACAATATGCAAGAAGGGACAAGTAGTCATAGTAAACCATAACCTTTCCCATAAACCTTCCATTCACTGATGTGTGGGGCCCTGCTTTTTCCCACAGGCCCTAAAGAAAACAAAGGTATGGGCTAGTCTTGCAGGACTTTTCCCCCAAGATTGATTAAAATTATTGGGGAACAGATGTTGCATCTAGGTCTGCGAAAGACCTCCTATTGCCAGTGTGTAGTGCTTTATTTAGAGGAGTACTCAGTAACTTAGAGTTACTGTTGTCTGTAAAATGTAAAAATCCCTCTGCCCTCACAACCTTTTTGAGCTAAATGTGCCTTCTCATTTGAAAAATGTTTCTCTGGAGGAGACCAATATCAAATTTCAGCACTTTTAGATAAGTGATGATATGTCCTTTTTTATAGGATTCTTAATTTCTTTCACATTCCATGAAGTAAGCTTGATTTTATTTCTATTTCAATTTATTGGTGTGTCAACCCTGCAGCTATTATGAAGTGAACATATATAATTTCAATATATTTTCTACATATCTCTTGGGTGCATTAGTTCTTGTCCTACCACTAATCATTCTGTCCTGAAGTCTGCAAATTCCAGGTTTAATGTGAAAGGGAAAGAGTCCCATCGGTCTCTAAAGATGGCAGGGACAGATAAAAGCTAGAAATTGAAGCTGTGGGAAAAGTACAATGTATAGCATGTTGAGAGAGTACAGAGGGAGCAAAGAAAAAGTTAAATCAGCGAAAACAGTTATGTGCAAGTGCCATCTTGATGTTATTCCTTATGGACGTTGGCTTTCTAATTAACTTTAATAATCTATGCTAACATCCATACTTGAATTGATGTTGCATACATTGTCTTATTCTTTGCTCCCAAGAAGCACTCAGGCACATTGATCCAGCTATAAACCTTTCATCCTTGCTCATGAATGGCACTTGCATTTCAGACTTTTAGTAGCATGTGTGGGTTACAATAATGCTTCTGTGATTGAATAATTGACTGAATGGCTGGTATATTTTGCATGCCCAATTGGAAAAATCAGTTTCCTCTAGATGAATCATTGTACAGTGTGTGTGTTAGCTTAAAATGGAACTTCCATAAAACCCATGCCCTATTCCAGAGTGCAATTTGTTTCATTTTTATGAAAATTCTTCACCTTGTGTAGGCTTTAGTACACTGCCATCCCCTCTGAAGTGGCAAGACTGCAGCTATCTCAGTGCCCTGCTAAGATTGCTTCTCAGTCTGATAAGATTTTCAAGATATAAGCTTGCTTCTATTGAGGGCCTCAAGTGACCATCAAAGTCATATGGGCATCTGGATTGTTGCCACTGGAAAGGGTCCCTAACACAAAGTGTAGCTGTGAACAGAAGCAGGGTGCTACTAATTTCAAGGGTAAGTATCTAACCCCTCAAAAAAAAAGATGAAACAATATTCAGGAGGGCGAGGGGGATTGAGGGGTTGTTGGTGGTTGAGTCTTATATTTTCTATGGGAATACCTCTTCAAGGTATATGTGTGACCTATTCTTTGGGGTTGTTTTTGATATTTAAGAAGGATACTGGTAACACAGTTGGCCTCTAAGACTAGGACATTCTTGTGGCAATGGTTGGCATAGTTTTGTTGTTAGACCTGTCATCCATAGTGGTCTTCTCCTAAACATTATACCTTACTCCTCCTTTTTTGCTGATATCATTTTTGCTGACCTTAGGAGTCTATGCACTTTATCACTGCTAACCAGTGCTAAAGGTTGTGTGCTCTCTCCTTTAAACATGGTGAAATTGGCTTCCACCCAATTGGCACCTTTAATTTACTTATAATTCCCAAGTAAAGTGGCACTACATGTACCCAGGGCCTGTAAATTAAATGGTAGTAGTGGGCGTGCAGCATTGATAGTGGCACCCACTTAAATAGCCTTTACACATGGCTCAGGCCTGCCATTGCACCCTTTATGTGCAGTTTTAAACTGCCATTTCGACCTGGCAAAATAAACCTTTTACCAGGCCTAAACCTTCCTTTTTAATACTGGAAGTCACCCCTAAGGTAGGCCCTAAATAGTCCATAGGGCTGGGTGCAGTGTATTTAAGAAATTGGACATCTACTTTTAATTTTACATGTCCTGGTAGTGAAAACCTATTAAATTAGTTGTTCACTATCTTCAATGCCTGCCTCTCCCATAGAATAAATTGAGTTAACTTATTACATGTAATAAGTGATAACTTTCAATTGGGAGCAGGCAGGAATGCTGAGTTTGGTGTCCAAAGAATTGTAGTTTAAAACCCTCTTTAATGGTAAAATTGGATTTAAAGTCACAATTCTGAAAATGCCACTACAAGAAAGTTGGCATTTTTTGGCTCCAACAATTTGGTGCCTAAAGTCGGTATCGTGGGTCACATGACTAGGTATAGCTGGCAGTTGGTCTTTTTGTATTGCTCCCAGACAGTGAGACAAAGAGGGAATAGGTGTTAGCAGGAAGCCATCTCTGACTTGATAAGAGGGAGAATCTGTCACCTACCACACTTGCACATCACAAAGACTCTGCCCAGCATACTCACAAAGGGTTTTGACACTAGTCTTTTGTGACCCCATATAAGATGAGGCCAGGGCAGAGAGGCATGAAATGCCAAACGCGTCTGGTGGAGGAAACCACCAGAACCTTCTCCTACTTCAAAGTGGGCGCCAGATATAAAAATTGGATACTCAGATCCAACTCTGCAATACACCTCTAGACCTATGGAAGACTCAGAAGGACTGTTGTGATGCTCTGCAAGAAGGACTGCTACTCTGTTGCCCTGATGCCATGCTGCCTGAGTAAAAAGGACTGGACCTGCTAGTTGGCTAGCCTCCTGATCAGAGCCTCAAGGACAGAAAAGGCTCCAACCACTTTGAACCCAGCACCGGGAAACTGTCTGCTGTGAGTCTTGCCCCCCAAGTGGTGCCAAGTGGTCCCCCCAAGTCATGCCACCCCAGTCCTGGACTCTTGGAAGTGGGCCTGAAGGTGCTCTGCCAACCCAACTGTGGCCCTGTGAGCAGAGCTGATGCAGCGCATCGCCTCACAGCCTATTCGGAACCCCCGCAAAGGCTTCTCTGGGCATTGCATGGCAGCCTGCAGCTTCCTCGGAACTGCCACTGCGCAATGCATCCTCGACGCAGGCCTTGGCATCGCAAGCCCCTCGTCTACAGCATCTTCGAAGACGATGCAAAACTTCACCTCATAGCTCTACTGCTTCTTCAGAACCAAAGCTGTGCGATATTCTCATCCCAAGCCCCTCATTGACAGCATCCTCGATAAGGACGCAAGACTCCGCATCGCAACCCTACTTCTACTCGGAACCTCCGCTGGGCAACGCATCCTCGACGCAGAATCTCACAATGCTCCGCAAACCTGAATTTAAGGTGCTTTGTTCAGTGGGCCTAAATTGATCCCTGCATCCAGCCCATGCTCCATCTTGGTCGGCATGAACTTTTTACTTTGTCCCAGTTCAGAGAGACCAGATTACCATAGCTAACGCTTTTTGCTTTTAGGCACTATTTTCACTTAAATCTTTAAAATAGCATATGTACGGGTCTACCGATTGAATTTTGGTTGTTTTAGTCTCAAATAATTTATTACATTTTATTACATTTGTTTTAATTGGTGTGGGCTTTTTTGTGCTCTGTTTTACTTTAGTAGTGTTTGAAGTGCTGCATTTATTCTTTACACATTGCTTCTAAGTAAAGCCTGACTGCTTTGTGCCAAGCTACCAGAGGGTTAAGCACAGGTTAATTTGGGGTTTGCTTGTGAGTGTACCTTGACAGACATTGCGGTTGCTGCTTAAGTAGGGTTTCACACCTCCCAACCAGTAACCCAGTTTCCAACATCGGTGTTAAGGACATTAGTGATCATGTGAGCAGACTGCGCAGAGACTCCAGTGAAGTTATTTTATGAAAGCTTTTATGCTCTTCATTTTTTTCTCATCTTAACTATTTTTGTCTCATCTTCCCAGTAAATGCTTGTTTAATTTATATGATTATATATTGTTAGAAACATATTACAGCGCGTTTACTTTGACACCTTTCTCTATTATTTACACATGATCCAAATAATGAAGCAAGGCAAAAAATCATGGACTGCGTCATTTTTCTTATGTTGTGTGTGTGTCTTATATTCTGTGGTAACTACCATGATTTTCCTAGAAATAAACGTCTTTCTTATTCCTTGTGTTTGGTTTACCCTACAATGTGTACATTTATTTCCAGGATCAGCTATTTGTAGAGAGCTGCTTTATATACTTGTTCCAGTCAAGTCCTTTTTTTTTTATACAACATTACCGTTTATTCTTTTGGTTGAAGTGACAGATTAATGTTTCTAGGAATTTAACAAATCATAACTAAAGCTGATAAACGAGGTCATATTTCAAGGTAGGATTAAATCCTGGAAGGGCTAGCCCTCATAAATTAAACGGAAATACAGACATACTCGCTGGTTATCTGTAAAAAAATTCTTTTACTGGAAACTTCCTGATTTTGATGATTTTGCTTGTATACTTTCAAGTGTCTAATGATAAACGTCAGTAGACGGAATTTTGCGTAGAGATCTTAAAATGACCTAAGCAGAGAAGATTTATGTTTGCATGGAATGTAAGCTACGTGAGTTTATTATCCTGGACCGATGCTTGTGCTAGCTGCTTGTATTTATAGATCAGGTGTGATTGGGGGCATGCAGTGAAAAAGAAAAGCGTAGGGTGACAGCATATAATTGCCCACTTGTTCTCCGACCCTGTAGGATTCAGAATTTGTCATTGTGTGGAGTATATTTCATCCAGTAATTATTGGGTGTGATAAAGCTACATTTCGGCAGGTCAAACCTTCTGGAATTTAACAGGGGAAATTAATACACTACATACCAGTGACATGAGGATTTTGTTGCGGAAAGAGCCAACATCCGTTATTACCCCAAAAACGTAGAATGGGTGCAATGTATTGCACCTGATCAATTCCAAACCCCAGAAAGTCTGCTTGTATTAGGTGTGATAAACACCACTTACCTCTCCATATCCCCTCAAATCAGGGCCTTTGTTTTAAGAGGAATTGGGAAAACTATAGAGAGCTATACAACTATTTGAACACTTAACACATTCCCTGTTTTTAAACCCATTCATCCTTCATTTGGGAAGGTTTAAGCAGCTATCACATCGTGAACACACAGCTGGTGTTGTCGTGATTTTTTGCTATGTATAGCCAACTGACAGACTGTGTACAACTGGCAAACCCTATCCTTAAATACACAGCTTCAAATGAACTAGATTATGAAATAGTTAGAACATTTGTATATACTAATTTATGGTGCAGAGTGGCCATTACCCAATCAACATGCGTGTAATCACAGCTCTTTATGTGCCTTGATCCTGATGTGCAATACCTCTGCGAAGGTCAGTTGTGATTCTTGTAGGTAATGATGGGAGTGTAAATGATCTGCACACTGTGGATTAATCATACACACACACACATCCCACCTCCCCAAAAGCAAACAAGAATGTAGTTTCTCACAGTCATCACAGAATGCAAAGCGCACACCAGCTCTTCAGCACACAGTCTTATATCAATTAATGCACACTAACACCAGCTATTGAACACGCATAATCAAATTTGTACAAAACGCACCAGAACTTTTGTACAAAGACACATATTCTTTGAAGCCACATCATACACTAGAGCTTGTGCAGGGGCACATATACATGAAGTTAGTAAACAACAAGGGGGACAATGAGGGCTTGATAAAGGTCCACCGTACTTGCCCTGGGTAGAACTAGAAGACAAAAGAGGTACGGTGTTCCTGGGCGGCAAGTTGGCGTCCACATCAAGGTAATAGCCAGAACTATAGACCTTCACCACATTCAAAGATGGCCTCCATGGTTACACTGTAGATGATGTCATGCCGACACCATCACACCACACACCAGGTGCGGCTGATTTACCATGCTTAATTTCACCAGGAGAGGGTATTTAAGACAGGAACCGACAACCTGTCTTTTCCTTCCTGATGCAGCAGAGCGGGTAGGTGAGCCGGACTGCTCTGAGCGGGAGCAGGTGAGTATGGATTACACGTTGAGACTATGCCTGGTCACAAGCTTTTAAGAGAGGTAAGAGGTGCTGGGAATTGCTGACAAGTTACCGCTGGTCTTTGGGAAGGGTACGCTGACTCTGATGTTCTGTAGAGCTCTGCACTAAGACATAGCTTGGGTGCTGTAGGCGCTCTTAACACACCGCACGATTGGCATAATGTCGGAGCGCATGGTGAAGGCGCCAGCAGCTACGCAGGCAGGTCTGGGGCACTTTTGAGTCTGTTGAATAACCTTGTCAATGATACCAATTTCGCGACTATGGGCTTATTTTAACCTGAACCATGCCCACTTTCACTTTTAATGCTCTAGAGTCATGGCCTTAGCAACTAAACGTTGTGCCTACAAGCCCACACCCAACATATTTTGTTGTTTGTTTTTTTCCTTTTAATAAACAGCGACACTACGTTGAGTGTCCATATACTCCGCTGCGGTCTGATGAAGCAGCACTTGAATCCTTAAGAGGTGAGCTGATACTCACTCACCATGTTGTTCAATTACTCTAACTGGTTACACAGAGGTTTTATATTCTAAATACAAATGAAGGCACACGTAGAATGTGATATGCATGAAATCACGTTGTTTTTATCACTTGTATAGATTCAAAGAGGTTGTGTACGGTGAAACACACCCACTTGAATCAATAGGACCATGTACCAATATTTCCATTTGGTTTTTTGATCCTTTTGTTTGTACTCTAGGTTGGCTGCTTTTCTCCGGGGCAACGTCCTACCGAGAGAAGAAGTGGTATGTAGAACCACACCACACACTGTAGATAGTTTTCATTTCACTAGGTCCTGAGGAATCGCCAACTGATCTATTAGAGACATTTTATAGGCGAGAAACATGTTGACCACTAAGGGGTAGAGCGTAATTTGTCAGATTAAAACAAAATAGTCGCCTCCTTCTTCTTTTTACTTTTTATTCAGGTTGTGACCTCTCCAGAATAAAAATAATTATAGAGGATTCCCTTACCTGTTTTAACCCACACACCACATCTACATCTTACCAGGCCCCTCACACCCACGGCACCTATACGGCAAGGAACAAAAGATCTCCGATAAAGAGCCCCTTTATGGGTGCCCGTCGAGCATTGCAGGGCCGGCTCGACGAGGAGCAGACCCATATGATGAAGCATGACACCTAGCTTGCTGGGTGTGTGAGGGTCCTAGTTCCGAAAGGAGGTATTCCCCACCTCCCCACCACTCTGAGTACTAACCAGGTGGCCAACTTGCCACCCAGGAACACCGTACCTCTTTTGTCTTCCACATATACATGAAAGCACATCACACACCAGCATCTAAGCAGAAATTCATATATCAGTGAATGTACATAATACACCAATGCTTTCACACAAAGACACATAGCAGTCAGTGCATGTGACACTCCATGCGTCATTATGAAAAAAAGTTATGTGACCCAGTATTAGAAAGTGTGTTGGGCCACACTTGCTTCATCACTTACGCACAACTATTTTGTGACCTATTCCAAAAAAAATATGTATCCTGCATATGCAGACAGAGAATGGTGTGTGTGCACCAGAGAATGTGCAGCAAAGTTCGACAGAAAACTCAATTTGTGCACTGGTGTCTCAGAATATGCTTCTGTGCATGGGGACCTGCCACCACAACAGTGGTTGCACATAGCATATTACTGTTGGGTTTTCATGCCCCCTTTTGAAAAGGGAAGCTGTACCATCAACAGGGATCTGAAGGCCTTTCTGTAGAAGGACAGGCTCTGTAAATACAGGCGCAGAGCTTCTGCACACTGATGCTTATCAGTTAATGCACATCACACACCAGTGATTCCAGTTACAGACAAATAACTGCAAATGCACATCACACACCAGTGCTTCCAGTAACAGGCAAATAATTGCAAATTATAACATGGATTGAGAGGCAACAAAAACCAAAGTGTGAGAGCAATGAGTTATGCACAGAAGCAAAGAAAACAAGACAAGTTGTTCCTTGCTTATGGCTTTCTTTTATTCCGTTCCTCTTCAAAGATTACAGACAGGTGCAGCCAACACGTTTCGCCTAGACATAGGCTTCCTCAGGGCAGCATCATTTGTAACTGTGCTCTAATCACTTTTTTTTTTAAACACAAAGCGTCGCAATATGACACAGTGTCCTCAACAACACAACCAGCGTTCATAGTACACTAATATAAATGTCGGTAACGATTGGATCCTGGCACGGAGATGCTGAATGAGTAAGGTATCAGAATACCATAAGTGTTGAGTTTAAAAGAGAAAAGTATCCAATTATTGCCATGTTCGGTGAAAAAAAATTACTTGCACCGTGGTGTCTTGTTTCAAGTATGTACCTGCATAATTAAAATGAGACACCGCAGTCCGGTTAATTTATTTCGCCGAGACGACCACCACCCCGGATGACACAACGACACTCATGGAGCACCTCAACTTCCAGATCCAGACCAACCCTCAAACGACTCTCTGTGGAACCCTCATCTACAGGCCATCCGGCCCCCAGGCTCCCTTCACTAATGCCATCACCGACCTCATCGCACCCCACGCCCTCGCCTCCACGGACTACATCCTACTCGGAGACCTAAACTTCCACCTGGACAACCACGACGACCCTAACACTGCCTCCCTCCTAGAGAACCTCACCAACATACGACTGTAGCAACTGGTCACCGCACCCACGCACACAGTGGGACACACACTCGACCCTGTCTTCACAGAAGGAAACAGCGTCTCCAACAGCCACACCACAGAACTCCCCTGGCCAGATCAACACTGCATCCACTTCTCCTTCAAAAAAACATCGTACACAAGCACGCCCACCGCCTCCTCGTAGAAGCTGGAACAAAGTCACTGAAGACCAGCTCACCTCCGCCCTCATCAGTACTCAGCCACCGACTATGCCGGACGTTAACACCGCAGCACGCAACCTCCACCGCTGGATCACGAACTGCTCCGACACACTTCCCCCTCTCAAGAAAGCCACAGGAAGACACATCAAGAAAGCAATCTGGTTCACCCCTGCACTCCAAGAATGCAAATGCTCCCGTCGACGACTCGAAAAGACATGGAGGAACAACAAAACCCCAGAAACAAGTGCCACCTACAGAGCAGCTACCACCGCACACCACCACCTCATCAAATGCAAAAGGAAGAAATCCCTCAAAGACAGAATCCTCACCAACGCTCACAATACCAAAGAACTCTTCTCCATCATCAAGGAATTCGCCAAACCCTGCAGCCAAACAACAGACATCCCACCCTCCCAAGACCTCTGCAACATACTCAACTCCTTCTTCCACCTTAAGATTAAGATGCTCTACAACAACTTCGAAAAATCAAGACCTCCGCACCGCTCCTGCTCTCCCTCCAAGCGACGCCACCCAACAGACCCTGCTCAACTGGACCCCTCTCACGACAGAAGACACTTTGAAAACCATGAAAAGCATCCACTCCATAGCACCCTCAGACCCCTGCCCACCCCACATCTTCCACAGAGCCGCCTCGGCCATAGCACCCGTACTACGCCAGACAATCAACTGCTCCTTCAAAACCACCACCTTCCCCGATGACTGGAAACACGCTGAACCCCCTCCTGAAGAAACTCTCCGCAGACCAGACGGACCTCAAAAACTTCAGGCCCAACTCCCTGCTTCCTTTTGCAGCTAAAGTAATTGAAAAGGTCGTCAACACCCAACTAGCAAACTTCATTGAAGTTAACAACGTCTTGGACATCTCCCATTCTGAATTCTGCAGCAACCACAGCTCCGAGACCACCCTACTCGCTGCCACCACGACATCCACTCCCTCCTCGACCAGGGCGAAATGGTAGCCCTCATCCTCCTAGATCTCTCTGCTGCCTTCGACACCGTTTCCCACCGCACCCTAGCCACCTGACTCCACGACGCTGACATCCTTGGCAAGGCCCTCAAATGGATTTGCTCATTCCTCACCGGCAGAACTCAGCGAGTCAGACTCCCACCCTACCTCTCGGAACCAACAGAGACCAACTGTGGAGGGCCCCAGGGCTCCTCCCTCAGCCCCACCCTCTTCAATATCTACATGGCCCCCCTCGCAACAATCGTCAGGAACCACGGGCTCAACATCGTCTCTTACTCCGACGACACCCAGCTTATCCTCTCCCTCACCAACGAACCCAACGTCACCAAACACAACTTCCAAGAAGGGATGAAAGTCGTCGCCACCTGGATGAAGAACAGCTGCCTGAAACTTAACTCCAAATAAACAGAAGTCCTCATTCTTGGCACCACCCCCTCCGCATGGGACGCACTCCTGGTGGCCCGCAGCCCTCGGAAATCCCCCAACCCGATGGACCTCGCACGACACCTCAGAATCATACTAGACTCATTGCTCACAATGAAACGCCAGATCAACGCTGTATCATCGACCTGCTTCAACACTCTTCTCATGCTTCGAAAGATGTTCAGATGGATCCCATCTGAATCCAGGAAAACTGTCACGCACGCTTTCATCAGTAGCAGACTGGACTACGGCAACGCTCACTATGCCGGAATCAACAAGAAACTCCTTCGCAGACTCCAGACCGTCCAGAACGCTGCAGCCAGACTGATCCTCGACATCCCCCGCCACAGCCACATCACCCAACAACTTCGCAATCTCTACTGGCTCCCAGCAGAAAGAAGAGTAACCTTCAAACTCCTCACCCACGCATACAAGGTCCTTCGCAACACCGGACCAACATACCTGAACAACCACCTCTCCTTCCATGCACCTAAAAGACACCTCCGATCAGCCGACATCTCTCTGGCCACCGTTCCACGCATCCACAGTACCAGAATGGGAGGAAAATCCTCCTCCTACCTCGCAGCCAAGGCCTGGAATGACCTCCACCTCCAGCAAACCCCAAAACTCCGCCAGTTCAGGAAGGACCTCAAGACCTGGCTCTTTGGATGACCCCAGCACTCAACAGAGCCCCCTCCCCCCCCGCCCAGCGCCTTGAGAACCTCGCAGGTGAGTAGTCGCGCTTTAACAACCCCTGATTGATTGATTCATTGATTTAATTGTTACCGACATTTATATTAGTGTACTATGAACACTGGTTGTATTGTTGAGGACACCGTATCATATTGCGACATTGTGTCTTTCAAAAAAAGTGATTAGAGCACAGTTATGATGCTGCCCTGAGGAAGCCTGTGGTTAGACAAAATGCGTTGGCTGCGCTTGTCTGTAATTTTTGACGAGGAACAGAATAAAAAAGAAAGCCACAAGCAAGGCCAACTCTTCTTGTTTTCTTTCTTTCTGTGCATAACTCTTTGCTCTCACACTTTGGTTTTCGTTGCCTCTCATTCCATGTTATATTTTGTCAAATGTATGACCAATTGGTAGCTGGTCATTTGAGGTGGTGCAGTAATAGGTCCCCTAGCAGCCAATATGTGTTTCAAAATAACTGCAAGTGCACATCACACTCCAGTGTTTCCAGTTATAGACAAATAACTACAAATGTACATCACACACCAGTGCTTTCTGTTACAGATAAATAACTATGAATGGACATCATTTAGCCATGCATACAGGTACCAAGAATTAGCCATGAATGTATTTCATACACCTTTGTTTCTGTTACAAGCAAATAACTACAAATGTGCATAAGATACTAGAGGTCACAGACAAATAATTACAAATGCACATCACACACCAGTGATTTTAGGTACAAATAAATATGAATGTACATCACACCCCAGTGCTTTCAGTTACAGACAAATAACTGCAAGTTCATATCACCAGTGATTTTAATTATAGACAAATACCTGCGAATGCACTTTACAACAGTGTATTCATGAATAAACCAATGGCTGAAAATACACATTACATAGCATTTTTACCGTAACAGAGAAGTACTGATGCGGTACTTGCGCGTGCACGTTCACGTTAAAGAACGTAAAACACAAAAGCATTCAGTTGCAAATATTTTTCAAGAAAACCACACAGAATACTATGTTTTAGAGGCATATGCATATCAATCAGTGCATGTCTAGATTCAAAGGTAATTAGACAGATAATCATTATGTGCTAAGGGGGGCGTGGCCTGACGCCGATGTAGGAAGAGGCAGGCATCGGAGCTCCTCCGTGGCCTTCCTCCACAGGCATTGATCCTGACAAGGTACGGTGGTCCCTGGCACTGGATCTGGGGGCGGAACGTCTGGTGCCCCCTCGGCTGCATTTTCCGGGTGTGGGGACACTGTGGGACAGAGGAATAGCCGGTCTTCGCCTCTGCTCGCGCTCCGGCTTGGCCGCGGCTAAAATGGCGGCCGCATGGCATTGCGGCGGCTCTGGCTGCTGAGGGCGCCAAAAGCACTGGGGATCCACCCTGGCCAGACCGGAGGCGTGCGGGACCTACCCGCAAGAGGGGGCTGCCGCGGAGATACCGGAGAGGCGTGAGCGGTGCGAGGGCAGCAATTGCGGAGCACACAGCGGCGGCCGCCTGACCCTAAGATGGCGGCTTGCGGGACATTGGGAGAGCAGCAGCGCCCATGCTGACCACCTTTACAGCGTGCTACACTGAGCACACAACCTGGTGGGTGCCCCATAGAATCTGGACTTGACTAGGCTGTGAGGCTGGTGGAGGGTTCAGTTTCCCTTAACCCTCGGCGGTGGACCTGTGCCCTGGAGAGCCGCGGCCTGGCGGGGGCCTGGTGGAGTGTAACAGGCGGAGCCCGATTGTTACCCGGGATGATTGGGGGGCCCCCCCGGAGGTGTTGTGAGGCATCCTGCTGCGGCGGGGGGATGTGAAGGGGCAAAGGGACACCCTGCCTTTACTGCGGACCGCAGGAGGCATTGCCCTGCGTGAGGCACCAGAGTCGGACCGTCCCTGAAGGCGGGGACAGGTGCTTGGGGCTTCTTGGTCTGGCCCGCGCCCCCTGAGCAACCGGGAGGCTGCTACTTTGCACTCTGGAGCGGAGGGACGGGTGGGGACGTCCCTGCAGGGCTGACTGATTGGCGAATCCGTACTTGTCCCTGGTCTTGGGTGTCTACGGCGGACGCTGTGGCAGACCCCGGAGGGGGCAATTGGTTGTCCTACTGTGCCCTGGAGCGGCCCGCCTGGGGACTCCTCAGAGCTCTACCGACCCTTCTCCTGGGGGCAGGGGATTCCACCATCGACTTCCTGCGGAGGTGCGCCTGGGCGCTTGAGAGGGCGAACACGGACATTGGAGGGCCGCAAGTGCTGAACTGGGTGTTGGGTGACCCGGGGGGACACCTGTCTAGGGGTTTGACCCTGCTGGAGCTGCTGCTGGGCCCTGCTGCCCCCCCCTCCTGACCGGTTGTGGGATGGGGAGAGGACGAGCTTGAGCCCCACACGGACGACGAGGAGGGTGCGTCACGAAAACGACCGGAGGGTTTCTCGGGGGACCCCACCCTGGCTGATATCCTACAGGCCATCACTTCCTCGAGGGAGGCACTGGAGACGAAGATCGACGCCATCGGGACGGATCTCACCCTCTTGAAGGATGATCACCGTAAGCTCAAGGAGCGAGTCATTGCCCAGGAAACTGCCCTGAAGGATGTCCCGGACACGGTCGCCACGTTGCAGCAGGCCTTGAGGGCGGTGGAATCCAGGGTCCAGCGGCTAGAGGTGAGAGCGGAGGACAGTGAAGGGCGCTCGAGAAGAAATAACCTGCGCATAGTAGGAGTGCCGGAGCGAGAGGAGGGGGAGGATGCAGTCCAGTTCCTGGAAGCATGGTTGAAGACAGAGGTGGCCCCGGAGGGCCTCTCTCCTTTCTTTGCCCTGGAGCGTGCCCATAGGGTCCCGGCCAAGCCCCCCAAACCAGGCGCTCCGCCTCGGCCGCTGGTGGTCCGGCTGCTACATTATAGGGACCGAGACTACCTCTTACAACGCGCTCGTGAGCACCGGGATCTGCAGATCGGAAACAGTAGGGTGATGATTTTTCCGGATTATACCCGAGAGGTGCAGCGGCAACGATCCTCATTCCTGGCTGTCAAGCGAAAGTTACGCCAACTTCAACTACCGTACGCCATGCTGTTCCCGGCCCGACTCCGGGTGTCTGCGGATGCGGAGACACACTTCTTCCTTTCCCCACGGGAGGCCTGGGATTGGCTTGAGCTACGGGGCAGCGGGGTGACGCACTCTCCGCGACGAGGCTCGCCTCGCCGACAGTCTCCTTCTCCTTCGACTTCGCCGCCCCGGAGGGTCCCCTCGCCTTCTGGACAACGTCAGGAGCGGGATGAGGCGGTGCGAGCGGTGGTGGAAATCAGTCGGGGGACTGTGAGTCCAACCAGCAACACCACAGAGCATACACGACTCAGCTCTGGGAGCTCAAGCTCTGGTACTGGCCACGGACCTTCGGACAATGACCTTCCAGAGGTTACACTGCAGACCGCAGATGGCGTTATTTGACTGACCGGCTGACAGGTCGTATGTGTTGCAGCTTGCTTGTTGAGGACTGCTCCCTCTGCTTCCGGAGATCCGAGCTGCGAACTGTTGGGGGCGCCATTGCACCATTGGGACTTACTGAATGTGCCATGATTGTGGGGGGGGAGGGCGGGGGAGTTCTGGGGATGCCATTGGTAGGACACGCTCTGCCACTTTCATGTCTTACTGTTTGAGTGCCTTAGTTTGGATGGGGACCTGTTTGTGTAGACCTGTCCTGGGGAGTGGGAGTTGGGGTGTTGTTATGTTAGGGGGAATGGGTTCTGGGGCAGGCATGTCGCTGCGAGAACGCTGCACCGGGAAGGATTGGAGATTCTCTTATGGGTACCGCCGTAGGTTTTAAGTGTATGACCTGGAATGTCAGGGGATGCACACCATGAACCGCCGACACAAAATCCATGCCTATTTAACCAGAAGGGGGTGCAAATTGCATTACTACAAGAGACCCACCTCACACGTCAGGAAGGGGTAGCGCTGCAGCGCCGCTGGAGAGGGCAGGTTTTCCACACCACATACTCTGCCTTTGCTCGGGGACCCTGGTTTGGGTGCGGGCGGGAGTCCCTTTTCAATGTGTTAGGCAAATCATAGACCCAGAGGGCAGGTTCGTGGTAGTGATGGGGCGCTTGGATGGCCGGGACATCACTATAGGGAGTATTTATGCCCCCAACGTGGACCAGCCTGGATTTCTGATCCGGCTCTCGCGGACGCTGGCACAGGCCCTGACTGGACCGGTGCTCCTGGGGGGAGATTTCAATAGCATAGCGGACGTATCCCTGGACAGATCACACCCACCGCTTCCTGATGCCCCAACACATAGGGTTGCAGAAGCCCGTAGGGATTGGCAACGACATTGGGAGCTGACAGACACTTGGAGGGCCCACCACCCGACGCAGAGAGATTACTCGTATTTCTCGGCTCTACACGAGCTCCACGTTAGGTTGGACGCTATCCTCTGCTCCCCGGACGTCCATGTGGGGATTACGTCTAGTGAATACCTATCCAGGACGATATCTGATCATAACCCATTACTGGTGGGATTGAATTGGATGAGGGTCAGACCCACTATTCCCAGTAGGCGCCTCAGGCCGGAGGTGTTAGAGGACCCGGACTTTAGGACTTCCATAGGTACTACCATCGAAGAATATTTCCAGGCCAACACCGACACGGCCACCAGTCCCCACGTTGAATGGGATGCCTTTAAGGTTGTCATCAGGGGTCGTTGCATTGGTGAGGCAGTGGGCGTTCGGAGGGTCCTCCTGGCTGATGTGCAGAAAGCGGAAAACCGGCTCCGGGATGTGGAAAAGGATAGACCGGGAAGGGCAGACAAACAAGAGGAGTTGTTGGAGGCTAGGGAGGCGCTGGCTATACAGGTGGAATGGCTGCGATGCTTCGATCGTAGGGCCTATGAGACCCGGGCACATGCGGAGAGGGATAAATCGGGGGCATTATTAGCCTGGCTAGCCAACCCAGCGCGAAGGGGGACGCCGATCCTAGAACTGCGAGGGGGGATGGGGCGACTTACTACGGGCAGCAAGATATTAATACGCAGTTCTTGAGCTACTATACTACTCTCTACCAGAGCCACTTAGACCCGATGGCCCTGGCGGATGAGGGATTCTTGGAGGACATTGAACTCCCACAGCTTGATGCGGAGAAAGCGGGGGCTCTGGGCCGAGATGTTGACCTCGGTGAGATCAGGGTCGCCATCAAACACATGGCCAGAAATAAAACCACGGGCACCGACGGGCTCCCGGTTGAATTTTATGCCGCATATTTGGATGTTTTGGCTCCCCGGCTGATGGCCCTGTATAATGCCTCGAGACGGGTTGGATGCTTGCCTGCGTCCACAAGGGAAGCAGTGATAGTGCCGCTCCTAAAGCCAGACAAACCTGCCTGGGACCGTACGGCATATCGCCCACTTGCCATGTTAAACCTAGACTACAAAATACTGAGTCGCATTTTAGCTAGTCGCCTGCTGACCCACATGACGGCGCTTGTGCACATTGATCAGGCGGGGTTTATTCCGACCCGGAATACGGCCATGAATATACGGCGACTGATCCGACTGCTGGACGCTTCCACTCTCGCTGATGGCGAGGCGTGCATGCTGTCGATTGACATTGAGAAGGCCTTCGACAGTCTAGAATGGCCAAACCTTTTTAGAGTCTTAAGGGCCTTTGGACTGGGGGAGGGGTTTATGGCCTGGACGGCGATCTTGTACAAGAATTCTACTGCCAGAGTGCGCACGGGTGGTGTGATTTCGGCGGCCTGCGCTGTGGACAGGGGAACGAGGCAGGGTTGTCCGCTGTCTCCCCTCCTGTTCGCGCTGGCGATGGAGCCCCTGGCGGTGCATGCGCGCTCGGGACAGTATTATCGTGGTCTGGATCGGGGGGGCCAACCCCAATTTATTGCATTATATGCCGATGATCTCCTGATGTTTCTTGCCGATTCGGAGACTGATTTGCAGGGTGCCAGAAACCTGCTCTCCCAACTGGGCAGGGAGGCGGGGCTCCGGGTTAACTGGAACAAGACGCGACTATTTCCTGTCTTGGGTGGCAGAGATCACCCGCCGGATGGCTTAGATGTCGCGTGGGAGAGTAGGTGCTTGCCTTATCTGGGGGTCCGGGTCTATCATGCGGCTGCCGATCTACTAGAAGGCAATGTTGCACGGGCAATACGATCCACCAAGAGTAACTTCGAGTTTTGGGGATCTCTGCCACTTTCGGTGGCAGGGCGGGTGGCGCTTCTAAAGATGGTCACACTGCCGCGCTTGCTCTATTATTTTGGCTCCTTACCGCTCTGGATTCCGCGGAAATTTTTTACCCAACTTAATACCATGATTACGGGGTTTTTATGGGGCTCTGGAAGACGCAGGGTGGCGCTTGCCACCATGATGCGACCCAGGCGAGAGGGGGGCTTTGCAGTGCCTGATTTTGAGGCCTACTACCATGCAGCGCAACTGCAATGGTTCACGAAATGGATGGCTGGGAGGCTTCGCGCTGAGGACGTCCGGGAGGGCACGGATCCAGATCTGCAGCAGCTTTCTCGGGTGTTATTGCGGCTCCCTTTGAGTGAAAGAGAGACTCTGGGGGACTTATGGGCGATGCGTCAGTGTTGGAGCCGGGTTGGCAGGAGAGCCCAGCGGGGAACCCCTTATGCACCTGAGATTCCACTGTTGGTTTGCAAGGCCCTACCTCATGGGGGAGACTGGCAGGGACTGCGGGCCTGGGTAGAAGCGGGGATCTCCACGATTGGGGACCTATACGAGGCTGACACCCTGCTACCTTTTAATGACTTGACCGAGCGTTATGACCTGCCTAGAGGAGACTTCCTCTTACACGCAGCTCTGACGGCAGCTATCCGCAAGCAGTGGCGGACAGGGATGGTAGAACCACCGGTTTCCCTGCCGTGCCAGTATGTGGTGTCAGTGGCTGGGACGTTTAAGGCGGTCACCTGCCTCTATAGGCGCCTTACCCAGGAGACGAGGCGCCCCTTGGAGAGCTTGCGACTTAAGTGGGAGACAGACCTTGGGTTGCCCATTGAGGAGAAACCATGGGAGGCAATAGTGGAGAGGGCATGGAAAAGCTCCAGAAATGCGCGCTTCCAACTTATTCACTTTTTTGTTCTCCATAGGGCCTACCTCACGCCACACAAGATACATGAGTACTTTGGAGCGCAGTCAACCTGTCCGCGATGTACACTTGACAACGCCGACTTTTTGCATATGTTCTGGGATTGCCCACGGCTAGATGGGTTCTGGAAGGAGGTATTGCATACCCTGAAAGCCGTAACAGACAGAGAAACGTTCAGCAGATGCCGGGTTATTGCTTGTTACATTGGTTCCCCCACACTGCCCGAAATAAAGTCACTAGTAAATTCATTGACTTGGGTTTAATATTGGCAAAGCGGGAGATTACCGGTCATTGGAAGGCGACGGGTGCCCCTAGTGCTCCACGATGGCTGAGGGAATTTATCAAGTGGGCAGACTATGACGGGATCCTTAGGTTACAATTGGCCCAGAGGCGGGACAAGATGTTGGAAGAGGCGAGAGCATGGGTGGCGCTGGTAGAGTTGCTTAAGAGCCCACCTGACGATGATGCGCCCCCCCCCCCCGAGTGAGTGAAGCAGCCCGTGCAAGTAGAACTGGTGTCCTGCCCTGATGCACGGACTGGGAGACTGGAGGCGCTTAGAGCGTGGTGGCTCCCCCTCATTGGACCTCTGCTTATCGGACTCATAGTACTTGATGCCTTCCGTGCTTGGTTATACTTTCTGCAGCGATGGGGAGGGCGGAGCGACATGCCTGAGAGGGTGGGGGAGGGGGAGTTCTGGCAGGGGAGAGGGGGGTAGTTCCTTGATTTTTCATTGCTTACTGTGGTACCTGTGATGCAGTACTGGGATGGATTGTGGAGATGGAGTACCCCTACTAGAGGGGCGTAGCGAAAGCCCGCTGGGGCACTGCTCCATTGTGTGGGGTATGTTGGGGACAGTTGGTACGTGGACCACGACCGCTGATAAACTGCAACTAATGCTGGACATTTATCAACCACAGGTCTCTGCGCTCAATGTCAGCTGTATGATGTGAATGCCCAATTATCAAAGCACTGTTCTTATGTACCTGCAGATACTTGAATAAAATCTGTTTTCAAAAAAAAATAATCATTATGTGCTTCACCCCCTAGAGTTTACACACACATACTCACACACACTCTCTCTCTCTCTCTATCTGCGTCAGTTGTGAGACAAGTGCATGGACCCAAAGCTTATCTTAGGAGCATGCCAATGTTGCTGCTGAATGCCAGGGTAGCTGAATACCAAGGTGGCATAGTTTCATTCACCTCATTTGCCTTCATTGTCTCTTTGCCTTGGTTTTCTTAATTTTCACCTTCTTTCTTAGTTTTCTACTTCTCTCTCTTGATCTGGGACAAAGTCTGATCATGAAAAATGAGTCCTGCACCCTAAAAATGAGTGCCACCTGCAAGCGGCAGCATTCACATCAATGAGCTCAACTTATATGAATGGTTGATTGCTTGTCTACCTTGTCCTATTTGTAAGCGTGCTATGTCTAAAATGCTTTTTTGAAGTTTACATTTAATGAAGGTCATGGGTAGTAAATGAATGCTTATGTGCTTTTGCTGTCAACTGTTTATATTTTAGGAATTTAAATTAATGTGAAATTATAATAGCTTATTTAGAATGTGTACTAGCCGATCTTCTTTTGCTCCCTACAATCGCTCCTACCTCCCCTAAACATATATATGCCACTTTCTAGCCCTCCCTCCCACATTCTCTACTTCTATCATATTAGGGATGATGTGAGTCTGGAGAAATTTAAAGGACTGATTCACAAAGATGTAGCTGTGACCTACTCTTCTAGTGTTCCTGATTTACTACTGAATTACAAGAGTAATATAGGAGTAAGCCAAGAGTATTTCTGATGTACTAATGGAAATAAGAAGAAAGCCAGACGTATTCTAAGAGTGAGTCACACCTACTCACATCCCAAAGTGTTTACAGAATTACATGGGGTACAAATACCTGAAGTTTAGGCCCTTCGTGATGCACCTTTTACTCTTACCACCAGCACCTCCCACCCAACGACAACAACACTATAACCTATTCTTTACGGATGAACCTAAAGCTTGTGTTGCTTTAGTTTTCCTGTGCTGTTGTTGTTGTTAGTGAAACTAGAGGAAAAACTGCTCACTATTCAAAAGAC
This sequence comes from Calotriton arnoldi, assembly GCA_963921515.1. Classification (NCBI taxonomy): domain Eukaryota; kingdom Metazoa; phylum Chordata; class Amphibia; order Caudata; family Salamandridae; genus Calotriton; species Calotriton arnoldi. The sequence continues at coordinate 3,160,066 of CAWUFW010000142.1, forward strand.
GGAACTATGGGTTTTGTCAGTCTTTGTGCTTGTTGCCTGAGTCTTTCCCTAACCTGCGCCTGACTGAAGTAGGCAAGATAAATAAATAAACAATGATGCCGGATTAGATTCTTTGATTGTTTCATCTGCCTGCAGTAAGTAGGGTAATCCAAGGCGGGAGCTATTTCCATGAAGCGCTTAGGTATCCCAGCGCTAGAATGCTGAAGAGTTAAGAGCGCTATTTAAGTCAAATAACAATGATAATGAAGAAGTGATGGGCAGGCGCGCGCCGGAGGTTTCTTCTGGGAGCACTACTTCCTTGACGCTTGATTGCAACAAATGCTGAACATGAGGAGAAAAGATGGATTAGAAAATAAAAGTGCTCCACGAGGGCAACGGAGGGCTTTATACTGGGCTGCTTGGCACTATGTGCTGATCATAAATCCAGATTATGACACGTAAAGATTAGGATCTGTTCCGCATGAAGAAGCGCGCGCTCTTCTCTGTGGATGCGGCAGGATGTCACTTCCGCTTAATTCCCTCCATTGACTTTGTTGTCTGCGTCATCATCACGCATGAACGTTTGACGTCTCCAGAGTACTGAAGCTGCAGTTTTGGAGCCAATTATAGGAAATGCTCTTATTCACTCACTGGTGAAACAGCTGCTGCGTGTGCTTCCCATAAACCGCTGGGTGTAAAGTGGTTCATGCAGATAGACCTCAGATATGACCCAGCTTTAAAAAACGTAAAGGCCTAAAATATTCCACTGAAGTGTCAAATATCCGCGTAAAAGAATATAAAGCATTTTATTTGACTTCTGTTTAAAAAATGTCTGCAATCTATGCAGAGCAGCTTCTTTACTCATCCTGCAGTGGTGTTTCTAGCTATGAGCTAATTGCCAGACTTAAGCCAATTTCACGCAGCATGAATTCTATGTCATTCTTTTCAATGCCACAGAAAAAAATATGTTTACTACTAAAAATAGCAGACTTACCCCCGATGCTCAGAAAATATCAGTGTTTGGCCCTGATTAGAAGTGAGCTGGTGTTTTCCAACCAGTGCACAAACTACTGTTTGTGCAAGTGTCAGAATTGTGAATGGTGTATTTACTTCACCCAGTTATTACAAGGTGAGATAAAGATATTACCCTTCTTTACATTTTGGTACCCTAAAGCTATTGGAATTTAAAATGGGAAACATGTGCAGCATTTACTGTAATATGCAGATTTAGGTGTAGTAAGCACCAAAACACGTTATTCCCCCAAAACGCATAATATCTGATAATTATAGCATCCAGTAAATTCTGAACACGGATTTTTATTGGGTGTGATAACAACCACATTCAACTTAGGCCACTCGTATCAGGCCTTAAGTCTCAAATATTGGACTAAAAAGATGGAGAACCGCATTAAGAAAATGAGTGAAACCTTTTGCCGATTTCCTGCCTCCCACTTAGTGGAAGGTCTTGCCCATTACGAAAGGGACAGTGGTAGATGATGGAGGCTTTCTGCAGCTGGATGCTGCCACCTGCCAAAGTTCCCACCAACTACCCCGGTGAGCAGAAGGATGGATGGGGAGCTCCCCCATCATATCCGGCCCACTCACAAAGCTGGCTCCACTGTGTATTGCACTGGTATTTAAATGGCCTTTGCAAGGCTTAAAGCACTTTTCGATCCATATTTAAAATTCAATATTATGGAGCCAGTACTGAGAGGCCATACACTGCCCAAACATACACCAGCCTTGTACTGAGCCACATGTGGGCTGTGAGTGCAGAGGTGTGCTGGAGAAAGCAACGGGATACCACCCATATCTGGGAGAGAAGTACGAAGTGCCTTTCAACATGTGTGGACAGTGCAAAAGAGGGAAAATAGTCCACTTTGCACTTATTTACAGCTGCCTGCCCAAAAAGGGAATTTCTGTTATAAAATACCGCCCGTCCAGGTGGACAATATTTTATGCTAATAAGGGTGCTAATGTTTTGCTAAAATTGTACCTTAAATGGCAAAATAAATTTAAACTATGGGGGATTGTCTGGTTTAATGACAATTTCAGATCATGTCACAGAAAATTTAAAGAAGTGGAAAATAGTTTTTGATTTTGAATGATGTTGTTGCAGTGATGCTTTTGCCTGTTATTTTTTTTAGCCGTTCTCAGCAATGCAATACCAGATGACCAGAGAGAAACAGAGAAGCAGCGCCATGTTTTTACCATGCCACGTGAAAGTTGTATTTATTTTATTTAATGTTAAGAATTTTATGTAACCCGGACCTGACTCCAAGAAGCAGCAGGGAATTTTACACAGAACATCTTTTATTGTAGCATTTCAAAGATGAGGTGTTGGTCATCAGTACACAGTGCTTTAAATGGACAGATACTGTCCAGTACTAAATACCTGCACTTCTTAATTTGAAAGGGGGAGAGTGCCTGCACTTCTCGGCACTACTGCAATACATTTAATGGAAGAGAACCCACATTTCTCAGAAGCAAACAGGTACTCCAAATAGTGAGTACCTGCACTTATATATTTCTCCATTTAAAGCAGTCATACGCCAAGAAATGTAAGGGTTCCGCACATTTCCTTGCATGCTCCCAGGGTTGTGTGAATCCCCACAAATGTGTAAATCTGTGCAAAACATGGGTGTAAACATACAATGCATAGATTTATGCCTTGTTTGTGAAAGAGGCCATGAGTGAGAGTTACCAGACTGAAGGAAAATTCAACATTTCTTCCAGTATTAGACCCTCAGATACAAAATGTCCAATCCCCTTTATCATTAGGGGGCTGATTCATAAAAGAGAACTCCCAAGAGTTCTTGCCCTCTACATAGATACATAGGGGCAGATTTACAAGAAAGTGACGCATCTGTAGAGATGCGTTAGTTTCCCTGCGCCAGCCTGCGATACCCTTGCGCCACCATGGATGCGCCGTATTTACAATACGGCGTACCATGGTGCAAGGATTGACAGATGCGTCCGAAATTCGGACGCATCTGTTGGCCCAAAAGTGACGCATTGCTGGAGTCGTGTCGCAAGCACGACGCAACTCCAGCAATGCATTGACTCATTCTACTGAGTCCCTACTTACACCTGCTTCAAGCAGGCATAAGGTTTTGACGCAGTGACGTCCTAGAAGTGGCGCAGTGAAATCTTGTAGATTTCACTGCGTCACTTTTACGAGGCTTTACTGCGTGGAACGCCCACCCTGCATACATTATACCTCGCACAAGTAATGTGACGCAGGGCTTTACAACGTGACGCATCTCCCTAGATGCGTCACGTTGTAAATGGGCCGCATTGTTTGCGCCGCCGTTGCGCCAAAAAAGTTGATGCAATGGCGGCGCAAGGAGGCACAAGGGGCTTGTAAATCTGCCCCATAGTTTATGTCAGAGCTTAATTTGAGCCGATGGTTTCCGGTGCTCGGCAACGGCACTTAATTGGTTTCCGATGCTCAGCACCAGCACTTAATTGTCAACACTGCACTTATGACAGTCTGGTGGTGCTGCTCATCCTATTTAGAGATGAGCAGAACAACGGTTGTTTATAAATACAATATACATTAATAACAACTAATACCTGCCTCCCCAGCCATTCCTTTAGCTTTGGGGACCTAGAATCATCTGAACTGTCGCACTTGCAGGTGAGAGAGATGGTTAGTAGTTGTTTTGGTACAGTCATTGGCAGCGATGACGTGGCAATGGGTGGTTCAACCTGCAGTGAGCTCCTGGTCAGGGCCTCGGCACTTATTATTTCACAAATTAAGCACTGGTTTACTCGTAGGAATGGATACAATTGCATAATTGTCATGAAAAGGACACATATTATGAGAATTACTTGGCAGATTATGTTGAAATTGTTCTCAGGCTATGCCCTTGCATACAAGATTCAAGCAAGATACCCAATCAGTGTGGTGCGTGGGTGTCTGAGTGATAACAATACTTGAGGCATACCGCTGCACACAACTGTCAATTCATTTTAAATGTAGCTTCTAAAGTTACGCAGTGACTGTTGCTGAGGAAGCACTTGGGGCTGCTGCGCGTATTCAGTTTCACAATTCCTGCAAGACATTTTCCACTTGAACCAGATTGTCATGTGAGAAAATTACACAAAAGGTGTACGCTTAAGAAAACCAAAAATTGTGCAAAATACACAAAATGCAACAGTTAGGATTTATGCAAGACTACGCTTGTGTAAACATTTCCCTGGGTCTAATTACCCATGAATCAGAATCACAATAGAATACAGAAGTACAATTTATGGAATCATGTGCAGTGTGTACCTAACATGTGGTGTAGATGTATTATGTACACAAGTTAGTTTTGCAAAAATGGAGTAGAGGTGTGGCCACACGGTTGTGTAGTGCATGCTAAGCATAACGAGGTCTACACCCACAAGGGAGCTAACTCTAAGGCAGGTTTGACACTTAAGAACAAAGAACAAGATTAGCTAATTTGTGATCTCCTAGTTAAGTATTTCTCTTCTAACCTTACACGTATCTGCAAATTCAACACTACAAATATGGTTAAACAATTGTCCATTTTTTAAAGTTATTTTCTAAAAGATGATCTCATTCTCGTTATCCAAGTGTTATTTTGTAAATATGAGAATTATTATTTTCCCTTTTGCAACTTGCTAAGTACAAGTTTACTGCTTTAGACATGTAGCACGGCCTGTGTACAAAATACCAATAAACATTTCTTTTTACATCATGCTTCAGATAACACTTTAGCAGTTTCAAAGTTCTGTAAGCAACATGCATTACAATTACCTAAATCAGTAGTCCTCAGTTTACCATGGAGTAAGCTATTGGAATTTCTCTGAGTCCTTATGAGGCGGTCGTGCAGCTTCATTTGACTTTATCTATGAATTATTGGTTAAGTTAGTTGAGGTCATGAGCATCCCATTAAATACAAAAACAACAAGTGATGGACAGAATGCAGAACAATGTCAGACATTCACCCCAGTACAGAGATCCTCACCTAAATCCATCGTTTTTTTGCTCACCATGCCATTTCAGTTTGATTCCAGCCATATGCAAATCAGTCTTGACCCTGTGCCCAATGGGAACAGTCCAGCCCGAACTGCCAGGCCAGGTCCTCCCTGGATTGGAAACAAGCATCCTAGGACCGGTTTCGGGGTTTCACCCCTCATCAGCCAGGATAGCTTGACTCCAGTGGCATGGAGAGCACGGGAGCCACGTCTGGGCATACCCGTCCCACTCGGGGTGATAAATGCAAAAACAAAAAGTGATGGACAGAATGCAGAACAATGTCATACATTCACCCCAGTACAGACATCTGGGCCTAAATCAATCGTTTTTTTGCTCACCATCCCATTCCAGTTTGAACCCAGCCATATGCAAATCAGTCTTGACCCTGTACCCAATGGGAACGGTCCAGCCCGAACTGCCAGGCCAGGTCCTCCCTGGACTGGAAACAAGCATCCTAGGATCAGGTTCGGGGTTTCACCCCTCATCAGCCAGGATAGCTTGATTCCAGTGGCATGGAGAGCACGGGACCCACGTCTGGGCATACCCGTCGCACTCGGGGTGACAAATGCAAAAACAACAAGTGATGGACAGAATGCAGAACAATGTCATACATTCACCACCCCAGTACAGAGATCTGGGCCTAAATCCATCGTTTTTTGCTCACCATGCCATTCCAGTTTGAACCCAGCCATATGCAAATCAGTCTTGACCCTGTGCCCAATGGGAACAGTCCAGCCCGAACTGCCAGGCCAGGTCCTCCCTGGACTGAAAACAAGCATCCTAGGACCGGTTTCGGAGTTTCACCCCTCATCAGCCAGGATAGCTTGACTCCAGTGGCATGGAGAGCCCATTAAATACACCTGGCTAAATTACTGAAGGCACCTCTATGCACGCATAGCAAGTAAACCCGGAAGTGTTTCCTCATCGCTGAAATTTGTTCAGATGTACTCATCTTACATAATGCTGCATTAGAGACTTGTGCAGTTCCCTTGTGGGGCTGGAGGTGTGGGCAGGTTATACTGGAAACTGCAAAATGCACAACAAATCCATTCACAAAACTAGTTTGGCTTTTACTTGGAAATCTACAAATGTGATAATTGTCCTAGTGTAAACTTATAGAATTCCGTGAATTCTTAAAAAAAGAATAGATCTGGGGCAAACATACAATTAAGTTGTAAATAGAAAAGACGAGATGAGGTCAATGGTTGGCTGCTCCGCTCATTATTTTTAAAAATGTCCCACTTCCATTATTCAGTTATTCTGTGCAGAGTATTGTTTTTACATTAGCTAAATTGCTTTAAGCGAAAACATTTTTGCAAATTCTGGGCTGTTTTCTACATTATATGGCACTTTTTACTAGATATACCAAGTGCTTCGCGACTCTAACCTAGCTTCTCCAGGCATAAGAATTTAGGGGCATATTAGCAAGACCGGCGATAAAATTATCGCCGTTTTAGCGGCAGGAAACTGCCGCTAAAACGGCGATAATGGGCTTGCTAATATGCGTTATAGAATTCAATAGAAGCCCAGGTTAGATGTGCAGGACATCTAACCTGGGCTTCTATTGGAATTCCATAACACATATTAGCAAGCCCATTATCGCCGTTTTAGCGGCAGTTTCCTGCCGCTAAAACGGCGATAATTTTATCGCCGATCTTGCTAATATGCCCCTAGTTTAGTTTAATTTTAACATTTTCATATTGAGAAAAGTCTGAAAACAATTACATATTTTCGAGATTTCTTTATTTGAAATCATTTGTTGGTGCATCCTTAGTTCAGCAAAATTAGGACAGTATGTGTTGCAGGTCTGTAATAGCTAACTGGTGTATAAACGGGTATGACGGCTATGACAGCTCGATGTGAATAGAGCTAGGCCCGGCAATATAGTTATGTAGCCGACCATTTTGCAGAAAACAAAGGGTGCCTTAACTATGGTGCACCAATAAATCGTCTTCTATAAGGAAATCTTGCCATGAGAAAACTGAAAACTATGCAAAGTATGTGGAAGATTATACGGCAAAAGCAGCAAATCCATAATTGTGAGGTAGAAACTGCATCCACAGAATTGCATAAGCGTACTGGCCCTCACCATTGCCGATTGTTGAAACCACATTTTAAAAATCATCTGCACAACTTGGTTCTCCCTCATGTATAGTTTTTTTTTAATGTACTTGTTTTGCCTTGCTTGAATTTCACGATGTTTTCATTTAATTTTGTACTTTGTAGCAGTGATTTTGGAAAAAACACTATACAAATTCAAATAAGTGACTTCAAATAAATAAATAAACAAACAAATATATAAATAAATAAAGTGACCAGCTGTATTGATGGAATTGAAATCCCTTAGAAAAATGTCATTTAAACCACATTGCAGAGGCAGACCACAATGCAGTGCCTCAGAAGAATCTTATGTGGCCTTTGATATCTTCAGGCGAGGAATAGAAGAGGGCGTGATGAAGATGAGATAATGATCACCAGGAGGCTTGTTAAACTGCAATCAATACATGAATTAAAGAAAGGTACTTTTAAAAGGCACTGATACGCAACAATGAGTTTGCTGGCACTAAGAACAGTGCTCATGGTTTAAATGCTTCATAATAACCAGGTCATCAGGTTTCTCCTAAAAATGGTATGCTCAGCGGTGGAATGAATTTCAAATGGAATGGCTTTCCAGTGCTTTGCTGCAAGAACTGAAGAACTGCCCATTCTAGCTCCATTTCCTATTTTGCCGATGTGTCGGAATGCACTGGCATTTCCTATTTGCGATTCCCTGATAGTGATTCTTACTTTATAGGAATCGCTTTTAGGGAATCGCAAATTTAGTACATATCCTTTTGCATTTCTTAAATAGCAATTCCTACGGAGTCGCTATTTAAGAAATGCCAACAGGAAGCTTTGTACATCTGGGCCAGAAATTCAGACAGAGAGGGATTCAGCAAAGGTGGCTGTGGCTGACTAATGGCTAACCGGCGTTGCATTTAGGAAGACCAGTATATAACGATATACAGCAACAGCGCCTTCAGAAACGTGAGAGCTCACATACAAAAAATACAGAAAGAGGCAGCCTCTTAGAATGAATGAACATTTCCCTTCATCTTCTTCATCCACACCAGTGCCAGAAATTGACAACAAACCCGACCAGAAGGGGGATGCGTTGTTAAGGAACAGATGCTAAAGTCATCAAATGATCTCACTGCATCCATGGGTTATTTGAACAATTCCTACTCAGCCGAACCCAAGCTGCCCATTCACCAGGAGGCGAAGGGCCTGATAATCAGAGAGTGAAAAGAAGTAGACGTGTTGCCGATACCTGTCACAGGTGTACGGCCAGAGGCTGAAACTGATCTCCCTCAAAAAGTCCAAGTGGATTCTTCACAAGGAACTGCAAGAACAAGTGACATGCTAGGTAAATATTTGGACTAAAAAGAAAACGTATTCAAATATTAATATATATTTTCCAAATTTCACAATCCTGAACCTTCATTTTTTACAAAATTCATAAAATGCACTTACATAGTGTTTAGGAGAGAAGCTGTGTGTCAATGTTTTAATACCACACACTTGTTCCTTTTTCGGCAGCCGTAAACTGCACATAGTTGAGTAGGAAAGTTTTCTGAATAATGAATGCTAAAGTCATCATATTATCTCATCTATGGGTTATTTGGACAATTCCTACACAGCCGAACCCAAGCTGCCCATTCACCAGGAGGCCAAGGACCTGATAATCAGAGAGTGAAAACAAGTAGACGTTGCTGACACCTGACACAGATGTACCACCAGTAAGAGGCTGAAAATACTACAGTAAACGGGTACCAAAAATGATGGGAGAAGGCACTAACTTACTGATTTACTCATTTTTAATACAACACAGCACAGTAACCAAATTGGTGGCTCTATGTTGCACAAGGGGGCAAAAGCAATGCAGAACCTATTATAACTAGCCTACTGCTGCTGTCATATCCGCATTGGCGCTGTAATTAGGCTGCCTTGCCTGATGCAGTCTTGCACCATGATGCAGATGCGAGTAAATGCTGTCTAGCACAGAACCTAAACTAGAAGCACACCGTTCCGGTACACATTCCTATGCCTAGACAAACTCAGAATGATCCCATGCACTGAAAGTGTGCTGTGCTCTTCTGCACGCATGTAATGTGAAAACCTTGCCTTTGTTAACACCTGCTTCAAGGAAACATTAGATTTTGATGTAAAGCCTGGTCTAGCTTAGACCTATGTTTGTTTACCCTGCTCCATCCAAGTAACACTCCAGTAATGCCTCCTTGACACAACATGACACTAAGCACGTTTTGCACTGACACGAGCATTTTCCATGGCAAAATATCTTTTGTGCTGCAAAGTCAATACCAATGCACCACTTTGCGTCACTTTGCAATGGCACAATGCCTTATAAATGTGGGCCAAGAGGCTCAAATTCTGTAACTGAACAAAATGTATGAATGCAACTTATAACCACCACCTTATGTGCATGCAGAAATTACTTTTCTTTATTTTTAATGTGTGAAATTTGTTTTTTTTTTCTTTATTTACATGCTTGCAGTTGATTACTTTTTTGTAAATTGGAGCCTCTGTATGAATTTGAATTGTTTAATCATTTTGAGAAAACAAAAACAGCCTGTTGTTCTGTAGGTTTTCGTGTTCTGTCGGATTGGGTCCAAATTATTATTAGCCCAATGAGCACATACATTCATTTTTGTCCAGTGCAGCTTTAATGGATAGCACAAATAAGAACACATACAATCCTCAGTACTTTGTGTTATTTATTTGCTCTTCCCTCAGATGTCTCCTAGAGGAAAGGGGATGTAAATCAGCGCGTGCTGGCAAAGAGACTTCCTGCATGTTTGAAAGAGGAAGGGAAGTAGCACTCAGTAGGCCATCACGCATGTCAGGGTTTGCCTGTCACAATGGAGTATTTACTCAACCACATAAAATAGTATCGTCTCCTGGAAGAAACCCCATGTACATGTGGGTGGCTTCGGTGAATGCTTGTTTACTGCCCTGCTTTAAATATTCCATGAATTGCAAGACTCCTCTTAAAAAAATGTATGAGAGATAAACGCTGAACGAACGAGCAAGCAAACATGTTTAAATTATCCCATAACAAAGGTCAATCCATAGACGTCTTTATGCAACTAAGAATATCAGAAGCATAGCAAGTAAATGTATTTAGAACTAAATCTGTGTCTGGGGCACTAATAATTTACGTCAAAGGGGATATTACCAAATGTAAATATACACGTACAACAGATATAATAGGCATAGAGGAGACAGTGCAAAAATGTATAAATCCAACCTAGTCAATCTTATTGCCCTTGAACACAGGCCATAGCTCTTCATGTTTTTCGTGAATGATTCCCGCTCTGGCGCTGCATCAGTTAGTATTTGGATAACAGGGCCAAGTATACCGACATATCTCCACCGTTGGAGTTATGCTTGGCTTTCAACTTTCAAAAATCGGTATTTTAGCTACTGCTATGAGGTGGTACAGATATCTGAGGTCAAGGCAAAACAAGCATTGTCAAAGCCATTAGGTTTGGCTTTGGCAAGTTTGCAATATTTTTTAACATATGCAATAGAAATTAAAAATAAAAAAGGAAAAATTTCCCTTTCTACTGGTAACAGGGATGTTCTTTCGAAGAAAAGAAATTAAAAATAAACCTTCACCACGCTTGGCCCATCAATTTGGCCGACCATCCTTGGTACTCAAACGCACTACTATTAGGTGAAAGAGTACATGATCAGGAAAAAAGCTGCCATTCAAAGTCCATTAAGCAAGGCTGGAAGTAAACTGACCCATTGGCCCATGATGTATGATGTTGTGGGTGTAAGTTAATATCTGAATGCCGCTTGAGTAGACCAATGGATGACGTAGACTGATGCAAAACCTCTCTATGTATATGAATCTATTTTTCATTTAGAATTTTTTTCAATTACATAAGACAGTCGCGGTATCGAAGCTGTGCCTAGGCAAGACCTAAAAAGTAGAAAACAGCCCAACACAGTATACACACATAAACCAGGCATCGCCAAATGAGGTCCTCGAGAAGTAAAAGGCTGCTGAGAACACAAAGGAAGAGATTCATGGAAGAGGGAGGGTGCAGGAGACAGAGACAAGGAGGGGGGTCACTGGAAGTTAGTACACCTGAACAGAGAAGGAGAGAGGCATGCCACAGAGAGCCCTAGTACACAGATGTAGAGGATGCAGAGAGGGGGGCACATGGCCAGAGACTCCAATAAAAAGAAGCAAATAAAATCCAGTAAAATACAGAGAGGAAGAGCAAGGGGGAGGCATTGGTGTGCAGTGGTTGAGAATATAAATCTAGGAGTGATGGAACAAGAAGGTGTGGTCAATGAGTGAGAGACAGTGACGAGTCTTGATGTAGCAGGAAAGACCCAGCTAAAGAAAACAAGTTATCTGGAGTTGATGGGGAAGGTGAGGTCCAGTGACTGTAACATAGAGCGTGGAACTAGGAAACATGAATTGTAATCTGGATCTCTATATTTAAACAAATTGTGTGATCTTAGGCGAGTCACTCTAAATATACGTCCCTCATTTACTTTTGCCGCCCCAAATCGGGGTGACCTTCAAACAATGCAAACCACAAAATGTAATGCCTCCTGCAAAAAGTGTTGCATCAAAATAATGTAGTTGGGAGATCGGTTGTGGCACAGAGGATGAGTTTGAGGCAAAGGGCAGCCAAGTCGTGGTATCCTGCTGCCAAGCCCTTTCACAGCAGTTAGGCACTGAGAAAATGACATGCTCGTGTTATTGCATGCCAACCATGCACACAGAGACTACACTGTCAATCACTATATTATACTGAACACCCCGATACAAGCTCAAAATGATCCTGAGTGATGAAATCTCCCAGTGTAATGTGCAGTCAAAAATATGCATTTCCTCTGATAACCCACAAGCCACTTTATTTCACCCCAGAATCAAAACAAACTCATATTCAGTTGAGGATGCAATATTTCATTTGAAAACGTTCATTTTTTTATAACATCAATGAGTCCAATAAGAGGCCACCATAGTGTCATTATTTAAAACACATTGTCACTTTGTGAGTCAAAAGCAGACATCTCTTAAAGAAATTCGGCAACTGCAGCTGCGTTTTGTCTTTGATGGGACTTGGTAGGGTGTCCTGTTAGTGTGACCCAGCTATCATGCTTCGACTGTAAGGCACATCAAGGCTGAAGCATACCGCTGTGCAACAAACCCAACATCCCTGTGATCCGGTGGTGTCTCTAGAAGCGGATTTTAGCTCTTCGAAAGAGGGCAAGCTCACCTCTCCAAATCTCTGTAAACTGGTAGGAAGGACGTGAGTAGCCGCAGTCAGTGAGATGGGTACTGTATGAAAAGCAGGCAGCCAGCAGGTGTGTGGTCTGCACTTGATAGCTGAAACACGAGAATAATGCCTCCCCCCGCCCCCCATGGGATCGTTCACATGAAAAACTATCAAGGTTAATCTATGATCTGTGGGGTCATATGTATTCACAGTACAAGGTGAAAAGTCCTATCCAGTAGGTCAGAGAATCTCAGAAAGTTGAATGGAAATAATGATTCCTGCGGTTGACTGTCGACGTTTCGACCGCAATTTGAAAAAATCAGTGGATCTCTTCAGGGCACTCACTGTTCACGTATTTCTTCCTTGTGCCCAGGTTCCCTTGGGAAGAATAAAGCTGCTCTTTGTTGAATATGGCCACATATTTATGTCCGGTAAAAGGCAGATAGTAGCTGTGGGATTAGTGCGCCGAGTTTGATGGGCTTGATGCCTGGGCGTTCTTTGTATCACACTGGCATGTGTCGAGAATACATAGACCATTTTGGAACAAAAGGGTTGCATATCCAGGATACAAGGGTTATCTATGCAGGATGAAAAGCATCTATCTTGAACAGTCTGCTGTCATTTCCAAGTGTGGCTGTGGTAATACACACCATTACATGACAAAGACGGGCACTATACAATGAGGTGATTTGGTTTTATTTTGATGCTGTGACCTGCCTTGGGCTGGGTGTTACTCATTGCTCAAGCAGGTGTACAGCTTACCAGAACATTCCTAAAAGGACAGTACAAAACAGGAACAAAACAACTGCACAAATAAAGGCATATTTGAATGAGAAATTGTCGAGAAATGTTTTTAAAAGTGTTGAAATGAGACCCAACACTATCAGGCATGCATTTATTGTGAATGAGGTTTATTTTGAAGGGAAGTCAAGAAAAGGAAGTGAATCCTATGCTTTTCCTTGACCAAAGGAACATGCTCTTGTGACATGATATGTTGGCATTGCCTATGTGACTTGTGAGGCCACTATTACTATAAATAGCTGTTAGGTGGCAATACCGCCTTGTGGGATTTCAGAGTGTAGGCAGGCATGAAGCTGCCCTCACATACACAACCAGAACAGTGCACTCAAGGAGTGAAAGTAGAATCTTCTCATAAGTGTGGACATTCATTTCCAGAGCTGGCCAAAGTACCAGGGGAGCTGAAACGTGTCTGTGTGCAGTGATCTGGTGCCTTCAGACTCACAGGTGTGGTCGCTGTGCCTCAGACAGTAGTTCAACTTCCTAAGGAGAAGGGATGGTTCTTCTCATGTCTGGAACAGGTATGGTGTAGGTGTGGAAAACTGTCCTGAAAAAATGGGCAGCTCACTCCAAAGCATGCACAGTAAAGGGTCAGTAGCATTATGTACATTGGTACTACTCATAGCAACATGAGCAGAAAAGCCTTGGGCTTTATTTCTAGATTGTATGTGAAACCCTCAAACACCTTTCCATTTAAGCAAGCCAATAAGTTATGCTAAAAGAGGTGTCGGTATGGAAGGAGAGATTTATAAAGTATGGTGGCCATCTTTCAAAGGGAGTGATTCAGATGATTTTAAGCATTGCAACCACAGTGTTAACGGGATTTTAGTCTACTTTAAAAGGTGAAAGCTTCCAAACATGGGTGTTACATATAGGAAAAAATCTTATTCATCGTACCACATGGATGGCTAAGTAAAAACTGCATGTGGTGTGTAGAAAGTTAATAGAAAAGGATTTGAAAAGTATACCAACAGGAATACTTCTTGGTTATCGGGGTTTGGGAGATAGGGTTTGATGTTTGCTAGCTTCTCATTCTTTTTGCTCCCCCACAAGCTCTCTATTCAACACTTGAGACAGCCGTACAGACTTGTAAGAGTTCGGGCTAGATTATGGCAGCCATAATTTGGGGTTAAACCACTGATCTGTAAGGTCTTTGAGATGACATTTTTGAAGATTAAACTAAAAGTGGTGTTAGGTATGGTGTTCTGATGTAGTTCATAGAAAGCAATCGAGACCATCACAAATAAACCGTGCCATTACAAGTAAAGCTCAGCAGACTGGCGTTTTCTCTTGATTTTGGCTTTCAGAGTGAAACAGAACAAGCATTGGCATAGCCAATAGGTCTCGCCTTTGGGACCTTATAAGTGTTTAACCATGCAACAGTTAATGTTGTTGCACCAAGGATATTGTGCTGCATAACAAAATACTTATAAGGTACCAAAAGCGAGACCTATTGGCTATGCCAATGCTTGTTTATGTTTGTGGGGCTGTTTTATTATCTCGTGGGTCGGTTTTTACAGTGAATAGCCCTGATCTTAAAACAATTATTTCGTGAAGCAAGCTCCAATCCATGCAGCCTTGCATAGCTCTCAAAACACTTCTACAGAGTGTGTGTGAATGTCTTTAAGTAAACACTGCCCCGCTTTGCAAACATGCGCCATTTTTTAGTTGTCTAATTCACTAAGGAGTTGGGGGAGGGGGGCATGCTTATTTTGGTGCCTGGGCCAATATTTTGTCTGTCCGCCCCTGGTAGAGAGGGGTATAATATGTGGAGTCTCGTTGTTAGCATCCGGTTCGGGCAGGGTGGAGAGGGGGGGCTGTAGGGGGGGGGCTGGTGGCAGTTTAGTCACGTACGGTGTCTGGTTGTGGGCACCAGTTGCCCTGGAGCTCCTATGTCTGGACTGGGGTTCAGGCGGGGGTCGCCTTGCACTGCTCCGGTGCGCTGGCGGCTGCTGGCTGTTGTCACAGTTCGCTCGTTCTCGGGGGCGGTTGGGGGGTTTGTCACAGTTCACTGGATCTCGGTTGTGGGGGTTGTCACAGTTCACTGGATCTCGGTTGGGGGGGTTGTCACAGGTCTCTTGTTCGCGGCGGAGGCAGTAGTTTCGGGGGGGGAGGGGGTCACGGTTTACTGGGGCTGCCTGTGAGTGGTGGGGTACTGTTTCCGGGCTCTGAGTGGTGGTGGCGGTGGTTGTCTGGGTGGGGTGGGGGGGTGTCACCGTTCACTGGTTCTGGGTGGGGGCAGTAGTTGCCAGGCTGTGGGGTGTTATCTTTCAGTGGTGCTTGCTATTGGTAGCAGTACTTGCTGGGGGCGTAGTCCTGTGTGAGGGGAATGCGGAGGGCTTGTTACTGTCACTGCTTCTGGGTGGCCCCCATGAGCGTGTTGTTACTGGTCACTGGTTCTGAAGGGGGGTTGTAGTTGCCAGGGCTGGAGGGTGTTGCCTTTCATTGCTTCTCGTTGGCAGCTGTACTTGCTGGGAAGGGGGTCTCTTCCTGGCTTCGGATGGGGGCAGTTGTTGTCCAGGCGGGGGTGCTGCCTTTCATTGGTTCTCGTTGCCAGCTGCACGGGGGGTCGGGGCAGCGCTCCCTGGCTCCGGACAGGGCACCGGTTGCCTTTGCTTTGCATGTCGGGCACATGTCGCTGCCTGCGGATGGGGGCCCTCACTTTACCTGGTTGAGTTGGGTGAATGCCGGGCTGTGTGCGTTACATGGTGCAAGAGTAGCGATAGGGGCGTCAGAGGGTTGTCACCCCCCCCTCCCCTTTTGAGTAGTGCGGGAAGTCTCCGTCCAGGAGTGAATTGAGTGGAGAGGGGTTCATCCTTCATGGGTGTAGTGGGGATAGGAGCGGTTGCCCTGGTTAGTGTACGGGGGGGCGCAGCCTTCGCCTGGGCTGGAGCCGACAGGATATTCGGGGTGTCCCTGGGTGTGGCTCTGGTGACGGCCTCTCCACCCCTTTTGGTGGTGGCAGCGTCCTCGGTACATGGTTCCCCAGTGCGTTCAGAGGGCTTTCCACGATTTTTTTGTAAAGTCATTCATTTCGTTTTGTAAAGTCATTCATTCCGGCAAGTTAAACAAGCGCTGAAAAATATACGCCCAGTATATATGTTGTTATAAGAAGTCTGCAGACTAGGGCAATATGTTCAAAATAAAAATAAAACAATAAACGAAACCGATCGCGTTAAGGACACGATAATTAAAACAAGCACTGGCCCGGGCACCGTCACAAGACGCTCGTGAAGGAATCCTCAGCCGGCGCAGGCTGTACAGCGAAGACGGCGAGCTGGCAGCAAAGGAATAAACACTAGCATTTGAAGGCACGAGCGGGGAGGAGGGGGGGCGACGCGAGCGCGGCAGCCTGCAGAGCTGACCAGACGCTCGTGCGTCATTGCCTTTTGCCTGCGATTACGCGCAGGGCAGACATCTGTTTCCAATTACGATAATGGGAAACAGATGTCGGCCCTGCGCGCGTAACCGCCCGAAAAAGGCCACGACGCACGAGCGTGTGGTCAGCTTTTGAAACCCCCTTACATAAAGTCTTCGCCTAGCAGCGCTACTCGAGGCTCGACCTAAAAAGGACTATGTTCTACATGGACATTGAGCTGAACACTTAGAAATGTCTGTTTAGCCGGAAAGTGCCCAGTGGAGCTATAAACTCAAGAAATGGACTAAATTAGACTTGGGGGGTTTAACTATCGGTGTGTGGTGCTCCGAAGCGCCAGAGCTGGTTCTCCCCTATCTCCCTTGGAGGATGCTTTTGCTTCTCTATGCTTGTCTCTCCCTATGCTTCTCTAAGTGGAGTAACACAGAGTAATCAGGCAATTTGCTGCCACTCATACTTCCTGACATCCTAGACAGCTATGGCTGCTCATAGGGCTGAGCCAAACATTTACATCAAATCCAATGGATGTGGAGGGATGACCCTTACCCCATAACATAAATGCCGTTCTGTGGGCTGAACCAATATGAAAACGATATTCTATCTGACAAACGACAGAAATGGGCTGACCCAAAGCCCATTCTCTGTAATTAAGAGTATGTATTATTATGTACCATTGTATTATTATGAAAACATGAGGCTGGAGAGAGAAAGAGAATAAACTGGCTCAAAGTCCGACCTAATTACGAAGCTTCTTTTTCTAATACAATGTGAAACGTATGTTACTTAGAAACGTATGACTTGGAGAATTAGAGCTATGTGGGTTTCTGGAATATGCAGCCCATATTATGCCATTGTACATACGCAGCCCACACTCGGGGGGCTAGACTGATTAGCATAGTGATAGAAAGTCTGACCGCGCCAGACAAACACATGTGAGTGGAAACAAGTGTTAGGACTGGTTCCCTGTAGTCTGCTCGGTTATTTTTACTGTTTGTGTGTGTGTGTGTGCGTGCATGTGTGTGTGTGTGTGTGTGTGTGTGTGTGTGTGTGTGCGCGTGCACGCACGCACACAAGCCCATATATGTATATAGTCACTGAAAAAATTGTTTAGAAAGCAATAAAGTTTCCAACTTAGCAGGTAAATATATGAAGGACATCAAAAGCCCTATATATCCCCATACAACCTTAACATCCCCAGTGCAGTTATTTGATATGACACTTGACATTACAGTTAAAGTCACTCATCATGCGACTAATTACATCATTAATCACACTGACTAAGACACCACTGATGACATCACATAACATTACCAGTCACATCTTATAGTGCTGAATAGGTGAAGAGGTATAAAAGGTCTGATGGCTGTTTTTTGTCTAACTCTAATCATGGTGCCGAGTATGTTGTATGGTTATACATGTTCTAAAAGGTGCAGGTGAGCATCAATTTGCGGAAAAATGGAGAAGGCATCAGAATGCTGGTAAGTGGTGAGACACATGGTGCTGAATGGGTGAGCCAATGTGCTGAAGAGTGGGTGATAGGCATCGAGGCGCTTAAATGTTTGAGGGGCATCTGGTGCCGAAGAAGGAATGCATCAAGATGTGGAAGAGAGTTAGGGTGTAAGAGTGCAGAAGGTAGTTGGGATGGTATTCATATACTGAAGGTGGGGTGTGGGGCCCATGTGCAGGCTGGCATCAGAGGGATTCTCTTGGTACAGGTAATCATGTTGTTTAATAGGAGCGCCTGGATAGCAGTGTGCTGAAAGGTAGGTAGGCATTAGGAAACTGATGGGGTGGCTCATCAAAGTTATGAACAGGGCAGCGATAATCAAATGCTTAAGGGGAATCGTGATTATGCATCGTATAGTTTGCGTGTGTCAAACACTTGTCGTATGCTTGGTGAGTGTTGGTTTGATCATACGATCCTCACCGTTGACTTATGCAGGTAATAATTTTGCGTCTTTGAAATGGAATTGTTCGGGATTTTAAATTATTCAACTTCGGTGAATCCAAGATGGCAGAATATAAAAATAATCAGGACCACTCAACTAATCAGATGCTCAATTTGGGATTTCAATTTAACTTTGAATCTGCAGTTCTTGGATGCTTAAGGCTAACTGTTATTCGGGAAAGAAATTATTTATGAGGAATTTCGCAAAAAGAAGCAGAGTAGACATTTCTCATTCTAGGAAAAGGACAACTCACAGTAAACACTGCTATTTATATCCAGTGAAGATTCAATACAGACTTTTCGCTTTCAGAAGATATACAGGTTTATATTGCAAGGGGGAAGAGATATTTGGAACCCCTCTACAACTTTTGCACCAGATGACAGGTTTTGAGATAATCAGTGGCCAAACAAACTTCTTGAATGTTTAGTGCAAATTGGTGAGAAGGGACGAAGGCTTTAAACTATTGCCAATTCCTCATTATGAAAGAGCCGGACCCGTGGGAAGTAAACGCTTGGGGGCCGATTCCGATCTCGGCCGGTAGTGCTCCGAATCGGATTCGGCTTTACCGGATCCGATTCGGAGCCCTGTTTCCCGACCGAACCGTACGCGGGTCCGGCCGAGCGAGTACGATGCGAAATCGCCGACCGACTCGTCCGGGCGTCCCGACCGCTCCGACCGACTCGCTCCCGGCTCGAACCGCTCCGACCGACTCGCTCGGACTCGACTCGCACCGCGCAATGGAGACGTTTCCCGGCCGGGTAAGTACGATGCGCGCCGCGAGCAGTCCGACCGAGCCGCGCACTCCGGCTCGTAAGAGCTGTCGGAGCCGTACTTTGGGGGTCTGTGTCGGACCCCCTGTACGCGTAGCCGCGCGAGTCGCACAGAGGGGGGACCCATGGGTCCCCCTACCTATGCGTGTACGGCGCGACTCGCTTCGCCGCGTACCCGCTGTAGGGGGCGCCCTTGTCCGACTCGCACCCATTGAGTCAATGGGAGCCCGCGTACGCGTTGTACGACCGGCTCCCATTGACTTCAATGGGAGTCCGACCGACTCGAGTCCGATAACATACGGACGCATCGTACTCGTTCGGTCGGACTGCACGGGTCCGATTCGGTCGGAAATCTCTCCGGGTCCGGCTCGGTCGGAGAAATTTCCGGCCCGAATCGGAATCGACCCCTAAGTGTGATAAGTGCGCTGACCCTACAATCCACCCTAGACTTTGGGATACCATAGGTGATTCCCAAGGTTAGCAAAGCGTTGGAGGGGTTGGATTAAGTTACTTATTTTCTAGGGCTCATAACGGGGACCACCAGAACCCATTGAGGGTAATCTGAGTCAAAACCAGAGGGGCCACTAGAACACCAGCTTTCTAGAGGGACGGCCCATTAGGTTTTAGCACCACGCATGCCAGGGCAGATAGGCATCTTATGTACAGATGTAGCACTGTGCATTTGATACATTTGTACACAAAGAAGTGATTCTTTTTTCTTTTTTTTATATTTTTATTGAAATCCATATATTACATAAATTAGCATCTTAATATTCATACATCAAAATTCATCAATAACATCAGATTAGCAGGACATATAATTTAACATGAAACACCTAATCAGGAATTCAACAAGCTGACAAATCAAAAACTGCATTTTAGATCCCACGAGATAAGACACATATTGTCTTAAAACAAAGTCCATTGCCACATATTACTATCAATTTAAACAGATCCTTAGTTCTTACATTCCTAAAATATGAACCAAGTAAAAACGTATATAAAAAGTGTGACTTAATCCTATATAGTTTACTAAGATCGCAAGAACTATTCTAAACGAAATATAGCGCTACTACTTTTTACCTAAAAATCATAAAAGTCAGAATACCACCGATGAAAACTCCAATACCAATTCTGCAGTTTAAGCATCACCATTAAAAAACTCAGCCCAAATCTTATCGAACTTCTTCAGCCCGCCCGTTCGTAAGGCATACGCTCGTTCACTTCTTTTAACCTGTGCCATTTTCCGGACCCATTCATTTTTTGATGGTATTAAATCCGTTCGCCATCTTTGAAGTAGAAGTGATCTGGCGACGGCCATTCCGATATATAGGAGTTTAATCGTTTTGTCTGGTAGGCTGAGGTCTGGATCATAACCAAGCACTATCAACAGAGCATTGGGCCCACTTATTGCTATGCATTCTGTTGCTAAATAATCAAAAATGTCGATCCAAAATTTCTGGATCAGAGGGCACTGTAATATTATATGCGTCCAATTGGCAGAAGGGTGATTGTGGCACTGAAAACACTGCCCTGATTGGTTTGGATAGGCCTTAGCTACAAAGCTAGGAGTTCTATACAGTAGCCACTTACTGAAGAATAACATCCTTCGCCAATTAGCCCCTCTGACCATACTGAAATTTAATTGTAGACCAAACATTTGCAGTAATTTCCAACTCATCATATTTTTCCCATTTAATTATAGCCTTAGCCTCTAGATCTTTCCCCTTGATTGAGGCTAGACGTTTTTTCCATTCCCCAGGTTTCTTTAAAATTGTATCTTCTAATAAGTCATGAACTAAACTTTTCTGATTGATAATCTGGGCCAAGTCCAGATTACTGAAAAACTTCCTAAGAGCATTATATGACCCCAGGAGAAGAAAATCACGGGAAATTAGTCGAGACATTTCGCTTATATTTAACCATCTATCATTCCGCAGGAAATCCGAAAGTTTCCGGAACCCTGCCTTAGTCCAATTTTGAATCATTGTAGACGAATCTTTAATTCCTGCAGAGGCAATAAGACCCGCTATCGGAGTTGAACTATTAATTGCTAAAATGGAGTATCTTCTATAGAGAGCCTGACGTTTATGATAAAACCAATGTAAACACTTATAACGTACTAATTTAGGAGATCTAAAAATTGATAGTGGGCAGTGGATCTGATTTTCTTTACAGATTAAATTCATAAAAAAATTAACAAAAATACCCGAATGTAATTCCTGCTTAATTCTAGACATATATTGTGCAAAGTATGCGTAGTAATATTCCTTCAAATTAGGGAGAGCTAACCCGCCATCTGACCGCTCCTCATATAAAGTGCTCAGTGCGATTCGGGGGACCTTCTTGCCCCAGAGAAATGATGTAAACATAGACTCTAGTTTCATAAAAAAGGAATTAACTAAAACACATGGAATTGCTGAAAAGAGAAAGATAAAAAGTGGAAGCACTGACATTTTGATCAAAGCCACCCTGCCTAGAATAGATAATGGGAGAGAATACCATCGGGTAAACAGATCTTGAACTTTTCGTAGTAATGGAACAAAATTTAAATCATATAATTCCGAAATCAATGGTGAGAAGTGAACCCCTAGATATCGCTTCGGATTTGTGTTAAAACATGAGATGATATCGAGGTGCAGATCCCTAGATGCCCCGCCGCCGCAAAGTAATATTTCTGGTTTTTTTAAATTAATTTTATACCCTCCAAATGCCTCGTAACGTTCAAAAATCTGGAAGGCCTTTGCCTGCACTTCCTTCTCTGGCTTTATAATGAGCATGATGTCATCAGCATATAATTTTATTTTATCCAAATTTGGAAGCGGAGGACAGATATCCATGTTATTCCTAATAGCTATCGCGAGGGGCTCAATAAAAAAGGCAAATAACACCGAGGATAACGGACATCCCTGTCTGGTTCCCCTTTTGACTTTTACTTGGCCGGCCTTAACGGCATTAATAATAATGTTGGCCTCAGCATTCGAGTATAACTTCTCAACCAACCCCGTAATTTTAGAGGGGATACCAAATTTGCCCAGGATACAGAATAAAGATTCCCAGATCACCAGATCAAATGCCTTTTCGGCGTCTAAAAAAAGCACTAATGCTGGTATCTTCTGGGTATCAAAATAGTCAAGTGCCTCCACTAAAAAGTGCGTGTTCGTGCTAAGTTGCCTTCCAGCAATAAAACCATTTTGATCATGATGAATTAAATATGAAGCAATTCCATTAAAACGATTAGCTAAAAGTTTGGTTATTATTTTGTAGTCAGAGTTTAAAAGCGTAATGGGGCGATATGAGTTGGGATCTTCACTATTTTTACCTTTTTTTAAAAAGCTGACTACGCTTCCTTCTCTAAATGACAGAGGAATAGGCCCACCCTCTAAAATTGAATTTATAACTAATAATAGATAGTCCCCAATTACACCTAAAAACGTTTTGAAAAATTCGGCTGGCAGACCATCCGGGCCGCAAGCTTTACCATTTGGAAGATTTTTAATGACCTCCCCTAACTCATCTTTTGTAAAAGGACTCACCATGTGCCCTTTATCCTCCCCCGATAGCCCAGGTAATTCATATTCCTGAAGAAAATCTTCCAAAGACGATATATTGTAGTGTAGCTCCTATTTCCCTAATAGGCTCTGCGCATTGGAATAATATATCCTATAGGTTTGACATAGGACTAAGGTCAGTATGTCCCTATCGAGTATATTAAACTTAATTACTTGTGCCAGCTAGCTCAGAGGCCACTAGAAACTCCTTGACAACAAGAAGGGAGTAGTTTCTGGCAGCCGCAAAACATGACCACTGTGTTTCCCTTTAGAATCAGAACGTGTCCCAGAGTCGTGGAAACAATAGATAACTATTTCACTCAGCTCAGTCGTGCATGCTTAGTTTTCTCCAAGTTACACAGAAAGAAATAGACGGGCGTTTCAATAAAGGATTTATTGAACAGTCTTGTTTCTGGTGTAAGTAAAATGTGCTGTTACGATCACAAGACAGTATGTGAGATAAATAATGTACAGGGTGAGCAGTAGAAATAAATAATACTGCGATAGCATTATCTTTTAGTACATATGCATTTACATAAATAACACAGACTAAAAATGCGAGTACTCATACGATGCGTTGCTAAGCTAATTCTACCCCAATGTACCTAACCTGACCTAGGTGTAGGAAGAGGGAAGAAGTAGGTGAAGTATTCCTTACTATGGTATACTAAGAGTATGTTAAGTCTAGTATGCCTAGTATGCCAAGAGTCCCTCTAGGTTCTAGTCAGCTCCATACCTGAAGAATGAGAGAGGTAGGAATCTCTTTGCCAGACTTGAACTCCAACACCCCGCAAGGGAAGTCAGATCACTGGAAGCTGGAAGCTGGGCTCTCTGCGTGCAGGGAAGGCAGCGTCCTCTCAGTGCGTAAGGCCGGGAAACGGGATCCTCTGAAGTCGAGGTCTCCTCTGGTTTACAGGGGCTAGGGAAGGTATATTTATACCTGAGAGCACCTAAGAATGTTAGTATTGACGTGAGTTGGACAGCGAAAGACGTCATGAATGAACCCCCTAAGGAATAATGGTTCATGCATAATGTATGAGTCCTTGAAGAAATCAATAGTCCTGGACTAGGGAAACTCCCGCAGCCTAAGGGTCTGTTCTTCATGAACTCGTTGTGACGTTAGGGTGGACGGATGTCAGAGACCATGCCTGTATTTGGAGTGCATGGTTTAATGCCTAAATAAGGGCTGGGATTTTATGCCTATATAAGGGCAGGGCGAATTGTGCCTATATAAGGACATGATACTGGAAAGCCCGTTTATGGATACCCTAAGAGGAATACAACACCCACTCCTCTTTCGTGTGTACGATAATACTAAAATGCTAAACATTTAAAATGCTAAACATTAAAATGGAGTACCGCATATTTCTAAAATTTTTCATAAAACCATTTAAAAAAGGCATTTAAAAAACCTATTAGAATGCAAAAGGTACTGTACATTTGAAGCATTGCTTTTCATTACAGGCATAAAGTTCGAATAATAAATGCAATTGGAATGAAATAAGCAGTAATATTTACATGTGACAGAAAATGATCGATAAGTTAATCAAAAATCAAAATCTTTTCATGTCATGAAAATTAATGAACTGTTTTAGACACACAAGATGACTAAGTGTCCGTGGAAGTACCTTGAAGTCTGTATTATAAGGCTAGTTCTACTTTAAGCAGATCGATGTGCCATTTTCGTTCAAAAAAATGGGAAAAAGTTCAATTTTGGTAGAGTTCCAAGTTGTTTCAAAATGAAGGCCAAATTTGTCACTGCATCTCTGGAACACTGTATGCCGAATCAGAGTTAGTTCACGGGTCTGGTGTAAACATGAGATCATCTATTTCAATAGACAAAACATCATCCACTGTTGTTGGTGTCAGTTGGAACACCTCGTGTAGTAGATTAATTGCACAGAGATGGGAAGCATTGCTTCCAGCATAGGTTGCCGCAGCAAAGTTCGCGTCCGTTGTTACCTGTGTGCCTGTAGATCTTTCTCGTACCTCAGCAGCAGCCGGAAGCGTCTGTGAGATCTCAATGAATGCTGACATCAGGATAGGAAGCCTCTGGGGACAACACAGAGCATGGGCCGTTATCGGGTCCAGCAGAGTATCGACATCCGTTGGCGTTGCTGATGGAAATGTTAGACAGGTGTCCAACACGCATTCTTCACCGCATAGCAGGCATCGTAGAACAGGTAAGATGCAATCTTGCCAGATTGGTCTGAATGACAGGAACCAAGTTGTATTAAGGTCCCGTAGACGAGTCATGCCCAAAAGCTTTACTATTTGCTCACGGCACTTTCGTTCAAGGAGAGCTTTCTCCATTTCGCTCGGAGTGATGTCTGCGAATAGGCTGGCCATAGCGCAATAGCAGGAAGAGAACTAGAATCCCGGCAACAAGTGCTAGAATTAATGGTATGCCACCAAACACCGAATGTGCAAAGTTCGGGATGATTCCGAGTATTGCCTGGAAAGGTGCTAACAGACCTGAGCAGATGCTCTTAAATACATGTACAATTCCGGTTGTATCAGACATGTTAAAGATACGTGATATCATTTCCACGAAATGTATAGGGCAGTTTGTACGTATTAAAGTCTGTATCTCAGCCGAAGTCCTTGCTACTTGTAGATCAAAGGTTTCTTTGGCCGAGGTCAAAGGCACAGTTTGCTGTAAAAGCATGGCTTTCATTCTGCTTAAAGTATCAAATCTTATAAAAGAGACGTTCAGCGAAGGCCATAGAGGCGACTCCCTGACTGTGTCTATTGGGGGAAACAATACTTGCATACAGCAAGTGACCCTGGAGTTGACCGTTACTAGATATGGGATGCCTGGCAGCATTCCACAGCAGCTCTGATCATTCAACATGAGGTAACTCCCATTAGAAAGTTGTCCAAACGTTGGATTAATCACAGCAGCTGGAGTACCCTGCTGATGGCAAGACAAATTTTCCACTGAACCATTACAAGCCCCGTGCAAGGAAATGTCTTGACATATAAGTGAACCACTCAGTGCAAGTTTACAGTTTGAACCGCTCAAAAACACTTCACGATCCCCACTCCAACATCTATATGTATACGGTAAATCCCAAGATGTCTTAATGTATTCCTTACCCAACCTTTCATATTTGCCTGCTTGCATTTGTCTGAGGCAATACTGAAACTGAAAAGTACTCACAGGTAATGTTATTTTGCCATGAATAAGCCATTCTGTAGCTGGTTTTTCTGCCACAGTGAATGGTAATTTTTCCAGTTTTTCAATGCTCAGCACTGTATACTTTGCTCCTCTTTGTGCCAGTTCGATCTGTTTATCAGTGAGATTGTATTCTGCAAACAGAGCCGTTGTGTTGATGAAACGCCAAGGCACATAGCCCGCTCGCAAAGATTGCAGCGTCCAGCTTAATAACATAATAGAACGTAATTGAGATTGGCCTTGTTGTAACATCGCCAAATCTTGTTCTAGAATGTCGATAGCAGAGGATACAATGCCATCCAATGAATATATTCTGGAGGACAAAGTTGTTAACCCATTGTCGACCACAGAGAGTGTTTTCTCTAAATTAATACGATCAAGTTCACGTATTCGTTCTGCGGCCTCTATCTGTGATACCTTCCAAGCTTCATTATAAGCAGCATAAATGCCGGCATATATGAAACGTTTTTGACGCGGTTTTCTTGGTCCAAGCAAGAATTCCCTAAGGTCTGCGTCCTTTTTAAGTAAGGTTAAGTGTTGTTTCACATCCTGTAGTGTAGACTTATGCAGCCAATCGAGGCATAATTTACCTACACTGTATGTTGTTACTACCCCCGGATGTTGTCTTTGGACGTATCTTGGGTCTGGCCTATGAATAGTAAAGCCCTGAGTTTTATTCAGGAATCTTTCCTGACAGTTATTCGTGTCTGTGGGCCAGATCAACCATTTTTTCCAAGTAGGATTAGATCTGTTGAGTTGTAGTATATTGTCAACTGTCACCACTGCCTTTGTATTATTTTCACTGGCAGGTGTTGGTACAGAAGGTGTGTTCATCTCTTTTATCTTGGCTAATCCAAGACAAGATGTTTGTTGGATAGTTTCATTCAAAAACATTATTTGTTCTGGGATGATGCAGGCTCTAAATAAAGCTTCTATCCCCTGCACTTGCCAATCTTTAGTACCCCACACAGTTTTTGTGTCAATTGTGTCTTTCCAAAAGTCGAAACCCTGTCTAGACAGTTGGGCATTAAAAAACGCAGAATAAATCTGTTTTGTATTTGTTAACATAATTTTCAGTCCTGTCTTGTTTACATTTTTATAGTAAAACATTTCTGGATCTGATGTATTGTAACCTGAAAAATATGGAAACTTACTAGCAAATGTTTTTGAACTACCTTTAGGTGGTGTAGGACAATGTTCCCATTGGTTAAACATAAACACATTTCTTGGATATGCAGATTTATGCAAATAATGATGACCATAGTGATTAAAACAATACATTTGTTCATAGTCTGATGAACCCTCTAAATATTCATGTTTAGAAAATGCAGCAGATTTTTCTAGGTCAAACATTATGTCGTTTACAGTCTCAAAGTCCCAATCATCTGAATAGGTACTGGACGTAATTAGATCACTTAGTGAAATTTTAAACAAATGTGGAATGTTCAATTGTTCATTCGGGCCGAAGATATCATAATCTGTTTTGTCCCACACTATACCATCCTGTATAGGAACAGCTGTGATGTTCACTGATGATAAGTCTCTTGCTTCACGATGGGAAGATTTATGAGGTTTCAAAAGTACGTTTACGTCTTTTCCTTCAGTGTTCACATGGATGTATCTGCCACTTATAAGCACGCTTACAGTTGTAACCAAAGCTAGCCAGAGCAGGAAAACAAAAAGTCCAGATGTAATCCAGAGTTCAATCCATGGAGAAACCAAATAAGTCTTTTTCATAAATTGAAGAAAGTCTTGTACTTGCTGCTTGAATTTCAATGACACTGGCGTCGTTTCAGGTTCACTCGGATCTTCTGAGAACGTATCAAAGTTAATGAAGTAGCCAGAAGCAGTTCTGTCAAGTGTTGGAATTGCATCAGGATTTGTAGAAATCACTGGAACCAGTTCATCACTTGTTACGTTGGTGTAGACAGGTGTATTTGGACGAACTGTTACTTGGTGTTCAAGAGGGATGAGTTCCATAGCGTTGTTGCATAGTCCTTCATCTGTTACAGCTGAATTCTCGATAGTTATCAGTCTTTCAGTCTGAACCTCTTGGATAGTAGCGAGAGGAGTGTGTCTGCTACTAGGTCGGAGTCCACGAGGCCTACTATTTAGTATTGGCCACATACTGTGGTTTGATCAGGTCGATGGACACAAATCTTTTCTCCTTTCTTCCAGCAAGGGGCGGCAGAAGTACTGTTCTTGTTCCTTGAACTGCTAGGACAGGTACTGGTTGTCTGTAAGAAGGTCCAAATTCCTTCTTGACCGCAATTTTTTCTCTGACTAGATCCCCAACTTTTGGAATCCAGATAGGCCTTGCTGGGACAGCCGGTTGATCCCCAGTGGTGGTTGACTGTAGGAATACGTTGCTTTGTTTCGTTCTTAATTTGTTTAAGTCCTGTAAAACAGCCAAACGATCTTTGATATCAAAAGGTTTAGTTTCCACCACTGTGCCTACGTGTTCAAGGTCTGGTACCCACATTCTTGTCCCAAATAGGATCTCATATGGAGTGACCCCCCCTAGAGAACTTCTTGGCAGGTTGTTCAATGAGCGCTGTACCCCACTAAGGTGTTTGACCCACCCATCACCCGAACCTAATACCCTAGCTGTTATAGACTGCTTTATGTCCCGGTTTTTCCTTTCCACAACCGAATTTCCCTCAGGATGGAATGGAGAGGAGTACCGCAATGCAACGCCCAGACTGGCCATGGCTTCTTTGTAAGCCCTAGAGCTAAACGCAGGACCCTGGTCAGAATGTAGCGTGCCTATTGCGTATGTGCCGATAAAGACTCGCAAATCTTTTATAACAGTTCGAGCGTCAGCCGAGCGCTGAGGCCATAACCATAGGAACCTAGATTCAGTATTTGCGGGAATGCCTTTGTCCAGTAGGACGCAGGCGCGTAGATAGTCTAATGCTGTCTAACAATGGTGTCTGTACTGGGTTGCCGCATTCGCAGCATGGTGTCTGGTGGCTCTCTCGCTGTAATTTACAGTCTAAGCAGTTGTTGATGAATATGTGAATTTCTGTATTCATTCCAGGCCACCAGTACATCTCTTTTAACGTCAAAATTGTTTTAGAGATCCCTTGATGTGACAGACCCTCCCCCAAATGTGTTTCATAAATCAAGGCTGCTCTACGTTCCATGTTTGGAATTACCCTATCCCCCACTCCAGGGATTCGAGCAAAAGGAACGTTGTTCGCATCAATTACATAAGAGTACTTGAGTGGAAACTTTTTGGTAACGCTGCACTGCTGCCTTTGCTTGATGCATTGACAGCCAACATTATCTCACCGTCTATTTTTGTTTTTGAACGAGTGATCGCAGCTACGGAAGCCGTTTGCACAGCCCCCTTTGCGGCTTCGTCAGCCAATGAATTCCCTGCAACGTGAACGCCATCACGTTGATGACTCAGTGTGTGGATCACGTGAGCCTTTGGTAGTTCGTTTTTCAACTGAACTACTTGTTCCCAAAGCATTTTATGCTTTATTGTGCCACCTTTCGCATCTTTGAAACCATTTTCAAGCCAGTTTTGTATATAGTCATTATACGACTGAACACAGTAAAAGGAATCGCACACTATTAGTGTGGGGAATTCTCGATCTGTACTTTCAAGTGCCAGTTTGAATGCTTGTAGTTCAGCTCGCTGAGCTGTACAATCCCCTAGAGATTGAGTTTTTGTGACCATAGGTCTGAAGATGCCATCTCGCATGCGACCTTTAACGATTGCACACGCTGCACTGTAAGCTTGCTTACTCCCTATTGCGGGTTGTGCGGATCCGTCAGTGTAAATTATAAATTCGTACTGATCAAGAGGCAGAATTTCAGTAGGCAGAGGACATTCTTGTTCATATTGTAGGAATGCTTGTGTTTTTAAATCTGGATCAAAAACATATTCAACATCTGTTGCAGCAAGAGAATTAACCCATTGTATCCATCTTGGATGTAATGCTTTAGCATTTGGAATGCTTGCTTTTGTGACCGCTTCTAAAGCCGGTACTGGGGTTACGACAATAATGCGTTTCCCTTGGGCTAAGGCTCTTTCTTTTGCTACAGCGGTTTGAACTGCTGTTAGAATTTTTTCAGTAGAACTGAAGCGCATTTCCGCTTGTGTGTACAAATGGGATTTGTATGCAATTGGGATTTTGTCACCCTCATTGAAGGTTAAGTAGGTGAATCCACATTGACCCGAAATTATTCGGATCACCAAATTACGTTGACTTACACGTGTTTGTAAGTGATTTGTTGCTAACATGTTAGCCTGGAGTGAACGCAAGATTTCTGTGTGTTCCTGTGTCCAGTTTTTGATTGAAAAATCAGGTTTGATTAATGCGTAGAGAGGTTTAACCCTTTCTGCATCATTTAGAATGTATGTTCTTCCAAAATTTAGGAAACCCAGGATGGATTGTAAGTTTTTTAGCGTTTTTGGAGGTTGGAGCAGCGCACACTTTTCTAAAAAGTTAGCTGCCAAGCTCTTGCCTTCACTTGAAAGCTCATATCCTAGAAATAGGACATTGAGATGGGCAATTCTGGACTTTTTAAAGTTGAACTTGTAGCCCTCAGAGGCGAAGCCCAGTATAATGGTGCTCACCCTGTTCAAGTGTTTTTCCAGGTCATCGTCTGTCAGATAAATGTCATCGACATAGGACAATGCCTCATTGTCATATATTTGTAGTAACTCCGTTACCCTCGCTGAGAATAAACCTGGGCTGTTCTTGAACCCTTGTGGGAGTCGACAAAAGTGACGCTGGGTCCCCATTATGGAGAATGCTGTTAAGTACCTGCTTTCAGGTGCTATGTTTTGACAAAAGAAACCATTTGAGATGTCTAATGTGGTTTTATATTTTTTACGCACAATGTTATTCATTAATGCTGTGCTAAGTGCATTTTGCACTGCAAAAGTTTTAGAACAAGTGTTTAGGTGTCTGTAATCCAAAACTAGACGATATGTATTGTCTGGTTTGGAGACAGGAAACAAAGGATTGTTCATTGAGGAGGTGCATGTTTCAATCACCCCTTGGTATTCAAGTTGATCTAAGATCTCCCTGACCTGTTTTTTAGCTTCTTGCTTTATTGGGTACTGCCGTTGTGCAGTTGGTTCATGTTTCAGATGTATTTTATGGTGAGGTGAGTCCTCATCCCATCCTACATGATTTTTATATAATGCTGGGGCCTGGGCCACTGCCCATTTCCTGGCATATGTATATTTTAGATGTATAGGAATATGGTTGGAGAAGGCAGGCATAATAATGTCCTCGCCGTGTGGGCACTCCCTGACAAATTGTGGTGGCCAGTCCTTTTCTGCTAGAAGTATGTCATAGCCTCTTGATAGTCTTTCCCAAAAAAGTGCTTTCACCTGTCTAGGTTTGTCTCCCTCCATCCGGAGTGTTATTTCATATAACTTTTGTGGAGTACTAACCCTGGTGTCTACAGTCTCAACTGTGATGTACTCATTCAAGTCCACTATCTCCAGAAGTTCCCTCAGGTTCTGGCGAACTATTGTGACTTCTGCTGCACTGTCCAGCATGGTCTTTGCCCATTCTCCGTTCTTGAGTTGTGTTCTCAGTATTCTCGGCATGTCTTATTTTTAGACCTGCTACTTTCTTTTTGGAGAATTGAGGTTTTGCTTTATTTTTTGGAGCGTGTTTGTCGTCTTTCGATTTCACGCGTTCTTCTCTGTGTTCTGTTCGTCCTCTTCTTTCTGAAGTCTGTGATGAGATCTGAAAGGGACGAGAGGAACGTGTATCAGTATCTTGATACCTATCAGGTTTTCTCAACTTATCCCTATTCCTGAGGTTATACCTCCTTTCAGAGGGCTCCTTTTGAGGAGACCTACCTCGGGATTGAGAACGTTTCTCGTTTGATTTTTGTTTAGTAGACTCCCACTTCTTTTTAGAAGATGTAGGAGTTTGTTTTATTGAGTCCTTCTCAGGACTTTCAGATAGTTTCGGCTTCACTGGTCTTCCACCCAAACTATCTCTGCCTAATTCTGCATAAGATTGTTCTATTATTCTGGGTAGCTCAGTTTGATGTTCTGTAACATCGAATTCCCTCAATTTTTGGCGGATCGCCACTGCTGCTGCCTCCCCTTTAATATTAAATAATATTATTGTTGAGACCTGGTCGAAATTTTTCAGTAACTTCATACCTAAATTTAGAGCAGGCTCTGCCCCATATTCATTTTGAATTTGTTTTAGGACATCAGATATTACCGCAATTGATGGAATACCATGTGTTTTAGTATAGATGGCAGCAAAGACTGAGCCCCAAGTGGTGCAGTCTTCCAGTTGTGGTGTGATCCCTATTGGTAAACTGATTGTTAGGATTCTGTATTTCTCATGCGGGCTAGTATTTGGAAATACTGCTTCGATGTGAGTAATTTTTTGAGCTATCCAAAATGGAATTTGCTCACGTTTTGTGGGCATTTTACCCATGACTGCGTATAGAGTTTGTGGTGTAATTTTTAGTGTATTCCCCTGTTGGGGAGTTGGATTTGGATATGTCAATGGTGGTCGGACTGTAAAAGTCCGCATGACATATTGGACTAATTGTCTGTAAATTTTTATTAACTCTGTGAGTTGAGTAAGTAACTCCTCATCTGACATCTCTTCAATGTCTGGATGAGGTGTGTAGCCGGCTAAAATCGGCCATGTTGCTCCTGGTCTACCTAGTGGACCGAGCCTAGTAATGTTTTTGTGATGTTTTAGGGCGCCTTTAAACCAGAGCTGATGCTCTTGGTATGTTAATGGAATTTCTATATCCTCGAAAGGAATGTATTCCTCTGGTGGTTCATCTTCTTTGTAGAAGTGAAACATGTGTGTTATTGGATTGGATTCAGGAAGTATTACCCATGAATAGAATACCTCTGTCTGAAAGGATTCGTGTGCCTCTATCACGAAAACTGCTCTACCGCCTCTTGGTGGTAGGCCATGTTTTATAAGTTTTAGAGTGATGGCTCTTCTTAAGTTTTGAGGGATGTCTATGACACCCTCCTCGGTTTCATTTAAACCTGTAATGTTAAAAACTGCTGGTAGGGCTGGATCAGCCACAGTTACACCGTCTCCGGCGTCTTCAGTCATTTTGTTTTTTGAAAAATGAAAAACAAGTTTCAAGGAAACAAAGATAAGGTGCACAATATTGTGGAACACTGTATCCTTCAACGTTGAGCAAACCAAACAGCTAATATATAGGGTACTGCCCTATGTAGCCATGGTGGATACTTAACCCTGCCCACTCCAGACGTCTTTTGGAGTATATGGGTAGGGATCTTGAGAGAAAAAGCACGGCTGAGTTACTCAGTATCTAACGTTGAATTACTGCCTTACCAAACCGTTGGGCGCCATGTAGCGTAGCTCCTATTTCCCTAATAGGCTCTGCGCATTGGAATAATATATCCTATAGGTTTGACATAGGACTAAGGTCAGTATGTCCCTATCGAGTATATTAAACTTAATTACTTGTGCCAGCTAGCTCAGAGGCCACTAGAAACTCCTTGACAACAAGAAGGGAGTAGTTTCTGGCAGCCGCAAAACATGACCACTGTGTTTCCCTTTAGAATCAGAACGTGTCCCAGAGTCGTGGAAACAATAGATAACTATTTCACTCAACTCAGTCGTGCATGCTTAGTTTTCTCCAAGTTACACAGAAAGAAATAGACGGGCGTTTCAATAAAGGATTTATTGAACAGTCTTGTTTCTGGTGTAAGTAAAATGTGCTGTTACGATCACAAGACAGTATGCAAGATAAATAATGTACAGGGTGAGCAGTAGAAATAAATAATACTGCGATAGCATTATCTTTTAGTACATATGCATTTACATAAATAACACAGACTAAAAATGCGAGTACTCATACGATGCGTTGCTAAGCTAATTCTACCCCAATGTACCTAACCTGACCTAGGTGTAGGAAGAGGGAAGAAGTAGGTGAAGTATTCCTTACTATGGTATACTAAGAGTATGTTAAGTCTAGTATGCCTAGTATGCCAAGAGTCCCTCTAGGTTCTAGTCAGCTCCATACCTGAAGAATGAGAGAGGTAGGAATCTCTTTGCCAGACTCGAACTCCAACACCCCGCAAGGGAAGTCAGATCACTGGAAGCTGGAAGCTGGGCTCTCTGCGTGCAGGGAAGGCAGCGTCCTCTCAGTGCGTCAGGCCGGGAAACGGGCTCCTCTGAAGTCGAGGTCTCCTCTGGTTTACAGGGGCTAGGGAAGGTATATTTATACCTGAGAGCACCTAAGAATGTTAGTATTGACGTGAGTTGGACAGCGAAAGACGTCATGAATGAACCCCCTAAGGAATAATGGTTCATGCATAATGTATGAGTCCTTGAAGAAATCAATAGTCCTGGACTAGGGAAACTCCCGCAGCCTAAGGGTCTGTTCTTCATGAACTCGTTGTGACGTTAGGGTGGACGGATGTCAGAGACCATGCCTGTATTTGGAGTGCATGGTTTAATGCCTAAATAAGGGCTGGGATTTTATGCCTATATAAGGGCAGGGCGAATTGTGCCTATATAAGGACATGATACTGGAAAGCCCGTTTATGGATACCCTAAGAGGAATACAACAATATCAATTGGTAATTGTTGGCCATAGATATTCCTGTAATGTTGGACCATTATATCTCCTATTTCTCCCGAATCCTCCGAACGAGAACCGGAGGTGGGGCATCTCAATGCCAATATTTGATTCCTTGCGGCCCGTTCCCTAGCCTGCCATGCCAAAAATCTCCCTGTGTAATTGCTTTCTTCATAGATCTTTTGCCTATCCTGCTGGAAAAGGGTATCACTTTTAGCATAGTATATTTCAGTCAAATTCCGCTTAGCCTGATCCCACTGACGTTTATTTAAGGCCGAGGGATTAGAAAGAAATCTATCCAAAGATCCTTGCACTTTTTGCTCTAGTATCCGCTTTTCTCCCTTCCTTTTCCTTGAATTCTCTGCATCTTTACCTATTACTAGGCCTCGAAAGAAAGCTTTGAACGAATCCCATAACATGTGGAATGGTGCGGAGCCATGGTTTCGCTCAAAGAACTCTAAGATTTGTATTTTACTAGAAGACACCCAGTTTTCCTCTATCAAATATTGTCGGTTTAACGACCACCTTTTAGAGAATGTACTGCCTTTACCCAATGCTAACTCTAAAACCACCAGTGCATGGTCTGAAAACCCATTTTGGAGAGTTTTCTGCTGTAAAAAGACCAAGGGGCATATTATCAAGGCGGCGTTAAAGAATTATCGCCGCTTTAGCGTCCGTTTTCGGACGAAAAGCGGCGATAATTTTATCGCCTAATTAACAAGGACACGCTAGCGCGTGATTCTTTGAATTAGCGTCCATTTTCTGCACGCCTCCCATCGCATCGCTAATGAGATGCAAAGGAGGCGTGCCGGTGAAAACAACATGGGGAAATATCGCTAACCCAGGTATCGCCATATTAACAACGTGGGTTAGCGATATTTTAAATCGCGTTAAGTATGCCTTAACGCAGGAATTTAACGTCTGCTAAATTCCTGACTAAGGCATACCTAACATGGGGGTGGATTGTGTGGCTAAGACCACAGGCCCTATTCACAAGATTATCGCTGTTTTTCCATGGAACATCGCTGAAAAACCAGCGATGTTCCATGGAAAACACCGCTATCACTGGAAAATTATCGCCTTTGCGCTAAGCGTTGTTAATACAGCGCTAGCATGGCGATAATTTTCAGCGATAGCCGGCGATACTATTCCCCACGCTAAGAGCGGTCAGCGATAATTATCGCTGCCGCTTGATAATATGCCCCCAATTTCCTGGAAATAAGAAAAAAATCAATACGTGAAAAAGTGTGAAATCTCCCTGAGAAGCAGGTGTAAGCAATTTCCGTAGGAAATGCAGCTCGCCAAGGGTCAGCAATATCAAGCATTGAACTATAACTATGTACAGTTTTAAGAGTTTTTCGTTTTAACTGTTTTTTTGAGTTGGTTGAGGAATCGATATTGGGGTTCATTAGCAAATTAAAATCCCCCCCACAATCAAATCTCCCGGGACTTGGATTAATGATTGAAAAAGTTCCTCATATGGGAAGGCATTGTCCTCTACTGGGGCATATATACTAGCAAGCGTCAAAGGCCGATGATCTACATTACAGGTGACCCAGCACCATCTACCACTTTGATCGCTCGCAGAATTAACCACCTCAGCCTGAAATTGTTTACTAAGAAAGATCGCCGTCCCACTATGTGCTGCTGAGGATGAAGAAAAACCCCTATAGGCTGCCCAAGATCTAAACATTGCAAAATCTGAGATTTTCCCCGCTGGTATATGGGTCTCTTGTATTAGAATGGCCGAGGGATTCTCTGTTTTAATCCAAGCCTCCATGGCCCGCATTTTCCTCTTGTTATTAAGACCATTCACATTGAACGAAACCACTTTCAGTATTTCCTTATTTCCCATTTACGTGGACAGAACAAATTTCTGAATGTCCACATACTCTGAAGATATACCTTTTACTAACTCAGAAAAAGCCTCCAACCCGAATCTAGCAGAGAGGACAGGCCCCCCTTTTTTGCTTTCACATAACAATGAGCAGATGAATGTGAACTTAAAATATGGATTTCATTTTTTCCCCCATGCTCCCTTTCCACCCCTGTGACCCCACCCTCCACCCAATGTCGCCATGAGCAGCTGGCCATACCTGCTCAACCCTGACAAGCTATCCCACCCACCCTACTACTGGCACAATGACTTAGTGCCGGATGCTGCCGGGCAGCCTACGCCCCGCGCTCCCCTCCCCTCCCTACCATTAAGCAACTTAACACAGGCTGAACAGTGAAAAAAGAAAAAAAAAAACAAGGAGAGAGGAAAATAGAAAATAGAACAACAAAAAGAAACGACGAAAGAAAAAGGCAAAAACAGCAGAACTCCACCTACGGACAGCTCATAACCCCGCCAAGGTAAGAGAAAGAAAGGGAAAACAAGAGCAGAACGTCATTAAGATTTCTCCGAGGAGATTTGATGCAATAGTTCCTGTGCTTCCGGGACACTGCAAAAGATGTGGAATCTGCCCTTGACGAGCACGTTCAACTTATTCTGTTGGGCTATCATCGCCTGTGCTCCCTGTTCTTTGAAGAGATGTAACAATTTAACAAACTCTTTCCTTCTTTTGGCTGTAGAGGCAGACATGTCCGAAAAGATACGACATAGTGGAACTTCTGCTGAGGTGAATTGTCTTTGTTTGATGGCCCTTGTTAGAATCTGTTCCTTAACTCTGAAATCCCCAAAGTTGACCAGAATAGTCCGTGGGAACTTGGCGTTGGGGGGAAGGTGTGCTGGAACACAATGAGCTCGCATTATGGTCAGATCGCCATTGAATTCTGGGAGGACATTTTTCTTTATAAATGAGTCAACCCATTGAAGAGTCTGCTGGCCCTCAATGCCCTCCGCAATACCCAAAATGCGAAGATTGGAGCGCCTGGAGTGGTTTTCTAGCTCTTCCAGCTTGTATTCCAGAGCAGTCTTCTGACTCTGGAAAGTGGCGACTTTAAGATTCATCGATGACACTTGATCCTCTAATTGCGAAATCCTGGTTTCAGCCTCCTGTAACCGTGCCGGGATCTGGGCCATGTTTTCCTCAATTTTGGTTAGGCGGGCATGAATTACTGCAATCTCAGCAGATTGGGAGGCCTTCAAATCACGAATTTCTTCCAGAATTAAATTGAGAAGACTTTTGGCGTCCCATTGCATAGAAAAAGACCTTGTGTCTTGTGAGGGATTAACCGAACTCAAATTAGGCCGATCCTCTGGCTGTGAGGCCTCTGGGTCTGGTGGAATTGACTCCGCTGGTATAGACCTGGCCGATGCCACTGAGACCACCGGGGTGGGTTGATCGGCGGAATCCACAGACTCCTCTTCATCTCTTTGAAAGCCCGACGCTAAAGAGGGGGAGTGGCAAGCCGCTGCCGAGTTTAAGGTCTCCAGGCGTGAGTCCAATGAATTGGCCACTGCTAGGGGATCATTGCCTGCCGTCTCCTGCGCCAGCCCTCCCAATAACACACCAGGCTTAGCTTTAAAGAATAGAGGGTACTTTCTAAGGTCTTTGGTTTCCCCTACTACTCCGTCCAAAATAGAATTTGACGATCTAATTGAATCCGAAAAAGCGAATATGTCGGCACTAGAGGAAGCCAGCCCTGTCGGGCTAATTGCTGAATCAAGTTCCGCTCCCTGGTGGTCTTGTTTGGCGACCTCAGTGCTTGCCATCTCAGCAATTTCAGTATGGAGGGGTAAATCCTTCCTTAAGGCTGCAGCGCGATTAGAGCGGGCCGCTGCCTGGCCGGCGTGCTTTTTTCCTTTTTGGCCCAGATTTGGGGACTCAGATTGAGCAAAACCTTTAGCTCCTTTAATAAGATTTCGCATAGTGTCCTAATCGAAGCGTTCCTCCACAGTCAATTGGCCAAAAACTGCCCCTTGGAACCTACCCAGCGACCCTCAACCAAGTGGTGTGTGGGGAACCCCCATATACCAGAGAATAAGGGCAGGAGAAAAAGGGGGGCAAAACACCCCAACTTACCCCCACTTGGAGAGAAACCTGGTGGTCCAGAGATGGTCCAGTTAGGAAACCCAAAGTTCAAAAAAGCCTAACCGGGGCGCCCAATGCAATACCCCCGACAGCGGGTCTTCAGCCTTCCACCTCACGTTTTGTAAAAAATCTGTAACCTCCAGCTGCTATTAATCCGGTCTCACTTTTTCTCGACCTTCTCCTCCTTTGCCTGCTCAGCTCCCCCACAGTTAGCCGGATATCCAGCTCTTCAATTTCACACTCCTGTCACTGTGACTGCTGGCGGGGCTAAAAGCTTTCACGAAAAATTCACGCTGTGCAAAAACCTCACAGCGGCCCTCCGCAGCTTAAACGCAGCTTAAACGCCGCTTGAACGCCTCAGCATCGACGTCGGCGTGTGGACGGCCTCTCTGGGAGTTTTCGCCGGCATCACAGAACACCGCTCAGCTGTCCGCGGCGTCTGACGTTGCGGAGGAGGAAGCGGGGGCGTGGTAACGGCCTCTCTCAGCCGGTCAGCATCAGTCTACAAAGAAGTGATTCTTGAATGTCAGTCATATCACACCCTCTCCCGAAGGCAGCATCATATACTTTGGGGTTGCTTTCCTAAGTGTGCATCATTCGGGAGACCTACAGTGGCACCTGTGGGACATCAGCATGGCACTGCTTGCGCCACTATGATGATATTTGCCACTGCCCTGCCATTTCCTACCACAGTCCAAACACCCCTGTAACTGAGGCAATTTCCACCAGTGGTCGTGGTGGAAGAATGGTGGGTGGTGGTGCCAAACAGGTGTTAGTGAGGGCCTCAGGGCCAAGATGAGTCTGTCTAGTTTATCCTTTTGCAAGCACCCCATCAGTGGGCACGCTCTGCATTTCGGTTCCCTTGTAAGGAAGTAGACTCCACTCACAACAGGTCAATAAAACAGGAACATTAGCAATTTTTGTAGTTGTGGAAATGAGTGTCCTGAAATGCAGCAGTTTCTACTTTACCACCAAGTAACTCTAATGTGCCCTAACTGAGTAAAATATGCTGCAAAAATTACGATCCTAGAGGGTACAATTCACTCTTATTAATTGTCAATGGATAAGCATGCTGGCAGAGGAAAAGGTAAAAAGAACTCCCACACGGCACAAAAAAGGTTCATCATGTGTTTCGATTACCTATGTAGTAACTTAACTGATTTTGCAGCCAAATTAAAAGCGAGCATTAGCAAAGCCAATAGGTATGACCTATTATTGCAAGCACAAAAAGAAAAAAAGAAGACATGCCGCAGACCACATGTGGTGGCCATATGCTTGCAATAAAACTTTTTTTTTTTTTTAATTTACCATTAAAGAAAAAACATGCTTCTTTTTGGCACAAAAATATGTACTACTGGCTTTAATTTACTCTATACCGAAAGAAAGGGGGAGACCAGAGAAATTCCTAAAGAGGCCCATCCTCCTAACCGTATAAACACAAAAAATAGATACTCAGTCATCATTATTCCGTGTATCATAGTTTTCATAGTTTTGATTTGGGTACATTTCAGAGTGGTCAATTCGTCCCACTCCTTACCTGTTACAGCGCTCCCCTCCAAAGGGGTGGGAAAGACTAATATCCTCTCTACCTCCTGAGCCGAAAAGGTTAGTCCAGTAATTTCTGCCATCATACACAAGGATGTGTTGCTTGTGTCTTACTTGAAAAAGAATATAACATGATCAGGAAAGCTCCCACAGCTGCACGCTGCCTGACTATACCGAAGGAAAGGATAGACCACAGTGGAACAGGATGAACCCTGTGATGAAGCATGCCACCTGGTGGAAACCCTGGTGGGTGAGGGTTACACTAACAAAAGCAGTGTGCTTTTGTGACCTCTGAGAGGTTTCACTGTTGTTTTCTAGTTCAGAGTAGGCCTTCTATTTTTGTGTGTTTTTATTTACTCTAACCTAAAGACAAAAACACACAAAGATTAATTAAAAAATGAAAACGGAGAACAGAATAAAGAATAGAGGGATAAAATGGTAAAGTATGGAAAGAAACAAATATTTACAAAATATAGCATTGGTTCACCAGCTCGGCCCCGACGCTTGCAGTTCTTTTTATCTGGATGTGCACATGTGATCAGACATAATGTCATCACTCACAGTGCAAGAGGGTGGCTGTTGAAGTGGGCTGACCCATGCTCTATGCTGTGGTGGTTGGAAGCAACATGTGGAAGACGAGAAAGAGGAGGCCAACGGATGAAAAAGTCTGACCCAAAAACTCTATCATCTATCTATCTATCTATCTATATATATATATATATATATATATATATATATATATATATATATATATATATATATATATTCACGCTCACTCCCGCTCCCTCTACGGTTTCGAGAAAGCACTCTCAGGGGTCTTTGCTAATTAAGAGTTTCTTTAATTCATACTGCCAATAGTCAACATGACGCGTTTCGGCTAACGCCTTAATCTAATGTTTTCAAGTTGCACGCCGAAAAGCGGCAGTTTTTAAAAAGACACACATTACGTCACATGGTGCATTTCACATTAAAACAAACGAAGGACCAACATTACATTCCCAAAGTTAGGCGCCATATTGGAGCTTGTATTCATACGGTTAAATCCTTGTACCAAAAAGCATAATTCCTAAATATAGCTTTTCTACCACTGTCATACAGCGCTCAAAACAATTTAATTGTATGTGCAATTTCATTTTTCCATATCAAGAATTTAAATGAAACGTAATGGTACTAACAGAGT
The DNA here is from genome assembly GCA_963921515.1 of Calotriton arnoldi. Lineage (NCBI taxonomy): Eukaryota > Metazoa > Chordata > Amphibia > Caudata > Salamandridae > Calotriton > Calotriton arnoldi. The sequence goes on from CAWUFW010000142.1 coordinate 3,201,240, forward strand.
AAAACCATCTCATCAGTTATTACGCCGTATATCAGCATAGGAGCTAAACCATTCTGGTATCCTCCTAAAACCAAAATCATGGCCGCCATATCAACCTTCATTACGCCGTGTATCGGCTTGATCCCCCATTTGATATCTATTATCACATGCACCATGGAACAATACATAAACAAATAATAATTTCACATTACTACAACAGTTAAATCTTAAGCTTGTTCAGTAAAACATTGTACACAGACCTGATGTAGTGTTACATTCCACTAACATTAACACCCTATCTTGACTGACCCCAATTATTACAAATTCAATCACCAAGATGTATGGCTAATTCTTCCCCTATATTCATACCTTTGGGGGCCTTGGTCTCTAAGTCAATTATATATCTAGATTCTAGCCTACGTAACTTCTTAATCCTGTCACCTCCCTCACATTAATCGGAATCTCATCTAATCCGTAGTATCGTAACAGCTCCTGTTCTGTAGTCGTGAGAATTTTGGGTGTTAAATTTATGATGGTTAAGTTGTCTAATTCCATTTCTTTGCCTTCCTGTTGCAAGAAATTCTTGTTGGCACATTTGACCCTTCTACTCCAACCACCCCTCCTTGTTTTCCTTTTTCCGCCTCGGGTGGTCTGCTCTTGCCTCCTCTGAGCCATGTCTGCCTCATAATGCGGAATTCCTCCTGAAAAGGGGTCTTCGTCAATGCTGAACTGCTCGCTCCATCATCCGAGGATTCACCACCAGTTATTTCAGACTCTGAGGTCTCAACTCTTGTTGTATCAGGTACATTCACCTTTGCTTTTAGTTCTTTACGTGGTCCATCAAATTTCCTCGCAAACGTGAGCACTCTACCCTGAAGCCTGAAGCCTAGAATCATAAAAAAGTTTCTCACCTGCAATACTAATTACGTAGTATATTGCTTAGAATGTCCTTGCGGACTGAGGTATATTGGCAGCACTATTCTTCCCATAAAGATACGGGTCTTAGAACATATGAGAGTGATAGCTAAAAAAGATGCCTCTTACCCGGTCGCAAGACATTTTGCTGAGAAACATGGCAGTGACAGGGAGCTGTTACGATACTACGGATTAGATGAGATTCAGATTAATGTGAGGGGAGGTGACAGGATTAAGAAGTTACGTAGGCTAGAATCTAGATATATAATTGACTTAGAGACCAAGGCCCCCAAAGGTATGAATATAGGGGAAGAATTAGCCATACATCTTGGTGATTGAATTTGTAATAATTGGGGTCAGTCAAGATAGGGTGTTAATGTTAGTGGAATGTAACACTACATCAGGTCTGTGTACAATGTTTTACTGAACAAGCTTAAGATTTAACTGTTGTAGTAATGTGAAATTATTATTTGTTTATCAATCAATCAATCAATCATGTCACTTATAAAGCGCACTACATACCCGCGAGGGTCTCAAGGCGCTGGGGGAAGAGGGGGGTGGTGCTGCTACTGATCGAAGAGCCAGGTCTTGAGGAGTCTTCTGAAGGCCAGTAGGTCTTGGGTCTGCCGAAGGTTGGTGGGGAGGGTGTTCCAGGTCCTGGCGGCGAGGTGGGAGAAGGATCTGCCGCCGGCGGTCGTTTTCCAGATGCGGGGGACTGTAGCGAAGGCGAGGGTGGTGGAGCGGAGCTGGCGGGTGGGGGTGTAGAAGCTGAGTCGTCTGTTGAGGTAGGCTGGTCCGGAGTTGTGGAGTGCTTTGTGTGCGTGGGTGAGGAGCTTGAAGGTTATCCTCTTGTTGACAGGGAGCCAGTGCAGGTCTCTCAGGTGGGGTGTGATGTGGCTGCGTCGGGGGATGTCGAGGATAAGACGTGCAGAGGCGTTCTGGATGCGTTGCAGCCGTCTCAGGAGCTTAGCCGTCGTTCCTGCGTAGAGGGCGTTTCCGTAGTCCAGCCTGCTGGTGACGAGGGCCTGGGTGACTGTTTTTCTTGTTTCTGTGGGGATCCACTTGAAGATCCTGCGGAGCATTCGGAGGGTGTTGAAGCAGGATGAGGAAACGGCGTTGACCTGCTTAGTCATGGAGAGGGTGGGGTCGAGGATGACCCCTAGGTTGCGTGCGTGGTCGGTGGGTGTCGGTGGGGCTGTTCCCAGTGATGTCGGCCACCAGGAGTCATCCCAGGCTGATGGGTTGGAACCAAGGATGAGGACCTCCGTCTTGTCCGAGTTCAGCTTCAGGCGGCTGGTCCTCATCCATTCGGCGACGGCCTTCATTCCTTCGTGGAGGTGGGCTTTGGCGGTGTGAGGGTCTTTGGTAAGGGAGAGGATCAGCTGGGTGTCGTCGGCGTAGGAGATGATGTTGAGGTTGTGCTGTCGGGCGACGTGGGCGAGGGGTGCCATGTAGATGTTGAACAGCGTTGGGCTGAGGGAGGAGCCTTGGGGTACGCCGCAGATGATCTTGGTGGCCTTGGATCGGAAGGGGCGAGGCGGACGCTTTGTGTTCTGCCGGAGAGGAAGGATGTGGTCCAGTCCAGGGCCTTCTCTTGGATCCCGGCGTCGTGAAGGCGTGTTCGTAGTGTGTGGTGGCAGACCGTGTCGAAGGCGGCTGATAGGTCCAGGAGGATGAGGGCTGCTGTTTCTCCGTTGTCTAGCAGGGTCCTGATGTCATCGGTGGCGGCGATGAGGGCGGTTTCGGTGCTGTGGTTGCTGCGGAAGCCGGACTGGGAAGGGTCCAGGATGTTGTTCTCCTTGAGGTAGCGGGTCAGTTGTTTGTTGACGATTTTCTCGGTGACCTTCGCGGGGAACGGGAGCAGAGAGATGGGTCGGAAGTTCTTGAGGTCCTTGGGGTCTGCCTTGGGTTTCTTGAGTAAGGCGGTGATCTCGCCGTGCTTCCAGCTTTCCGGGAAGGTTGCTGTCTCGAAGGAGATGTTGATTATTTTCCGGAGATGGGGCGCGATGGCTGTACTGGCTTTGTTGAAGACGTGGTGAGGGCACGGGTCTAGCGGTGAGCCGGAGTGGATGGTGTTCATGATCTCGCTGGTGTCCTCGTCGTTGATGTTGGTCCAGGAGAGCAGGCGGTTGGTGGTTGTGGGGGCAGTGGTCTCGGTGGTTGCCGGGGCGGTCGTGGTGTTGAAGCTGTCGTGGATGTCGGCGATTTTGCGGTGGAAGAAGGTGGCCAGTGAGTCGCACAGGTCTCGCGACGGCGGGATGTCGTTGGTGTTGGTGCTGGGGTTGGAAAGTTCCTTCACGATGTTGAAGAGCTCTTTGCTGTTGTGTGCGTTGTTGTCTAGGCGGTCTTTGAGTGAGGCCCTTTTGGCGGATCTGATGAGGTGATGGTGACTGCGGGTGGCGCTCTTGTGGGCGGCGTAGCTGTCCGCTGTCCGTTCGTGGAGCCAGAGCTTCTCCAGTTTTCGGCATGTTCGTTTGGAGGTCTGGAGGTCTTTGGTGAACCAGGTGGCTTTCTTGCTGGTGTGGCTGTTGGGCGGATTCTTGAGCGGGGCGAGGGTGTTGGCGCAGTCGTCGATCCACTGTCTGAGGTTGCGGGCGGCGGTGTCGGGGTCGGAGGGTTCGGCGGGTGGGCTCAGGGCGAGGGTTGTGGTTAGCTGGTCTTCGGTGACTCTGCTCCAGCAGCGGCGAGGCATTTGTTCGGTGCGGTGGTGCGTGGTGGGCTTCCTGTAGGTGAAGTGGATGCAGTGGTGGTCAGTCCAGTGGGGTTCGGAGGTGTGGTTGAAGGAGACGTGTGGGCTTGCGGAAAAGATGGAGTCTAGCGTGTGGCCGGCGGCGTGGGTGGGTGTAGTCACGAGCTGTCTGAGTCCGAGGGTGGCGAGGTTGTCGATCAGGGTGGTGGAGTTGGTGTCCTTGTTGTTCTCGAGGTGGAAGTTCAGGTCCCCGAGGAGGATGTAGTCCGTGGAGGCGATGGCGTGTGTGCTGACGAAGTCAGCGATAGAATCGCTGAACTGTGGTCGGGGTCCGGGGGTCTGTAGATGAGGGTTCCTCTGAGGGTGGTGTTGGGATCGGTGTGGATCTGGAAGTGCATGTGTTCGGCGGTGCTGAGGGTGTCGTCGGTGTTGGTTGAGACTCTGAGGGTGTTCCTGTGGACGATGGCGATGCCTCCTCCGACTCCGTTGGTGCGGTCCCTGCGGGTGATCTTGTAGCCGTCCGGGATGGCAATGGCGATGTCGGGGGCTGAAGCGGGATTCAGCCAGGTCTCCGTCAGGAATGCGACGTCTGGGGAGGTTGAGTCGAGAAGGTCCCAGAGTTCGATGGCGTGTTTGCGGGCGGAGCGGGTGTTGAGGAGGATGCATCTGAGGTAGTTGGGTTCTTTCCTGGGCGGTGGTTTGGAGGGCGGGTGCTGGCGAAGCTGCAGTTCCGGCAGGTGAAGGGCCCTTGGGTGCGCTTCGGGGTGGCCCGGTAGCAGGCGTGATCTTTTCCGGGTTGAGTGCGTGGAGGGTGCTGGCGTCGTATCGGCGTCTGTTGATGTGGCGGGCACGGGGGATGCCCGGACCAGGGGTTCTGGCGCTGGGCGCGGTCCCGGCGCGGACGGGCGCAGACGGGCTTGCCTTAGGCGCGCCTTCGGCGCGCCAGCAGCGCGCCCGCTGCACACGTCCGCTGCGCATAAAGGGGGAGGTGGGAGGGAGGAGCAGGGAATGGGGCAGCGAATGGGCAGTGAGGGGGCGGGTCTGCAGGGGCGCAGCGGCGGGAAACAGGCACGGAAAGGAAAAAACAAGCACAATCAGGGCAGCAAGGGGGCACACAAAGGAAAAAACTAGCACAAACAGGGCAGCAAGGGGGCACAGAAAGGAAAAAACGAGCACAATCAGGGCAGCAAGGGGGCACAGAAAGGAAAAAAACGAGCACAATCAGGGCAGCAAGGGGGCACAGAAAGGAAAAAACGAGCACAATCAGGGCAGCAAGGGGGCACAGAAAGGAAAAAAACGAGCACAATCAGGGCAGCAAGGGGGCACAAAAAGGAAAAAACGAGCACAATCAGGGCAGCAAGGGGGCACAGAAAGGAAAAAACGAGCACAATCAGGGCAGCAAGGGGGCACAGAAAGGAAAAAACGAGCACAAACAGGGCAGCAAGGGGGCACAGAAAGGAAAAAAACGAGCACAATCAGGGCAGCAAGGGGGCACAGAAGGAAAAAAACGAGCACAATCAGGGGCAGCAGCAGGGCACACAGACGGAGCTGTGTGGTGGGGGAGCGACCTACCAGTCAAGGTCAGGGGTCGCTCCATGGTGCATGTGATAATAGATATCAAATGGGGGATCAAGCCGATACACGGCGTAATGAAGGTTGATATGGCGGCCATGATTTTGGTTTTAGGAGGATACCAGAATGGTTTAGCTCCTATGCTGATATACGGCGTAATAACTGATGAGATGGTTTTACTCTGTTAGTACCATTACGTTTCATTTAAATTCTTGATATGGAAAAATGAAATTGCACATACAATTAAATTGTTTTGAGCGCTGTATGACAGTGGTAGAAAAGCTATATTTAGGAATTATGCTTTTTGGTACTAGGATTTAACCGTATGAATACAAGCTCCAATATGGCGCCTAACTTTGGGAATGTAATGTTGGTCCTTCGTTTGTTTTAATGTGAAATGCACCATGTGACGTAATGTGTGTCTTTTTTAAAAACTGCCGCTTTTTCGGCGTGCAACTTGAAAACATTAGATTAAGGCGGTAGCCGAAACGCGTCATGTTGACTATTGGCAGTATGAATTAAAGAAACTCTTAATTAGCAAAGACCCCTGAGAGTGCTTTCTCGAAACCGTAGAGGGAGCGGGAGTGAGCGTGAATATTGAACGCGGATGCACCTCCGCGTTATGAGCACCCGTCCATGAGTGGGCCGGTTCCAGGTGCAGTGGAGCAAGGATATATATGTATATATATATATATATATATATATATATATATATATATATATATATATATATATATATATATATATAGTATTTATTTTATGACACACCGTGCCACTTATCTAATTTGACAGGTCACTTTCAGCATTTCTAGTTTATTGTTCTCTCACACCATAATGCCCTATGCATATTTAGTTTACAAATGAGAGAACAGGCTACTCTTCTGTGTGATGTACAATGACAAGTTGCTTTTTATTTTGGCAAAGAGTTTATGAAGGATTGTAGTAACCGGGATCCGGCCCAGATGTAAGTGGTTTGATGAAGAAATGTATTTTTAAACACATTAGTAATTCCCTCCTCAGGCTGGTTCTGGCGGTGGGCGGTAGACTATGAAATTAACATTGATTCCCAAGGTTCAGTGAAAGGATTTTCATGCTCAAGAGAGTTTCGTTTCATGCAATGAGGTCTTTTTGCAACCACTGTGTAAATTCTCATTTAAGACACAGCAATTCGTAATTTATTGAACAGTGGCGGCTCCCCCATTAGGGCGTGGGGGCATCGCCCCACTGCTTTCTCGCAGTTCGAGAAGGCAGAAACATAAAATGGTAAAACTACCATTTTATGTTTCTGCTTCTCGCACTGCGAGAAAGCAGAAGTGCCTGGTTGGGGGCGGGAGGGTGGGCGGGCCTGCTGGAGGGCAGGGGGGGGGAGTGGCTTTGCCCACTGTTGTGGGTACTGACTGTTTGGTCGGACCCAGGGCCGACCAACCCAGTCATGCGCACTCTCCCTTTTTCTCTATGTAGGCTGCTGCATGCAGCCTACATAGAGAAAATGGCCCGGCTGGGGCGCTCTCCGCTGAGCCTCACCAATCACAACGCTGCAAGTGCAGCATTGTGATTGGCTAGGGGAGCAGGAGGAGGGAGGCTGCCTAAAACGCGCCAGGACTCCAGAGCAAGCAGGAGCTGAGGCGGCGGCGTGTGATGCGGTCTCGGAGGAAGCAGGTAAGGTAAGTTTTTTATTTTGTAAGTCCCACTTCCCTCCCTCCCCCGCCCCGCGCGCGAACCCACCCTCCCGTTTTGCCGGCCGCAACTGCTTGTCAGGCAGCGTCGCATCACAGTAGAGAGCAGGGGCAAGGTGCCTCTTATGTGGCAACAAAAAGGGATGCCCGCATTAAGCTTACAAATTGTGGGAGAGGAGACGCGGCATGGGTCCGGGTTCCGCTAAACCTGCCAAAACAGTACTGGGTGCACGGAGACGGCCGGGACAGACCACACTCTATGTAAACACGGGGTTGGTTGAGATGTACGGGAGTGGGCTGCTCCGGCAGCCCCAGTGTCCACCCGTGCTACACTCCTAGACGAGTTTGCCAGGTTAAAGTCACTGTTCAGGTGGGGAATGCAAATGTGAGAATAAAACACACCTCATTTTACCTCACATCTGAGCCTCGGAGGTTAGGCGGTAAAGTCAGCAGTATCGGCTCCTAATGTCCCCCCCCTGAAACCCCCCTCTTCTGCTCCCAGTGTAGAGTGAAAGAAGGCCAGCCAGGCCACGGGCTCCGGGGATGAAAACACAAACACGGTGCGGATGAACTGAAGTCAAGCCGAGGGCAGGGCCCCCTGGGATGATCACGCTGCCCCCCGGTGGTGGGATCCCAGCGGCCTCTGTCTGCAGAGGAAGAGACCGTGTTGTGTGTCTCACCGATGACGTGCCTGCTAACTTCTCACCTCCGAGAGCAGCCGCCACAGGGACGGTGTCGCAGCGCTACCATCAGCCCCGTCCTGTGGTCACCATCACCTCCAGCACTGGCGGGCCTAGGTGGTGTCCGAGGCAGTGGAGGGGACACCGCCTTTCATTCATGGTGCTCTCTCTTGAGCACTGCAGCTGGGGGCTGCTGGGTCTTCCTCCGCCCTCTTCGCTCTCTCTTGCATGTTTGGTTTAGAGGGCAAGGTGGGTTTTATTTTCTCCGGACTTCAAAGTGCTTGGTGCGTGTTTTTTCCTTCGTGGCTCAGGCCAGTCAGTGTTATGCTACTTTATGCTATGCAATTGTTTGTTAGAATGCACTATGTTATGTAAATGACATTGCTTTATGTTACAAATCTTTTTATTATACTGTGTGGCTTTTCCTTACGTGATGATATGCTACGGTGTGCTTCATTTTGTCAAAATAGATGCACGGGTTGTGTAGCGCCGTAATGGTTTGAAGGGTTTGCATGGCAAACTTGAAACAGGGCCTTGCTGACAAGCCAGGTGATGGCCGGCACTTCTCAGGAGCATAGCAATACCTTAAACGGGGCCTTGAGGCAGCAGGAGCGTTACGCAGGGGCCTGCTGGGGGATGGGGGTTCAATACAAGGTCAATGATATATGTGATACATATATATCTTGAGCACAGCCTGCAGCCCTTCCGGGATAGTGTCACACTCTCAAATTTGCTTGAAAATGCATCATTTGCCTACTCTTTTTTTCAAAACCCCCCCGAACCCCCTGTAGGTGGTTCAGGCTCGCTCGCTACGCTCGCTTGCCGCAGTGAAGTACGACAATCGTTTCACGCCCAACCACTTTCAAATGTCACCAGCCACCACTGTTATTGAATGCAGAGATAATGAAATATGTGGACGTTACAAACGCTGGCAAGATGGCTCAGTAAAGCGAGTTAAGCTCTTACTGTTAACATCTCTTGAAACACAAAGGTCAAGAGTCCCGATCCTGGCAAGATCAACTCAGCCTTCCATCCTTCCAAGGTCGGTAAGCTGAGTATCATTAAAGTGTGCAATACTTACACATTATTTTCAGCTGTTAAGAACGGCAAAACAGAGGTGGGAAGCTCAAAATGAAAATCAATTTATTATGAATTGGAAAGAATATCTATCAGTGCGTTCACAATTGTGTCAGCTCATGAGACTGCCCTTCTTTTGGGATAGCCATTACCTTTATTGTGTATGTCTCTGCTTTGTCACACAAGAAAACGCTTTTGGAAGGGGAGTTATCTTTTGTCACTTGTCAGGATCAAGCGTGTCCTTCATCTGAGGTCTCTAATCCTGTTGGGATCAATGCTGGTCCTCCATCTGTAAACAACTGTGGTTGTATATTCCAGTGTGTAACATGCAGCAGAAAACGTGGCAGCTGTGTTTGCTGTTCTTTCTGAATCTCTATATCTTAAGTAGGAAGCGTCCCCTGAATATATAATTAAGCTAGTACCTGCGGGCCAATAAAGGGTGTCATTTGCCCATCATTACAATTTTAGACCCGAGCGTCAGGTGAGCGCCAATAATGAGAGGAGGATAATTAACAGCCGTTACTGCCTTGTAGATGTTGGCAATAAGGATATTAGCATTCATGAGTGTGTGATTGTGGTGCCGAGCGCCCAAGATCACATGTGCGGCCGTGAATGGGATCGCAGCAGCTTTTCTGCGCAATGGTCGGAACGATTTGGCGCACGAGGACTCTGATGAGATTGGGGCAGGTCTCCTGTGCCACAGGCACAACACTACTAAGGGAACCAGCAGAGTGAGTGGTCTTTCCCCAATCTACCTGCTGCATACCCTCTGCAGATACTCCGCCCTCATTTGTCACTTCCCAGGAGATTACTGGGGCATATTCAGCACAAACTCTGACAGTGGTGGCTGGTGACATTTGAAAATGGTGGGGAGTAAAATGAGGGGTGAATTTTCATGAACTGCATTTACTGTAAACACAAAGGCAGCAGCATACCCTTATTTTCCACTAATTAGTAAAATAAAAACAGAAACCAAAAGTGTTAAAATCTATACCTAGGTAATAAAGACAATCATACAACACATACCATTACAACAACAACAAAGATGAGAATCACATAATAAGCAATCAATGAACCAAACACCACGGATTCGTAAAAGAACACACATACTGAGACCAAAGACCAAACAAACATATTACACACCCTACTAACGACCGCGAGGCAAAAGAACCATGCAATACCCGCATACCCAAGGATAGCTGTCAGCTGAGACTGTGTAAATTGGCACTGACAAAAGGTTGAGCAAGAACAGGTGTGCAAGGGGGTAACACCGATGGGCACAAGGGTGAGAAATGTTCACAAAGCCTTTACTTGTGTGAACTCATGGCAACATAGTAAGGCATGAAATGTGAAAATTCGTACTGATATATTTCCCCTTCTCTAACCCCTCCCAGGGGCGAGTCCACCTCCCCCTCCCCAAATCTTTAAATGCGTCCCTTTACCTTAAATCACCACTTGACAACGTGCTATGGTGCCTTAAAAGGTCGCAGTTTATTCAAATATAACATAGTCATACATTTTAAATTCATTTGTTATTCATAGACATTCATGTTAACGCATGCTTCATTGTCTTTGCAATTATGAATGTCCACTCCTTGTCGGTAAGCTCTCTCAGACAGTCTATTCATGGGAGGGCCTAAGCGTAGGGGCCTCCCGCAAGTGCCGTTCCGCTTGCCTTGGACCCTTTGCTGGCCCCTCCCTGCTCCTCCGGGGGCCCTGCCATGTGGCATCCCAAGGACCTGTGTGAGCCTTTCATCTATTCTGCCTGAGGCTGCGCCCTGACCTTCCCCTCCCCCAGTACCCCTGCCGTGAGGCATCCCAAGGGCCCTGTGGGAGGATCACATCTCCTCTGTCATTGGCTTTGAGCTGTCCTTAGCTCCCTCAGTGCCCCTGCCATGAGGCATCCCAAGGACACTGTGTGAGCCTTCCATCTACCTCTAGTCCTTTTTCTCTCTTTTTTTCTAACTTTTCTATGTTTCTTCCGCCACGCTACCTACGGTTTCCCGACCAGAGGGAGCTCCCCCTTTCGCTCCCCTTCTTCCATTTTATGAGAAACCCATCTGCTCGAGTACCCCTACGATGTTTAGCAGGAACATACCCATCCCTACCCCCGTCAGGTGTACCCCGTCCTCCATATGGTAGCCCGGGGATCTCAAGTTGATGAATCCGTGCCTCACGAACCCCCAGCCGTTTGCCCTACATATTTTTGCCATGGTGAGGTTTAGTTTTCGCCTGGACTTCTCTACCGCCCCAAGATCTATTGCCCCTCTCCATGCTTTACGCACTATTATCTCTGAGAAAACTATTTTGGCTGGGCGCACCATTCTGGATAGGGCTGTCAAGCCCGCCTGCATTTTCTCGAGGAGCCCCCTCCTACCTACTGCTGCCAGGTCGTTCCCCCCACAGGTGGATCACCACTGCATGCGGTTTGCCACCTTCCCCGATGGCCTCCCGCGCCGTGGGGAGCAGTTGGTCCCATGTCATTCCTGATCGCCCCAGCCAGGTAACTACTGTGTCCCGCAGCCAGATTCCGCCGAACTCGCGCCTGGCTGCTGTCCACCGTTGTGCTTGCGTTACGTAGGAGTGCCCCATGATCCAGACCTTCTTATGTCGTTCAGCCGGTCCTACAAAGGGGGAGGTGGGAGACCGGACTTAGCACATTGTGGGGCATACGTAACATTTAAATGCTCCGGATGACCAGCGTCCTATCCCCTTTATTTGGTCGCCCCTAAACCTAGCTCTGCGGCTGTGGTTGCTGCCCCAATTCAGAATGAGTGGGACCCGAATACCTTAGCCGGGAGCCCTATCCTCTACAGCGCCCTTCTCATCACTGCTATGAATTAGAACCGGCTCAAATAGGACCCGTCCCCGTGTGTCAGCAGCAGCCCCCGCTTGTGCTCCTCTGGATGCATGTATCTTTGAACTAAGCACACTGGGCAGCAAGATTTTGTCCCTGATGCAGTTTATCCTGGTCCATTTTCCCCTGCCTGCTTGGTCTGTCTTTGACCACCGCAGGAGGACGTTCATGTGCCCTTTTCATAGCTCCACGTCGGCCCAACGTATGCATGCTGCACCTGGGTTGTCTACTGCGGGTGCCACCAACTCGCTGACCCTGTAAGCCCCAAAGAAAGCCAATGTGAACGCTGCTTTAAAGAGTGTGACCTCTAGCTCATTGGTGCATATCTCATCCAGTGCCCCCACCATTTGCTGCAGTGGTGCAAAGTGAATGGGCCGCCTGCTGTCCCTCTTTGCCTGTTGCAATCTACTCCAGCCTCTCAGCGCCATCCTACATCTGAAAGACCTTGTCGGATCCTCTCCAGCCGCCATCTTTGTATAGTATGCAGCGGCACTAAGATGGGCCTGGGCCCAGGATTTCATCTTTCCTGTTGTGAAGGCCCATTCTTTGAAGCATAAGACCTCTTCCTGCCCTGCTAGCCGGCCCCCTGTAACCCCTGTTATGTCCGCAAAGGTCGCCCAGCACTTACGGTATCGGCGCTCAGCCTTTGGGCCATTGCGTTGTCCAGCATTCTCTTTATCCCAGGTCCACCCATGCCCATGCCTCCTCCGGCACCGGGGTCATCCCTCGGTCCGCGTGTGGGGCAAGTTCCAGGAATCTGTCCCACTGAAAACGAGAAATGGCATCCGCAATTGAGTTGTCTACTCCTGGGATGTGTCGAGCCCTAAGCGTGATGTTTGCTTTCAGCTGGCTATCCACTAATTTTCGCAACAGATTTACCACTGCCGGACACTTGGCCGTTCCTGTGTTAATTGCCTGTACTACCGCGTGATTGTCCGACCATAGAATTATTTGTTTGTTTGCCAGTCTTTTCATCCAGATGTGGATTGCTAGCACAATAGGAAATAACTCCAGCAAGGAGATGTTGGCAGTGATCCCAGCCGACTTCCAGCTCTCGGGCCACGCCCCGGCTGTCCACGCCCTGCCCAGGATGGCCCTCGAAGCCAAACCCTCCGGCCGAGTCCGTGTAAAGCTCTAGTTGGTCGGCCTGCACCCAGGGGTCTCGCCACATGAGGGTCCCATTGAAATTGGTTAGGAACGTTTCCCATTGCCCCAAGTCCTCTTTTACCCCCTGTGTTAGGCGAACCCTGTGGTGCTTCTGTGTCACTCCCTTAATCATCCAAGCTAGGCGTCTCGCGAAAGTGCCCCCGGCGGGAATCACCCTTGTGGCGAAGTTCAACTTTCCCAGCAGCTGTTGTACTTCGCCTAGTGTCGCCTTTTTTTTGCTGCCGTAATCGGCCAATGGTCTGGCTTAGATCTGCCACTTTCTCGGGAGGAAGCCTGCATGTTCCGGCCACCGAGTCCAGCTCTATCCCTAGGAAGGACAGTTTCGAGGTTGGGCCCTCTGTCTTGTCCTGGGCGAGTGCGACCCCCAGTTCTTGAGCCAAGCCTATGAAATTGTCGAGGAGGTTTGCACATTCCCCCATGCCTGCCCTGCCGATGAATAGGAAATTAACCAGGTAGTGGACCCTCCGTCCCGCCGGGGCCCGTGTTCCCAGTTCCCACTCCAAAAAAATGCTAAAAGCCTCAAAATAGGCGCATGAGATGGAGCAACCCATCTGTAAGCATTTGTCATAGTAGTACTGACCGTCCAGTCGGAACCCCAGCAGAGCGTAGCCCTCGGGTGCACTGGCAAGAGGCGGAAGGCCGATTCTATGTCTGTTTTTGCCAACAGTGCCCCCCTCCCTGCCTCTCTTATTAGATCTACCGCATCGTCCACTGATGCGTATGGTACGGAGCAACTCCCTTGATCCAGCCAATCGTTGATGGAGTCCCCGCGGGGGTGCGACAGATGGTGTATTAACCTGAATTTGCCTGTCTCCTTTTTTGGCACCACTCCCAGGGGGGATACCACAAAATCCTCCATTGGGGGAGAGGTGAATGGGCCTGCCACCCTCCCCTGCTCAACTTCCTTGTCCACTTTCTGCCTTGCGGCCACCGGGTTGTCTCCTATTGATTTTAAGTTCTTGCTCTCCCTGGCCCCCCTGGGTCCTATGTAAGGGATGGGGAAACCTGCTGTGAAGCCCTCAGCTAACTTTTGTTTGTCTGATGTCTTTGGATAACGTCCTAGTAAACATAGTAGTCTGCTTATTTTTATTGGGTTGGGTAGTGTGTGTCCCCCGCCCACACATCCCCCGCCCTTTCTGGGGCTGCCCACTCCCTACTTTTTTGAGCCTCCTTTGTCCTTTGGGGTCCCTGTCTCTTGGGCCTGCTTGCAGCGCATGGCAGGGTGGTTACCTCCGCATGACCCGCAGGCATGCCTGAATCTGCAGGCGGCCCCCCACTTGCAGTCGTCTTTGTCAAATTTCCAACATGCCTTCCCAGTTTTGCCATTGCTTTGGTTTTTTCGCTTGAAAACCTGTCCTTGCCCTTTGTATTTTCCCTTACTCCCGTGGGGACGAAAATTGGGCTCCCTCGTGCTGACCCCCTCTCTGGCAGCTACCATGTGGGTGGTGAACCCCTCCATGTCCTGGCAATCCCATTCGATCACCGGCCATGTCTGCATCTTTTCTCTGAAAGTCTCGTCGTATTTTAACCATGTGTCCCCCTGGTATTTTTGTTGTGCCTCGTGCACTTTCTGTTCATATAGAATGAGTCCCGCCCAACTTTGTGGGAATTTTTCAATGAACACGCATGCTAGGGTCCTGAACGCCCTGAGCCAATTCTCCAGGGACTTTTCTACCCTGGGTTTGCGTCTGTCTCTCCTATCCTCATCCTTTTTGTCCTGCGATGTCAGGTCTAAACCTGCTTGGCGCACTTCCAGCAGCGAAAAAATATCTATAAATTCTTTTTGCCAGATCCTTTCCTTTACTGTCAGCGGGATGAGATTGGCCAGACCTAGCAGTTTTGTGGTAGTAGGGGGGTCTCCTGGGGAGGGTCGTATGTATTCACTGGCCAGTTTACCCAATGGGTCTGGGCCTTCCCCTGCTCCGCCTTTCCCTGTGCTGGTGCCCCCGGGAACTGTCCCCCCCTTGCGTTGTGTTTTCTGGCCCTGTCGCACGGGCCTGGCTCACCTGTTGGGGGTTCTCCTGATCCTTACCACTTTTGGGTCCCCCCCTCTCTGTGTTCTGTGGTCTGGCCCCAGGCTCGCCCCACTCTCGCGGTGTTCCTTTGGGGCCCTCCCCCAAAAGGAGATCCCGCCGCAGGCCATTGCCACCAGGGCATCCATGCCATGGGGGGGGCAGTCCCTGTCCCCATGCTTCCCCTTCGAAGCCCATTTGGTCACTTCCCTGCCCCACCTTCCAGGGAGGCTGCAGTGGCCAGGGCCCCCTCATTGCTAGATTGTTGACCCCAGCTGCGTCCCCAGGTTCACTATCTGCCCTGGCTCGCCTTCTGCTGCTGCGGCGCGCTGTCCTCCCTTGCGCCTTCCCCTTCCACTCTTTGTGCGATGCTTACCGGAGCCATTGTCCGCCGGGCTGCTCTTCCCTCTGCGCGACTCCTGAGGGGCCGCCGTGCTGGCCACAGACCCCTCCTCGCTGCTGCTGTCCTCGGTCTCCGAGCTGGACACCATCTCGGGGGATGCAGCCCTTTGCTTCTTGGTCCGGGCCTTCTTGCTCCTGTTGCCCTTTTCTCTCCCTGCAGTACAATCCCTTGGTCCGGCTTTGGCGCTCTTCCTGGGGGCCACCGTTCTGGCTGCATGCCCCCTACTTTCTGGTTTCTTGGGGGTGGTGCCGGAGAGGGTGCCCGTCAGTGCTTCCTCCCTCTTCCGTGGGCCCCCCCCCCCAATGTGCTGGTCCATCCAGGATTTTCCTTTCAGGGCCACCAGAGCCCTGGCTTTCTCTAACATGGCCCTCAGATCTGCGTCCAGATCTGGCCCTGCGTCCTCTCTCGGCCTCTTACCGCCCTTGCTGGGGGGCTCTGGCTGCCCTTGCGGCTCCCTGAACCGCGCTGGTAGCCGTGCCTCTCTCCCAGTTGCACCGCGTCTTCCCGCCAACCTGCTGCTGTGCCCTTGACTCTCCCACCAGGGATCTGCTGCTTTATCCCACAGTTGTCACTCCCCCGTTGCCTGCCAAGGGTGTAGCCGGTAGATGCTGTTGCTCTTTGACTGCCCAGCAGGTGATTGTGCCGGTGCTGGCAGCCCAAGACCCTCCTTGCGCAAGGTCTGTGGTCAGTCTTGCCAAAGCTTGCCTTTAATTGCGCTCGGTTCCGTGTTTTTCCCGGCGTGTAGTATGCCCCCTCCTGTACTCTTTTATGCAGGCCGCTTGCCCGCTCCTGTACTCTTTTATTCAGCCAAAAACATCCTTTTGCGGCCAGCCAGGCCGTGCACTGATCCTCCCCTTTTGTTATCGGCCCCGGGCTCCTGCCCCTTTAACTTGCTGGCTGCTGGCCCCGCCCTTGCGGACACAGCGTACCTCCGATCCGGCTGCTTCTACGACGCTGGAGCCTCCTTCCCGCCTCTCAGGATTCAGGCCATGCAGCTCCTTTCCTTCCTTTTTCGGTCCCAGGGTTCTTGCCCTTTTAACTCCTGGCTGCAGGCCCCGTTCCTGCAGACGCGGTGACCCTCTGATTCGGCTGCTCCTTGATGGCGTTGCCTTGTTCCCGCCTCTCTTGATTCCTTGCTTTCTGGGGGGGCGGGGAACACGCCGGCTGCGGCCTTCGCTCCACGCCGCTCCGGCTTCGCAGTCCCGATGCGACGACCCACGGCGAGTGCCTCACGCCGCCGGGTCTGTTCTGCCTTCTTCTTCCTCCACGCCGATGGCCCGAGGACACCTGATGGTCACGGCCGCCGCCTTTTCGCGTCCCGTTGCCGAAGGCACGCCGAGGTCCTGCTGTAGTCTCGCCTGGTTCGGTCCCGCCGTCGTCGCTGTCCGTCCAGGTGAGTCTTCTCTGCCGGGGGAGGTTGAGTGCTCTACTCTGGGCCCTGTGCCTCTTATTTAACCCCCCCCCCCAGCTGCTCGCCAACTCGCCCCCGGATTGGGGGCGCCGTGGCTTGCCCTGGGGCGACCAATCCTGGTCGCCCCTTTTTATTGGGCTTCCGCGACGGGGAGGGGGCGTGTTTCCCGCCCCGGGCGGCGTTTGTCCCGGGCCCCCATCGGGTCCGGCTTCGCCTTCCCCGGCCCGGGCTTCAAACTACTCTTACACTTACAGCACGTAATCCCAGGTTTTGCGTTGCTTTTTTAACGTGTTTACATTTGGTTGTTTTACACGAGTGTTTCTGGGTACTTGCTTTATTTGCAACTCAATCCTGGCTAGGAATGGAACCCTATCACATAAAAATCCCCGCATAGGAGGAGAGCGCCCGGCTAGACAAAGAAACTCCACAGTGAAAAGCTCAAAACAAACAGACAACAGACACCGCTGGAGAAAGCGCACACAAAGAGCTGCCCTTTCGTCAATGCTTTAACAGATTTTAAATTTGTACTGATTAACTTACAAGAATTAATAGCTCATGATTTGGGTTTTATTTGAAGTAAATATTCCCAGGCTAATTTTCTGTTGCCTTCCCGACGGTACAAGCTCATATAGAGACACGCTTTAGAGGACGTATAGAGTTCTCCCATTCCACATCTTGAAATTGCTGTGGCTATTTCAAGTTTTTCAGATATTTCAAAACTCAGCGTCCATAAACCAGAAAGTTTTAAGCTGCCTTACCTTGAGAGAGTCACCCATAAGAAAGCTTTGTTAGTAATCTCGTGGCAAATGTACTGGGAACAGTCTGCAAATAAAAACCAGCAGCATCCTTGAATGACGAATTTCGGAAGGAACGGAAGGTGGTTGACTTCTTTCCTACGCAAACCTAACCAGCCCTGGAGCAGCGCTGCTCTCATGCGGTTTTCAGCATGAGAGCAGCTCCAGGATTGGTCTGAGCAGGCTAACCTAGCGCTCCTTCTGAGGCTAGGTGCCTGTGACTGCAACCCCTTGGCAGTTTAACACTGCTGGCATTGTGCAGGCTGAAGGGCGCATGTTGGGCTGGCCGTTGCAGGCAGAAAGAAGAAATGGCATTTTGTGTTTGGAATTGCAGGGATTTTAGTCTACTGTCACTTAAAGGCCCCCATCCTTGCATTCACATGCAGTCTATAAGATTCGCTAAGAGGAATGCTCTCATTAAACTAAAGAAGCAGAAATCTGCAAACTCTACCAAATGGACACTGTATGCAGTGACTGTGTTGTACATCTGTCCTAGTAGAAAATAAAGATGGAGTCACAAAGCAGTTGGTGTGCAAAAAACAGCTACTTCTTTGCAGCCCCACCTTAGTACGTCTACACTTGCTTATGAATAGGATGTTATGGAAGTAGGCTTGAAGCCAGTGTGCCAGAGAAAAAGTTGAACGTATGAGGAGTGATGAAAGATATAGAGTACAAATTTTGCGAATCCCCACATCGAGGTTGACTTTAGGAACATTCTCATTGTGTTTAAAATCGGTATGCAACATTTTTTGTGAATAATCCACAGCTCAAAGTATTGGCTTTATTTTGAGTGAAGTGCACCAATTGATTTGAATTTCACAAGAAGTAGTTTGAAAACCTAGCATGCATGGGGCAATTACTTTTAGTGGAAAAACGGATGGCACAGAAATAAATGTATTTTTTTTATTTACTAACACTACATATGAATCAGTTGTTGCCGTCACTGTACTATTAAAATCGAGTGAAGTTTACCCCTTGGAGTGCTGGATTATTGCCCGTTTCGGAGGTGGTGATTCTTTGTGATGAATCAGTTGTTATGCATGCATAAGTGAATGAGTTACGCATATGTAGTGGTGCAGAAATAGGTGTCTATAGTATACCCATATTGTTAGACCTGGCTTTTTCAGGGGTTTATCCCCAGACTTTTTGCTTTTTGGCATCCTGTTTTTGACCCTGTTTTTGTTGGCTTTAGGACTCTGGGCACTTTACCACTCCTGTTCAGAGCTAAAAAGCATATGCTCTCTGTGTAAGTTGTTATTATGGATTGACGTTTTTCATGATTGGCGTATCCGATTTACTACTAAGTCCCTAGTATAGTGCACTGTGTGTCCCCTGGGCCTGTAAATCAAATGCTGCTAGTGGGCCTACGAAAGCAAGCTACAGGAGGTAACCCATAAACCCAGTGGAGACCAGGGTACTTAAGTATAACATAAACAATGTCTCGAGGGGTATCGTTTGAAAGGCGAATAGTTAAAGAGCAAAATAAATTGCTGTGGAGGGGCATAGGGAAACACAAAGAAGTGGAGTGAGACTGTTTTTAAAAACAAATGCTTTCCACATATATTTAAGTAAATTATATGTTCAACACAAAAACAAATGAATCCATATACAAAATGCACTGCGTTACATTAAATGTCATGTAACCTGTGTTAACGTGCAAAAGTGCTTGTGAAAAGGGGAGCGGCGAAGGTGACACGTGGGGGGGTATGTACAGCGGAAAAGGAGGCGCAAACAGGGTTATATATACAGTGAGATAGAATGTGATGGCTGTACAGTTAATACATTTTATGTACAAATTCTTCTGGGCAATCACAGTCAAGGCGCCGTAAATTACGCTGTGAGGGTCACCCACACAAGCAGCCTTTCAAAGGGGTTCTCGGACCTGCCACTGCAGTGTCTGCACGCAGTTTCCACTGCCATGCCGACCTGGCAAGTGCACCCACTTGCCAGGCCCTAACCTTCCCTTTTATTACATGTGAGTCACCCCTAAGATAGGCCCAAGTTACCCCTGTGGGCAGGGTGCAGTGTATGTGAAAGGTAGGACATGTACTGAGGTGTGTGACATGTCCTGGTAGTGAAATACTGTGTATTTCATTTTTCACTATTTAAAGGCTATCTGTCCCATAGGATAGAATGGGTGTTTATTTATAACATCTTATAAGTATAACTTCCAATTGGGACAAGATAGAAAGATGGAGTTTAGTGTGCCTGAACTCAGAATATAAAGATGCATCTTTTAGTAAAGATCATGTTTATATTGTGTGTTTGAAAATACCACCTTTTAGAAAGCGGATATTTTCTTGCTTAGCCATCCTGTGTGCCTCTGCTGGTTTGTGGATTGACTGTCTGGCTTTGGAGTGACAGGGGCTGGGGATGTGTACTCACTGTAGACAGTCACTGGCGGTTGTGGATGTGTCCTGCCTCTCCTAGATGAGTCAGGGCTGGGCTGAATAGACCTGGGCTGCATTTAGAGTAGTGGGAGGAGATTTCCTTGCACCTGAATGGGCCAGGACTGCCTTACACAAGGCTGTCTCCACCTCCGGCTGGAAAGCTGGAGCAAGGAGTACAGAACTGGATTTGATTACGCACAGAGCCTCTCTGCCACAAGAAAACAAAGAGAAATTGAGTTTAAATATTGGGGCCCAGACCCCAGAACTTCAGAATACTTCCAAGGAGAAGAGCTGGGAAAGCTGAAGGAGAAGAACTACCCCTTTGCTGTGTGCTGTCTGGGGTTGGCCTGCAGTGGCTGTTTCTGCCAAGAAGAGGACAAGGATTTTGCTGTGTGCTGTGTATCCTGCTTGAATCCAAGGGCTTGAAGTATAGCTTGCCTCCTGTTCTGAAGTCTCAGGGACACAAAGACTTCTCCACCAGCTCCCCTGAACTCCCTTACTGGGAGTTCTGACCTGCCTGTTCCTGTGTTGGGCCTCTGGAGGTTGTTCCTGATGCTGGGAGCTGGGAAAAGAGAAGCAACTAAAGAAGAGTGACGCATCTGCACCCGTTTTTGACGCAACACTGCAGTGCGGGAAGAATTTCCACGTATCGCCACCGTGCCGCTAAATAAACCGACGCAGTTCCTGCCCACGGCTGGAGAAATCACTGCACGCCGAGTCTCGTGCACTGATCTCCGAAGTCAGTGATCACTGCACCGACTCCGACGCAGGCCCTGCTGTGCGACTGCAAGAACCGATGCAGCAGGCGACTTTGGCTGGAGAGATCGATGCAATGCTGTTACCACCACCGCATCAAGAGCCAACGCCTCCCGAATCCCCACGCATCGCACCGGGGCACCAAGTCTACAGCAACGCCGGGGCCGAAGTGAGAAACCGATGCATTACCTTCCCGCACAGCAAGAAACCGACGCATCACCTCCTCTTCAGTAAGGAACCGATCATCACCTCCCCTGGGTGGCAGTAAGGAACCGACACATCACCTCCCCTGCGTGGCAGTAAGGTACCAACGCGTCACCTCCCCTGTGCATAAGGAATAGATGCATCACCTTCCCTGCGGCTGTTTTTGCTTATGATTTTGACGCATCCAAGGTACTTTGTGTTGAAAGTGTTGCATCTATAGTTTGCTATGGACAGAACTGTTTTTAACTTTTAATAGTCATATCTTGATAACTGTATGTTGGATTTTTGTTGTTTTGGTCTTGTTTGGTTTAGATAAAGATTTCCTAGTTTTCTAAACTGGTGTGGTGTCCATTTGTAGGGTTTTCACTGTATTACTGTATGTGTGCACAAATGCTTTACACACTGCCTCTGAGATAAGCCTGTCTGCTCGTGCCAAGCTACCAAGGGGTTGAGCAGGGGTTGTCTAAGGGCATAACTCCCTTACCCTGACTAGAAGCAAGTGTCCCTACTTGGACAAAGGTGCAAACCATTGCCAACTAGAGACCCCCTTTTCTAACACATATGAATTCCAAACGTTCCTGTTAATGTTTAAGCAATGTGCATGTTACCTACGCTTACATTAAGGGGCTAATTTAGAGTTTGGTGGAGAGGGTACTGGGAGGCAACAGTGATGGAGTATGCTCTCTCATCCAAACTGAAGGTCCGTCAGCCTGAGTTACAGATGAGTGGGTTTTAAGTATGTCAGTGACAGAGACTACTTCGCCCCTGAAAAACTTCTCTGAAGTTCGTACCCCTCTGGTTAAGTTGACAGTGGTTAAGTCCTGCACACTGAAAGATGTGGAGATACAAGTGTATTAGAAGAGATTTCCTCATTGATTAGGCAGTTGTGGGCCATTTAGAATGAAAACTTTCCCATGATTTTTGGAGCATATGAACATTTTTTTACAAATTTTAATCACAGTGCTGGGCACACTCTTGATCCTATATATTTTAAGATGGCCTTACCTCTTGCTCTGGTAGGTATGACCACATAGATATCCAGTTTGTGGTGCTCACTACTAGTCACCCCAAGGTGAGTCATAAATAAATTTAGAGAGCCGCATGGTTCACTGTGGCACTTCTTGCCACAATAGCAGAGCTTGGAAATTCTGAAGTAAATAGTGGTCTCTTTTGGATCCCCTTATGCAAGTAAACTATAATTGAACTAATTTCCTGCAATTCAGAAATCCATCCTTGGATACTAAAGTTCTGGATAACTGCCAGATCATCTCATGTTTTCCTACAGATACAAATATCCTTGAGGCCATCATTACCTCACCTATACTTCATCATCGGGAGACCTTTGGGAGTCTAAACGCATCCCCAGTTGGATTCCAACCGTATCTATATACTGTTCTCCTGCACATCCTAGATGACCTCATAATGAATTCTGATGTTGGTGATGTTATTACTCTGCTCCTGTTAGACCTCTCTGAAGTGTACAACACTACTGACCATGTCATTCTGTTGGATTATCTGAAGCATACTTGTATGCACTCAAATGGTTCTATGCCTTCGGGCAGGCTTAGAATTGACTGGGCATCTTTCTGCTACCACCAAGCCCAATTGTTTTGAAGCCCACTGCGGCTGCTCCTCTTTACCCAGCCTTCTCATTGTCTAAGTTGAGCCTCAAGCCAACCTCTTGAAGTCAAAATATTTCTTCTTTTTGCATAAATGGTGATGATACCTAGGTTCCTCTTTATCTGGATGGAGACTTGGAGACTGCAGACTTCAATTTCCATCAGAGTATGTTAAGTATTGAGGACTGGATGAACTGTCACTGGCTTGAATGTAGCACCAATAAAACAAAAGTGTTCCTTCTAGATGAAAGTACTACGTTCAGGAGCTCGACCCGCTGGGCTACAGTATTGGGTGACCTTTGCATTAAATTGACAACTGACAAAGCTCTTTGTTTGACGATTGACCCAGCTCTCTCACCAAGTGCCCATATCTTGGCTTCTTACTTCTTCCACCTGCAGGATCTGCAGAAATCGCCTTCCTTCCTCCATCAGGCAGAGTGTCAGCGGCAGAGCCCTTGTTTGACTACAGGAACTCCCAGCTTCCCCAAGAGTTCGGAGGTGCTTAAAAGTGATCTGGAATGCGGCTGCATGCATAGTCACTGGAGCTCAGCGGGTTTGACCATGCCTCTTCTCTGTTACAGTAGCTTCACTGGCTCCCAATATCTTCTTGGGTACAGTTCATGGCCTTATATAAGGTTCACAGATCTGTGTAATGGGATGCTCCAATATTCATAAGGAATGAACTTCCCTATTTCTATTCACAAAAAACATGTGAGATTCCAGGACATTGGTATCTTGAAAGTTCACATATTTTGTAAACAGCATTAAGGAGGAAAGTCCTTTTCCATTCTAGCAACTACAGCTTGAAACCTTCTTCCTTTTCACTTATTTCTTACCTCTGAACACTTGATGTTTTGCTAGAATTAAACCAGGGCCCCTCTTTACTACTACTCACAAAACATAGCACAGCGTCAAAAATGGATGTACTGCATTGCACGAATGATAACAACAGAGCAGCTCTAAATTTACAAAGCGTCATCACCTCATGATTTCATCGGCTGCACAAATAGTAATCATGGCTGCTTTCTGTGACGCCCGGCCTCTCTCTATGGCACTAAGGTGAGTCTGCGCTGTGTAGCATAGGCATTGTACTAAAGATACACTCTCCTGTTTAAGTTGCTATATGTAGCCAACAGCAAAGGGGTCAGTTATGTAAGATGTGCGCTTTAGGGTAAAGTACACGTTACATGTAGGTATATCAGGCAATATAACATTTGACCCATTGCTAGGGCCTGCCTTTACTTGGTGTTAGAATTTGGAGCAAAGTCAGATCACCCTAGTCTAGTAGGTTTGGCTTTGCACTAAAAGCTAAGGTTTTCCACTAGCCCAGCTGAGACACGCCTCCATTTACATACATTAACAGGGGGATGGCTCAAAGGGGTTTGGGTACAAGAGTAAGGGTCAGCCTTCAGTGTAAAATAGCTTGTGCATAAACATCAATCCGTTGCTGCAGTTACTGCTGCATTGTGACGCGTAGCAATGTGTGGGTCGGAGCGCAAACTTTTAGTAAATCTGGTCGGTAGGTCTTTCACAAATGATGCATACAAAAATGATGCTGCTCTAATCAGATTCTGCACCAAGACAGTACATCCTGTACTACTTTACGTATGCTTTAGAACTAGTTTACATGACATAACGTTAGACCTCGTATATATTGAGAATTGAGGCAAAGTCTCTACCTCTTGGTTTGTGAAGCCATAACTCAGTCATGCAGCCACTTGACTGACGCCCACTGAGTGACTGACACTGCATTTTCTGTTGGTGCATACATTGGTTATACCAAATTGTTCCAAGTGATAGAAAGGTGCTGTCCAGATTGATCACAACTCCATTTCAAAAGCAACATATTTCAAAGGTGGTGAGATTATACCACGCATAAGTCCCCTCTGGTATTATAGCATAATAAATTGCAACTACGTCTGACGAAAAAATGGTTTTACACTGTCATTTTTGCGCAAGCATAGTCAAGATTTGCATTGTAAATCTTGAGGAAAAATACGTCCAAAGTAAACAAAGGGCTGCATCCGTATTATTTATTTCAATACATAGAAATTTTGAATTTTTCTGAAAAGAAACTTTCCATGTAATTCGTTCCTAGAAAAGGATGCATGCTTATTGAAGCAATATCTCATAGAAACAAACTATCAAAATGCGATTTGGCGGTTTAAAACACCATCTGCCCAATCAAATAAATAAATAAATACAGATTTTAACTTTGGAATTGCAATCAGCATTTGTGTGTTGAATTTAATAATTGTTAAAACGCTTTCTCTAAATTGGATAGTTGCCCTTAGAGGTCGATTAACGTATCAGAGCAAATTTGATTAATCTAAAATTCAAGATTATTCAACTCAGATAAGAATGATAATTTAAATCGTTTTGTTATCCAATTTACACATCCCCGGGCACCAAGTAATTAACTTTAACAGTCATTTGGCAATTAACAGATAAACTTTACGAGGCACGCGGAAATTAGAAAACTGACCTCAGAGGTCGTTTGACAATTAGGGAATTGTGCGAGGAGGGAGATGCAAGACCCCGGAAAAGAAATCATCTATACACCTATCTGTTGCTTATTTTATCCACTACGCACATTCACAACGTTCTATAGAAGTGTAAAAATAAGTACAAATCAAATGGTAGAAAATTTACTGGATTGTCACTGTTTATAAAACATCTCAATGATTGGTAGAAATAATGGCCCATCCAGATGGTACATGACATTCCATCCTAACTGCCATGTCTAGAATGCCACACGTACTTCCATGTTCAGTCTCTTTGTGTTCTCTCTCTCTTTCTCTCTCTCTCTCCCCCTAACAATACATTACTAGAGTGTTTTTTTCTAACTCCTTATTTGTGCTACCTGCCACAACAGAAGGACAGGCAAGACTAAGACAAGCCTGCCACTTTCATGCACTCTCACACTGCGGGGTGCATTTTGTATTTTTCAAGTAAGACATTTCCTTGTCTTAATAAGTGGAAATTTTGTTTTTTTACAGGATTCTTGCTTTGAGGATCTAATTAAAATGTTGACTCTAAAAAAGGGTGCTTCGTTTATTCACATTTATTTCGTTTATTTTGTTTGAGGTTTCCGATATTGTACTCTTGTCACATCACAGAACTTCAAAAAAGACGAGAAAGGAGGCAGTGAGCGCACTGTGACCAGCCACTGAAAGCAGGACACACCCAGGGCCGGCTTTAGCGCTGGTGGCGCCCAGTGCGACAATGTTTGTTGGCGCCCACCGCTATACCAACTGCACCACGAATTTACTCGCTACCACCCTTTACCAGGTCTCCATAGCCACCCTCTCTCGGATGCATTTAATTAGTTATATAGTGCCACTCATACCAGTGTAGGGTGTCAGAGCACTTTGCATCACACAAACATTACACAGGGACAATTAATCATACCTTTGTAAATCAGTGTATAGGAAATGTTACATAAGACAGAGGCTTACAAGGTGTAGGAGTGACATGGCATCCATACTGGTAAGCAGTATAGTTTAAGAGTGCTTGGTCTAGAGAAGCACTAACTCAGAATTTAAAAAAGAACACCATAGTTGGGAATTCTCTTTAATAAGAATCGCAGCATGCATGCAGTTCTTTGATGAAAGTTAATAGCTCACTGTTCTATATTAGGATTTTAACTTATATAGTGCAAGTAACAATAGGATGTCTCTTTTAAAGGCAGTAACCCACTGACCTCTTTAAATTATATGCACTTTGTAATATGCACATTCTTTGCAGCAGGCACATTAACCCTCTGAGCTACTTTATAGTGAGTCAAAACCTCAACTAGACAAAATTCTATGGGGCATATTCTCAAGGAGTCATTGCCGATTTATCGGCACTTTAGCGCCGCAAAAGTGGAGATAGATTCATCGCCCCATTCACAAGCTGGTGCAAACTGCCGACATCGCCAGTTTTCCTGCGATAGCAACAGCAAAAGCAAAAAACATCGCCTCGGATGAGTGCGACAACTAACGCTAATGATATGCAGAGTAGGCGTTCCCATGCAAAAACACACGAAAACACCACTTCGCGAGATTCTCAACGACCAGTCAGATCTGCGATGCGAACCAAGAACAGGCGATAAGGCGCGTTAGCAGCAGGGATTTAACACCTGCCTTTTGCTGGTGTTAAGCAGGACGACTACCTGCAGTATGAAAGGGAGCCCAGCCCAGAGCCACATCTGAAGACCAACAGATGCCATGGAGCTACTGATCATGCAGCTCGGAGAACCAAGAGGGCCACAACACTCACCGCCACCACTCCCAGGACCCCCCCCCCGGACCACTCCCCCCGGATTACCACCTAGGCAGTGCAGGACAGCGGACGACCTTAAACGCACCAGCCCCAGAGACTCAACGCCAGAGGAAGCCATTGGCCAACACAGGCTCAAAGGGACAACCACCCTCCGCATCCTGACCCACATTGCCCACTGGCTGACGGTACCAACACAGCGGACAACCTACATCCCCCCGCAGACATAGCTGCTGGCTGTGCTGCACCTGTTGGCCCCTGGTACCTTCCAACCAACAACTGCCGGAGTCGGAGGAGTCTCACAGCCAGCCCCATCAAACCCCCTCACACATGTCATGGATGCATGTCCACAAAAGCAACGGCGGGGCCCTGTATCCGCACCACATGATAGTTCCAATTCGTAGTGTACCTGCGCAACCAACCCCAACGCCTGCCGTGCTAGACGCCTCCGTGCCCCAGACCCAAGATCATAGTAACCGAAATGTGGGTGCGCCAGGTCATGAAGTCCAGTAGTCAACCGTAGTGTAAAAACAGAACTTTATTACAAATACACAAACAAACAAAACGAAAAGCTCAGCCAACGCGTTCCATTCCCAACGGGGAACTTCAACAGGGCAACGTGTCTTCAGAAACCTGTGGGAGAAATGGTGACAATGGTCAAACTTCCGTATAGTCACATGCCTAATCTGGTACAGTGTACTGCACTTGGACAAACCGGAATGCTCACAGGCATGATAAACCATGCATGAGAAGACCGTAACAGAACTTCGTGTGGCCGTAACCGTCGTAGGAATGAAGAGGAAGGTAACGACCACACGAACTGCTGTTATGGTCACATCATGCAGGACTCATCATACCTGAAAGCATCACGGTGTGTGTCAGCTCGATACCCCTGCCCCTCACTCCCCCCACATTGCGCAGGAACAGCTTGAGACCACGCAAGGGAACTATGCCATAGCTGGCATCACGCACGTGTTGGGGGCAATTCACAGCACACGCGTACGACTTGTGCCCCCTGCCGACACTGCACACAATCACTGCAACAGCAACCACACGCATGCCATCACTGTGCATACAAAAGTGGACCACCGTGGCCTGTCCACCAATGTTGTCACAAACTCCCCAGGCAGTGTGCATGAGTCCCCCATGTCCGCAAGTCCGCCACCAAACAGCGCTTTGAGGATGGCCCCCATGGAAATGCACTGCCCATTGGCAAGTACCAACTGAACACACCACACACCTCAACTCTACAATCCCCCAACTCACAACTGTGGGAATGCACACGTCACAAATCCACCACCAAAGTGACTACTGCGTGTGTCTCAGTCTCCGCCACAACCTGTCCATAGGCCTACACACACGTGGCCGACCACCTTCAATGGGCACATTCACACTGGAGACGAGGTGGCTACGTCCCAAACCAACCCGCGCACATCACGTCATCGCATGTAGGGTTGTGTCAGCAAGGACGGCGCCCCCCACCCAGCCACGAGTCCGCCGCCGTGACCGGTGGTGCCTGCGCGATCCTGTGCGCCTGCTGCACCCCAGCCCTGGTCCCCAGACCGGTCCTCCGCCCAGCGATGACTGGCCGCACCAGGCCTCAATGCTCACCTGCCGCCACCGGCGTGTCTCCAAGAGGGCCCACCACGTGCCGGTGCATCCTCCTCAGCCGATCGCTGGATTCCGCACCACAGGCCCCCAGCGCACCCTGCGGCACCGCACCGCGGAGTCATGTGTGTGCTGACTGCTGCCTTCAGCGGGCAT
Source organism: Calotriton arnoldi (assembly GCA_963921515.1). Lineage (NCBI taxonomy): Eukaryota > Metazoa > Chordata > Amphibia > Caudata > Salamandridae > Calotriton > Calotriton arnoldi. Next base: position 3,229,468 of record CAWUFW010000142.1, read on the forward strand.
TACGGTCCAGCAGGACTCACAATTCAAATCGAATCACGATTAGCAGGACGGCTCATCGAGGCCTACGCATCATCGCAGGCTGCACATCCGCTCAGCTCTTCAGGTGCCACTAACCCTGTGCAACGCAAGTCATCGTCCCGTGGCGGTAGGCCCCTGCCAGCCGCAGTGCAGCGGGTGCCACTAACCCTGTGCAACGCAAGTCATCGTCATGTGGCGGTAGGCCCGTGCCGGCCGCAGTGCATCGGGTGCCACTAACCCAGTGCGCCACAAGTCATGGACCCTTCATGATTGAGTCTCGTGGTGCGGACGCCATCATGTCATCTCCAGCAGTGGAGAATGTGATGTGCTAGGCCCCTTTTATTGGCAGGGTCACATGTCCTGTGACGCCTGTGCTGGATGGGTGTGGTGTGGGTGTTAACCAGCCCTCAGGGAGTGGCTGTGGCATGCTGACAACTAGACCAGTGATCAGCAGATCACTACACGGAAGACCTGGGACATGTAGCTTTGTCGTCCCCCCTCTGAGCGTAAGTGGAGTGGACTGGCCTGGCGTATGGCAGGCCAGCGTAGGGGTGGAAACAATGAGCCCGGGGCTCTGGCCTTGCTTCAGTTCTGGGCTGGACAAGGAAGTAACTGATGCTTGTGTCTCTGTTGTAGTGTCTACGCCACCCGGACCGCAATCAGCAATGTTGCACCCTGTGACTCAAGTCCCACGACATGAGCAACATGGACGTAAGGGGGAATCACTGACCCTACATTCATCCATACTCTCATACTTGAATGATCAAAGACATGAAACATCTGTGCGATTCTGAATGTTTAATTCACATCCAGTAGAGTGTTGCAGCTGGAGCAGTACAGGGCCATGCAAACCCCACTTCACATTATTGGCCCGTGGAGGGCCAGCCAGAGTCCTTCAGGGAAAGACAAGTACATCGGAAGAGGAAGAGTTCAGTCCGCAGTCTGATCGCTGTGTCATTGGTAACCAAACAGAAAATGGCAGTCCATGTCGAGGTCCAAGGTGAGTGTCGTAGAGTGTATCGGGGGACAGTGGAAGGTGATGATGCAAAGGGCAGAACCAAGCAGAAACAGGCCATATGGCGGAGATGAATGCTACTGCCTCCTCCTTACCAGTAAGGTTGATTCACCCGCATCTTCGTCCTCTGATGTCACATGTGCCTCACACGTGGGTGGTGGTGGAATGTCTGCTGCACTGTGTGCCACTGACACATTGGGGGCCGGAGGTGGATTGCCTGCCGCACTGTGTGCCACTGACACATCGGGGGCCGGTGGTGGATTGCCTGCCGCACTGTGTGCCACTGACACATAGGGGGCCGGAGGTGGATTGCCTGCTGCACTGTGTGCTACTGACACATCGGGGGCCGGAGGTGGATTGCCTGCCGCACTGTGAGGCACTGACACATCAGGGGGCGGAGATGTGGATGTAGAAGCAGCAGCAGCATTCATCTGCGCAAGGCCTTGAGGCAGCAATGCCATGACGATGTGCTGCAGGGCATGGAAGGTCCCAGCCACATCTCGCTGGTGTGCAGCCGTGGCAGCCATTCTTTCCGCCGTCATCCGCTCCATGTTCTCCATGAGCCCCCGCATCTGTCCCAACTCCCGGCTGACATCGCTGGAGCCACTCTGACTGGACAGTTGTTCTTGTCTCAGTATCATGACTCCAGCGATGTCAGCCATGGATCGTTGGAGAGCATGGAGCGGACTGTGGGTGTCCGTTAGGGACTGTAAGTGGTCCCTGATGGGAATCAGACACCCATGTATGGCATCAAGTTTGGCTGCCATGAGGTCAAACCCCTCCCGCACCTGATCAGCCATCTTCTCCTGGACCTCTAACACACGGAGTTGGAAGGCCATGTGTTGTTCGTGGGGGTCCTAGGAGACAGCCAGGGTGGTAGGTGCTTCCTGCTGTGTGGTCTGTGCAGGGGGTGGGGTCTCCTCGATGCAGCTGGGCTGCCCTGCTCCTGGAGGTGGGGTGCCGAAGCTGTCAATGAGGGTTTGGAGGGCTTCTGTGTCGATGTTGGGGAGCGTTGTTGGGGCTGCTCTGCAGGAGGTGTTGATGCTCCCTCTGCAATGTGAAGGGGAGATGCAGTATTACATTGTGTTCACATGTATGTTGTCGCATTGTACAAGTTCACATGCAGACTGCATGACAATGTACATTGTGACTGTTTAGGAGGAGCTGCCTATTTGATGCGGGACAGTGGACATTTCGTCAACATCACGTATATGTGTTTGTACTTGTACATTGACATCTCACATTTCCCTGCTATGCCAAATGTGATTGGTCAGTTTCTACACACAAGCGGCACCTGTTGTGTCCTCTGTCCTGTTGTAAACGTGCTGCAGTTTGTACCACATTGTTGTCAATGCTGATGTGCTCTGAATGTCATGTGTGTGTGCTGCATTTTGGGAGTCGCCCCTCCAGCTCTGATTTTGCTGCCCCTTGTCCCTTTCAGGCGATGTGCCTTTGACTTCTGTGCCCATACAGTACTGAGATGTTGCAGACTTGGGTGAATTTGGGTCTTGGTGGGAGTTGGGACTCTGGGGCATGGTTTGTCCGCAGATGTGTTGTTGAAGTCAGGGGTTGTATGTATAGGTGGATGTGTCAGAGTGTGATCTGCTCCTTTACGGATGTGGTCCACACTCAGCCACCTCAGTGTGGTGGCGTGCACCATGTCATGATGATCGGACTGCAGCCACGCTAATCGTCATGCAGTGTCACTTGCATTGTCAGTGTGGCTCACGGACCCGCAGCTTTGCTGAGTTCAGCACATCTGCATAGGTTGGTTGTGAGATAAGTGATGTGTGGGCGGGCCTCCTCTGGGCACAAAATCGACGGGGGCCTACGTGCTGTTTCTGTGTGTGCTGCAGTGTGCCTAGGGGATCAGGGACATGATCCAGAGTCATTGTGGGTGTGCACTGTGCTCCGCTTGATTGTGCATGTGTGCCATTGTGCCCATCTCCCCCCGTCCCCCCAGTCCCTGGTCGTTACTCACCCTGTTGCTGTTGTGTCAGGTCATGTTGAGCAGTGTCCGGTCCCCCAACTCCTGCCACCGTCTCCCCACTGATGACTGTGGACACCATTTCCTCCATCTCATCGAGCTCCTCCTGTGGCGCTGGACTCCCACCTCTAGTCTGCATTGCTGCCTTCTGGTTGTTGGCGAGTTTCTGCTTGGTCTTGCACTTCACATCATTCCAGCGCCTCTTGAGCTCTTCCATTGTCCTCCTCAGCACTCCGACTGCATTCACCTTGTCCACGATGGACTGCCATGTTGCATTTTTTGTTGCCAATGACACAGTGGAGGTGACGAACAGTTGTTGATGGTGTTCTATCACCTCCGTGATCAGGAAACTGTTTTCCTGCGGACTGAACCGCGTCTTCCTCTTCTTCTTGTCCTTGCCCTTCCCTGTCCCCGAGGTCCCAGGCTGCTCCTCCGGGGGGCTTGTGGGGTTCTGGCCGTCCTCTGTACCTGCTTCGGCTGCCTCCATTGTGCTTCGCTGTAGTTTGGTTTTTGTTTGTGGTTTTTTTTCTTCTGCTTTTGTAGTGATTTTTCACGCATGACGTGTGTGATTTGCAGGCCTGGCGCTGCTTTTCGCTGATTGTCTTATCGCGGTTGGGCCCATCGCAACTTTTTTCGCGTTCGGGTTTGGATTTTCATCGCTGTCCTGGTAATGTTATGGCGGACATTTGACGCGTTATCGGGAGACTATTGCATTTTGCCGCCGTGTTGAAAGTACGACGTTAACACGGAGTTATTTTCCCGCGATAGACGGCGATATGAAAACTTGCGTTAACCTATTTTGGCGATGTTTATCGCACGTTCTTGAGAATATCCCCCTATCTCTCTCCAGGAAGAACATTAATAACAGGAGTTATCTTGACATTTATTTTGTTGCCTCGAAATTGCTGGAGGAAAGGAACTTGGCAGCAGGTGCTATAAAACAACAATAAACTTGCACTTACTGCGCCCTCCGGAAGTCAGCACCAGGTGCGGTGGCACCGGTCGTACCGCCCTAAAGCCGGCACTGGACACACCCCAGGAGTTCTAAATGAAAGGGGAAATCAGGAAGATCTTTTAGGCAAATGGGGGCTACGCATCCCACAAAGTCAAAGAGTCATTCTACAGTATCTTCAGGCCACACTTCCTGTTCAGCTCTTCACCACCAAACCGATGGGTGGGGAGTGGTCCAAGGAGCAGTGGAAGTTAATTATCCAACCCATTCCTGACGTGTCCTCAACCCTCTACTGATGGAGGCGCTGGTTCTGCTTCAATCCTGTCCAGCTGGGCAGCAGATCATCATAGCTCCTGTGGGAGGCTCCCTCCTTCAGTCATCCTCCATGCAGGAATCATCCACTGTGCCCTGTGCTTGTAAAGTAAAGCCAGCCACAGCTCAGTCAAAGGTGTGCCACCCTAAAGTAAAGCCAGCCACGGCTCAGTCAGAAGCTGTGCCATCCTAAAGGAAAGCCAGCCACGGCTCAGTCAGAAGCTGTGCCACCCTAAAGGAAAGCCAGCCACAGCTTAGTCAAAGCTGCGCCACCCTAAAGGAAAGCCAGCCACGGCTCTGTCAGAAGGTGTGCCACCCTAAAGTAAAGCCAGCCACAGCTCAGTCGGAAGATGGGCCACCCTAATGTAAAGTCAGCCACAGCTCAGTCAGAAGGTGTGCCAACCCAAAGTAAAGCCATCCACGGCTCAGTCAGAAGCTGTGCCACCCTGAACTAAAGCCAGCAACAGCTCAGTCGGAAGGTGGGCCACCCTAAAGTAAAGTCAGCCACAGCTCCCTCAGAAGGTGTGCCACCCTAAAGTAACCCAGCCATAGCTCAGTCAGGTGTGCCAACCTAAAGAAAAGCCAGCCACAGCTCAGTCAAAAGGTGTTCCAGCCTAAAGTAAAGCTAGCGAAAGCTCCGTCAGAAGCTGTGCCACCCTAAAGTAAAGTCAGCCACAGCTCCATCAGAAGGTGTGCCATCCCAAAGTAAAGCCAGCCACAGCTCCGTCAGGTGTGCCATCCTAAAGTAACCTACTAAGAAGACGAGTGAATAGACGGACCATTGCAGCCAACTAAAGGAGACCAACCCAGACAAAGAAATCTCTTCATCTGGTGCAATATCTTATAACTCCTTCCCGTACTACAACTATTGTTAAATAATATCCACCAACTGTTTTTGGTATATACATTGGATATCACGAGAGTACTGTAACTCTCAGTACACACGGCACTTATTGAATATCGATTTGGAGTTACAGAAGTTACAAGAGACTACTCCCAACTAGGAAATACAAATCTTGGATGGTTCTGATATATACATTTTCAATCCAAACTAGGATTATAGAGAAATATGAGACGGTTTTCTTTCTTGATGAAGGCTGAAATGCTGAAACGCGCGTCGTGTCCCTTATCGACCGCCAGCCTCTAAACTGTCTGACAAGCTTAGTTTTTAACTTTTTACTTGTATAGCACTGTTTTGTTTTGTATTGTCTGTGAAGAAGTCTTCTTTTTTTGCACTTTTATACATATATGTTGAAGAAATTGAAAATAACATATTGTGGCACTAAATATTTAAATTCAACAAAAACTTTATACAAAAAAAACTCTTTATTAAAAAAAAACAGTAATTGATGTAAAAAGATAAATAAAGAAATATATCATTCTAACGAGAAGAAAGTGTCTTTAATGATATGTGCAAAAACAATATATGTGAAACATTGTGCTTGTATGAACATTAGGCCTGATGTTACATTCTAAGTATATACTATAGATCTTGTGAATAGCTTTTCTTTACCCCAGTTGTCATCCTAAAGTAAAGCCAGCCACAGCTCAGTCAGAAGGTGGGCCACGCAAAAGTAAAGCCAGCCACAGCTCTGTCTGAAGGTGGGCCAACCTAAAGTAACCCAGCCACAGCTCAGTCAGCAGGTGTGCCACCCTAAAGTAAAGTCAGCCACAGCTCAGTCGGAAGTTGTGAAACCCTAAAGTAAAGTCAGTCACAGCTCAGTCAGCAGGTGTGCCACCCTAAAGTAACCCAGCCACAGCTCAGTCAGAATGTGTGCCACCCTAAAATAAAGCCAGTCACAGATCAGTCAGAAGGTGTGCCACCCTAAAGTAAAGCCAGCCATAGCTCAGTCGGAAGGTGTGCCAGCCTAAAGTAAAGTCAGACACAGCTCCGTCAGAAGGTGTGCCACCCTAAAGTAACCCAGCCACAGGTCAGTCAGAAGGTGTGCCAACCTAAAGTAAAGCCAGCCACGGCTCAGTCAGAAGGTGTGCCAACCTAAAGTAAAGCCAGCAACAGCTCCGTCAGAAGGTGTGCCACCCTAAAGTAACCCAGCCACAGTTGAGTCAGAAGGTGTGCCACCCTAAAGTAAAGCCAGCCACAGCTCAGTCAGAAGGTGTGCCACCCTAAAGTAAAGCCAGCCACAGCTCAGTCGGAAGGTGGGCCACCCTAAAGTAAAGTCAGCCACAGCTCAGAAGATGTGCCAACTTAAAGTAGAGCCATCCACGTCTCAGTCAGAAGCTGTACCACCCTAAACTAAAGCCAGCAACAGCTTAGTCGGAAGGTTGGCCACCCTAAAGTAAAGTCAGCCACAGCTCCGTCAGAAGGTGTGCCACACTAAAGTAACCCAGCCATAGCTCAGTCGGAAGGTGTGCCAACCTAAAGAAAAGCCAGCCATAGCTCAGTCGGAAGGTATGCCATCCTAAAGAAAAGCCAGCCACAGCTCAGTCAAAAGGTGTGCCAACCTAAACTAAAGCTAGCGAAAGCTCCGTCAGAAGTTGTGCCACCCTAAAGTAAAGTCAGCCACAGCTCCATCAGAAGGTGTGCCATCCCAAAGTAAAGCCAGCCACAGCTCAGTCAGAATGGGCCACGCTAAAGTAAAGCCAGCCACAGCTCTGTCAGAAGGTGTGCCAACCTAAAGTAACCCAGCCACAGCTCAGTCAGCAGGTGTGCCACCCTAAAGTAAAGCCAACTACAGCTCAGTCGGAAGGTGTACCAACCTAAAGTAAAGCTAGCGAAAGCTCCGTCAGAAGGTGTGCCACCTTAAAGTAAAGCCAGCCACAGCTCAGTCGGAAGGTGTGCCACCCTAAAGTAAAGTCAGCCACAGCTCCGTCAGAAGGTGTGCCATCCTAAAGTAACCCAGCCACAGCTCAGTCAGAAGGTGTGCCACCCTAAAGAAACCCAGCCACAGCTCAGTCAGAAGATGTGCCACCCTAAAGTAACCCAGCCACAGCTCAGTAAGAGTGTGCCACCCTAAAATAAAGCCAGTCACAGCTCAGTCAGAAGGTGTGCCACCCTAAAGTAAAGCCAACCACAGCTCAGTCGGAAGGTGTGCCACCCTAAAGTAAAGTCAGCCACAGCCCCATCAGAAGGTGTGCCACCCTAAAGTAACCCAGCCACAGGTCAGTCAGAAGATGTGCCAACCTAAAGTAAAGCTAGTCACGGCTCAGTCAGAATGTGTGCCAACCTAAAGTAAAGCTAGCCACAGCTCCGTCGGAAGGTGTGCCACCCTAAAGTAAAGCCAGCCACAGCTCCGTCAGAAGGTGGGCCACCCTAAAGTAAAGCCAGCCACAGCTCAGCCAGAAGATGTGCCAACATAAAGTAAAATCAACTACACCTCAGTCGGAACGTGTGCCACCCTAAAATAATGCCAGCCACAGCTCAGTCAGAAGGTGTGCCACCCTAAAGTAAAGCCAGCCCTAGCTCAGTCAGAATGTGTGCCACCCTAAAGTAAAGCCAGCCACAGCTCAGTCAGAAGGTGTGCCACCCTAAAATAAAGCCAGCCACAGCTCCGTCAGGTGTGCCATCCTAAAGTAAAGCCAGCCACAGCTCAGTCAGAAGATGGGCCATGCTAAAGTAAAGCCAGCCACAGCTCTGTCAGAAGGTGTGCCAACCTAAAGAAACCCAGCCACAGCTCAGTCAGAAGGTGTGCCACCCTAAAGTAAAGCCAGCCACAGCTCCGTCAGAAGGTGTACCAACCTAAAGTAAAGCTAGCGAAAGCTCCGTCAGAAGGTCTGCCACCTTAAAGTAACCCAGCCACAGCTCAGTCAGCAGGTGTGACACCCTAAAGAAACCCAGCCACAGCTCAGTCAAAGGTGTGCAACCCTAAAGTAAAGTCAGCCACAGTTCCGTCGGAAAGTGTGCCACCCTAAAGTAAAGCCAACTACAGCTCAGTCAGAAGAAGTGCCACCCTAAAGTAAAGCCAACTACAGCTCAGTCGGAAGGTGTGCCACCCTAAAGTAAAGCAAGCCACAGCTCCGTCGGAAGGTGTGCCACCCTAAAGTAAAGCCAGCCCAACTCCGTCTGAAGATTTGAGCCACCCTAAAGTAAAGCCAGCCACAGCTTAGTCAGAAGGTGTGCCACCCGTGGATAGGTGTGGTGCAGCAGCCAGGGCAGCTGACTTCGGAGCACAGGGCTCACGGTTCGATCCCCGGCTCAGGCGGCAGCTCAGCTCAGCACCATGTGACTCTGGGCAATAGCTCACTTAATTTCCACGTCGGCCCCCAGCGCCTTGAGACCCGTAAGGGTGAGTAGTTCGTGCTTTACAAATACGGATTTACATTTACCCGCCAGCCACAGCTCCGTCAGAAGGTGGGCCACCCTAAAGTAAAGCCAGCCACAGCTCAGCCAGAAGGTGTGCCAACATAAATTAAAGCCAACTACACCTCAGTCGGAAGGTGTGCCACTCTAAAATAAAGCCAGCCACAGCTCAGTCAGAAGGTGTGCCACCCTAAAGTAAAGCCAGCCACAGCTCAGTCAGAAGTTGTGCCACCCTAAAGTAAAGCCAGCCACAGCTCAGTCAGAAGTTGTGCCACCCTAAAGTAAAGCCAACTACACCTCAGTCGGAAGGTGTGCTACCCTAAAGTAAAGCCAACTACAGCTCAGTCAGAAGGTGTCCCACCCTAAAGTAAAGCCAACTACAGCTCCGTCGGAAGGTGTGCCACCCTAAAGGAAAGCCAGCCACAGCTCAGCCAGAAGGTGCGCCACCCTAAAGTAAAGCCAACTACAGGTCAGTCGGAAGGTGTGTCCCCCTAAAGTAAAGCCAGCCACAGCTTAGTCAGAAGGTGTGCCACCCTAAAGGAAAGCCAGCCACAGCTCAGTCAGAAGGTGTGCCACCCTAAAGTAAAGCCAGCCACAGCTCAGTCAGAAGTTGTGCCACCCTAAAGTAAAGCCAACTACACCTCAGTCGGAAGGTGTGCCACCCTAAAATAATGCCAGCCACAGCTCAGTCAGAAGGTGTGCCACCCTAAAGTAAAGCCAGCCACAGCTCAGTCGAAGGTGTGCAACCCTAAAGTAAAGTCAGCCACAGCTCCGTCGGAAGGTGTGCCACCCTAAAGTAAAGCCAACTACAGCTCAGTCGGAAGGTGTGCCACCCTAAAGTAAAGCCAGCCACAGCTCCGTCGCAAGGTGTGCCACCCTAAAGTAAAGCCAGCCGCAGCACCGTCTGAAGATTTGAGCCACCCTAAAGTAAAGCCAGCCACAGCTCAGTCTGAAGATGTGCCACCCTAAAGTAAAGCCAGCCACAGCTCACTCTGAAGGTGTGCCACCCTTTAGTAAAGCCAACTACAGCTCAGTCAGAAGGCGTGCCACCCTAAAGTAAAGCTAGCCACAGCTTAGTCAGAAGGTGTGCCACCCTAAAGGAAAGCCAGCCACAGCTCTGTCAGAAGGTGGGCCACCCTAAAGTAAAGCCAGCCACAGCTCAGCCAGAAGGTGTGCTACACTAAAGTAACCGAGCCACAGCTCAGTAAGAAGGTGTGCCACCCTAAAGTAAAGCCAGCCACAGCTCAGTCAGAAGATGTGCCACCCTAAAGTAAAGCCAGCCACAGCTCAGTCAGAAGGTGTACCACCCTAAAGGAAAGGCAGCCAACCAGCAAAGTGTAAATCTTTGCAGATACTTTCCCCAGGAGTTGCATTGGAGTGAGATGGCAGCAACACACGGTCAATGGAATTTGTATTGAGCAGTCGCTTGACAGATGCCCCAGGTGGGCGTTAGCTGCTGCTTGGCAGGTCAGGGGTAGAGTGACCAGATGTCCCGGATTTGCCCAGAGAGTCCTGGTTTTTCACCAGCTGTCCCTGCAGATTTCGGCAAATTTGGCTCATTTCCTGGTTTTTAGAGGGGGTCGACTGAAAACAGTGAGAGACACTTTTTTGGGTGTTCTAAAAGCTGTGCTAGTTAGCAGCTGTTATAAGTAAGCTATTTTTTTTTTAATAACTCTTTTTATTGAAAGCTGTATTTCAAAGATACAATGGCATGACATTAACATAAAAAAGGGTTCGCACATGCCTCTGGCAAGAGATTGCAATGATACATTAGGCAAACAAAGTCACACACATTTAAAATGTACATTAATCAGGGGACACTTCTTCATCAAGGGCGGGGAGGGTAGGGAGCAGCGGGGGAGCACATATTGTACCACGATATTCGTTCCATTTCGCCCATACTTGAGACCATTTCTTTGGGCACCCCCTGGATACATAGACTGTTTTTTCTCTGAACATACACCAGTCCATGTCTTGCTTCCACAAGGCCAGTGTTGAGGCCTCTTTCGCACCCCGCAATCTAGCAATATTGTGTTTAGCTATCATGTGCCCCAACGTTACCCACAGTTTCTCCTTGCTGTTTAGATCGGTCGGTCCCCATATGTTAAGTAGACACCTTCTGCCCTCCAGATCGAGTTCGTGACCCAGCACCTCTGCCATACATCCCAACACCCTCGTCCAGTAGTTGCGTATGATCTGGAAGAACTATCCATCACCTCCACATTCTCTCTTACACCTAGCGTCCTCTCCATAGCCCATTCGGGCCAGGGCAATTTGTGAGTAGTATGTTCTATGTAATATTTTCAACTGTACTAGCTTGAGTCTCGATGAGATTGCCACTTCCCGTGGAGACGCAAGGGCTTCCACCCAATCCTCATCATCTAAGTCTGACAGGTCTTCTGTCCACTTCTCTCTCAACTTTATCAGGGGATCTGTAGCGTTGTTAATCAATTTACGGTACGTGAGGGAGATTGACTTAGTGGCCATATAGCCATCGAGGAGTCTGTCTTCCAGCGACGTTGCTTCAGGCAGAGTTTCTCCCCTTGGTATATGAGCGTATAGGGTGTGTCTTACTTGACCGTATCGAAATTTTTCTGAGTCTGCCATAGCATACTCCTGCTGCAACACAGAGAACTCAATTACCTTTCCCCCTGTCCCCAACTCTTGACAGTCCTATCAGGTCCCACCTGTTGAATCCTCTAGAGTTCCTAAGGGTGCCTAATATGCACGAATCCCATAGGGGGGTGGCTTGCGTGAGTTTCTTGTCCCAACCAAGGCTCTTGTGGGCCGTGTGCCAGATTTGGACTGAGTGCGCCGTTGGCCCGGTGAGGTTTAATTTGGCTGGTTTAGAATAGAGCGCCTGTATGTAGGACCCTCCAGGCAGCAACCATAAGTAAGCTATTTAATTAATAGGTGTGATGTTGGTTGTAGAAATTACATTTCATTTATTTTCTTAATGCATCTTCTGTGATCCTATGTTAATGAGAGCTGTCATTCTGCCCCATTCCGTGAATGAAAAATTGTAGTCCTTCTTCTATTTTTCCAAAATGTCCCGGTTTTTGGTTCTCAAGATCTGGTCACCTTAGTCAGGGGACTTGTTTGCCCATGCAGCTAAACCCGGTATCAACTGGAGATTGTTTCAAGTCAGACATCTGTGCTGAATGGCTATTGTTTACTGAAAGCAAAAAAGCAGCGAACCCGCTACAGGATACCAGAGCCGTAATGCCCCGGAGCTTTGAAACCTGGAGAGGCCTTAACCCTGGCGCAGAAAACCACCATCTTGTGCAGCATGCAATGTGTTCCGATTCATACTGCACACTTTCCCAAGCTTAGCGCATGTATGCACAGACACAACCCACACTCACAGAAGTGAAGACTCCCACTTAAAAAGAACTACATGGATTTTACTTGATGGGTGAGTAGAACATGCCAAAATATCCTGTGCCCTGCATGTAAATCATCCAACACCAACCAACGGCCAGTGCCCCCAAAGTCACGTGAGGGGCAGTGGCTATCCTTCACAAAATTTGGAGTATACTTTCTGTTTACCCTTGACGAGCAGAGCTGTGCTCCTCTGGAGGAGCCATAAAACAACGTGGAACACATCCAGGGGACTTGTAGAGTGTAACCACCTGCGGGAAAAACAGAGGATCCGGCAGAAATGATGAACAGAGGCAGTGTGACAAAACTGTCGACTCAGTGCAAGGACTTACATCTCTGTAACAATGCACATAGGCCCACGCAGTTCATTTGCAAAGCTCACAAAAGATGGAATATCCTGAAACAAAACACACACCCAGACACACACTAACGCACACACACACTCCCTCTCCGTCTCTCTCTCTCTCTGACAGGGTGGCAAGGGAATGCAGCTTTCTGAAAACCGCACTCTCTTGGGTTCTGTAAAGCACTTTAAGTGCGGTAAAAAGTGCACAACCACGAAAGGAAGAAGGAATATTTTAAGAAACCTTCTCGCGTCACGACAGATATGCCATAGGGCAGGGCCCTGTTAAGAGTCTAACCATATAATCTTTAGGGTTGTCGCCTCCGGGACCTAAGGAGGAAACAACACTTGATCCTGCGTGCTCGCTGAAAAAGAATCATGTTAATGCTCAGTGTGGCCGTAGGATTAGGCGCAGAGGGCTACTCCACCACGGTCTGTTATGTGTAGCCCAGCATTTTATTCTTAGAAATCCACCAGAGTGCTAGGGTGGTGTTGATTCCTTAAAACAGACCAGCGAGGGTCCGCCCAACCCAAGCATGCGTAACCGGCCAAGCAAGCGGCACAATGATGCCTGTTTTGCGGGTGTTCGGTGTATAAGTGAGGAGTGTGCAGCACAGCGCGAGGGATGCTGATAAGCTGCCCGATAAGCTGTGCTGTTGCTTACATGTCTTCTATTTTCGGAAGCTGCTGCCTTTGCTAGTTCTAGCATCAACCGGACACTGCTGGCACAAGCACCCCACCTGCAGGACTGAACAAGTGACAGATGC